>CM065590.1:75018986-75617327 GCA_033119425.1 Bufotes viridis | reverse complement strand
TGTATCATCTCTAAAGACTCCACATTCTCACTGTCCTCGTAACCATATAATTCTATCCATAACATATTTGTTTATTGCGGGCGCCTCGTCTAAACCTAACTGCTTTGTGTTGTTTATCTAGTTACATTGTAAACCCATCATGCATCTGCTGACAATGTAAACCACCAGCCGCAAATGCCTTCACAGTCAATCCAAGCCCTTTTGATCTAGTCTGCTCTCTTTGTTTATGGGGCGAAGACCATGTGTCGCTGTCTACACCTACAAATGAGACAGGTGACTGCTGGGAAGACCCAAAGATTACAGTTTTTCTGCTTCAAACTCTCCTGGTGGTCTCCTGAGGTGGTATGACCATAAGCAAGCACATGTCCTACAGCAGAGAAGGATTAAAGAACGTCTTCAGCCCCTGAGCAGCGACCAGCTCCTGACCCCGATAACAAGACTTGTCTACATTACACAAGGGAGAGTTAGGAATTACTCAGACAAGGATAAAAACAGACTTGTTTAAAAGGAAATGTACATTCCATGTCTATGGGAAAGGTTCAGATATAAAGAAGAAAAAAATAATTGGCAAGACACAAAATACACATGAGGAAAACTTATGACTGTGGTAAACTTAGAAGGGTGACACTTCCAACCAAAAATGTGATGTGAAGAAGTGAAGGAGGCAACTACACCGTACTGATGAGGGCAAGTACTCCGAGACAGCTGTCTACAGATGGATATCTGGCTTGGCTATATTCCCTTGTCAAATCCCAAGGCGTGTTGGAAAGTCAGAACTTGACTCATAGGAAGCCACTTCCAATAGATGGCTCCAGCAAGATGGTTCTCAATCTTGGGAGATAAACCTCTTTGCATATTCATTTCCCATGGAGTCTCAATACCATGGAGTACTTCCAGTAAGTCTTCATACAGGAGACTCCGCACCCTGCCTATAACGATACTACAGTAGCTTTAATTCATGAAGACAACTTTCATCAGAACTAAGAAAAGGAGAACACTTTTGGGGTTGGAAGACGTAGCCCAATGGTTGTCACTAAAAGTAATGGGCTCAGAGCATTGGAATGCCAACAAAGGAGTTTTCTCACCTGGACAAATGCTTCTACAGCTGGTTGTACAGATTACATTCATGTCAACCTAAAGATTTTGGTAGGAACACACAACCATCTAATGCATCTTAGACATTACTGACTTCAATAGCATGAACTGGCTGTTGAATGTCAACATGCCTAATGCTTTGGTTCTCACTGGCGGTAAGCCACAGGCAGAGGTATCTGGCAGCGGCTTTCTTCCTTTTCTAATGGACACTCAGTATAAAAGGGTCGGAAGAGATACTGTAGTTGTCGGCCAAACAAGTGTTAGGTCGACTGCTATCCAGTGATCATTTGCCTTCATAGCGGAAACTCTGTGCAACCGCTAATTTGCCTGGCAGTATTACTTGCTGCCCATTCAAGTGAGCAGGCAATCATGTAATACATGGCCACTTTGTATGAAGTTGCTCTTTGAAGTAGTTCTCTGCTCTGGCACATAGAGTGGAGTCCTGAGTGGAGAACAACCTTCCATGTTGTCCATATTAGGCGCAACCCCATAAAATAGTAAAAGCTTTGTAGTATTGGACTAGGAAGAAATGTGTCTAAACAAAGTCCGCACAAGCATTTAATGAACATACAGTCAATTAAGTTGTTGTCCTGATTGGATTTTAACCCACCGCAAAACTACAAGTAACGTCCGGTCAATATTACCGTGGACCACCGTGCAATGTGCAGCAATGGATCCATCAACAAAAGTCTACTCATGACATGACCTTTCGCATCTCTAAACTATATGAAGATTGCTCTAGAACAGTTCAGTCCAGTGGGAAGGTTTTGGTTGGATTAGGTCTCCAATGGATGGAACGACAGGAGCAACCAAAATAGGAAGTACATGAGATACCATAGATGGTGATAGAAAGATAATAAAGGAGAAATAGGGATGCAAAAGAAAACATACTGGATCCTTGGGCTTTACAGTGACAGAAGCCGACCCTACTACATGACAATACATGGTTAGATAGAAAATAAATGTTCATATAAAATCGATTGGTAGATCTGCACACTCTCATGCATATAGATCCCATGCCGATGTAATGTGTTTATAGATGTGAATGTACATGTATATTTTATACAGTAGCAAATACGGATGTGCATCCTCCCACTGCTTGCCAAGGTCCTCAAGATTAATGATCTCCACAATTAACATGACATCCTCTTCTCCATGTATCTCTAAGGCTACATTCCAAATTCAGCTATTTTTTATTCTTAAAGAAGACCTATCAGCTGGATCAACACTATTAAAGCAGACATACTCTCTCATAGGGTTGACCTCGCTGATCAAAAACATACAGTTCTTCAGTTCTGAGGCATCTTAGTTTTAACCAATATTCTGATTAGGGATTCACTGCCATGAGGGCTAGGGGTGGGCCCAGCAATTTGGTGCACCTCAGTTACTCCACTTTCCAGTCTTGGACAAGTCCCCTTACACTGACTGAAAGAGCCAGACATCTTAATGGTGCTCTTTCCTGACCCTATTATTCTGCACATGCGCAGTAGAGTTTGTAATTGGCACATATGCAGTACATTATCTTCAGCAGAAATCTAATAACTATAGCCTGTAATATTATTACATCCAGGCCCTCTTAAACTCCTTTAGTGAGTTTACCATCACCACCTCCTCAGGCAGAGAGTTCCATAGTCTCACTGCTCTTACCGTAAAGAATCTTCTTCTATGTTTGTGTACAAACCTTCTTTCCACTTTTAGATCTAAAATAGCAAAATCCCACGTAAGGTAGTAAATCACTTCAACCCCTTGAAGGCCACTTCATGCCCTGCTGGAAGGACCTGTTATATGCAGTGAGGGGACACAGAGGACGGCTGGAAGACAGCAACTTGGTATGAATTATGGACCACAACAGCCAAAGCAAAAAGGAAATTGAGTTTGGAAAGGGCTGTGCATGACGGTTTGGGATTACACTCCTGGATAAAAACACTGAGACATAAGAATCCTTTCATCTTTCCGCTAAACGGAGAAGTGAGCAGGGTGACGGCTCCGTCCATAAGCCAGTACTCACAAAGGAGACAAGCAACCCTTCTCAACAGCAAAATGAGTTTTAGGAGAAGGCAGCCTTCTAAACAGGCCAATGTTTATTCAAATCAGCCCTAATGGGAAGCCAAGAGGCCTGTGTGAAAGAGACCCTTTTACTGTGTCTCCCTGACTCTTTCCAGCCTGTTTCCTGTTAAGAAGCTTTTGTATTTATTTGCTTAGGATTCTTTTTTTCTCTCCTTTCCCCAGAGGTTTTGGCTTGCTGATAAAACAGTGCAGACTTGTTAAGGGAGCCATATGTTCTATAGCGGACAAGCTGGACCAAAAGCAAGAGGGCAAAGTTATTTCTATATTACTACGACTTTTTACTGGCTACTTTTCTCAGAGTTCTGCAGACAGAGATGTAAGACCCCCGATCCGGGAATACCCTAGATCTGCAGCAGTGGTTACAGTCATTCGTATTGTATAGTAGATAGCACCTAAACTTTGGTCACTTGTGTTTCCATCAAAGACAAGGCCACAGAGGTACATCACGTACCTACTAGCATCTATGAGCCAAACATATACCAAAAGCTGTCTTTTTGATGTACATGTGAGCTCTGTTCACACTCTACAGGTGAAGGATCACCATCTTCATTATTACCTCCACCAGACAGAAGGGCAGAACGTCCATCCATAACACAGGTGCCATTGATGACAGTGGGTCTCTTAAAGGGCTTGTTTCATCTGAGACATTGATGTCATATCTCTAGGTGTCGGTCTCACCTGTGGGACTCACACTTATCTCTAGAACGAGACCCCCAAAGTAAGTTTAGAGAGGCCGACTACCATGCGTTCATTTTTATGGGACTGCTGAAAATAGTGAAAATAGCTAAGCACTGATTCGGCTATCTCTAGCAGTTCCAATGAAGTGAATGGAGAGCACATCACTCAGGAGCGGTGCTCTATCCTTCACTTTCGGGTGCCTGTTCAGGAGATAGGTGAGGGTCCCAGAGGTGTGACCTGCACCTATCTCACATTGGTAGCATATCCATAAGGATGTATAGTATAGGTGTAAACAAGACCTGACAGCTATATATCTGTAAAGAACAGGGCAGTCTGCTACGCTATTCGATACTACAAAATAGGGATACAATAACTAAAGGCAAACACATGCCACTGTATGCCATACAGTCAGATATGGTTTTCTGCATACGGTTGAGCATACATTTCTGGAAAACCCAAAAACAGCCAATTGTATTGCCACAACTCTGGTGTGAAACAAACCTAATCCAATCAGTTTTCTAAAAACTCATAGGCGGCATGCATGTACTTTATAGTAAAAAGACATTTATATGGAATACAGCTGGATTCTTCCTGAAGAAGGTCTTTTAATGTGACCCAGACGTGATGGATGACTCCACATATACTGTATACTTTTCCCCATGTTACAGCATTATCCTCTCCTCTCTGTCAGTCCTTCAATGTCAACCCATTGCACAGAAAAGACACAAATTCTGACAATGACATACAAGACAGCCTACAAATTGTTCCCTCAGTAAATCTCTGCCTTCATGGCTTGCTGCTGCCCACAAATAATCTTCAGTCCTTGAAAGGACCTCTCTGCTCTCACATCACCATCTCCACAACCTCTCCTGTGTGTCCTCCATACTCTGGTGCTCACTATCACAACACATAAGACTCTATCATCTACCATTATCCAAACTGTCAAGTAGCAACCTGAAACCCCCTCTCCAGAAAAACCTAGACCTGCAATAACCCTCTCTTCACTAAACAACTACAATATATGAGCAGCTTCTACCCTTACCTACTCATCAACTATCCCTCAAAGATTGTAAGTTCTGGTGGGCAGGAAACTCTCCTTTGAGGGTCATATTACTTCTCATACACAAGAGCAAGAATTTGTTATTTCGCCGGACTTTAGGGATATGTTCTTCTTTCTGCTGTGCAAAGAGGAAAAAAAGAAAAGTCTGTGAAAAACCCTGGACCTGTTTCAAACACGCATGTGGATCTGCTGTGGAATGTGACTTTAGATTCCGAGTCACCCCAGGAGAGCTGAAAGCCGTTATGACCCAATCCAGAAAGTACACACTCAGCATAGAGATGACCTTGAATAAAGCATGCTGGGTCAGCAGAGAAATGAGCCTGTACAGCTGGACAGGTTACCACAATGATGACCTTGAGCAGGGTGTGACAGGTCATCACCATGACCTTATGTTAGGTGTGCCGGCCACCATAACGGTGACCTTGTTCAGTCTGCTATGTTGATCTTAAATGGGGCGTGCTGAACCATCATAGAATATGCATTATGTGTAAATGTGTATGCTAATCTGACAGTGACCTCTTACAGAGTATGGAGAGTCAATCTAGCAATGACCTTGTACAGTATGTTTTAGGTCAGCCCAACAAATGATCTGCTCTAGAATTGAGAGTGAAAATGACCCAATGCATCATGCTCAATTGAGATAAGCTCCTATTCAAAGATGGCGGGGCAGTACTATGCTATACCCTCTTAAAGACCACCTGTTTGAGTAGACCACTACCTTATCCAAACCAAATTTCATGTGACAGATTTTCAGTTTCAACACAGATTATGCATATTGGCCAGAGAGGACCACCCCTTAGAAGACAACATTTGGGTGGTTGTCTGAAAGAAGTTTTACTGTAAGTAGATCATTAGACAGATATATTTGTATACGGTGATTAGATCACCCAAAAACATATTTTTTAATCCCCAATTATGATCATCCCACATACATATGTTAGATTGGGGCAATGGTACCTCAACCAAGTACTATTCCATGATCTGTTCTTCACGGATATCTGCTGTCTGGCAAATTCTTCCTGTCTCTTTCATTTAATTGCCAAAGAGAAATGAAACTGTAAAAACACATAGGGGCGAATTCATTCCCACCACGCCACCTTGAGTTTGTGACTTTCTAAATGAAATTGCGCCTAACTTTAGGCGTGTAATAAAAATGGTGGCCTTCTCCATTACCATTACTCAAGCTATAAATGTTGAGGCCTGTATGGGAAAGCTTAGACCTGGAGGAAGCAGGATGTCAACATAAAAGGTCATTTTGAACTGAACAAAATATTCCTTCATATTTTGCTGGTTTTATGTCACAAGTTTGTCACATGGTTTGGCCGATTTCAATGCCACATGTAACAATGGAACCTTCATACTGATATTTATATGATTTATAAATATGTTTTTACCTGAGTATAAAAATTAAGATACTAAGGATTTGTCTTCAGAATATGCTTGGACATAACAAAGAGTATATGTCTCTTATTCTCCATGCCATATACATATATTGCTTTCATCTACCTTTAGTCGGTTATCAGTTAGGGTTGTCTCATTAGAGACATTGGTGGGATATCGCTAGGATATGCCACCAATGTCAGGTAGGTGCAGGTCCCACCTCTGAGACCTGTCCCTAGCTCCAAAAGGGACCCCTGAAGTGGGTGGAAAGCAGCTGCCCTCCATTCATTTCTATGGGACTGCTTAAAATGGCCAAGTGCTGGCTCGGCTATCTCCAGCAGTCCCATAATAGAGAACAGAGTGGTGGCCGCACTTGTGCTGTGTGCTCTCCATTCATTTCTATGGGATTTCAGAGCGGGTTCGGTTATTTTGGAACTCCCGTAGAAATTACTGGAGAGCAAACTGTGCATGTGTAGCTGCCCTCCACTCACTTCTGGGGTCTCGTTCTGGAGATACCAACATTTGGGACCTGCACCTATCTGACATTGGTGGCATACTCTAGCAATATGCGCCAATGTCTGAGATGATACAACCCCTTAAAGGGGTTCTCCGAGTTCAGAGCTGAACCCGGTCATACCCATAATTTCACCTAGGCAGCCCCCTGATGTTAGGGCAAGGCAGGGGCTCTTTTGTTTACAATAACACACTGCCGGGCGGAAGCTTCGGTGGCATCACCGGCTCTGATGGGCGGGCGTGTTTTAGCGTTCAGGCTAGTGCAGCGCTAAAGCAGGCCCAGCAGTGCCAGTGACATCACCGAGCTTCTTGGCAGCCCCATGTATGGCCCCAGTTCTTCACCGGAACTCCAGAAAATGCCTTTGCCCTGCGCAATTTAGTGCAGGGCAAAGGAGAGCATCGAGCATGAACTACTCTGATGCTCTTGTCAGGGGGCTGCCTGGGTGAAAATGAAGTTATGTCCGGGTTCAGCTCTGAACCCGGACAACCTCTTTAACACCAGGGTAAAACGCCTGTCTATGATAAATTCCCCTTAAAGATTATTATTTATTTGCTTTGGGTTGTCCCATAGTATCACACCGGTCATGTTGGTTTGTTAAAGATAAAACTGCATTTTCCAAATCCGAATACTTTGCTGAAGTCACAATATGGTTTCCTTCACTGCGTTAACGTGGCAGGTACATTCTTAACTCGACAATACCGCCAGTGATGGAGACGAAGGAGAACATTTGTGCCGGTTCTACTGAATGTTTATAGTAGACAAATTCCTTCTTGGTGTCCTCTAATAAGTCTCACATGTGCCCCTCCCTGTACGGTTTATCTCTTCACCCTCCTCCATTCACTACTATGTGGATCCATCTGCTGAACACATTACCAGGATTTGGTCGGACCTCAGTCCCCACAGATCAGTTACACAGAAGGTCAGGGATCACCGCTACAGGTGATAAATTATCATTCTCCGCCAGAGAGAAGATACCTCGGGATCATACTTGAAAAGAGAAAAGGGATTAAGTACAAGATGGTGGATGGAGAGGGTGAAACAAAGTTTACTGCCGTGGTTGAGACAGCAGTCAATGGACCTCAGTTAAATGTAAACTTTCTGCACTTTGCCCTATTTCACATTTTACATTTGACACCCAAGTAAAGTTCAGCTATTTGACCACTGACATATTTTTAAAAACCAGCTCAGACTGGCATAAAACAATAAAATCAAGGATACTCACCTTACTGTTCCTCCACCGCCTCGTTCCTGTCTCGACACACCGTAAATACAAGGCCACCCTCCCTTCATTTCTATGGGAGTCCCGAAAATAACCAAGCGCTGGCTAGACTATTTCCAGCAGTCCCATGGAGGTGAACGGAGCGATGGCCACGCTTGCACACTGTGCTCTCGATTCAGACTACCGAAAATAGCCGAAAGAGCTCGCTCAGCTGTTTTCGGAACTCCCGTAAATATGAATGGAGAGCAGGCCGCACATGCGTGATGCAGTCTCCTTCACTTTTGAGGCCCGTTCTGGAGATAGGTGCATTTCCTTTAATGGTTCTATGTTTTATCCTGGGACAAGTCTGGATAGCACGCTCATGTGAATCAGGCCTACAGTGACAATTACACAGGCAGCCTATTGATTTTAGTCAGAACCATGTAATGCTTCATTTACCCTGCACTGTAGGGATTCCTCAGAGGTTGCAGCTAGTCACAGGGAGACTGAGCAGTGGGACGGCCTAGGAACAGCACCGCTTAGTGTCAGTGACAAGTCCGTTAAGGAAAATAAAAAATAAAAATGTTTAAAATACGGCCTATTAACCTTGTCCTTCTAATGACAATAGAAGACATTAAAATAATATCCACTTTTTATAGTCAATGTGTCACAAGAGGGTTAATATCAGCGTGCAGCCTATATTGTAAATTCCGGGCCCTGAGACTGTAATGGTCTCTTAATCATGGCCGTAATCCTATTGAGTTTCCATTCATGTTGTTTGGATGGAGGGAGGCTCAAGGGGTAGCTACAAATGTCATTCCCTGCTAATCCCTTTTTGAACCCCTGCGTTGGGGTGAAGTGTGCTCTCTTTATACAGTGCTCCCACCACGCCAAATGAGCTTGACCCCGGCCTGGGATTAAACAGCTCCCCTGCCCTGCTCACTTTAACCGGGACTTGAAAGGAAAAGTGGAAAAAATAATCAACAAAAACACAAGAGTTCCAATTACAGAAGAAGGCAATGCAGAAAAGGACCAGCTAGCATGGAAAACAGCTTCAGGTACTGTAGGCCCTAGTATTTCTCCAATTACTATGTCATGTGCAGGGTTCCAGATCAGACACACAAAATGGTTAGTAGTGCGGTAAACCGGATCAAAAATGTAACCGGACCTCAAAATGATTCCAGCCATGGATATATAGTCACTGGAGTATGGATAATGCAATTGGGGAACGTTTCCCATAGAGAACAATGCAGGGTAAAGATTTTTTGCAAATATGGTTTCAAGTTTCAGTGAAAAAATAGCACAATATACTCGCATATACTCTTTCAGAACAGCTCTCAGAAAATTTGGTCAAGCTATTTACACGGGCTGTCTCACCAAGGCGACTCACTGAGCAGCTTTCCTCAAGTGTGACTTCCATAACTCCTGGTGATCAGCTGTCATGGCCAGGGAAGCCATGTCTGACCATACTTTCTATCTAATGTGGCATTACATGTCAGTCATTCAAATGTAAAGCATGCAACGGGTCCATCAGAGCGGGCCCACTCTTAAAGAGCAGGTCTCCTGAGCAAACATGTCCATATGCTTTCATGGGGCACATGGACAATCATTGTCTTAACTGAGCCTCTCCGGGATTTACGTATTGATGACCTATCCTCAGGAGAGGTCATCAATATGTGATTGATGGAGGTCGAATCCTGGCAATCCCGCCAATCAGCTATTCTTGAGAGCGCCACAGCCTCCTTGCAGCTTACCAACCACCCCACATGAACATGATGTCACATGGCCTAAGAGGAGGTGTAGGTGTTCACAGAGCGCCACAGCCTCTTCATATGGCATCCAATATGCATTTTTAAGGATCACATGCAGACCCACTCATTTCAAAGAGGCCGCAAAAGTGTGGACAGCACACCGTGAGCTGTCTGCATCCAAATGTCTGTTCCACGGCCTCGCAAAAAGATAGAACATGTCCAATTCTTGTCCGTTTTCAGGACATTTCTAGAGTAGTTTGAAAAAATTATGGTATGCTCACGGCTGGGATCTGTGGTTTGCGAATCCGCGATTTGCGGACTGCAAAACGGATGCGGTCGTGTGCCCTAAGGTGCATTCATAAGACTGGTCATGTGCCCACTGCATCGCGGTGTCGACCCATTGACTTCAATAAGTCCACTAACTGCATGTTGCGACCAAAGATAGGATATGTCCTACCTATATGTATCCTTTGCAGCGCGACTGCATGGACCTGGAAGCACACAGAAGCTTTTGTATGATGCGATGCTTGTCCTATCTTTGCGATGCAGGGTTAACTACGACCAGTCATATGAATGTGACCCATGAATGCGCCCCATTGAAGTCAATGGCGGTGTCTGTGTTATGCGGTCTGTGTGAATGCACCTTTAAAAGAAGCTAAATGGGTTACAAAATAAAAATGAATCGTTGCTCACCTCTCCGATTCCCTGAAGCTGCTGATTCGATGTTGCTCCACTCTCTACTGCTCTTCTTCTTCTTGGTCCCAGGTTGGACACACTGAAAATGGCTTGGACCTCCCACTCAGCCAATCACTTATCACAGGCGTGACCCACCTAAGCCAGTGATTGGGCAACCCAAGCCATTTCCTGTGTAACGAGCCCAGAAGCAGGAAGTGGAGAGCAGCAGGGACCAAGACCGGATCAGAACAGTAGCAGCAGTTACATGAAATTACTCCCTAGAAAACCTGTTTTTGCGGACAGGTCCAAATGTCCCGAACTCAGGATCACAAAGGAGAGGGGTTATGCTAATTGGTATTAAAAAGGGTTTATGTGGGAGGAAGGAAGGTTTGGCTTAAAATGTCAATTCAAGCTTGGTTGTCCTCCTTAACCCTACTTGTTTGAAGTGGAATACCTCTTTAACATATCTGGATAGTGAGTGGGGAGCCATGCTTTCCAGGATACAAAAACCACTGAATGCTACGCCTCCGGTATTAGAACAGGATACCAGAACTGATAACGTTTCATACATCAGGTTTCAATTCGATTGGATCTGTTGTAGAAAGCCGCAAGTGTGGACCCAGCCTAAAATGCATCTTTTGTGAAATGATTGTTACTCTAGCCGTTCTGTGTTTCTCCATATAAAAAAAAAAATTTGGGGAGGTTGAAGGAAGCAGGGGCTCCTGTTACAGCCTGGAATAGCAAACTCTGCCCAGGCACAGAGAGAAATGAAAATAAACAGCTCTCGTTTAGAGACATTTTCCATTCTGTACCTTTCCGGGAGCGTCTAAGCGTCTGTTGTTTTTACGGAGATCATTTCACAGGGCCCGTGGATCTCGCACTCCCCATGCAGATATTTAATAAACCATTTCGATGCCAGAGAGGTCCAACACCATGTTATTTTTTAAGACACAAAGGAGTATGACAATGGAGGAAGTCGAAAGGATGGAGAACCTGAGGACGGATAACAAAGAAGGGGATGAGGATGATTCAGGAGTAGGGACGCAAAATAAGGAAACACCATGGAAGGAAAACAGACAACAATATAGTGTGACCAGGCGAGGGCTGCCGGGCTGAAGTAAAGGGCGACTGTCATCAGAGTCCAACACAGAGTATCTATGAGACGGCCTAACAAACACCAGACCCAGAGGTACACCAACACTCATCAGACATCTAAATTACCCTGAGTCCAGGTCCAAGGGCCTCCGCCAAGTTCCCTCAGCATTTCCCAGACTCTTGACGCTTGACATTTCAATATGTGAGAGCATGATATAGTTTTACTAATATGTAACTCAGAGCTCCATACTCTTGCATGTAACATGTGAAATTTAGCTGTTGAACAAGAACATTTTTTGCCATAAGATAGAGAAGAGGGATAAACAGCCACGAGTTATGTCCAAAAATGCTTATCTACTAGGCGAATAAAGAATCGGGTATGTTGAAATCCAAGGTACTGAGCCTCGTTTCAGCCACAAGGACAATGGGGGTCACCCTCAAACACTTGAGGTGACCATACATTTAAGATTGATGTCAGAAGAACCTGTTGATTTCAGCAAATCATCTAATATTTATGAGTGTTTCCTGACTCTCCCCCACAGTACATGTCAGAGGACGGAAGAATAATCAGGATGAAGCAGTTCAACAAGGGTTGAACGACTTATTTCCCTCTACCCATATGTATGTTTGGCCAACAGCTATTCAAGTTGTATGTCCGCCTTTAAAGGGCTAAATTATATCAAGTTATCCCTTATACATTTAAGAGGCATAAACATTAGGTTAGTGGAGGTCTAACCGCTGGGACCCCAGTTTTCACAAGAATGGTGGACCAGTAAATCGTGTGCACAAGAGATACAGTAGGTTATAAGTGTTTGTAATGGGACAACCAGTTATCCATTTACTACCCATGGACCTTTCACCCAAAACTCACACTATGCCTAAAATTTCTAATTCCTTGGGCAAAACACGGGACAGAAACAAAAAAAATCCCTAATCATAAAAAAAAAAATTTCAAGGAGAGAATAATAAAAAGCACATAAACTCATTCTCATATGTAACCGAGTAACCTAAACCTTCCTAGAAAATGAGAAGCAGCATTAATAAGGTGACCGCCCGTTACCAACCTAGATATGACCTTTCCTCCCATTAGATCCTACAGAGACCTAGAGATGGAGTTGGAGGGCAAGTAACTTTGTAAAGTTCTCCATAGAAATGTCATATTTTCTATGGCTGATGACAAAGTCTCCGACCACACTGGAGAGTGTATGAGCGTTCCCTCATGCTGGTCACTTTCATGTGAAGATGGATGGACGGTTCTGCCCATAGACATGCCTCATAGATGTGCTCAGTCCAGAAACTCCACCACAACAGCTGTACATACTTCAGTTCTTCACCCTCCCCAACCCAACCCTTGACCTGGAAGCAATAAACTATTTGTAAAGCACATTAAGATCCCATTCCACTTGATGCGGTGCCTTCCTATGTCTTCACTGGTTTCAGGACCATTTATAGAGCAGCAGGAGGAAAAGTCATCATGGCTAAAGACTGAAATAACACGGAGGAAAGAGATGCTGACTGAGGATTAAATGCAGAACCTTCATAGTAAATTGCACACTGGGTTTCCACATCAGAAAAGTACAAGGGAATTGCAAGGCTGCAAATTCTCAGTTAAGATTTGACAACATAAACCAGCTTGCATAAATTCCCAGTCATGGGTATTAATTGTGGAGCGCTCCCAATGAAAACTAAACCACGATTATATTTAAAGTGAAGCTCCACCTTGGAAGAACTTTAAAGAACACTGCAGAAAATGGTATAAACAACAGTCTCTACATTTACCATTATTATTGGAACCTCTCCTGGTAACCTGCTGTTATGGTGGCAGACTACAGGCTGCTGTCAATACACTGCAGTTAAACAGCCGCCAGTCTACTCTAGACCTGTGGGTAAGTACTGAAGTTAACAAGAGAAAATATTAACGGGGTTGTCCGAAGCCCAGACTTAGTTACTGCCACTGCAGAGGGCATGGATCCCAGGCGGGAGGGCGCGCAAAGAGGATGAGAGTGGCTGCGGTGGCGATAAGGGTGGTCAGTAGTCCTCACCGTGGCCGATCCCTCTGCTTCTCCCCTTGGCAATGGTTTCAGATAATGAAGGGCGCACACATTGTAAACCTTGGGCGCAATCTAGGCTTGGGGCCCCCGCCTGATGGTAGCTGGGGTGCCCTTGATGGTAGATGGTTGGCAGGGGCGCAACAAAGGCCGTGGGATGATGGAGGCAGTGACCACACCCACTACGGCGTCTCTCTTTACTGAATAGATGATGAGAGTTAAATCTAATACGGGTGGCTCAACCAACAGAGAACCAAAGGACTGGGTGCACTCTCCTATGGCGACACCCCGCCAACAATAATTACAAGAAAAATTGGTATAGAGAAGGAGTGCACTTTTATATCTGTTGTTTTATACGGATTTTTTTCAAAATGGAACTTAATATACATAATATTTAAAAGCATATATGAAAGACGTGTTTGTAAAAATAATAATAAAAAAAATGATAAAACAAGCAATTTGTCTGTCCGTGTTTGTGCCACAAATAAGGATACGGACAGAAAAATTGCTTGTTTTATCATTTTTTATCTTTATTATTTTTAACAAACACATCTTTTATATATGCTTTTAAATATTAAGTTTATTAAGTTCTGTTTAGATGATGAGAGTTGCAGTACAAATACCAGCAGTAGGCACTGTTTTTAAGTACTTTGCAAGGCAGTCATTCTGCTGAAGGCTCTGTGTTCGGAGTACGCAGTATGATCTTCCCCTCTAAGTCTCTCTCTAGATCAGGGGTAGGCAACCTTTGGCTCCCAGCTGTTTTGAAACTACAACTCCCAGCATGCATAGTTGCTCTGTTCTTCTAAGAACTTACATAGAAATGAATGGAGCATGCTGGGAATTGTAGTTTCACAACAGCTGGGAGCCGAAGGTTGCTGATGCCTGCTCTAGATATACCATGCAGTCATCCAAAAGGACCACAGGCATGCAAAGCCATCAGAAGCAATTAACTCTCACCATCTGCATAAAGTCCACGTTATCTTAGCTGTCCTGTCAAACATCTATAGAAATGCAATGCTTCTTTCCTCAGAGGTTGATTTTCAGCAGAGTTGTTTTTCTGGCAGTTTTCACTCTCAGGAATGGTGTCTTCCTGGAGAAGAGTTCTCTTTCTCGCAGTCAGTACTAGGAAGATGGATACGCCTTGGTAATGCTCATTTAGAGAGAGCTGCTACGGGACATTTCAGGGTAAGTTCTCTACTAAAAAAAACGTACAAATTCTCTAAATAAACTATATCAGAAAAATGTTCCCTATCACTGTCCCTACACATAAGCAAAAAAAAAAAAAAAACATGACAGTTACCCCTTAAGGACTGAAACGTCCAGCTGCTGTATATGATATCTGGCTTCTACCTTACATAAGCCTCATCATGTTTGGAAATGTATTATGCTGTCTATAAAAGATTTCTTCACTTGAATGGGTCTGCGAACCCGGAAATGAGGTGTGGAAGCCCGGATCAGAACCGCACAAAAGCACTACGGGGTGCTTCCGTGGGGTTTCTGTCCATGCCTCCGCACCGCAAAAAAGTAATGCATGCACTACTTTTTTGCAGTGCGGACCGACGGATTCAAGTAAATGGGTCCGTGATCCGCATGTGGCCGCCCCACGGTTGTGTGCATGAGCCCTTATGGGGGAAACTGCAGCTCTACATTGGTTTTGGACATGAGTGGCTGGAACATTGTTATGAGGCTTATACATTGTTAAAGGGGTTGTCACAGTTTTCAAACCAGCACCTGAATCTGATTACTTTTGTAACTGCATGTAATTAAAAATGTATTATAGCTGGTGAGTTATTCAATGAAATCTAACTGTATAGCGCCACCTGCTGTTTGTTCTTTTTCTAATTTCTCTGTCCTGTTCACTGAGACAGAAGAAGATGCTCAGTTGCATCCGTCAACGGCCAGTAGCTGCAGCAGAAAGGACACACCACTGAGAAAGGACACACAACCTAAGCTGACAGTTTGAAATACTGTAAATCTAGCAGAACAATTGGAGCAATGAATGGGGAGATCTCTTGATCCATGTGAGGTACAAGCTGAGTTCTAGCTTAGTTAGAAAGAGGTTGTCATGTACTAAATTATGTATAATTTTCATTTTTTTACGTTATTCATGGGATAACCCCTTTAAAGGGGCATCTGTGGCCGACACAACATTAAAGGGGCATCTGCCTCTGAAACGTTGATTTCGGACAATATGTGGGCGAATGTGTGCAGGCCTCTTTTGGGGTCTTATGTAAGATATCATCTGAGGACCACTGTGTGTATCTATAATACATGTACATGCCTTGCCCTTTGATTTATATATTGTTTTGTAGCAAACGCCCCTCCCCTTAAAACCGAATCAAACCTTACACCCACATCCGCCATCCATTCCAGAACACAGTTTCTTCTTACTGGTGTCCTGCAGTCATAATACATGGTTTCAGGTTGGACGTCTGTCAGCGTCCTCTTAGCTGGACCATGAACTCATATTATGCTCCAGCGAAAGAGAAATCCTGGTTCGTGTCTGGGAAGTCAGCTTCTGGCATGGCGGATACAAACAGTACTCTGTCCATGTCTTCAGCGTGAAGAGGACTGATACAAAGTTTATACTTCTATAATGAGACGCTCTCCCCCATGGTATAGAATTTCACTTGCTCGCACAAGGCACATTGGTGGACTCTGTTCTCCCACATCTGGAAACACTTGAGTTTTCGTGAGCCTGGACGTGTCACACAAAGTCTTACTGCACCTATCGGCGGAGCTCGCCCCCATCTATACATGAGGCGCGTAATAACAGACGGACGATGGTTAAAACATGAATCGCCTGTAGCAAAAATGTCTATGACTGTGCAGATCATATACTCTGAAGCTGGGTATGCACTTTAAGATTAGGCCCCCGATCCCACCACATCATATTGTCTGCAGGTTATTACATGAAGATATCTTACAATGTACAACACCATGGAAGGTGATGGTGCTACACGCTCACAAAAGGCACCCTACAATGGCACAAATAATGCCGACATACTTACCACTAAGTTGTATGGTAGTGTCAATCCAGAAAACTCCAGAAGAGGTAAAGAAACAACTACTGCTCCCACTCTCCTGTTTCTGTAGCCCTCATAGAGATGTAGACAGGAGTAGCGTGCAGGCTCAACCTCTGCCTTATTCACCATGATGGTGGTGGAGGAACGGGGTGGCACTGAGTTTTACCCCTTTTTTCCTGGTCATCAGAGGAGGCTCCAGCCATCAAACCTCTTCAACAACGTCCAACGCGTTCTATGTCTTACTGCATTTTATTGTATTCATTTTAAGGCTGAAAAAAGACATTTGTCCATCCAGTCGGGCAAGTTATCCTGCAAGTTGATCCAGAGGAAGGCAAAAAAAAACTGTGAGGTAGAAGCCAATTTTCCTCGTTTTAGGGGGAAAAAATTATTTCCCGAATAACTCCCTGGATCAACGACCCCTCCAGAAATCTAATAACTATAGCCTGTAATATTATCACACTCCTGAAATACATCCAGGCCCCTCTACAACTCTTTTAGTGAACTCACCATTACCACCTCCTCAGGCAGAGAGCTCCATAGTCTCACTGCTCTTACCGTAAAGAATCCTCTTCTATGTTTGTGTAGAAACCTTCTTTCCTCCCTGTCCCCTCGTCACAGTCATACCGTCTACATAAAACTTGATTAAAGGGTTAATCCTGCAAAAGCTTCTCTGCATTTTTTAAACCAGCACCTGCATCTGAAGTTTTATAAATGTATATAATTAAAAATATAGTATAGCCACCAAGTACCGTAATTCAATAAAATAAATCTGTATAGCACCACCTGCTGTTTTTTGTTCCCTAATTCTCTGTCCACCTCACTGACATCACTGAGGTGGACGCACATGCTCAGTTCCAGTCCTTCAACTGTCACCAGTCATATCTATTGTTGTGACAGTCAATGGAGAAGGGATGCAGCAGAAAGGTCACGTCCCTTGAGAAAAGACAAGCCCCTGAGCTACTTGTTTGAAATAAATCTAGCAGAGTAATGAATGAGGAGATCTCTGGATCCATGTGAGGTACAGGGCTGGTTCTAGCTTTGTTAGAAAGAGGTTGTCATGTCCTATATGATCTCTGATTTTCATCTTTTACCTTACTCGTTGGATCACCCCTTTAACTTCTAAAAACAGTTTGCATTGCTCATCTTGTGATCCTGAGTTATAGCCCGTATTATACTCCAGAGCTGCATTCACAGTTCTGCAGCTTTCAGAACATAATCTCCCAGCATTTCATGCAGTTTTCCAAAAATCAGTGACCCCCATAGTCTATGGAAAAACCACAAGCTCTATACCAAGAAAACCACAGTCCTATTTTACAGAGTTCATGGAGTCAAGAAACTCGTCCAGACCTCCACAAAATACCAAACATATCAAACATCGCAGTTTGGTACCTCTTCCAAACGAAGTGCATATTTTCAGTTCGATATTTGGCCAGATCATGTATGCACCTCGCCACAAGCAAAAAACAAAACAAAAACACGACAATTTATTTGGAGGTCCTTTCTGAAAGGGAAGCAGATGTGTAGATGATCTAGTAGAATTGTCAGGGATGCAATGGAATTTGCACGTTGCAGTTCAGCATTGCGCAAGATCTTCTGCCAAAGTTAGCTCTAAATGTCCACTATTGTAGGACAGTATTACAGACATGGGAGCTCCAGATCCATCAAATGGTGACCACAGAATTATACTGAACCCGTTAATATCCTGTGTAAACAACACTCCATTTGCGGAAAGGATCAAAACCAAACGACTGGTCAACTTTGGCAGGAACCCCACCGCTCAGACAGCTTTCTACTTGGCCCCTGGATGGTCAGTTTACGATTATCTTAGGCTAAACTAGATAAGGAAATTACATTCTCAGGGAAGGAAATCACAAATATTCCAACAAGTGTGAACAAGAGGAACACAAGAAAGTCTCCATAGATAACGGCAAAGAAAACAGAAGCTCTGCTTTATTCATGGAAGGGAATGGCGCGATAAAGAAATACATCTCAGGCCGGTCAACCATACATAGTGTAATCCTGGATTCTACAATCCTAATGTCCACGTAAAAGCCTGACCCTAGATGTGACAATTGTTTGGAAGGAACCCAGGAACGGAGACGTCTAAAGTACAAAAATGACTGGATGAGGTCAAATGAGACCTGCTCCAAAGAACTCATTGGTGATCCCATGATGACCATAGATCTGGATAATACCACCTTTGTCCTGTAGTGGCGGCTGCAGGAGAAATGTGTGGTCACCTAAAGCTTCTCCTGGATGATCGCCATGGGGTTCGACTACCAGATCTATGGTCATCATATGATCACCAATGAGTTCTTTGGAGAAGGTTTGGTAGTCCAGGTGGGACAACCCCTTTTCAGGTGTCATTTGACCTCGTCCAGTCATTTTGGTACTATAGACATCACAGTTCCCTGGGTTCCTTACAAACAATTGTCACCTCATATGGCTTGATGGACATGTGTCGTATGTAGATCCAATTCTTATAGGGATCTCTTCCTATATTGCAGGACCTGAATGCTAAAAATAAAAATTTTATTTTTAAATTTTAGAAATGATATTTAACTGTCCATTCAATTTTCGATCACATTTCACTTCATTTTGATTCTATGAAGTTCAGGAAAAAACTTCTGCTAATACCTGGAAACCATCAACATGTTGCCGTTGACAGATCTGTTATTATATTTCTGTATCATGAAGCCCTGCTGGAAATTAGCTGTGGGCATTTATCGGCTCATTAGCATCTAAGAACCCCGCTGCCACGCCCATTAAAGGGGCTGATCAGTGAAAGATATCAGAGGTGAGGACCACAGTCTGATCTGTCTAGGCCTAGAACTCGGCTGTGCGTGTGAAAAGCAACCTGTTGGCGCCTTCAGCGGTCAGGTGTCTTTTATTGAGCAGCAAGCATATGTACATTATAGCCTTACACTGCAGGATTTAGCTGACCTGTTCACGGAGTGCCCCTTAAGTGAACGTGTCCACGGTTCTTCCATCGCACATACAATTAGTACACTGTATATAAACGTGACACGTGAAGCTCCAGCTGTTGGAAGCCAGGTTCCAGCTGGTTGTCAGATCCTCCTGGCACTGGCGGGTGGAGAGTCGCAGTTTTCCTACCTCTCACACAGGACGGGGCATGTGCCGACCATGTGGACACGTAAAAAACGCAGACATCGTGTCAGCTAATATATCTAAGGATGAAATCCAGCTTCTTGTGCGCTATTGATTACATGGCTGCCAAACCGAGGAATGTCCCCCCTGAGAGACGGGTCCACACCCATTGCTGTAGTCGAATACGTAAAGCGCATTTAAAAGCGGCTCCATGACTGCTACCTACCTGCCCTCTGAGGCCTCTTTCACACAAACGTTTTTTTTTGCGAGTGTACGGGCCGTTTTTGTGTTCCGTATACGGTTCATATACGGAACCATTCATTTCAATGGCTCCGCAAAAAAAAACGGAAGGTACTCCGTATGCATTCCGTTTCTGTATTTCCATTCCGTTAAAAGATAGAACTTGTCCTATTCTTGTCCACATCACGGACAAGGATAGTACTGTCCTATTAGGGGCCAGATGTTCCGTTCCGCAAAAAATAGAATGCACACGGACATCATCCGTTTTTTTTGCGGATCGCAAAACCATACAGTCGTGTGAAAGAGGCCTAACTCGGGGCTAGTCTTAAAAAGGGGCTCTCTGGGATTTTCAGATTGAGATTGGTGAGGGTCCAGGCCTCCTCGCACCTTACTAAACAGCGCCGTCCAGTGGATAGTGGCTGCGCTTGGTATTGCAGCTCAGTCCCATTCAGCTGAATGTAACCTCACAGGTCGTAGGAAGAGGCCTAAGCACTCATGGAGCACCGCGACCTCTTTACATCGGCAGGAGTCGGAGCACTGCTCATCTGATATTGATTGATCTAGAGCTGTGTTTCCCAACCAGTGGGCCTCCAGCTGTTGCGAAACTACAACTCCCAGCATGCCTGCACAGCCAAAGGCTGTACGGGCATGCTGGGAGTTGTATTTTTGCAAAAGCTGGAGGCACACTAGTTGGGAAACACTGATCTAGAGGCTAGGTCATCAGTAATAAAATCCCAGGGAACCACTGTAAAAGGGTTGATTCCCCAGAAAATATTTATCGCCAATCTAGAGGCCGGTATGCTCATTGGAGGCCCCACCAGAACCTAACAGGGGCCCAGAATCCCCTCTGTTTGTGCGAGAGGGGCCTCAGTAGAAGCTTTGGCCGACCCAGGGAAGGTCCTGCTCCAACTCATGTCATATCAAGTCCAAAACCAAAAACGATAACAGGATTTACCGGAAATCTACAATCTGTCACTTCTCACAGTTTCTAGATACAAATCTGTCCGTCAGAAAGCTCTTAGTAATTCGGCAGCACGCAGAGTTGATGCAGCAGAGCTGAGTTTGTCAATCGGCACAACCCACAATGCGCTATCTTTTACTCTACATCAAACAGCAGGGTAAATACTGCTGACATTTAATCTAAGAGTTAGGCTACATGCACACGACCGTATGTGTTTTGCAGTCCGCAAAAAAACAAACGGATGACGTCTGTAAGGCATCCGTTTTTTTTGCGGATCCATTGTAATAATGCCTATCCTTGTCTGCAAAATGGAGAAAAATAGAACATGCTCTATTTTTTTTTGCGGGGCTACGAAACTGACACTGATGAAATAAATAGAAAAAAAACGGAATGGACACGGAAACAAAATACGCTTGTGTGCATGAGGCCTTGAAGGGAGTTTCCAGTCTCTACCTAGTAATGACCCATCCTCGGGGGGGATCTGACTGCCGACACCCCCTCCCATTCAGCTGTTCTGTGCACCCACCAGAGACAACACAGTGGACGAAGCCATGCTGGGTTACCATTCACCTGAACAGGAGCAGATTTGCAGTACCCCGCCATGGCCACTACACGGTGGGTGGCGCCTTCTGCTCCTGGCTCCAGTCACAGTGTTACTTCTGCCAGCAGCAGCTGATTGCTGGGGGTTCTAGCTGTCGGACCACCGCTCATCTGATATTGATGACCCCATTCTGAGGACAGATCCTCAATATCTAAGGATCAGTAAACCCCTTTAAGTACATTAGGAGGACCTGTCACCCCTCCTGACATGTCTGCTTTAATAGCATCTTATCTTATGACTATATGTTCAGCTGTTCCTCTATTATTCCTGCTAGAAGTTTATGAATAAAGGTGTAACTGGGTGCTGCCAATGTCAGACCATGCCCCCAACAGTTACACCCAGTTATACCTTTTTCATAAACTTCTAGCAGGAATAATAATTGACTGACCCAACTAAAAGTTATGAGAAAAGATGCTCAGCAATTGTTCTTAGGAGGGGAATGCAAGTAGTCACTAGCCATGTCAGGAGAGGGGGAGATGACAGGTCCTCTTTGAAGGACTTTGGACAACCCCTTTAAGACATTGATATTCTACGTAATTGCAGACATCATAGATGTTAAATGATGGGATTAATATGACTAGAACCCTGAGCTCCTGCCGTCAAGGTTAGGGGCAGATTTTACATTTCTCTTTGGAGTTTTATTTTTTGCTCAGCAGGATTTTTGTCAGAAGTCCACATATCTGATGGCAGCGTCAGTGATACCGTTCCTACACTGTCCTGCAGCCTCTACTGAGAGCCATTAAAGGGGTCTTCCGACTGTAGACTTCCAGCCTAGGATTGCCCAGACTGAACACTACGGGAGCAAATGCTCAGTATTTGTTCTGCACAAGGGTTTTTCAGCCTCTGAGTGTAAACAGTGAATATTTGCATTCGCTGACAGCAAGCAGAGGTCTTTAAAAAGTGACAAAACACAAACTAAATTAAAAAGCTGCTGAAAATGACTATATATATATATATATATATATATATATATAATGTTTAAAACCACAGAAAATTCCTTTAAGTGGAACAGAGGAGATAAGGACAACCTGCCCGAAAGCCAGGTAACGGAGATGATTAGAAATGTGCCCATGGTTCTACATTCACAAGTCACGTTCTCCTCCAGGAAGATCTCCGGTAATCCCAGCAAAATCTGGTAGTCAGGTGTCCGAAATATCTGCTGCAATCTAATGTCTATCTATCTATCTATCTATCTAATATCTATCTATCTATCTATCTATCTATCTATCTAATATCTACAAATCTAATATCTATCTATCTATCTATCTCTATCTATCTATCTATCTATTATCTATCTATCTATCTATCTATCTATTATCTATCTATCTATCTAATATCTATCTATCTATCTATCTATCTATTTATCAATCAATTATCTATCTATCTATCTATCTATCTATCTATCTATCAATCAATTATCTATCTATCTATCTATCTCTCTATCTAGTTATTTCCTATCTATCTATCTATCTATCTATTATCTATCTATCTATCTATCTATCTATCTATCTATCTATCTATCTATCAATCAATTATCTATCTATCTCTCTCTCTCTATCCATCCACCCCCTGTGGCAGCCTGTAGACATATTACTGCAGACGATTAGTTCTCTAGGAGTCACTTAGTTGTATTGGTGACGAGGCAATAATACACTACAAAAAGTGACATGTCCACAGCACATTTCTGGGGTACTACCTACCTAGCTCCCGGCACTGGCCACCTACCTCCGGCTCAGATAGTACGCTATCCATCCCATCACTAGAGCAATGCACTGCATATAAACCTACTACCAGGGATATACTGCATATAAGCCTCTTTCCCGCTGAGGTGTCGCTTCTATGTGCCTGTAGTCGTGTCGGACCATGCTCTGCGGACACAGGCAGTGAGAGCGGCCGCACTAGCGGAAAAGTCCACATGCACACGACCGTATGTATTTTGCGGTCCGCAAAAAATGGATCTGCAAAAAATACGGATGACGTCCGTGTGCATTCCGTATTTTGCAGAACGGAGCAGATGCGGACAATAATAGGACATGTTCTATTTTTTTGCTGAACGGAAATACGGCGATACGGAAACGGAATGCACACGGAGTAACTTGCATTATTTTTTGCAAACCCATTGAAATAGTTCCGTATACGGTCCGCAAAAAAAAACTGAAAGAATATACGTTTGTGTGCATGAGGGCAAAGAAAGTTGTGGACTTCTAGAAAGTGGCACCCTGTCAGGCAGGCAGCGCTTCTTGTCCTCATCAATGAGCCCGGTACATGCATACTTACAGGGTGCCAGTCTTGTTGGGCAGCAGGGCAGGGTCGGGCACCTCCAGCAGCTCCTCGTTGGTACAGATGACCTTCTTCCTTGGGGCAGGGCGCCCACCCCGGGTTTGGGGCGCTCCACCACACACTTACAGCTGTGAATCAGGACGGGACAGGTCTGGCTCCATCCTAGGAGGCACAGGAAGGACATGACAACCAGGGGGCAACTGGGGCTCCTGAGTCCGAGCATCATGACAGGCAGGGCTACCTATCAGCCCATCCTAGGCGGCTGCCAGCATGCCCTGCAAAGTACCAGCCTGCCCCCTCCTTCACAAGTCCTCCACCAAGTCCGCTCCTGCCGCAGGGTGAGGCTGCATGCTGTTCACACGGGGCGTCCCATAGGGAGAGGTGGCGGACCGCTGCTGCCTATATGATGGCAGATAACGGATTGTATGTGGAGCTGCCGCTCTGCTATTACCAGAGCCTGCACCTCCTCCCACCCTGCAGGGCCCCGCCCGGTCCTAGTGCCGCCCGCTGCACTCTGAGAAGACGGGATACAGCGCTCAGGACTCCGTCTAGGAAGGATGCTCGGTCCTCAGGAAACGGACGGAAATGGACGGCTTTCCTGACTCTCCTAGTGCTCGAGGGAAAAAGACAATATATATATATATATATATATATATATACACACATACATACACGTGTGTGTATAGATAAAAAAATATATACATACATATATAGGTGTGTGTGTAAATAAATTAAAATTAGGTATATATTATTATACATTATATATTATTATACATTATATATTATTATACATTATATTATTCTTTGTGTGTATATATATAATTAAGCATATATTATATATTATTCTCTCTCTCTATATATATATATATCATTTAGAGGGCATATATTTAAGTAACTTGTAATAATTGTAACAATGATTATAAAATAATAACAATAATATAAAACACTTTTGTACACATTTACTAATATTACTACAACTGCAGTGACTCTCTAGGGAGGAGGATGGGAGTGGTAGTTGCTATGCTGGTAGCAGTACTGCTCGTAGTGACAATCGCTCCGACTGATTCTCCCTGTGGCAGTGATAGGAGGGCACACCCTTTCCTTGGAACACCCCCTGGAGTTGAGGCTCCTGCCTGGTGTTAGGTAGGGTGCCCTTGCTGTTAGCAGGAGCGGATTGGCCATAGACCTTACAGGGAAATTTCCCGGTGGGCTAATGCCTAGGGGGTCGCTTGGATACTCCTCACAGCCGGGCAGTGGAAGCTTTTGGTGATGTATTTTGTGCCCCTGGCAGCATTTTGTGATGGACTGTGGTATTTGGCTCTGTTGGGGTGGTATAATATGCTGCAATATGGAATAGCTGGCCCTATCGTCCATCGGTTTGGATCCAACTACAAAACAGGGCCACTTTTAGTATTTTTCCCAGGATCACTGTAAGTCCCCAGTCCACCCCTAGCTGTAAGGTGATTGGATCCAAGGCAGGAGAACAGATGACGTGGTGGAATAACAAACGGCAAAGTCAATAACCAGGCCCGTGGGTGTCAATAAATAAATCTCTTTTTACTGATGTGCAAATGGGAGTAGTAGTACATCCGGCAGTAACCAGGCACAGTTCCAAAGCATATCACAATGCAATATTTTCTCAATAGCAGTGTATGGACAGCGACAGTGATGGAGGTTGTAGTACTCCTTTCTCTCTAAAGTCTCTCAGCAGAACCACAGGCATGCGATGAGGTCCACACCAGCGTGTGCAGTCCGGAAATCACATTTGTCGTTTGTGGATATTAAGTTTGTGGGGTTTACGTGAAAAAATGTGGAAAAGTTTGAATGTGTGAAATAGTTTTTCAGGGCATTGTATCTAGGCATAACTACTGTGAAGTAGGCACATATCCAGGCATAACTACTGTAAAGGTGGCACATATCCAGGCATAACTACTGTGAAGGGGCACATATCCAGGCATAACTACTGTGAAGGGGCACATATCCAGGCATAACTACTGTGAAGGGGCACATATCTAGGCATAACTACTGTGAAGGGGCACATATCCAGGCATAATTACTGTGAAGGGGCACATATCCAGGCATAGCTACTGTGAAGGGGGCACAAATCCAGGCATAACTACTGTGAAGGGGGCACAAATCCGGGCATAACTACTGTGAAGGGGCACATATCCAGGCATAACTACTGTGAAGGGGGCACATATCCGGGCATAACTACTGTGAAGGGGGCACATATCCAGGCATAACTACTGTGAAGGGGCACATATCCAGGCATAACTACTGTGAAGGGGCACATATCCAGGCATAACTACTGTGAAGGGGCACATATCCAGGCATAACTACTGTGAAAAGGGCACATATCCAGGCATAACTACTGTGAAGGGGGCACATATCCAGGCATAACTACTGTGAAAGGGCACATATCCAGGCATAACTACTGTGAGGGGGTACATATCCAGGCATAACTACTGTGAAGGCGAACATATCCAGGCATAACTATTGTGAGGGGGCACATATCCAGGCATAACTGCTGTGAGGGGGTACATATCCAGGCATAACTTCTGTGAGGGGGTACATATCCAGGCATAACTACTGTGAAGGGGCACATATCCAGACATAACTACTGTGAAGGGGCACATATCCAGACATAACTACTGTGAGGGGGCAGATCTCCCGGCATAACTACTGTGAGGGGGTACATATCCAGGCATAACGACTGTGAAGGGGACACATATCCAGGAATAACTACTGTGAAGGGGCACATATCCAGGCATAACTACTGTGCAGGGGCACATTTCCAGGCATAACTACTGTGAGAGGGCACATATCCAGGCATAAATACTGTGAGGGGGTACATATCCAGGCATAACTACTGTGCAGGGGCACATATCCAGGCAAAACTGCTGTGAGGGGGCACATATTCAGGCATAACTGCTGTGAGGGGGCACATAACTGAGCATAACTACTGTGAGGGGGCACATAACTGGGCATAACTATTGTGAAGGGAGCACATATCCAGACATAACTACTGTGAGGGGGTACATATCCAGGCATAACTACTGTGAAGGGGGAACATATCCAGGCATAACTACTGTGAAGGGGGCACCTGCGCGCACTACTGCTATGAGGGGGCACAATGTGGGCATTGCTACTGTGAGGGACAAGGGGATTGGGTGTGTATACTTACGCTTTGAGGGTTAGTTAGAGGTGTGGTCTAGCATGAAAAAGAAATTGCCTTTTGTTAGAGGCGCCGCACATATTGTCCCTCTTTGTGTTTTTCATAAGTTAGGAGGTATGCTGACAGCAATGTGAGGAAAGACATGAAAACCCTGGAAACCACTGAGGGATCATTAGGGCTATGTAGCGACTCCATGTAAGGATATGTGCAGGTCCATAACCCTAGAAGCTATGTGAGCACATTCACCTCTATAGCCAGGAGCTCATAGTGCAGCGCGCTGGCCTGCAAAGAGAGAGAATGCAGGGCTGGAGAGGATGGGAGTGGTGGCTGCAGAAATTAGGGTGGTTGCAGTAAATACAGTCGCTAATCCCCGCTCTAGCGTTCACCCTGGCCACAAGAGTAGTGAATGAAGGGGTCTTCCTCTTGGGTCACCCCCTGGACTTTGGGGATTTAGGGTGAATAGTTTGTAGGGTGCAAGGCAGGAAAGCAGGGCCAGGGGTCAGATGTGGAGATCAATCAACAGGCCGTCTTGATTAAAATAAAGTCACTCGTTACTAAATAGATGATGGGGGTTGCAGTACAAATACAAGCAATAAGCTCAGTTCTCAGATATTGCACAGAATAGTTTGTTCCTGAAGGGGGTGGATAGGAGGAGGTGGCTGTTATGATAGAGGTCCTCCCTGAGCCTCTCTCTCTATGAATTCTAGCAATCTTCTCAATTGACCAAAGGAGTGCCCAACTGCGGGGTGCAGTCCTAGATTGGAGGGTCCATCCGAAGCAATTAACCCTAACCACATGCAGTATATTCTAAAGCCATATGAGTGTATTACCTTAAGGGTCCATTCACACGTCCGTGAATGTGTCGCACCCGTTCTGCAATTATGCGGAGCGGGTGTGGACTCATTCATTCTCTCTGGGGCAGGAATGGATGCGGACAGAACATAGTGTGCTGTCCGCATCCGCATTCAGGCGCGCCCCGAACTTTCGGTCCGCGGGTCTTAAAAAAATAAAACATGTCCTATTCTTGTCCGCAACTGGATTGTAGATCCGTAATACACTACGGACATGTGAGTGGACCCTTACTGTCTCAGTTCAAACACAGCCTTTGTGGTCCTCAACTTTCTGCTATGATTCAATACTTCTTGTTCTCAGAGGTTTATCTTTAGCAAAGTCGCCTTTCTGGCAGTTTTCCACTCTCAGGAATGGTGTTTTCCTGGGCAAGGATCTGACTTGGTGTAGGTGGCAGCAGCACACACAAAACAGGTCCTCTTTCTTGCCTGTTCAGCAGAAGACTCTCAACTCACTAA
This sequence comes from Bufotes viridis, assembly GCA_033119425.1. NCBI lineage: Eukaryota > Metazoa > Chordata > Amphibia > Anura > Bufonidae > Bufotes > Bufotes viridis. Next base: position 75,589,068 of record CM065590.1, on the reverse strand, counting down.
CCAGCATCTCAACATTGGACTAACCCACTACCCGGCAATTAAAACTAAAGACCGCCAGCACCACTAAAAATATTCTACATTTTTAGATCAGCATCTGTATTTGAATACTTTTGTAATTGCATGTTATTAAAAGTTTTGTATAGTCACTGAGCTATCCAATAAAATGTAAAAGTGCCACCTGCTGCTTGTTTTTCCTTATTTCTCCATTTACCTCACTGAGGTGGCTGCTCAGTTTAAATCTTTAACTGTCACCAACCATTTCTTCTGTTAGAAGCTGTGTCAGTTAAAGGGAAAGCATTACTGCAGAAAGGCAATGCCCCCCTGAGAAAGGACACACCCCTGAGCTACCAGGCTGAAGATAATCTAGCGGAGCAATTGGAGCACTGAATGTGGTGATCTCTGGACCCATGTGTGGTACAGGGCTGGTTCTAGCCTTGTCAGAAAGGTACTGGCATGTACTATATGATGTATGCATTTCAATTGTTACATTAATCATGGTCTAACTAATTTAACGATCTCCTACCTATACATAGCCTTGGGGTATACATAGTCGCAGTACAACTTTCAGCAGCTGTAGTAAAGGACCGTAACATTGAAACATTAATAGATAGAGTGTTCCACTGCAATATAGTCTGAATTCATGAGTGACCATTGGACAGGGGCAGACTGGGAACTTAAAGTGGCCCTGGAAAAAATATAAAAATAAAAGTGGCCCCAGGTTGTAGGCAGGAACAAATTAACAGAGAACAGGGCAACACAAGTAGCAATACTATAGCACAAAATACCATCCCAAATACACAGTTTAGTACAATATACTGCCCCAAAAGCTGTCCCTCTGCGGTGGCCACCAATAGCTACCATCTTCTGTCCTCCTCCTCCAGTTGTCTATGGAGCAGGGGGCTTAGGAGGTGAGATGTGGGCCACAACTGTTGAATTCAGGAGGACATGTGCAGTCGCTGGCCGTGTACATGAGTACCTGATTCTTACAGCATTTATTACTGTTGAGAGCTCATTATGTACCCAGCCAGTGGCAGAGAGGAGGGCTTGGGTGGCCCCCTGGGGCATTGGCCCACCAGGAAATTTCCCCGTAGGATCTATGGCCAATCCGTCCCTGCCACTGGATTCGCCTTACAGCAGTAACTGTAAAGTGAAAGTTAGTGGGACTTGATGGGACAGACATTTTTCGACTGCCAGATTATAGGAATTTCAGTTTCATAGTTATTCTATGCATAGGGCACAATTAATTAAAGGGGTTGTCTGAGTTATTCAAAAAGGATCCCAAAGCTAGGTATTCTGATATAGACTGCAAAGAAGAAAAAAAATGTGGGGGTTAGGCTACTTTCACATCTGCATTTTTGGCTTTCCGTTTGTGAGATCCGTCATGGGCTCTCACAAGCGGTCCAAAACGGATCAGTTTTGCCCTAATGCATTCTAAATGGAAAAGGATCCGCTCAGAATGCATCAGTTTGCCTCCGTTCAGTCACCATTCCGCTCTGGAGGCGGACACCATCCATAAGAAACGCTAGTGTGAAAGTAGCCTTAGTTAGCACATCCTAATGCACAGATGCACGTCGCCATGGCTGAAGGCACAAAAGCAAAAATTCTGATATAGAAACAAAGCATGTGCATACCCTCATGTAACCACTGCTCCCAACACCTCCTAACAACTAGGTCAGAACGGCCTAGATAGCGAGCAGTTTGTCAAAATGAACATCCTGCCTCTCTCAGCCCAATGATGCGCTTCTTCCAAAGTCTATCAACTGAGCAACATGTCTCTGCATTTTAGAGGCCTGTCTAGCAGTCAACAATCTCTCGCCCTGAGGTACACTACCCAAAGGTAGCCTCTGAGAGCCTTTTAATAGAGTAGCAGAAAAGCACTTGTACACTCTTTTGTGGCAAGACCCATAGTCTAATAAGACCACACCTGTAATCATGTATATACCGTATCTGCATAACTGCATGCCGAGCGTTTTGTAGCAATCTGACCTTTCTATCCGTGTGTGTTATTTTTTGTCAGTGTATGTATTTATGCCAGTTGTTTGGCGAGAAACATTGAGAAATGTGTTGTTCAGAATGAGCACCATATTTATGAAGCACCTGTTCCACTACATAAAAGTCGGATAAACTGTGTAAGGCCAGGTGGGACTTTTTACTACAATTTTTTACATAAAAAAGGAAATTTGTTAAAAATCTGTGGCGCATTGCATAGAAGTGATTGATGCACCCGTATGAGAAAACTGGGTGGGGCAGGGGCCCATACTTAATATTGGGGCCCTATGAGATCTGTGTATGCCCCTGATGGGCACACTACATGAGCGCTTCACACTACTTACTCTAGCGATCGGTGGGGCGCTCGGCAAACAGACCCCCACCAATCAAAACCTTTGATATGTCGCTATGCCATATCAAAAGATTTACAGAGTTCAGTAACATTTTAAGATACAGTTGTACGATGCGGTGCCATACCAAGCTCATAACATACATACATCACCAGAACCAAACCCATAATATAAACACACCATTAGAACCAAGCACAGTACATAAATACAACAGAACCAAGCACAGTACATAAATACAACAGAACCAAGCACAGTACATAAATACATCAGAACCAAGCACAGTACATAAATACATCAGAACCAAGTACAGTACATAAATACATCAGAACCAAGCACAGTACATAAATACATCAGAACCAAGTACAGTAAATAAATACATCAGAACCAAGTACAGTACATAAATACATCAGAACCAAGCACAGTACATAAATACAACAGAACCAAGCACAGTACATAAATAAATCAGAACCAAGCACAGTACATACACTGTGCCCTTGAATACAGTCATGTCATATTTTCCTCCCTGGAAATAAAGCACCACACACAGCGTCTTTAATAATACTGCCACATGCTGTGCCCTCAGTATATAGTGCCACATGCTTGGTGGCCCCTATAGATAGTGCAACTCACTCATAATGCCTCATGCTTTGAGCGCCTGTATACAGTGTGATACACTTTCTGCCTCCTGCATATAGCGCCTCATGTTATGTATCCCTTTGAATAGTGCCACATGCTCTGTGCCCCTGTATAAAGTGCATCATGTTCTACGTTCCTTTACACTGTGCCTATTGTTCTGTGGCCCCTCTGTATAATGCCTCTTGCTGTAAGCCCCCTTTAAATAGTTTCTCTATGCTTTCAGACAATTTTACATACTTTTCTCTTTCTGTCCCATCAAGTCCCACTGAATTTTACTATACAGTTACTGTGCTATAAGGCAAATCCAATGGCAGGGACGGTTTGGCCATAGACCCTATGGGGAAATTTCCTGGTGGGCCAATGCCCCAGGGGCCACCTAAGCCCTCCTCTATGCCACTGGCAGGGTACATAATGAGCTCTCAGCAATAATTAACGCTGTAACAATCAGGTACTCGTGTACCCAGCCAGCGACCGCACTTGTTCTGTGGGCCCTCTGTATACTGCCTCTTGCTGTAAACCACCTTTATATAGTGCTTTATGCTCTGTGCCCCCTTATATATTACGTCTTGCCTGTACCCCTCTTTACAGAGTACGTCCTGCTCTCTGCCCCCTCTATAAAGTTCCTCCTGCCTGTGCCCCTTTCTTTAATGTCTCATGCTCTCTACCCCCTTATTAAGTAACTCTTGAATGTTCCCACTTTATATAGTGTCTCATGTTTTGTGCCCCCTTTGTATAGAGCCTCTTCACTGTGGCCCCTTTCTATAGTACTTCTTGCTCTGTGACCCTTGCCGGGCGTAGCTATAGAGGAAGCAGGGAAGTGACTGCTTTGGGGCCCGAACTCAGAGCGACCCATCTAGGATAAGGACTAAACAATTTCATTGTTGGGGCCCCCTCAACAGTATTATACAATTACAATATATACAGTGACACTGTATATGAAAGCATGATCTTGGCTAGCCTCAGGTGTGGGGGCTGCACAGGAGTCGGGAGTTGCGAAAAGGTGGCTGTGGTGCCCGGTCATTTCTAGTTATGCCAAAGGACTCCTCTAAATAGTGCCTCTTGCCTGTGCCTCTGAATAGAGTGCCTCATACCTGCGCCCCTGTATAAAGTGTCTCTTGCCTGTGCCCCTGTAAATAGTGCCTCATGCCTGTGCCCCTGTATATAGTGTCTCTTGCCTGTGCCTCTGTATATAGTGCCTCATGCCTGTGCCCCTGTAAATAGTGCCTCATGCCTGCACCCCTGTATAAAGTGTCTCTTGCCTGTGCCTCTGTATATAGTGCCTCATGCTTATGCCTCTGTATATAGTGTCTCTTGCCTGTGCCCCTGTATATAGTGTCTCTTGCCTGTGCCTCTGTATATAGTGCCTCATGCTTATGCCTCTGTATATAGTGTCTCTTGCCTGTGCCCCTATATATAGTGTTTCTTGCCTGTGCCCCTGTATATAGTGCCTCATGCCTGTGCCCTTGTATATAGTGCCTCATGCATGTGCCCCTGTATATAGTGCCTTATGCCTGCACCCCTGTATAAAGTGTCTCTTGCTCTGAGCCCCTCTAAAATACTGCCTCTTACCTTTGCCCCATTAAATAGTGGCTCATGCCTTTGGCCCTGTATATAGTGCCTCATGCCTGTGCCCCTGTATATAGGGCCTCATGCCTGCGCCCCTGTATAAAGTGTCTCTTGCCTGTGCCTCTGTATATAGTGCCTCATGCTTGTGCCCCTGTATATAGTGCCTCATGCTTGTGCTCCTGTATATAGTGTCTCTTGCCTGTGCCCCTGTATATAGTGCCTCATGCCTGTGCCCTTGTATATAGTGCCTTATGCCTGCGCCCCTGTATAAGCGTCTCTTGCTCTGAGCCCCTCTAAAATACTGCCTCTTACCTTTGCCCCATTAAATAGTGGCTCATGTCTGTGCCCCTGTATATAGTGCCTCATGCCCGTGCCCCTGTATATAGTGTCTCTTGCCTGTGCCCCTGTATATAGTGCCTTATACCTGTGCCCCTGTATATAGTGTCTCTTGCCTGTGCATCTGTATATAGTGCCTCATGCCTGCGCCCCTGTATATAGTGCTTCATGCCTGTGCCTCTGTATATAGTGCCTCATGCCTGTGCCCTTGTTTATAGTGGCTCTTGCCTGTGCCCTGTATATAGTGTCCCTTGCCTGAGCCTCTGTATATATTGCCTTATGCCTGCGCCCCTGTATATAGTGTCTCTTGCCTGTGCATCTGTATATATTGCCTCATGCCTGTGCCCCTGTATATAGTGCTTCATGCCTGTGCCCCCATATATAGTGCCTCATGCCTGTGCCTCTGTATATAGTGCCTTATGCCTGCGCCCCTGTATAAAGTGTCCCTGTATATGCCTGTGTCCCTGTATATAGTGCCCCTTGCCTGAGCCTCTGTATATAGTGCCTCATGCCTGTGCCCCTGTATATAGTGCCTTATGCCTGCGCCCCTGTATAAAGTGTCTCTTGCCTGTGCCTCTGTATATAGTGCCTCATGCCTGCGCCCCTGTATATAGTGCCTCATGTCTGTGCCCCTTTATATAGTGTCTCTTGCCTGTGCCCCTGTATATAGTGTTCCTTGCCTGAGCCTCTGTATATAGTGCTTCATGCCTGTGCCTCTGTATATAGTGCCTCATGCCTGTGCCCCTGTTTATAGTGTCCCTTGCCTGAGCCTCTGTATATAGTGCCTCATGCCTGTGTCCCTGTATAAAGTGTGCCTTGCCTGAGCCCGTGTATATAGTGCCTCTTACCTTTGCCGCATTAAATAGTGGCTCTTGCCTGTGCCTCTTCACTGTGGCCCCTTTCTATAGTACTTCTTGCTCTGTGACCCTTGCCGGGCGTAGCTATAGAGGAAGCAGGGAAGTGACTGCTTTGGGGCCCGAACTCAGAAGCGACCCATCTAGGATAAGGACTAAACAATTTCATTGTTGGGGCCCCCTCAACAGTATTATACAATTACAATATATACAGTGACACTGTATATGAAAGCATGATCTTGGCTAGCCTCAGGTGTGGGGGCTGCACAGGAGTCGGGAGTTGCGAAAGGTGGCTGTGGTGCCCGGCCATTTCTAGTTATGCCAAAGGACTCCTCTAAATAGTGCCTCTTGCCTGTGCCTCTGAATAGAGTGCCTCATGCCTGCGCCCCTGTATAAAGTGTCTCTTGCCTGTGCCCCTGTAAATAGTGCCTCATGCCTGTGCCCCTGTATATAGTGTCTCTTGCCTGAGCCTCTGTATATAGTGCCTCATGCCTGTGCCCCTGTAAATAGTGCCTCATGCCTGCACCCCTGTATAAAGTGTCTCTTGCCTGTGCCTCTGTATATAGTGCCTCATGCTTATGCCTCTGTATATAGTGTCTCTTGCCTGTGCCCCTGTATATAGTGTCTCTTGCCTGTGCCTCTGTATATAGTGCCTCATGCTTATGCCTCTGTATATAGTGTCTCTTGCCTGTGCCCCTATATATAGTGTTTCTTGCCTGTGCCCCTGTATATAGTGCCTCATGCCTGTGCCCTTGTATATAGTGCCTCATGCATGTGCCCCTGTATATAGTGCCTTATGCCTGCGCCCCTGTATAAAGTGTCTCTTGCTCTGAGCCCCTCTAAAATACTGCCTCTTACCTTTGCCCCATTAAATAGTGGCTCATGCCTTTGGCCCTGTATATAGTGCCTCATGCCTGTGTCCCTGTATATAGGGCCTCATGCCTGCGCCCCTGTATAAAGTGTCTCTTGCCTGTGCCTCTGTATATAGTGCCTCATGCTTGTGCCCCTGTATATAGTGCCTCATGCTTGTGCTCCTGTATATAGTGTCTCTTGCCTGTGCCCCTGTATATAGTGCCTCATGCCTGTGCCCTTGTATATAGTGCCTTATGCCTGCGCCCCTGTATAAAGCGTCTCTTGCTCTGAGCCCCTCTAAAATACTGCCTCTTACCTTTGCCCCATTAAATAGTGGCTCATGTCTGTGCCCCTGTATATAGTGCCTCATGCCCGTGCCCCTGTATATAGTGTCTCTTGCCTGTGCCCCTGTATATAGTGCCTTATACCTGTGCCCCTGTATATAGTGTCTCTTGCCTGTGCATCTGTATATAGTGCCTCATGCCTGCGCCCCTGTATATAGTGCTTCATGCCTGTGCCTCTGTATATAGTGCCTCATGCCTGTGCCCTTGTTTATAGTGGCTCTTGCCTGTGCCCTGTATATAGTGTCCCTTGCCTGAGCCTCTGTATATATTGCCTTATGCCTGCGCCCTGTATATAGTGTCTCTTGCCTGTGCATCTGTATATATTGCCTCATGCCTGTGCCCCTGTATATAGTGCTTCATGCCTGTGCCCCCATATATAGTGCCTCATGCCTGTGCCTCTGTATATAGTGCCTTATGCCTGCGCCCCTGTATAAAGTGTCCCTGTATATGCCTGTGTCCCTGTATATAGTGCCCCTTGCCTGAGCCTCTGTATATAGTGCCTCATGCCTGTGCCCCTGTATATAGTGCCTTATGCCTGCGCCCCTGTATAAAGTGTCTCTTGCCTGTGCCTCTGTATATAGTGCCTCATGCCTGCGCCCCTGTATATAGTGCCTCATGTCTGTGCCCCTTTATATAGTGTCTCTTGCCTGTGCCCCTGTATATAGTGTTCCTTGCCTGAGCCTCTGTATATAGTGCTTCATGCCTGTGCCTCTGTATATAGTGCCTCATGCCTGTGCCCCTGTTTATAGTGGCTCTTGCCTGTGCCCTGTATATAGTGTCCCTTGCCTGAGCTTCTGTATATAGTGCCTCATGCCTGTGTCCCTGTATAAAGTGTGCCTTGCCTGAGCCCGTGTATATAGTGCCTCTTACCTTTGCCCCATTAAATAGTGGCTCTTGCCTGTGCTTTCTGTCTAAAGTGCCTATTCTCTGTGCCCCTGTATATAGTGTCTCTTGTCTATGCCTCCTGTATATAGTGCCTCATGCCTGTGCCCCTGTATATCGTGTCTCTTGCCTGTGCCCCATATATAGTGCTTCATGCTTGCGCCCCTGTATATAGTGTCCCTTGCCTGTGCCCCTGTATATAGTGTCTCTTGCCTGTGCCCCTGTACATTGTGCCTCTTGCCTGCGCCCCTGTATATAGTGCCTCATGCCTGTGTCCCTGTATATAGTGCCTTATGCCTGCGCCCCTGTATAAAGTGTCTCTTGCTCTGAGCCCCTCTAAAATACTGCCTCTTTCCTTTGCCCCATTATATTTTACCTCTTACCTGTGCCTCCTGTATATAGTGCGGGGAGTTTGCTGGAATGCAGAAAGGAGGCATTGGTAATTGCCCAAAAGGGACCCAGTGGGTGTAGGGCAACATTTGTGAAGGAGAGAGAGGCCTTGCACCGAACTGGGAAGAAGCTGAAGCAATAAAACCCAGCAGTCGAGCGTTAGCCTGAACTGGAGTGCTGTTTTTATTAATCTCGAGTAGGCAAGCCCCAAGGTACGTGTCTCAGGAGCCAAGAGCGTTCAACAAAATCTGTGACAGGGGCATCACTAGCACTGGGCATCTGGAGCTTGAATATATGAGCAAGCACCACAATAAACTGTATTGGCATTAGGACACTGATACCGTTTATGACCCCATTCACATGGCGTCTTTAGACAGTGGAATTTGGAAAAGATTGCCTGGCAAAAGCTGCTGGCAGCTGCACAGAATCTGCGGTGCACTCGTGGCTATGCACCACAGCCACATGAGTGGCAGCACAGTGACGCAGAGTCCATGCCAAATTTCACTTTCAAAAGACATCATGTGAATGGAGCCTAATGTTATTGCAGTTAGGCTGCCTACCCAGCCATACTGTACCATAAGCCACAGCATACATGAGACCGATAGCCTATAGGGAGGATCTGACATCATCACGTCCACCTGTACTGGCCCCGAGGCTGGAGAAGGCTTGGGGCCCGCAACCACACTGCAGGAGGAGCTTTAAAAGTTTATTTTGAGTGTGCTCCATGTACTATTAAAGGGGTATTCCCATCACATACAATGGGGGCATATCACTAGGATATTCCCCTATTGTCTGATAGGTGCGTGTCCCACCTCTGGGAAACGCACCTACAAGGAGAACGGAGCGGGAAGTGCTGTGGCTGGAGGATCCCGGGTCTACCACCAATGGCGGCTCCCATACAAGTGAATGGAAGCGCACCGCGCATGCGTGGCTCCTGCTCCCGTTCATTTCTATGGGGCAGACGGAAGTAGCCGAGCCAGCGCTTGGCTATTTTCAGCGGCCCCGTAGAAATGAATTGAGGGCGGCTGCGCATGAGCAGTGAGTTCTCCATTCATTTCCCGCCTCGTTCTTATTGTAGGCGCGGGTCCTAGAGGAGGCCGTTACGTGGACAAAAGAAGCAGCATGCTCCATCTTGGGGCAGACTCACGCTGAATCTCCCATTTAAATAAATGGGAGCAAAGTCCATGCTTTTTGGGAGTTTTCGGCGAGGATACACACCAAACACCATGAGCTGAATATGAAGCTTTGTATTGAAGTCAACACCCACTGGTTAAAAAGAAAACGTATAAAAACGCGTCAAAAACGAACGAAAAACACATGAAAAAAAGAAAAACACGTGGATTCCATGCAGATTTTTTCAGCATGTTTTCAAAATATATATATAGTGTGAACATCCTCTAACTATTGGTGATACTCTGTTTCACGTAATATTTTTGGAAGCACTAGTACTATCAGGGGCACCCTCTGCTTGCCAAAATTATTTTTTGAGACAGTGGGTATTACAGTATTACTGGGACAATTATTTTGGGGAACCCTATGTCTCTTGCACTATTACTGGCAGTGGAACTATTATTTTTAGAGCACTATATGTGGAACTAATAACCCTAGGGATCCTGTAGGTGACACAAATTATTGGAGGGGGTCGGTACTATCTGTGTGGTACTGGTATTTCTGCAGTGAAGCATCTGCGGCTACCGGGCAATACAGCCGGCATAGTATTAGGTACAACAGCAGGATGACACCAAGATGGGGAGTATAAGGGGATAATTGGATGAAAGGTGAGGAAGATAATGGCAAAGTGAGAGATCTAACATGTTAAAAGAATCATCATGGTGGTCTGGGTGGAATAGAGAAGATGGGCATTTTACTAGTGCTGGATTCTCCCGACTATTCTGACTTCGGAGGCAATTTTTGTTAATGATTGCATTTTACTCATTTTTGGCAAAAAATCATATTTTCAATTGGCCTTTATTAAAAATAGTGAGCCGTTCTGTCACAAAGGGTTAACTGTTTTTCTAGCTGTGTGACGGGTACTTTCACTTCCACTTTATGTCCTCTTCTAATAAACCTTATCTCTAAACTACTGAGAGGTCATAAACACTTATTTAAGCCCTTCTTATCAGTAAGATCAGGACTGAGCTATAATGAGTGTTTATAAGGTCAGAGAGCAGAGATAAGGAGCCCGTCAACTCCCCAACTGACAGAAAAGAGAGAAAATCCAGAGGCTGCAACTAGAGCATCTCAGCTCTGTACAGAAAAAAAAGGACTCCGTATTTTTAATAAAGACTTATTGAAAAAAATGATTTTTAGCTCAAAATGAGTACAATGCAATAATAAAAATAAAATGCCCCCAAAGGTGTACATAGCCTTTAAAAAGTATTATCCATCCAGGTAATCTGTTGTACATAGCATGTAAAAATGATCTTTGGAGTGGGGGTGGATTCGGTACAAATATACCCGGGGGCTTGTGCATCTGGTCATTTAACACTCCTGGTCCGTGCCTTGAGGGGTCATTACACTATCACTACAGGGTACTACCTGCCCCTTTTTTTGGATTACCTTTATACAGCAGCTGACATCGGCAGCGTCACTGTAGTTGTCCACTATTCTACCGCTATTCAGTTGTCTGGGAGTACAGAAATGGCTGCCAGTGTTCTATGAGGTAGCATGGCTAGCACTATTATATGGTGAACTAATTTCACCTTCAATAGCTGTTTGCCGAACACTTTTTTGGCCCGATACCAACCCCCCTCTTACACAAGTGAATGCTCAGTTTCGCAAAGTGTGCATGTGTTCTGAATGGTGAGGGAGAAGTAAATAACAATTTTAGTGGCAACGCCTCTCCTTTTCCCCCAAGATCTCCCAATGTAATATTGGCCTAATGTCTAATACACATTGTGGGGATTTATCTAACTGGTGTAAAGGAAAGCCGGTTTAGTTTCCCCTAGCAACCAATCAGATTTCACCTTTCATTTTCGAGAGGAGCTGTGAAAAAGGAAAGGTGGAATCTAATTGGTTGCTAGGGGAAACTAAGCAGGCTTTCCTTTACACCAGTTAGATAAATCAACTCCAAGCCAGTTGTCCTTTACATTAGTATTGATAAATCTCTCCCTATTGTTGGTCAGCCACTCCACCTAAATGGCTCCAATGTGTATCCCCCCACTTAATTGGCCACTATTATTTGGAGCTATTATTTATGGGGCAGTGTGATGGCTGATGCTATATTATGGGTTACCAGCATAGCGGATGCTATACGTACTGCTTTAACTGGTACAACTATAATTATGGAGGAATACAGCCTTGTAGATATCTATAGAGACAACTAGCATGTTGTCTAGTAATGTTGGGACACTAATATCAGTAGAAGATTGGCACACTAGCACATATGGAGCGACACGGGATACACTTCGAAATTTATTACAGCTGTATATACTATTCAGAAACACAAGGGGGTCAGTCAGCACGTCCCTGTATGCAGGTGCACGTAGCTGTGGCAATTATACATACAAACAAAAATGCAACAGCACTCTGCAACCAGAACTCTGCCCAAGATAGAAGCTATAAGAGGACATTAGTGTACGTTTTGATCAAAGGTAATAAGCCACTCGCCACGCCAAGGCTGTCCCGTGAGTGGTACTAACGCTAAATCTGACCTGTTATGGGCCATGACAGCCACATAAAATCCTCCTAACGCTGAATCTTACCTGTTATGGGCCACGAGTGGCTTATTACCTTTGATCAAAACGTACACTAATGTCCTCTTATAGCTTCTATCTTGGGCAGAGTTCTGGTTGCAGAGTGCTGTTGCATTTTTTGTTTGTATGTATAATTGCCACAGCTACGTGTACCTGCATACAGGGACGTGCTGACTGACCCCCTTGTGTTTCTGTTTAGTATGTGTTGGAGGAGGAGTGCACAGTGGGCTCAGCATGCATGTTGGTACCTGCATCCCTGGATCTAATGGAGGCTGTTACAGCACCAGAAGGGGTTAATAAGTATGGTTTATCCCAGCATGCATGCTGAGCCCACACTCCCTGGATTTTATGTGGCTGTCGTGGCCCATAACAGGTAAGATTCAGCGTTAGGAGGATTTTATGTGGCTGTCATGGCCCATAACAGGTCAGATTTAGCGTTAGTACCACTCACGGGACAGCCTTGCCGTGGCGAGTGGCTTATTACCTTTGATCAAAACGTACACTAATGTCCTCTTATAGTTTCTATCTTGGGCAGAGTTCTGGTTGCAGAGTGCTGTTGCATTTTTTGTTAGCTGTATATACTATTAAAATGGAATACAAAAATGCACATAAAATAATAAAAAAATAGATAGAACAATATGGACAATATTCCTAATATGCACAATAGGGTACTAGTAATGTCTCGCAAGGTCTTTGGTCACCTGATTCAACCAAATTTATGTCCACAAATTATGTAGATACCCTGAGGTCTTTATATGGTATAAGTCCTTCTTTGTTTTTGTGACCAAAATTTGCGCATAAGTAATGGTGATAAGATGTTCGTATAACTAAATGGCGCAGGTAGCGATAGTTTAAGCCGCAGTAGGAATGCGTAAAGTCCACAGGTATGTCAAGATGGTAGTTGGACTTTTCTAGTGGACAGAGTAAGCTTTGCAACAAACGGATACGTTCATCCACTTCTAAATGTGGCCAACCCACTTTTCAACCACACTAGATCCAATATTTAAAAAATAAAAATTTTGTGGGCTTACCTTCTTTTGTTCTCAGCTGGTTTTTAGTTTCTTGCATTAATTGTCGTGGCCGACTGTAGACCGGCGTCCCGGCTTCTGTTTCGTTGGTGTCTCAATGGTGAATCAGTTTGTCACGTGGATTATACTCACAGTACTGAAATTCCAGCCGATTAAGGCTACATGCACACGACCGTTGGTGTTTTGCGGTCCGCAAATCGCGGATCCGCAAAAACACGGAAGCTGATCTGCGTTCCGCTCCGCATTTTCCGGAACGCAGCCCATTATAGAAATGCCTATTCTTGTCCGCAAAACGGACAAGAATAGGACATGCTATATTTTTTTGCGGGGGCACGGAGCGGAGCAACGGATGCGGACAGCACACGGAGTGCTGTCCGCATCTTTGCGGCCCCATTGAAATGAATGGGTCCACGGCCGAGCCGCGAAATATGCGGCTCGGACGCGGACCCGAACAACGGCCGTGTGCATGAGGCCTAAGGCGAATTTTGCGAGCGTCTTTTTGATATCCTCGAGGTAATTGTAGGTAACAGTGCCCTGTTAAATCGCGACTCAGGTTCTTGTGGGGTGAGACATTTACCAGACGCGTTTCGAGGATAGCCTTCCCCTTCTTCAGTGGCAACCTAAGCCAGTTGTCCTTTACACCAGTATTGATAAATCTCTCCCTATTGTTGGTCAGCCACTCCACCTAAATGGCTCCAATGTGTATCCCCCTTATTGGCCACTATTATTTGGAGCTATTATTTATGGGGCAGTGTGATGGCTGATGCTATATTATGGGTTACCACCATAGCGGATGCTATACGTACTGCGTTAACTGGTACAACTATAATTATGGAGGAATACAGCCTTGTAGATACAGTATCTATAGAGACAACTAGCATGTTGTCCAGTAATGTTTGGACACTACTATGTCAGCGCTATTATATAAGTAGGTTATAATGGAATATTACCGTATTACCTAATTTCTGAAAAATCTCCTGCTTTTATACCTGCGAATTTACCTTTCGTCCCAACTTAGTGCCCTCCACACAGTAATTGTTTGCCCCTCTCAGTAATGGCGCCCCTTCATCTGTACTGAGCTTTATTAACCAAAGTACAAGCCACCAAAATACTTCCTTTTGACTCTTTACATCATGAGTCTTTCTCAAGCAAAGGTGTGGTATTATTTAGACATTGTATGGTGGTTTTATTTAGTTACTGTATGGTGAAATTCAGAGGTATAGAAATGGTACAGAACCTCCCTCAGGGAGACAAGCACCCCAAATTATTAAGGAGACAAAACAGATTGATATTACGTACGGGCGCAATGGGACCGCTAGGTCTAAATGACAAAATAGACTGGCAAGTGTTTCTCTAAATATCTAATGTGTCATTAAGAGATATGTTATTTTCTTAATTGTGTTTTGTTACACTATGCAGCTCCGAATGGCTGTCTTCCAGGGTGACGTCAGGCGAGTGCGCTGAGCTCGTGGCGCAGCGGATGACGTCACATTTGTGAGACGCCGGGGCTGGGGCTTAAATAACCGGTGCAAATGGGCAGTTATACCAAGGGCCAGATAAGCGCTGACGCGCGAAACGGGCTTTGCCGAATTTCATCCACTGCTTGTTTGTATGTAAGTCCGTCCCATGCCGCACTATATATGTACCCAGCTTCTGTATCCAGTTAAGAGTGTACTCAGCTATATACATGTACCTAACGTTCTGATGTATTCAGCCTCTGATGTGTTCAGCCTCTGATGTATTCAGCCTCTGATGTGTTCAGCCACAACTGTTCGTGTATCCAGCTTTTGATGTAACCAGCGATCCATTTTAGGATTAAAAGAAGCCTGTTTGCACGATTGGTGAGTGCCGCCTGAATATTTTTCTTTTACTTGTTGTTATTAAAGGGGTTGTCTGGCCATTTGTATTGATGACCTATTGTCAGGATAGGACATCGGTATCAGATCAGTGGGGGTCCAACACCCGGCACCCCTGCCGATCGGCTGTTTGATGATGAGGTGGAGCTCCATGAGCACTGCTTCCTCTTCATAATCCTGCACTTCGTCTTTGCAGTGTAATGACGTGTACTAGCTCCATTCTCTCTAATTACACTACACCTCCGCTACAGACGAGACGACGGGCAGTGTAATGAAGAGGAAGTAGTGCTCGCATGGAGCACTGCCTTCTCTTCAAACAGCTGATTGGCGGGGGTGCCGAGTGTTGGACCACCACTGATCTGATATTGATGACCTATCGTCAAGACCCCATTAAGTTACTGTAGGGTCACTGTATGGTAGTATTAATCAGTACTATATGGTGTCACTGTATGGTGATACTATTTAGTTGTATGGTGACATTATTTAGTCATTGTATGATGGTATTTTTTAATCACTATATAGTCATTGTATGGTGGTATTATTCTGTCACTGTATGGTGGTATTATTTAGACACTGCATGGTGGTATTATCCAGTCATCTTATATTAGTATTATTTAGTCACTGTATGGTGGTATTATTCAGTCACTGAATGGTGGTGCTATTCACTTATATGGTAGTATTATTCAGTTACTGTATGATCATTGTATGGTGGTATTATTCATTTATTGTATGGGGGTATTATTCAGTAATTGTATGGTTAAATTATTCAGTAATTGTATGGTCACTGTATGGTGGTACTATTTAAACATTGTATGGTGGTATAGTCAGTCATTGTATGGTGGTACTATTTAAACATTGTATGGTGGTATAGTCAGTCATTGTATGGTGGTACTATTTAAACATTGTATGGTGGTATAGTCAGTCATTGTATGGTGGTACTATTTAAACATTGTATGGTCACTGTATGGTGGTATAGTCAGTCATTGTATGGTGGTATAGTCAGTCATTGTATGGTGGTACTATTTAAACATTGTATGGTGGTATAGTCAGTCATTGTATGGTGGTACTATTTAAACATTGTATGGTGGTATAGTCAGTCATTGTATGGTGGTATTATTCAGTCATTGTATGGTCACTGTATGGTGGTATAGTCAGTCATTGTATGGTGGTATAGTCAGTCATTGTACGGTGGTATTATTCAGTCATTGTATGGTCACTGTATGGTGGTACTATTTAAACATTGTATGGTGGTATAGTCAGTCATTGTATGGTCACTGTATGGTGGTACTATTTAAACATTGTATGGTGGTATAGTCAGTCATTGTATGGTGGTATATTCAGTCATTGTATGGTCACTGTATGGTGGTACTATTTAAACATTGTATGGTGGTATAGTCAGTCATTGTATGGCGGCATAGTCAGTCATTGTATGGTGGTATAGTCAGTCATTGTATGGTGGTATTATTCAGTACTTGTATGGTCACTGTATGGTGGTACTATTTAAACATTGTATGCTGGTATAGTCAGTCATTGTATGGTGGTATAGTCAGTCATTGTATGGTGGTACTATTTAAACATTGTGTATAGTCGTATGTATGTGTATTATTCAGTACTTGTATGGTCACTGTATGGTGGTACTATTTAAACATTGTATGGTGGTATAGTCAGTCATTGTATGGTGGTATAGTCAGTCATTGTATGGTGGTACTATTTAAACATTGTATGGTGGTATAGTCAGTCATTGTATGGTCACTGTATGGTGGTACTATTTAAACATTGTATGGTGGTATAGTCAGTCATTATATGATGGTATTAAAGGTTGAAAAGCCTCTGGGAGAACAGGTATCAGCAGCTATTCATTGATGACATTTTCACAATTGATCTGGATTTATGATTTTATTTTATGATGGGGAAATAATTGTGTTTTTCTTCAGATGTATATGTTTTCCTCCTGCTCATAGAACATGTACAAGTAGGAAGCACTTTCTGTAGTAAACCTGCTTTATACTTCTCAGGTTGTTCGAGTCCTCCTCCTGGTCCCCTGCATTCTTCATCCTCTCTGCCACCTTACTTTCCATATATTCTGGGATCTTCTGGTAACTGTAATAGCGTGGAACTCAAAGGGGATCAGTAAATATGGAGACTGATGGGGCTAAGAGCGCAAAGATTTCCACAGCCTGCCGCAGGGAGAGCAGCAGATTATAGAAGTATAGATCTGACTACTTCAGACACAGGGGATACAGGTTGTCAGCGTCTTTATAGATGTTTTCCTGGTAGAATCAGATGTTCCACGTTCTTTAGATTCTTCTAATGATGACCATTTACATGGGATTATAAACAAAAGGCCAATGTCTGGGCCTCAACACTGGAATACGCAACCAACCGTGCTCCCTAGCAAAACAAAACCACTTCCACCAGGAACTCAGATAACCTGACCATGTAGCAGGGGCAACAGATCACGGTAAATAAGACATACCTAGGACCAGATCAAAGCAGGGCAAGGCTCCCCCTCCAATTTGGCCCCCACTGCCAACTCCCAAAATATCTGAAACTCAAAGCAAGAAAGCAGGTCAGCAATGGAATTATCAACACCAGGATTATGCTAAGCCTTAAGCCAAATATTCAATTTAAAGAGAACCTGTCACCAGGAAATTCACTGATAAACCAGGCACACTGCATTGTAGGGCTCACTCTGCTGAATATAATGACACCTTTCACTTGGTGATCTGTTGCTTTATTGTGGAAAAAAAGTACTTTTAATCCATATGCTAATGAGCTGATTGAGTCCAGCAGTTGATACGAGTCCAGCGTGTTTTTCCTATTCAGAGCTGTAGCCCCTCCCCTATTCACTTCTATAGATCAATAAATAAATAAACCACGCCCCTTTTACAACTGAAGACGTGAATAGGGGAGGGGCTAGAGCTCTGAATAGAAAAAACGCTGGACTCATATCAACTGCTGGACTCCAATCAGCGCATTAGCATATGGATTAAAAGTACTTTTTCTCCACAATAAAGCAACAGATCACCAAGTGAAAGGTGTCATTATATTCAGCAGAGTGAGCCCTAGAAGGCAGCATGCCTGCTTTATCAGTGAATTTCCTGGTGACAGGTTCTCTTTAAGGCAGAGAAAAAATCGAATGACACAAGAGCTTCACCACCATAGGGCATTTGGAGGACAAACAGTCCACAGCAAAAAAAGGAGAAGCCTGTAACACTAAGACCACCACAACAGGGAGGGTGCCAGACCTCTGCTCACCTCCAGCCATTCCAATACATACTAAAACCAACCACACCAGCAGTATCAGTAAAAGCTACAAAGCTGAAGCAGAAACAAGGTCCTCCTGCTAGAAAGACCTACCTTTATACTACTCAAAAAACTCCAGCCAAACAGATAAATCCTCATTCACATCCCTACACAAACAAATATGAAATGCCAGATTTAGAATCCCAGCAATTCTAGCCAACAATTAACGACAAAAAACTTGGCCCATAGACATCACCTGGGTCACATCAGCCAAGATCTCCAAAACTGAATGAATCTCATTTACAGAAGCCTCATGTCTCACTAACAGATCCGAAATCACAGAACAAATACTCGCCACTTTCTCCCTAGGTAAACCAAATTCCCCCTAACAGAATCCAGCACAATACCCAGGTATCCAAGACAAGAAACAGGAACCACAGTTTCTTCCACCACCAAAGCAACACCAAACAACAAACAAAGACGAACAACCCTAACAACGTGAAACACACAGAAGACCCCAGAGGACCAATGAACTGAAAATGGTCAAGATAATGAACTACAGCGCCACGCACATCCCGAACATAAACCACCTGTTCAAGAAAGAAAAAAAAGGCTTCAAAATAAAATCAAGGCAAAGAACAACCCATGGGGAGACATTTATCAAAGGAAAGACACCATTAAACTGAAAACCAAGGGAATTAAAACAACAAACACTGGCAACAAACAAAACGCAGATTTGAACATCAACTTTTTCCAGCGAAACACCCATCCCGAAACCACGAACCAAACTAACTGCATGATCAAAACTAGACACATAGATTAATTAATATCATCATTTAACGATGCCCCATAGGGAAAGGACACTTGATGAATCAAACGTTAGGCACTGGGCCCTTTTTAGAGACTGCACCCAAAGGTGACAGGCGAAAATTAACAAAAGGAGGAGACAGAAAATGGGCAGCAATTCTATCCAAAGCGAGCTCCGTATCCAATTTTTGCTGCACTACACTGAGAAACTGCAAAACCGAAGCCAAATTCTCCACCCACGCACATCCCTCACCAGAAAAAGGCGGCAACTGAAAGCCGTACAGAAAACCATTAAGTTGCCGTTCCACCACTCAAACCAAGGAAGCCTTTACCAGCATCCAAGCTCCTGCTAACAAACTCCATTGTGGAGAGCTGGGCAGACAAGCTAGCGCTTTTAAAACATCTAGCCTCGATGCCCCCTCCACAATATGAACACCACTCACGATGATACTTACAAGAGGAAGGCCACTTGGATTGCGCCTCATTAAAGCAAAGCATGTGCCTTTCTTTAGAAATAGATTTTGAGACGAGACCTGTGAGTTCTGTGGCCTCAAGATATAAAAGTGACGCCCGCTGCAGCCACAACAAATTCAGCCACGAACTGTCCTTATTGCCCCAACACATGACTATGGTATTGGCTAACCTGCTTAGGTCTCATCCCCCACTTATAACTGACCCCCATCAACCCCTTAGGGACCGAGCTCATTTTCACCTTAAGGACCAGGCCATTTTTTGCAAATCTGACCAGTGTCACTTTATGTGGTGAATAACTTTAAAACGCTTTTACTTATCCAGGCTATTCTGGGACAGTTTTTCGTCACATATTGTACTTCATGTCACTGGTAAAATGGAGTCCAAAAACATTCATTTTTATTTATAAAAAAAAATACCAAATTTACAAAAATTTGGAAAAATTTGCAATTTTCAAAGTTTTAATTTCTCTACTTCTATAATACAAAGTAATGCCGCCAACAAAAAAGTTATTAATTTACATTCCCCATATGTCTACTTCATGTTTGGATCATTTTGGGAATGCCATTTTATTTTTGGGGACGTTACAAGGCTTATAAATTTAGAAGCAAATCTTGAAATTTTTTAGAAACTTTCAAAAAATCCTTTTAGGGACCAGTTCGGGTCTGAAGTCCCTTTGTGAGGCTTACATAATAGAAACCACCCCATTCTAGAAACTACACTACACCCCTCAAGGGATTCAAAACTGATTTTACAAACATCGTTAACCCTTTAGGTGTTTCACAAGAGTTATTGGCAAATGGAGATGACATTTCAGAATTGCAATTTTTTTTAAAATTTTCCATTTTAAGCCATTTATTCCAGTAACTAAGCAAGGGTTAACAGAAACCATATGGCATTCCGTTCCTTCTGCACCCTGCCGTGTGCCTGTATAGCAGTTTACCACCAAATATGGGGTGTTTCTGTAAACTGCTAAATCAGGGAATTTTATTTGGCTGTTAATCCTTGCTTTTTACTGGAAAAAATTGATTAAAACGGAAAAATTTGCCAAATAATAGCTGTTTTGGCACCGTTTTTATTTCATTTTTTTGACCGTGTTAATCTGAGGGGTTAAGTCATGGGGTATTTTTATAGAGCAGATTATTACGGACACGGCGATACTGAATTTGTCTACTTTTTAAAATTTATTTAGGTTTAACACTATATTATCCTATTTGAAACAAAATAAAAAAAATGTAGTATTTACACATTCTAAGATTAATTGTTTTTTAAGTTTTTATCCGATTGTCTAAGGTAGGAGCTCATTTTTTGCGGGATGAGAGAACGGTTATATTGGCACTATTTTGGGGGAAACAAAAAAAGAGAAGAAACCCGGAGGTATCTCATGCCCTAACTACAATTTGTACACTCAGTGGTGGGGCCTTTGTTATTGAGATGCCTATAATATGTATATCTGCATATACTCTGTACAAACACAGAAAAAGAGAGAGAGAACAAAAAGCAACATGCAGCGGTATTTAGAAAAGTATCAAAAAGATTTTGTTGAACATATATTAAAAATTATAAATCATAGAAGGAGGTAGCAAGAAAGCATAGACGCCACCCTGGACCCTATGGAAAAACGTACAAGAACATATATGTATCTAGCATCGTTAGAAGGTAATATAACAGAAAGTCAAACGCTATACTGTTTTATAAGTATGGTATATCAAAGCCTCCCTTCCATTTTCTTACTGGTAAGTACCCCTTCGGGTTCTGTTCTAGCACGATTCATGTCATTTTCTGTTTGCCTTGTACCACCAACATTATCTATATACAAAGACACTTGTCCTTGTTATTGTTCCTTTTTGTTGACTTTTGAAGGCTACAGCGAGGCTTTGATATACCATACTTATAAAACAGTATAGCGTTTGACTTTCTGTTATATTACCTTCTAACGATGCTAGATACATATATGTTCTTGTACGTTTTCCATAGGGTCCAGGGTGGCGTCTATGCTTTCTTGCTACCTCCTTCTATGATTTATAATTTTTAATATATGTTCAATAAAATCTTTTTGATACTTTTCTAAATACCGCTGCATGTTGCTTTTTGTTCTCTCTCTCTTTCACTATTTTGGGGGCATATCACTTTTTGATCGCTTGCTATTACACTTTTTGTTATGTAAGGTGACAAAAAAAATTTTTGCACAGTTTTTTTTTTTACCATGTTAATCTAAGGGGTTAGGTCATGGGGTATCTTTATAGAGCGGATTATTATGGACGCGGCGATACATAATTTGTCTACTTTTTAATTATTTTAGTTTTACAAACCATCATTTTTGACAAAAAATTTTTTTGGGGTGTCTCAAGTCTGAGAACCATACTTTTTATTTGATTGTCAGTGGCTAAATGGAAAAGGGGAATCTTAATTTAGTACTCCATGGTAGTGTGGTACTCCCTGAAACAACCAATAACGCAGAGGCCCGGATGATCGGGGCACGTGTTACACTGAGTGGTGGTGTCCTTCCGTATCCCCCTCCTGTGACACACTCTGCATTTTTTGGGGTTCGTCCCTTCTTTCCAATATCGGGGACCACACCTGTAGAGTGTTGGCCAGGGACGATTCGGGCGCCTCCAGTTCCCGAGGTACTCCGGCCTGCTCTTTCCCGGTCAGAAAAGATCAGGTCCTTGAGGACTGCCTCATAGAACGGGAGGAAATTCCCTGTGTTGCCAGCGCTCCGGGACAGCACAAAAGAGTTGTACATGGCAACCTGCACCAAGTAGACCGCAACTTTTTTGTACCATGCCCGGGTTTTGCGCATGGCTTATATGGCTTGAGGACTTGATCAGAGAAATCAACTCCTCCCATATACCGATTGTAGTCGATGATACAATTGGGCTTGAGGACCGTTGCCGCGGTACATAGCACAGGGACAGGGTTTATGCCGTTACTGTGAATTGTGGTCAGTACAAGGACATCCCTCTTGTCCTTATATCTGACCAGCTACAGGTTTCCAGGATCACCTTTGGTGGAACATGCTGCATTATCTGAATAATGCAGGTATTTCTGGATGGCCTCAAACCGGGAGCGTGTCATGACCGTACTGTAAAGTGGGGTCTGGTAGAGGACGTCCTCACTCCAGTAATGCCTGACACTGGGTTTTTTGACTAGGGCCATGTGCAGCACGAGGCCCCAAAATGTCCTCATCTCGGTTGCACTGACCGGTGTCTAGCCACTGGACCTAGGCAAAAAAAGAACCCGGGTGTTGAGCAATGAACTGTTGGGCGTACAGATTTGTTTGCTCCACCATCAGATTCACAAAGGGGTCACTGAAAAAAAGACTAAAATAGTCGTATTCAGTGAAGCCCACTATGGGAATCTGGATTCCTGGTTGACCAACAAAATCAGGAATCACGGGCTGAAAATTTTCTGGGGTACACCATGCAAGTTCACCGGTAGTAGGCTCAGGTGAACTTATCTGGTGGGCCGGAAAACTAGTACGGGCCCCAGAGCTGCTCATACTAGGATGGCGGTCCCCTACGTTTCGGATTTAATCGGGCACAGCAGCCATTTATTAAAATAACAAAAAATGAATAAATAACCAATAAATATCCAACATAAATAACCTCAACTTTACCCCCGCAGAAACCTGAGTAAATGACGCGGGAGGTCCTAGAAGCCCGAAAATACCACTGTACCCAAATAACGTGGCAACTCCATCTTGCCCCCAGCCGATGAACGCCAGCTCGGAGGCACCAACTGATGGACGCCCAATTCCTCCACAGCAGCTCACCCATGGGGCCCTCAAATTCTCCACTACCACCTTATTCCAACTTCGAGGACCTCCCCACCGCCAACCACGCGTCACTTGACCCCTTAAGTGTGCGCATCCCTCCACATTCTCAGCGCAATTTCAATTCCGCCCTTTGTCTTCCCACCTTGAAGCACCTATTCGCCCCATGGGAACCACCACACGTGGAACACTCGTGCTTAAATTTGCACTTTGCCCAAATTTGCAGTTTCCTTCGTTAAACAGGAAACAAACCTTATGCGGAGGCTTCCGCAAAACTTCCCTGCCCCGGCCCCCAGCCTCTCCCCAAAAGAGCTGCCCCAACCGCACTGGTGCTGTTACCCTGAGCCAAAGCCGAATGTCCTTGTGGTCCCAACGCATGTTGAGCCGCACCTCCTTCCGCTGCCTGAATTGTTCATCATAACGGAGCCACCCTATCCCACCATACACCCGATATGCTTCCCTTTTGCATCGAAGTAACAAAACAACGCCGAACAACTTTCTGGCAACTTCTCCCCAATAACACTGGCTAAAATCGCGTCTGCCCATAACCAAATTAAACCTCTCCAGGGAAGTAGTGAAAAAATTTCCACGTACTCCCCTTCCAAATACGTTCCCTGACCCTGAAAGCATACATATACCTTACCTTTCGCTGCATCGTCGACCTTTGACCTATCCTCCTCCCCCGCCTGAGTCTGTACAGCCACCGACACCCCTGCATGACTAATTTGAATCCCCCCACGGACACCCCACTCCAGTGTCCTGTGCCCCAAGCTGGCAGCAGCGACGCCCCTTCTTCCCCCAACCCAGGCAACCACCCTGCCAGCCCCCTAGGAGCTGCCCTAACCCCTTCCCAGCTCACCCGGGCTCGCCCTCCCCCCGACGCCACCTGGACCACTAAGAAGCGTTAACAATCTCACCAGGCTGCACGAGCGCTGTGAAACCCGCAGCCGCAGGTCCTGCATCCTGACGCTCTGGGACACCGGCTTCCACGGTCCGCTGTGTAGCTGCAACGTGGTCTTCCTCCTCCAGACACTGAGATTGGGGATTTGGGGCTTGATGGATGTGATGGAGTAATCTGGATGGAGCAGTCCTGAGTCCTTGAAGTTTCTGGATGTGTTCAAGGAGGTGAGGGTCATTTGTGAAGCATGGGGCTGAGGTGAGGGATTGTTTTGGAGGGTATTTCTTACTATTTGGTTACGTCTAAGAACAGCACTAGTACTGGTCATATGTTACCTGCACCTTATTAAAGCCATAAAGTGCTTTGGCACTCTCATTGTCTTCATCCACTGAAAAACAACGAAACAATGGGGAGGGTCGTTAATGTCTATGGGCTCCATGACATGAAAGCTGTGTCCCATCTTATATAGAGGTGACCAATTTACTTATTATATTGGCGTCTAAATAGGATATTGAGGTGAAGGTCCCCAGATAGAAGAGCCTGAGTGCACACTACATTTGGCCTTTGGTAGATAGTTTATCTGCTATGATTGTTTATCTCCATTCCGTTTGTAAATTTTTGGCAGCACATCCTCGGTTTACAGGATGCTGCCAAGCAGCGAGGATTTTATGCCAGCTTAAAAGATCCAGTCTGTTGACAAATGAGTGCTTACCCGATCATCAGCTGATCATCCTCCCGGGGCACAAGTGTAACACCCCAGAGTGGTGTTACCACTCCTGCACGCTGCTACTATCTCTAATGGGCTAACAAAACGTCATCTTATGTATTTTGTTCAGGTCCTCCACAATGTGCATTCCTAATATCTTTATACAATTGTTCATATGTAATGTGTCTGGTTCACCAGCAGGTGGCAGCGTTTCTGGTAGAGCTATCTTAGACAGAATGGAACTCTCCATTCCATTCGCCCCCTTTGGGCAGAAGTGGGCGAGTCCTGCTTGCTACCAGAAGGAGGTTGGGCAGTTCTGATTTATTCTGGTTGAGACTCCATGTTGGAGCTGCCAGGATTCTAACCTACTTTTGGCTGAACATAAGTCCGACTACAAGAGTAAAGTGCAGCATAAAGAGGAAACAAAGACACCAAGTTAGCTTGTCAGTACAGCAGAGTGAGAGAAAAATATAGCAGAGTTGAACCAAGACAAAGCCTGAAACTGTTTGGAGAAACGTTTATTGAAGTAAAGCTGCCATTGAACTTCATCTCAAGGTCTGGACTCAAGTTATTCCTTCAAATCTCTCAATTATTCTACCTATTTATTGCTTCGGAGCCAAAGCCTGGGGTCCTGGATCCAGGTAGGAGCACTGTGACACACATCAAGAGACAATTTAGGCCGCAACATACCACTTGGTATTTCAAACCTGGGATGCGATAGGAAGGGCCCTGGGAGAGCGCTCGTTGCACACGTCCTGCCTTTTTTTAGTAATACCCTGGTATGACTGAATACAGATTTCCTCCTGCACAGAGTAAGAGTTTTGGGCCGCTTTCACACGGTCAGTATGTGCTCAGTATTTTTCATCAGTATTTGGAAGCCAAAACCAGGATCGGCAGGGACATACACAGATCTCATAGGGCCCCACAGCAAAGCTTGGTATAGGCCTCGCTGCACCACCAGTTTCCCAATGTGCATGCGTCAAACATTGACACATAGTGGCATAGTTAAAAGAATCTCTTTCTAGGAGATTTTTTTTGCATGGGTCAAATTGGGTTAAAAATAAATAAATAAGCATGTCACCGATCCACTGCTTTTCTGACCAGCTTGACCCACAGGAAATGGATGGGATTGCAGCCAACGATTGGCCAAGCTGGCATGTCCATCCTTTGTGTTCCTGTGGGATCAGGAAGTGGAGAGCAAGTAGGGTTAGCTATTGGTAATTTTCATTTTTAACCCATTTTAACCAGCCTCCAAAATTTGGGCGCCTTGCGTAACTTTTCTTTATTCTTTTTATTTTTAACAGCATGGATGGGTCTCTTGAAGGTAATCTTCCAGCTCCAAAACACCCCGCAAACTAGAGTAAGCTCTGTATATGTAATTGTTATCTGCATACTCACTTGGAATCATACACTGCGCTCCCACAAACCAGCAGTAAAATGCATTGAAAGTAGTGTTGAGCAAATCGAAATGAAACTAATTGACTTTGATCCAAAATCCAAATATGACCCATAATGCTGTGCAGCCAGCCCATCAGCAGATAGCAATCCCCTGTGATGTCACTGCCCTATAAAAGTCTCAACTAGTGCAGTCGTTTTCATTTCACTATGAACTTAGCATAGAGAGAGACGTTGCTAGCGCTACGGACAGTGTGTTACAAAGCTTTTAATTGTAGAAAATTGGATAGGAAGACTGCAGAGAGAAGGTAGGGAGATCATAGGAAGAGTTTTCAGACACTGCAGGGAGAGCATAGGAAGACTGCAGGAACAGTGCACGCTCATTGTAATCGCCCTATGCATCTTGTTCATCTGCTGCACCATTTATTCTTAATCTGTTCTGTTTTACATAGACTTAATGTGCAACAGACTCATTATTAACAGGTGGTCTAATATATAGGAGCATTTATCTAGCTTAACTGCTGTGCAATTCATACTTAATCTGTTCTGTTATACATACTCTTACTGAGCATAAGACTCTGTGTGAACAGGCGGTCTAATATATAGGCACGTTTATCTAGTTCATCTGCTGCGCCATTTAAACTTAATCTGTTCTGTTATACATAGACTTACTGTGCATCAGCCTCAGTCTAAACAGGCAGTCTAACATACAGGTGCGTTTATATACTTCACTTGCTGCACTATTAATACTTAATCTGTTCTGTTATAGATAGACACATTGATTAATAGATTAGCAATTCCATTGGGCCCTTATTCACAAATTGGGGTGATACACTTGTGTCATTCCATTGTTTGTGGTGTGTCCACATTGATTAATAGATAAGCAATTCTATTAGTCCCTGATTCACTAATTGGGGTGATACACCTGTCTCATTCTACTATTTGTGGTGTGTCAACATTGATTGATAGATGAGCAATTCTTTTCGGCCCTGATTCACAAATTGAGGTGATACACCTGTCTCATTCTACTGTTTGTGGCATGTCAACATTAATATTTAACTGCTTCTGTTATCCAGTTACTGTAATTTAGTGTTACAGAGCAGTCTTATTTAACATCCTGTGGGCAGTTCAAACAAATTGATTCTTCATAGAGCAACAAAGGGTAGACACAGGACGATCCCTTCAGTGCAGCGCGTGTGCAGTCCTGGATATGTGAGGGCATCATAGAACAGTTAGTGGTGAACGCCACTTGGCACTCCAGGAAGTTGGATGCCTAGGATCAAATCACTCCTTGTATTTGGGTTAAAACCAGATGGGCAGAAGTTGTTGAATGGATCAAACATGGCAGCTGGATTATTGCCATATTGTGTCATTAGTTATCGGAATAAACCATACAAATCTCTCCACCCACACGACCTAAATTCATTGTAGCTAATACGTTCGTTTATCAAAAAAATTAGTCTGCATCCTAATTGCAATCGTTTATGGTCAGAACTATGACGGCATTACCAGACAAATCGCTCCACCAACTGGACCCAAATTTATCAGCCATAGCTACAACGTTCTGGTTTGGAAAATTTAATACTGCCTCACTCTGACAGCCTCGACAAATTTTAAACAAATTCTACATCACTGTGCAGTGCAAAAAATATTTGGAGAAGGGTCGTTGATCCAGGGAGTTATTCTGATTGCCTGATTTTTTACCCATAAATGGAAAATTGACTTCTACCTCACGGCCCGGGGGTTTTTTGCCTTCCTCTGGATCAACTTGACAAATGTCTTTTTTCGGCCTTACGAAAGATGTTACTATGTAAAAGCTAGAACCAGTCCTGTACCATACATAGGTTTAGAGATCTCCACACTCATTGCTCCAATCACTCTGCTAGATTATATTTAGCCTATCAGCTCAGGGGGGTGTCCTTTCTGCTGCATCTCTTTCCCTGTAACTACCACAGCTTCTAACAAAACATATAGCTGGTTCGACCAACTCAGTGAGATGTTTAAAAAATAAGGACTCGAGCAAACAGCAGCTGGCGCTATACAGAAACATTTTGTTAAATAGCTCATGGGTTATACTACATTTTTAGTTAAATGCAATTACTAATGTATTCAGATCCAGTTGCTGGTTTGAAAAGTGTAGAATATCGTTCATGACACAACCCCTTTAAGTATAAATGTCATTATTTTACTTTAAAAATTTGAACGCCCCTTTAGGCCTCATTCACACAACCGTATTTTCGGTCAGCGCCCAATCTTCATTTTTTTGTGGATAGGAGGCAGACCCCTTTATTTCTGCAGTCGTGCAAAAAAATGTTGATGGCACTCCGTTTGCTGTCCGCATCCATATTTTCAATGTGGCAAAAAAGATAGAACATGTCCTATTCTTGTCCATTTTGCAGACAAGAATAGGCATTTTGAAAATAGAGTTTGTGGGAAGTACGGGATGCACACGCCCGGTATCCATATCTTAAAATACATGGGGTCGTGTGCATGAGGCCTTATTCTACATGGAAGGATAAAGGTAAGGAAACAAGCAGATGCATCTGGAAACGACCAATGCGTGGGTGACAAATGCTTTGTCAAGTTTTTGCCTTCTTCTCCTAGGGCTATTCTTCTGCAATCTCTTCCCTGCTCCCTTGAACTTCGTAAACTCTGAATTGAGTTTGTACAATCACTCAGCAATCCAGAAAGCCAACAAATTACTATTGGTAACAAGACACAAGTTGGGCCGAAGAGAGGAAACGTGAAAGTCAGCAGGAAGCACAAATGTACAGATTAAGAATTCACAGGAAACAAAAACACACAGATTGCTTGCAGGGTCAGTGCTGGTTCATAAGAAGCCCCTGCTATTTAGCAGCAGTTGAAAATATGTTGAATTCTTTATAAGAGCCTGATTGTTGTGGTGTGACAGGCAGAGATATGGGGTTAGTCTGGGCATCAAGTGGTCGGTGAAAGCACTTCAAATGCCAGGCTATTAACACCCAGAGATCATAACAGAGGGAAAGCTGGGAATGACTCATTAACAAGATTAGCGATCAGGGGCGTAACTATAATTCATAGGGCCCCATAGCATAATAAGATAGTGTAAGAAAATTAAAACAGCAGCATAAGTAGCAAAAATTAGAGCTCTGTATAATAGCACCATATATAGCAAAAAGCTACAATGTTCTTGCACTTGATTGAGCCCTCTAACCTCTGGGCCCCATAGCTAGTGCTATGGCTATAGTTAGGGTTATAAGTATAGGAGTTCATATACTGATTACCAGTGACACCACTAGGATGGACCACATGGGGCCTTTGCCTTTCATGCTAGAGTTTACCAATTTTGGGTAAAATTGCAGCTGTCTCTTCCAGTCAAGCTGGGGTTGTGTCATCTCAAACATTGGTGGCATATCACTAGAATATGCCACCAATATCTGATAGTTGTAGGTCCCAGCTCTGGGACCTGCAGTTATCCCTAAAACAGAGCCCAAAAAGTGAAGGAGAGTGTACCACTCACTTGGCTATTTTTGAATGTCCCATAGAAATGAATGGAAAGTGCACTGTGCAAGCGCGGCCACCGCTCCATTCACTTCCATAGGGCTGACAGTCTTCTCTCCTTCATTTTGAGGGTTCCGTTCTAGAGATAGGGGTGAGTGAAAGAGGTGGTACCCGCACCTATCAGACATTGGTGGCATATCCTAGCGATATGCCACCAATGCTTGAGATGACACAACCCCTTTAAACTCATCATATTTCTGAATATATGATTTAGAAATACTGTCGGGAGTTGTTTATGCTATATGTGGCTATATGTGGTCGTGATGTGAATTGCAGCCCGTGGAGGCTTTTGCTAGCATGACGCGATAATGGTGAGACATTGGAGACCTTAATGCAATTTGTGGAAAGGTTTAAGTGTGGACATATCTGTAAAGCAGTATATGGAGTGGGACATTCATATTTTTTTATGCTATTTATGTATTATAGATCACACCTCCAGCTCAGGGAGTTTATTTTACAAACAGTGCTTATCACCCAAAAATTAAAGCTGACCAGACAAGACTCCAGACCAGGTCCCCCTAAAGTGATAAATAGCCTAACCCAATGAAAGGCAGACATTATACCCCTAAATGAATTCAGACACTATAATAAAAACCAAGACCTACCAAAAATAAATACAGATTCCAGGCCAGGCAGCCAAAACTAATGCAGACCCCAGACAAAACTAACGTAATCGAACCACCAAAACACCATCTGCAACCAGGAGACCACTACAGGTACATCGGCCACTCACAATAGACAGGAGGGGCTGTGAAGCTGCTCATATACTGTACTAAGCCTGAAGTAGTGCAATCCGTGAGCCTGCCCCCAGTGCACTTCAAGGAGCAACGCCTGTGGCTGACTGTTCATTTTACAGTACTCCACTGATTAAAAGAAATTACCTCCTGCACACTTCCCAGACCTATGTCTATTTTACATTAACAAAACTGCTGACAGAATCCCTTTTCATGTATCAAAACCATCTCAGAGAAACGGTCTTGTTGTCTGGCAAGCGTCTCATTAAGCCAACCACTTTTTAAAACTGAAACATGTACAACTACTGGCCAGCCATTGGCTGGTGATGATTAGGGTGGGTGGCCACCTTGAGGTACTTAAGGCACCTTTTCCTGTGGGAAGATGCCTTAGCAATAGTTTCTAGTATGTAGTGTCCTGCTAAGGTGTGACAATTTACACAGTTGAACCTGGTCAGTTACAAGTTACATCTTTCTTCATCTCAACGTATCCCTAATTCTTTTCATATTTCCTTCTCAAACTAGTTGTGTTCAGCTGTGACTCCAGATGTTCAGATCCTGCTCCTACTCTTGTTGGCACAGAGAATGAGGTCAAGCAAATTCTGGAAATGAAGAGAGTGAGAGGTAAAATCTTCTTCTTTGTGGATTGGAAAGGTTTTGGCCCAGTGGAGAGACCTTAGAAGCTGATTGAAAACATTAATGCTCCAGTTCTTCTTAAGAGATGTTTGCAGCAATCTAGACCAAAAACAAGAGGGTGTAAGGGGCAGAGATACTGCTACAGTGGCAGCTGTGGTCACCACTACTCTGCTCACCTGTGTGCCCAGTGTGGACCCTTCCCGTTCTTTTTTTCTTGCCGACAGACCCAGCTGCCAGGGTAGTTTTGTCCCTCCACCCAAGATTTGCTTGCCACCAAAGCCTGCGCCCATAGGCCAAACAGGGGTCAACAGACACCAGTGCAGATCAGTGAGGTATCAGGCAAAACCAAAGTCAGAGACAGATTGAGCTCAGGTCAACCAGAGCCGAGCTCAGGGCCGGCAGAGCACATGTACTCCAATAAACAGTCCAAAGCCACAGTGGGAAGCTCAGGGTCAGCTAGAAGATCAGGCAGAGGTCAGGTTAGGCACTAAAGGGTCAAATCCAGAAAACAGGCAGAAGTTAGTACTCAGCCAGACAAAAGCTAAGAACAAGAAGCTAAGAACAAGAATCTATTGTTCAGACACCTTGCCAAAGGGGAAAGTGCCTTAAGTACCCCAAGGTTGCCAGCCATTGGCTGGTAAAGATTAGGATGTGCTGGCCTTTTAAGAGCCAAGGGGAACGTCTGCCCTATGGGCAGAGTGAGACAGGCTAAGCTGGAAAGCAGGTCTTTGTGGGGAGACAGAATCACCCTGGCAGCTGGGCCCACTGGGGAGAAGAGGAGAGCGGGAGGCAGGTTCGCACCCCCAGGACTCGGCACACAGGTGAGCAGAGCAGCAGTGGTCGTGGGCCACTACTGTAGCACCATATGAATCTCTGGTTCTACAGTGTATATGTGAGGGACTATTTTGTATACAGGGGAGGAAGGGCTTAACAAGAAACAACTGCAATGCCTCATAGGAGATGCAGGTACTTGATGAGCTGCTGCCCATCCCCCTAACAGAAAGAAAGTCCTCCAAATATGTGAGTAAAAAAAAGAGTTTTAAAATGGTTGGATAACCCCTTTAATATTGTTCATACACAAATATTGAAAGGTTAAGTCTATAATAATAGTCCCCAAATAAAAGCTTAGAAATGATCCTGACTTGTGGGGTCCACAGGGTTAATAATATACAGGGTGGCTAATGACAATGAATAGAATCTTGGAGATCACATCCCCCCTTACAGTACGTTATGCTCTGGTGTGAGCACAGTGATCTATACCCACAAAATACTCATCTAATTTTAGTTTCCTTCCAGGATATAAGGTCAGGTTTACTCCACATCTAAATGCATATGTGGCACATGAAGAAATGCACAGATTTAATTACAGGGCATTTGTAGCACGTTAGACATTTGACATTTTGTCCAGGATTTTGTATTTTGGAAGCACATATTTAAAGTGTTTGTGGAAGCATCCAAGGTCTTAACCCGTCTGTTGTCTTCAGATGTAATTACTTGGTCTATACCACTAACAGGCATATGTTAAAAGTAAAACACTGAAAAAAGCTATGCAGACCGCTGGTTGGCACAGCTAATATGGCCGCTTTATTCCTTGCACCAACCTCTGTGATATCCTTGTGTCATTATAGGGGTTTAAATATTAAATATTGATGATTTCTCCTAAGAATAGGTCATTAATGTTAGATTGGTGGGGTCTCACTCACAGCACAACCACCAATAGCTGTTCGGAAAGGACGTGATGCTCAGACGAGCGCTGCAGCCTCTTCATAGTATACTTAGCACACTGGTATACATTGCATTGCAGCTGGGCTTGGGATTACTGTTCAATCCCATTCACTTGAATGGAACCGAGCGGCACAAAGGTCATGTGACCAGTGGATGTGACATCACAGGCCAAGGAAAGGCTGCAGCGCTTGTTCATGTGTCATGGCCCCTCCAACAGCTGATCGGACCCCATCAATCTGATATGGTTGATCTGTTTTGAGAATAGGTCATCAGTCTTTTGAGGAGCACTATGGTGGAATCTACTGGGGGCACTAAAAGGGTATTTTGTACTGACACACATTATGGGGAGACTATAGGGACATTAGCTTAACTGGAGGCACTAAGAGGAGGTATTTTTGTACTGGCACACACAAGGGAATTGCCCACATTATGGGGGCACTATGGCGACTTTGGCTGTACTGGGGGCACTAAATAGGGGCATTTTGTGCTGCACTGTCACACATTATGGGGGGCACAATGGGGACATTATGCTCAACCTGAGGCACTTAAAGGGGGTATTTGTTGTACTGACACACATAAGGGGGCATTGACAGACATTATGGGAGCACTAAGAGGAGGTATTTTTGTAATGGAACACAGAAGGGGCATTTTAGTACTGGCATGTACCATAAAGGGTCTTTTTTTTACAAGCACACATTTTAAGGAGGCATTTTTTGTACTGACATATTATAGGGGGCATTTTTGTACTGGTATGCACAATAAAAGGTCTTTTTTACTAACACACATAAGGGGGCATTTTTGTACAAGCACACATTATAAGGGGACATTTTTGACTGGCACACATTATAAAGGGACATTTTTGTACAGTCAGGATGTTCAGAAAGTGGGAGGATGATGGAAAAGTAGGAAACTAAGATGTCTTATTGTCAAACTCTGCAGAGACAAGAGATAGCTGAAAGAAATCATCATGGTGGTCTGCCACGAGTGGAGAAGATGTGGAAAGAGAACATCTACATCAGAGGAGACATCGAACTGGATGAAAGAGGTATGTGACACTGTATTAGCCCGTATTTTTGTATTGCTGTATGTAATGTTAGTAGGGAAGAGGTTAGGTTGAGGCACTTTCAGTTTTTGCCTCAGGCAGCAGAAAAGCTAGGTGCACCACTGCCTACAAGATTTCCTTAAGGCAAAGGATCCTTCTAAAAAATATACCAAAAAAAGTACAATAAAAGAGGAAAATAACTAATAATGATAACACTTTAACTGATGTAATATCACAGAAAATGGGAACCGGGAACAGTGGAATGATGTGTTTGATGATAACAAGTCACAGAAGCTATGTGATAAGATGAGAAAAGGCACTGAAGTTAGATTGTGTATACAGTGCATTCTAAAAGTCTTCAGAGCCTTTGCCTTTTTTCCCATTTTATTATGTTGCAGCCTTGTGTTAAAGAAAATCAAGTTTTCCACATCATTCTGCACTTAATACCCCATAATGCAAAATAAAAACTGAATGTTAGAAATTTCTGCTAAGGGTACTTTCACACTTGCGTTATTCTTTTCCGGCATAGAGTTCCGTCAAAAGGGCTCTATGCCGGAAAAGAACTGATCAGGCATATCCCCATGCAATCTGAATGGATAGAAATCCGTTCAGTTTGCATCAGTATGCCTTCCGTTCAGTCACTGTCAGGCGTTTTGGCCGGACATAATACGTATTATGTCCGTCCAAAATGCCTGATCAGTCGCGGGAATGCCGGCATTAATTTACATTGACTTGCATTGACTTGCATTAGTGCCGGATCCGGCATTGCAAAACAACTGAAGGAAGGATCCGGCATGCGCAGACCGGGAAAACTGTGAAAAAGACTGCAGGACGGATCCGTCCATCCGCAGGACAAGCAGAGAGACGGATCCGTTCTTGCAATGCATTTGTAGACGGATCCGCACCCGGATCCGTCTACAAATGCTGTCAGTTGTCACACTGAAGGGCGGATCCGGCAGGCAGCTTCGATGACGGAACTGCCTGCCGGATCACACTAATGCTAGTGTGAAAGTACCCAAAATTTTTCAAAATGAAAAACTAAAATCTTGCACTGACGTAAATATTCATACCCTTACTGAGTACTTAGTTGATGCACCTTTGGTAGCAGTTACAGCCTCCAGGATCCTTGAATATGATGCCAAAAGGTTTCTTCTCTGCAGATCCTCTCAAACTCTGTTAGGTTCAATGGGGACCATCGGTGGACAGCCATTTTCACGTCTCCTCAGAGATGTTTGTTTGGGTTCAAGTCAGGGCTCTGGCTGGGTGGGCCTGGGCCATTCAAGGTCATTCACAGAGTTGTCCCTAAGACACTCTGTGTTTGTCTTGGCTGTGTGCTTAGGATTTTTGTCTTGGAAGTTGTACCTACTGCCCAGTCTAAGGTCCAGACGACTCTGGATCAGGTTTTCATTAAGAGTATGGCCTCTTTCAGACAAGCGTATTGAGATCCATCTTATGCAAGCAAAAAACGCACGGATTCCGGGATGCATAGCATTCGATAGTTATCCAGATACGTTGCGTAAAGCATCCTTTTATTTTTGCGCATTTTTTTTACCTCCCAAACTATTGAGTGTTTGATGTGGGGTTTTTTTTGTATGGATGTTGTGTGTTTTTAGTTTTTTTATTTAACATGTGAATGTGTTTCAAATCCGAATGCGAGTTTTTGAAGTTGAAGAGTTAAATTGGCATTCTTTTATTAAAATTTGCCTATTCGGTCAACGCCTTAGTAATTGCGTCACTTCCTCTATAGAAGCATACAACAGATTAAGTACTTTGTTTTGCATAAGTTAATTAATATATTGCTTATAAAAGTGTACAGGGAGTGCAGAATTATTAGGCAAATTAGTATTTTGACCACATCATCCTCTTTATGCATGTTGTCTTACTCCAAGCTGTATAGGCTCGAAAGCCTACTACCAATTAAGCATATTAGGTGATGTGCATCTCTGTAATGAGAAGGGTGTGGTCTAATGACATCAACACCCTATATCAGGTGTGCATAATTATTAGGCAACTTCCTTTCCTTTGGCAAAATGGGTCAAAAAGAAGGACTTGACAGGCTCAGAAAAGTCAAAAATAGTGAGATATCTTGCAGAGGGATGCAGCACTCTTAAAATTGCAAAGCTTCTGAAGCATGATCATAGAACAATCAAGCGTTTCATTCAAAATAGTCAACAGGGTCGCAAGAGCGTGTGGAAAAACCAAGGCGCAAAATAACTGCCCATGAACTGAGAAAAGTCAAGCGTGCAGCTGCCAAGATGCCACTTGCCACCAGTTTGGAAATATTTCAGAGCTGCAACATCACTGGGTGCCCAAAAGCACAAGGTGTGCAATACTCAGAGACATGGCCAAGGTAAGAAAGGCTGAAAGACGACCACCACTGAACAAGACACACAAGCTGAAACGTCAAGACTGGGCCAAGAAATATCTCAAGACTGATTCTTCTAAGTTTTTATGGACTGATGAAATGAGAGTGAGTCTTGATGGGCCAGATGGATGGGCCCGTGGCTGGATTGGTAAGGGCAGAGAGCTCCAGTCCGACTCAGACGCCAGCAAGGTGGGAGGTGGAGTACTGGTTTGGGCTGGTATCATCAAAGATGAGCTTGTGGGGCCTTTTCGGGTTGAGGATGGAGTCAAGCTCAACTCCCAGTCCTACTGCCAGTTTCTGGAAGACACCTTCTTCAAGCAGTGGTACAGGAAGAAGTCTGCATCCTTCAAGAAAAACATGATTTTCATGCAGTACAATGCTCCATCACACGCGTCCAAGTACTCCACAGCGTGGCTGGCAAGAAAGGGTATAAAAGAAGAAAATCTAATGACATGGCCTCCTTGTTCACCTGATCT
This sequence comes from Bufotes viridis, assembly GCA_033119425.1. Lineage (NCBI taxonomy): Eukaryota > Metazoa > Chordata > Amphibia > Anura > Bufonidae > Bufotes > Bufotes viridis. The sequence goes on along the minus strand of CM065590.1, from coordinate 75,552,477 downwards.
GAACCCCATTGAGAACCTGTGGTCCATCATCAAATGTGAGATTTACAAGGAGGGAAAACAGTACACCTCTCTGAACAGTGTCTGGGAGGCTGTGGTTGCTGCTGCACGCAATGTTGATGGTGAACAGATCAAAAGACTGACAGAATCCATGGATGGCAGGCTTTTGAGTGTCCTTGCAAAGAAAGGTGGCTATATTGGTCACTGATTTGTTTTTGCTTTGTTTTTGAATGTCAGAAATGTATATTTGTGAATGTTGAGATGCTATATTGGTTTCACTGGTAAAAATAAATAATTGAAATGGGTATATATTAGTTTTTTGTTAAGTTGCCTAATAATTATGCACAGTAATAGTCACCTGCACACACAGATATCCCCCTAAAATAGCTAAAACTAAAAACAAACTAAAAACTACTTCCAAAAATATTCAGCTTTGATATTAATGAGTTTTTGGGTTCATTGAGAACATGGTTGTTGTTCAATAATAAAATTAATCCTCAAAAATACAACTTGCCTAATAATTCTGCACTCCCTGTATATTCATGTTTGATTATGTACTAATTAGTTGCATGTAACTTTCTGAGTGTTCCTAATTTGTGAAATTTGGGTAATTACAAATGACAACATATTTGTATAAAAACTTTATTTTGAAAAATATTTTTATTTTCAAATTAAAAAAAACACAAGTTAACAATATACTTCTGATCTAAAGGTTTGGACTCATCTTTCAATAAAACGCTTTATAATTATTTTGGATCCAACACTTCTTACAGGGATTGTCTCACTTCTGTAAATAGCATTTAGTATGTTGAAAAAAATAAGATAAGACACTTACTAATGTATTGTTATTATCCATATTGCTGCATTTGCTTTATGTTTTTTCCCCCCATCAAATTATACACTGCTTGTTTCCATGGTTATGACCACCCTGCAATACATCAGTGGTGGTCGTGCTTGCACACTATTTGAAAAAGCACTAGCTTATACAGTATGCATTCCCATGGTCCCAGCAACCAGAGAGGATGCTACTTTTTCCTCTAGTGTGCAAGCACGGCCAACACTGATGGATTGTAGGATGGTCGTAACCATTGTGGCAATGTGAATAACAAGGGGTGTTGTTTGCACCAGGAGCGTGTCACCAAGGGGCCCGACCTTGGTGAAGTAAAGGCCCCTAGTCTAGATGGGTGGCCACTAAGTTAGTTGGTGGTCACCAAGATAACTAGCTTAGCTGGCTCCAGCTAGTCCAGGGCGGGCTTTTACTGGGAACAGGCAATGTGCTGGGTGGGTGCCTGTTCCCCATGCTCCAGTCCGGGGTTTTGACAACGCCCATGTCCAGGGATGCTATTTAATCCTCTTGTTGGACATGGGTGGGGTTCCCACTCTGGAGAGGGTTTTGGAGACAGAGTTTGGCAGAGGCTCTGTGTGAGTGGTCTCGGCCAAGTTGGCTGAGGGGCCACGGGGCTAAGCGATAGCCTGGAATTGGGGGACACAGCGACGCCTGGAAGGGTCGCAGGGCCACAGTCAGGAGGACTGGTGAGCCTGAATTCCCCAACGGACATTGAACTGAGACTGTGTGTGAACAGTGCTCTGAACAGCCAGGAGGCTGTGGGACATTGGGCTGGAGAAAGCCGCATCAGTTCACAGGGTGTGAACTGTACCCACTAGGTGAGTGAGGGATTAAAATAATATGTTTAGTTAGAGCCTCAGCCGGGCCAGTGTTTATTGTTTTGTACCTGTTGTTTTTGTTTGAAAAAGACTGCCAAATAACGCACTGTTTGGACATGAAATCCGTTGTCCGGAAGGAAGTTTGTGGGGAATGATCCCGAGACCAGAGCTAACCCCACACCATGGAAACCATAAGTGTACAGTGTCTTGCAGATGTATTCACCCCCTTGACTTCCTTTGTATTTTGGTGCCTCACAACCTGGAATTAACATGGATTGTTTGAGGATTTGCATCATTTAATTTACAGAACATGCCCGCAACTTTGAAGATGCTATTTTTTTATTATTGTGAAGGAAACAAAAAATAGGACAAAATAACAGAAAAAGTCAATGTGCATAACTATTCACCCCCCTAAAGTCAATACTTTGTAGAGCCAGCTTTTGCGGCAATTACAGCTCCAAGTAGCTTTGGATAAGTCTCTATGAGCTTGCCACATCTTACCACTGGGGTTTTTGTCCATTCCTCCTTGCAAAACTGCTCCAATTCCTTCAGGTTGGATGGTTTGTGCTTGGGAACAGCAATCTTTATATCTGACCACAGATTTTTTATTGGATTGAGATCTGGGCTCTGACTCGGCCATTCCAACACATTTACATGTCTCCCCTTAAACCACTCAAGTGTTGCTTTAGCCGTGTGTTTGGGGTCATTGTCCTGCTGGAAGGTGAACCTCCGTCCTAGCTTCAAATCACGCCCAGAGTGGTACAGGTTTTGCTCAAGGATATCCCTGTTTTTAGCACCATCCATCTTTCCCTCAACTCTGACCAGTTTCCGAGTCCCATCCCCACAGCATGATGCTGCCACCACCATGTTTCACTGTGGGGATTGTGTTCTTTGGGTGATGTGATGTGTTGGGTTTGCGCCAGACATAACGTTTTCTTTGATGGCCGAAAAGTTTAATTTTATCAGATCTTTTTTTATTGAGATTAAGGTAGTCATACACAATAATAGAACAGAAAATAAAAAAGGTTGAAGACAGCACGTCCATTAGCAGTGAAGATTTATTCCAGATGCAACGTTTCGGCAAACAAATTAGCCGTTGCATCTGGAATAAATCTTCACTGCTAATGGACGTGCTGTCTTCAACCTTTTTTATTTTCTGTTCTATTTTTGATCTTCCATGTTAATAGGGACTTTTTTACCATCCCTAGAAGACGTGCACCCAAGATATTTTTTGGCCGGAGTGCTGGATCCACCATCACTGTCATACACAATAAGGCACAATAGAGGCAGATCAAATTAGTTCTAAGAACAGCGCAATGTCAGAAATCAATTACACACATTGATATAGATGCAAACAGTAAGGGGCGTAGACCCAACAACAAAGGTAGGTGTGAGTAAGAGATCCGTGTGGCAGATCCGCCTGACAGTAAGACAGTTACTTCGGTAAACAATAAACCAACGATAACATCAACATTGTCACCCTATACATCTGTAATAATTAGAAATCTAGGAACGCAAAGTGAGACATATCACTGCAGACAGAAGAGGCGATATAGGCATGGCAGATATAAAAATACAAAAGACTCAGAGGATGTCTGGTTTGTCTCAGGCTAACCCTCTCCCTCAGGCTTATCCAGGTTTTTGACTTGTGATAACCAGGGGTCCCATATTTTGAGAAATCTTTACCTGGAGTGATATGCCCATCCCAATAATTCCTCCATTTTACAAATGTCATCCAGTTTCTCATACCACATTCTCAAGGAAGGTGGTTCCTCTTCCCTCCATCTCATGGGTATTAAGAGTTTAGCTGCCGTAATCATATAAGTGGGAAGGTTCATTCTGCCCAGTCTAAAATTGGCTGAGGACAGCCAAAGTAGAACTAACTCCGGAGAGAGTTTTAAATTCACCATACAAATCTGGTTAATTAACCTCTCTATGTCTTCCCAAATCCTCTTCAGCCCCGGGCAAAACCACCAGATGTGTGATAGAGAACCCCTACTCTCACCACACCTCCAGCAGAGATCATCTGCTGTCAGGTTCATTTTGTGCAGAAGCTCAGGGGTTCTGTAGCACCTAGTAAGTATTTTTAGCGAGTTCTCCTATGCAAGTGGGACAGTATAAAGGACCTCGCTTTATCATCCAGGGAGCAGTTCAATTCCTTTTCCCAGGCCTCTATATATGTAGAGTGAATGGCTCCTCTGGTTTTCATCAGTTGTGAATATATGAGTGATATGCACTTCTGTGGAACCTTTGGGAGCAAGATATATGTTTCTAGCCAGGTAGGCTCCGTAAGAGGTAGTGATCTGGACCATTTAAATTTGGTACATAAGCTTTCGAAATCTTGCTCCTGCAAGAAGTCCCACTTCTTAGCCCTCTCTCCCGCCAGAATGGAATAGAAGCCTGTGCCGTTAGATATTTTCGCCAAATCACCCAACATGACTCCCGGGAGAGACAACCAAATCGCTGATATACTTAACAATACATTTTGTGCTGAGTACATGTGGTAACATTCTAAGTGGTGCTAAGGGGGATAATTTCCCTAGGCCAATGTTAAGCGCGGATGACTTATTACAAGCCACAATAGCACTTCTAGTGAGTCACTGATCAGGGAATCCTTATCTAGTTTTTTAAAGGGGAACCATAGCATATAATCAGCTGATTCATCCAATAGGGCTAGTTCCATCTCTACATGAATAGGATGGGGTGACGGTCTCGTGAGAGCTACCCATCTCTCCAGATGCATGGCCTGCATATACTGTTCCAAATCCGGGAGAGAGATACCGCCTTGGTTCTTCCTCCTAGTAAGTAAGGCATAAGGAAGTCTAGCTTTTTTATTGGCCCAAATATATCTCCCTACAATCTGCTTAAACTTTTTGATGTAGTTGGAAGGCAGGTAGAGTGGAAGTGATCTCAAGGTGTATAGTATCCTCGGGAGAATGTATACTGTAATGACATTTTTCCTCCCGAGCCAGGAGAGGGACGGAATGGAGCTTCTAGTCAGAAAAGTCTCAATCTTATTCAACAGAGGAGGGAAGTTGAGTTTGAAAAGTAGCTTGGGGTCACAGGGGATATTTAGTATTTAATAGCCGTTAAGGGCCATTTAAAAGGGGTCAGATTTTTTTACTTAATCAGCTGTTTAGGGGAGAGCGATATGCCTAACGCTTCTGATTTATTCAAATTTATCTTAAAGTTTGATAGCCTGCCAAACTGCTGGAAGATGTCTAAGACATCAGTCATAGTCTCTACAGGGTCCGTGAGAAAAAGAAGCAAGTCGTCGGCAAAAGCCGCCATCCTGTGTATATGCTTACCAATCCTCATTCCCTTAACCCTAGGGGATTGTCTGAACTTAAGGAGTAAAGTCTCTAAGGTGAGTATAAAGAGTGTGGGGGATAAGGGGCATCCCTGCCGCGTGCCATTCTGCATCACAAAGGCGTCCGACAGAGTCCCGTTTATCATAATACGCGCTGACGGAGCTGAATACAGTGAGAATATGGCTTTGATAAACTGGTCTGGGAAGCCGAACGCTTCCAAAGCGATACGCATATACAGCCAACTGACTCTGTCGAATGCCTTTTCCGCGTCAGTTCCCAGCAGAACCAAGGGGACTCCATCTCTCTTAGCATGGCACACGGCATGGACTACCCTGCTGACATTGTGTCTCCCCTCATGGCCCGGCACAAACCCCACATTCTAGCACTCAATAATTTGGCCCACCATTTCAAATCCGTATTCAACAAGGATATAGGTCTATAACTCCCGCAGACCTCCTGATCTTTCCCCTCCTTATGTATCACTGTAATATGTGCTGCCTGGGCCGGGGGGGGGAGTTCCTCCCTGAAGTAAGGAATTGCACAATTTTACAAAATGTGGGACAAGGAGGCGGTCAAGGAGGCTCTTCCCAGATGGGATCGATTTCAGTACATTAGATACCTCCTCTGCTGTAAAGGGTCTGAGCAAACTCTTTTCTGCTGATAAAGACGGGATAGCAATGGAACCTAAGAATTCTTTGATAAGTAAGGCAGTGTCAGGGTGCGGGGACACCTCTTTCAAATTATATAGGAATTCATAAAAGCTACAAAATACTTTTGCTATAGCTGGTGTGCTTGTATGCCTGTGGCCCTCAGTGGATTTAATTGCTTGGATAAAAGTTTTATCTCTTTGGACATCAGCTTAGAGCTTTTATTGCCATGGAGGTAATGTTTGAAGCGTAGCGCCTGCATAATTTTTTCCGTTTAACATTGAGGAGGTCTTTCACTTGTCTTCGGAGAGAAATAAGGGACTTTTGAACCGTCTCAGAACGAGACCTCTAATGTAGACTCTCTAACGTAGCGATTTGTGTCATTAGGGAGTTCAACTCCTTCAACCTCTGCTTCTTTACTCTCGTGCCTTGGCTGATCAGTTTCCCCCTAATAACTTCCTTATGTGCTTCCCATACAATGGGACTAGAAACATGGCCCGTTTAATTTTTTTTAAAATAATCTGTCAGTGTTCGGGAAATTAGTTATACGTGCTTTACGTCCTCAATCAGGGTGGTGTTTAAACGCCAAGACCACGCCCTACACGGGAGGTCTGTAAGCCTCATCCTAATACTAATGGGAGCATGGTCAGAGATAACCATATTATCAATTCTAGCATCTGTGACCGATGGGAGTGAATGATTAGAAAGGAATATATAATCCAGTCTCTGGTAGGAATCGTGTACTCTGGAGTGGAAAGTATAATCTTTATCCTCTGGGTGGAGCAGTCGCCACACATCTGATACACCCAGGTCTGACAGAGCAAGATGGAGCTTACAGGGGTCCCTAGCAGGCATAGATCTGGATTTAGATGAAGTGTCCCTCAAAGGGTCAAAAATCAGATTCAAGTCTCCCCCTAAAATAAGTAAGCCCTCAGAAAAGGATTTTAGGGTCTCCAGTGTGTGCAACAGCCATCTTATCTGGTGACATAAGTTAGCCATTGTGACCGTAAGGTTAAGGATGTTCCCCTTAAGCAAGAGAAATCTGCCTTCCGGGTCGGCAATTTTGTCAACCAACCGAATTGGCAGATTTTTCCCAATCCCAATAGAAACTCCTCTCGATGCCGATGTATGGGTAGCATGATGCCACAAGGGAAATTGTCTGCTGACTACATTGGGAATGCGCATATGCCTGAAATGAGTCTCTTGAATAAAGGCAATATCCACCCCTTCCCTCTTTAGCATGTGATACAGTTGACTGCGCTTTTGCGGTATATTAATGCCATTGACATTAAGGGAATATATCTTCACTTCAGCCATAGGTGCATGCATAAAGCATAGAGATTCCAAGCATAACTGTAAGTGACCAGGGTGACATAGTAAGGAACAAAACAATAGTGATATTTATAAACACATCAGACGGGCTAATAGGCCCAGTGGCGTTCCATGACGCTGAGAAGCACACAAAGGCCATGTGAACAAGGCTGTTGGGGGTAACATGGATAGAGAGGTCAAGAGATCTCATCTCCAATCACCCGGCAAAGCATGTAAAAGATAAAACCCATTTTAACAGATATTAACACATTAGTACAATCAGTGGTTCCGCTGTGGAGAGCCAGGGCAATTCCCCACATAAGAGATGGCTACTGCTACTCCCACAGCGGACATATGATGTTAGGAACATATAATCCTATAACTCAGACAGATAGAGACGCTCCATAGAGCCGCAAACCCCGCAGATGGTGGAGACGTCCAGCTCCTCAAGAGGCCTTCTTCCTCGGCGAGCGGGCTTTGGTGAGTCGTCTGCCATGGCTGGACCTGTGGGAGTAGCGGGAGATCCGGCGGGAAGGTCGTTGGCAGCCATGATGGTATCTCCATCGGTTCCATCTGTAGAGCCTCCCAAAGCTTAGGCAGATCTTCCGGTGCTCGTATTGTGAGCTGACGACCTTCTATGGTGGAAGTTAGGCCAAAATGGAAGAGCCATTTTACAAGGAGCTTCCTCTCCCTTAAGGCGGATGTTAGCGGACGGAAGGCTCTTCTCTTAGCCAGTGTACTGGCAGCTAAGTCTTGGAATAATAAAATTCTGTGGTCTTCCAACCTAAGGTCCCCTGAGTTTCTAGCTGCTTTGAGCAGGGCAGCGGTATCCAGGTAATTCAGTAGAGCGCAAAACAACGTCCCTAGGTGGTTCAGAGGCCGGTGGTTTCGGTCTAAGTGCTCTGTGTGCTCTTTCGATAACAATGGCGTCAGCGTGCTCTTTGCCTATGAGCATCTCGAACACGTGGCGTACAGTGGAGTTTAAATCCTCAGAGGAAACCGACTCAGGGATCCCGCTGACTCCTGGGGATGTGCCGCTGGGTCGCACGCTCAGTGCCATTCGGCGCTATATAAATTAGTCACTTCCGGTCCTAGATGACGTCACCAGAAGCGGCAGCGGACGGCAGTCGGCCTCTGGAGGGCGGGATCCATGAAGCATTTAAAAGGGATCACCTGTCTGCAGCGTCCTGTGGGTCAGTACTTTATTTATACTTTACCTTGTATACTATTCCTCTGTCTATGGTCAGGATGTCTGCGTCTGAACCTAATGAGGCCTCTACCCTGCCGTCTGTAAGTTCCCCATGGGGAGAGTTTTGTTTTCTCACCTGGTCACACTTTTAGATTCGTTTCTGGTTCTAATGGGCTTATCTCTTGCTGTTCCAGACTAAGGATCCGCAGAGAAAGCCTAAGAGATCCCCAAAGTGCATTTCCTGTTTTAAACGGTTGCCTGAGGACCACCCTAAAAAACTATGTGGGGACTGCATCGCTAAGATTGTCCGTGAGGAACAGCCGTCCCTCATGGATGAGATTAGATCCATGATGCAAGAAGAAATTAAAACCTCCTTTGCGGCCATTACCGCCCTCCAAGAGAGAAGCCCACTTTTATGGAGCCTCCTCCCAAGCGGCAAAAATCGATTGATGATGGGTCTTCTGATTCTGATGAATTAAGCGAGTCTGCTTCCTCTTCCAAATTCTTTGAAGATGAAGAAAGACTCTCTAAGCGAGAATATTCGGAGAGCAGAAGAAAATTCTATTTCTCTTCTGAAGAAATGCCCGAACTTTTAAAAGCTTTCAGGGCTACGATGGTGGTGGAGGAGGTGCAGTCCACTCCGTCAGTTCAAGATGAGATGTTCGGAGGGCTCAGAGTAAAGAAATCTAAGGTTTTCCCTATCAATGAAAACATTAAGGGAATGATTTTAGACGAATGGGCGGATCTTGAAAAACTATTGGGAATTGCAAAATCCTTCCAAAATCTAAGATCTAACATAGCGGCCACCTCAGTTGCCAGATCTATGTTCGTCTGGCTCACTGAGTTAGAGAGTAGGGCTGCCAGTGATTTCCGTCTGAGGAAATTTTGAGCACCATCCCCTATTGAAATCTGCTACCGCCTTCTTAGCAGACGCCTCTGTCGAGTCGGTAAGTTTTGCAAGACTCAGGCCTTTCTAATGCAGCTCGGCGTGCCTTGTGGGTTAAATGCTGGTCAGGGGATAGGGTTTCAAAATCCAAACTCTGTGCCATTCCTTTTCTGGGGAGTATATTTTTGGCCCGGAATTAGATAAAATCTTAAAGAAGGCCTCTGATAAAAGGAAGGGTTTTCCATGAGAAAGGGTATATTAAAGAAAATATCCCTTTCGTGCCCCTTCCAATCAAAATAGGCAGTACAGTGGTAAAGGCAAGTCGGGACGGTTCAGTTACCCCAAGGGAGGCAAAGGCAAAGCCCCTTCCTCCTCCTCTCAAAAAGGGAACGACAACCAGTGACGCCAATGTGGGGGGGAGATTGAGGATGTTTTTTCCCCGCTGGGAGGAAATATCCTCAAGCTCTTGGGCCCTGGGGATAATAAGAACGGGTTATCAAATCCAGTTCTCGGACCCTCCCCCAAAAAGGTTTGTAGTCACGAGAATTCCGGTGTCAGATCCCAATCATCCCATCCATTTAGGTGTTCAGGAGCTTCTTTCAAAAGGAACAATAGTGGAGGTTCCACCTTCCGAACGTGGAAGGGGGTTCTACTCGAACCTATTCCTTGTAAAAAAGAAAGAGGGCTCTTTTCGTACCATAATAAACCTAAACTTGTTGAACAAGTTCGTTACTTATTAATAATTCAGGATGGAGACCCTAAAGTCGATAGTACCTCTGCTTCAGCGCAACTCAGTAATGTGTAGGGTCGATCTGACCGACGCGTACTATCATATTCCGATCCATCCGAACTCTCAACGGTTTCTGAGATTCGCAATCAGAAATCACATGGGGAGAGTTCTACATTTCCAATTCACCTGTCTACCCTTCGGCATATCATCAGCTCCTCGGCTGTTCACAAAGCTAATGATAGAGGTAGTGGCCTTAGGCCTTAGTCTCTTAGGAATTCTGACGGCCTGCATTCCTTCAGTTCTGTGGTGCCAGATACATTTTCGAACACTACAGATGTGGATTCTCAAAATGTGGGACAGAAAAGAATCTTCCCTGGAGCAAAAAGTGGTCATTCCTTTGAAGGTGAAGACTTCCCTCTTATGGTTGAAGAACAGGGCCAATATCTCCAAGGGGGTGAAAAGATAGACCACTCAGAGTGGTCCTCAAACGAGGAGGTCTTCCTAACGATGACAGTCAAGTGGGGCAGACCAATCATGGATCTCTTTGCCACACGCAAGAATTCAAAGACTCAAAAATTTTGCTCTCTGAACCCAAGAGACAGACCAGCGGTTCTGGACGCATTTTCCTGCAGGTGGAATCAGAGCCTTTATTACGCTATCCCTCCTCTACCTCTCATTTCCAGAGTAGTTCAGAAGGTGATACAGGACAGGGCCTCAGTCATATTGATAATCCCGTACTGGCCCAAAAAGAGCTGGTTCCCAATACTGTACAACCTCACCAGAGAGGATCCTTGGATCCTTCCAAAGAGGAGGGACATTCTACAAGGTCCAATTCTTCATCCAGACCTGGACTTTCTCAATCTTGCAATCTGGATCCTGAGACCGAGATTCTGAGACAGCAAGGTTTGTCAGATGCGGTAATTTCCACCCTCAAAGCTTCTAGGAAAAATGTCACCTTTGCAATCTACCTGAAGATCGGGAAGCTTTTCTGCACATGGTCAGGCTTATCATCGCCAAATAACTCACCTCCAAATATCCAACAAATTTTGGACTTCTTACAAAGAGGATTTGATATGGGTCTGAGACCTTCTACGCTAAAGGTTCAAGTATCAGCCCTCAGCTGTTTTTATGACACAGATCTAGCGTGTCACAGGTGGATAAAGCGATTCATGAGAGCAACAACAAGACTACGCCCAACTTTTAGGTCTCATGTCCCCACCTGGGATTTAAATATCGTCCTGAGAGGACTATCTCAGTCTCCATTCGAGCCTCTGACCGACTGTTCTTTAAAGCTGAAAACCTTTAAGACAGCATTCCTGGTGGCAATCGCCTCAGCTAGGAGAATCAGTAAGCTTCAAGCACTATCAGTCAGAAAACCCTACCTTCAAGTTCTAGACGATAGGATAGTTTTAAAACTAGACCCATGTTTTCTCCCAAAGGTAGTCTCCAAGTTTCATAAAGACCAAGAGATCACTTTACCTTCTCTACCCAGCTATACGTCTAGTGATCAAAAGCTCATCCCTCATTCCCTTGATGTTAGACGTGCAGTCCTTGACTACCTAGATACCACTAAAGATTTTAGGAAATCGGATTGTTTGTTTGTTCAATTCAGAGGCAGAAACAAGGGACAGAAGGTATCCAAATCATCTATTGCAAGATGGATCAAGGCTACCATCGCTTCTTGCTATTCCCTACAGAACTTATCTTGTCCTGATAGAGTCAAGGCCCACTTAACTAGGGCAATGGCTTCTTCCCAGGCTGAAAGAGCAGGTGTCTCCCTCGAGGAGATCTGTAAGGCAGCCACTTGGTCCAGTATCCATACGTTTGCCAAACATTACAGGCTGGATCTGTTTAAGAAAACAGATATGTCTTTTGGACAGAAAGTCCTTCAGTCTGTTACCCCCTAAATGTTCATATTTGATATATCTCCTTGTATGGCCGTCTTGGTGATGCTATGGAAAACCGGAATTAGACTTACCGGTAATTCTTTTCCATGAGATCACCACGACGGCCCGTTTTCCCTCCCTTTTTGGGGAGTTGATATGAAGTAATATCTTCTCCTACTTTATTTATCTTTCACGTGTGTAACCACCACCTTTTACTCTGGTATTTTGGAAGCACTGGTGTTTGGTGGTGGGAGGGTATTTAAACCTTTCTCTGCTTCCTGCCCATACAGAGGTCAGGGGTCAATCTCCTTGTATGGCCGTCGTGGTGATCTCATGGAAAAGAATTACCGGTAAGTCTAATTCCGTTTTTAACTAAACGCATCCGGACTTAATCTGTGACGCTGGTCTGCAAGGGGCCTTACTGAGGAAAGGCTTCTTTCTGGCCATAAAGTCTAGATTGGTGGTGTGCTGCAGTGATGATTAACCTTCTGAAACTGTCTCCCATCTGCGAAGCTCAGCCAGAGTGACCATTGGGTTTTTAGATACCTCTCTTACCAAGGCCATTTTCCCCAATTACTTAGTTTGGAAAGGCAGACAGCCCTAGGAAGAGTCCTGGTTGTTCAAAACATCTCTCATTTAAAAATTCTGGAGGTGACAGTGTTCTTGGGAACTTTCAGTGCAGCAGAAATCTTTGTACCCTCCTGTAGATCTGTATCTACACACAATCCTGACTCTGAGCTCTACATCCAGTTCTTTCCTTGGCTTGGTTTTGCTCTGGTGAAAGCTTTGCTATGATGTTCACCTTAGTATAATATGGCTGCGTTCAGAATGACTGTCCATGTAATACATGGAATGCTACGGCCATGTCCACCAGAGTAAGTGGCACTACTTCTTATTGACTTTTTGGGGGCTCCAAGCAGGATGACCAAATGACCTAGTAGAACATATGGACATAAGGTATCTATAGACCTGCTGAAAATTAGGCTAATCCTGTAGAAATTATCACAAATATTTTTGACGTGCTTAAGGCTGGGGAATGACAATATTTTTTATGTATCGGATCTGTCGTACTTTGTGTTAATCACAGTGCAGGTTTATGGGGTTATTAGCCCTAATATGTGAGGGTCAAGCAAACAGCATGTGTAGTGGGAACGCCTTTATTCATTCGCCATCTTCCGTCTGTAGGAGCAGAGCTGACAGGCAGACATGGAGTGTTTGGCTGGAACGTGGTTGTGTAACGAGCAGCAGCCAGGGTACCCTGCTGACATGGAATGTCTCTGGTCACGCAGGATGGGCTGCGCTTTTTTTCTTTACCATGCCCAGGCCCTCCTCCTCTGAGGGCAAACCAATTGTCGTGGTTTGATAATGATTAGGCGAGGGCCAGCGTGTGTTTGTGTACAGGCCGGGCTCGCCATTCAGGGAATGAAATGTCCCCTTTGTTTATTTAAAGGTTATTAAAACAAACAGCACATGGACAGAAGACCACCCATTGACGGAGAAGAAAACACCGACCCCAGAGGGAGAAGCCGAGGAATAACACACCCGGGGCTCTGTGAGATGGACTAGTGGGTCAGAGTTAAACTTGTGTAAACTGAAGGTCTGCTAGAACAACTGTCCAAGACAAACATACATCCAGCAGGACACGCGTATCAGGGCACTGACCCTCAATGTAAAACCACTGGTACACAGGGCACCCATCCAGGACCCGTTCACATAGCGGAAACCGAAAATGGAATTTTGGTGTGGACACCACTCCAAAATTCTAGTGGCAGCCATATTGTTTTCAGTGTCAGGCAGCACGGCACTGTGCCAAGAAAGGATATGTCCTGACACCCAGGATCCCCACCAATCAGTTGTTTGAGAAGACACTGCCGTTCACAGTAGTACCACGACCGTTTCTCTTCTCACTAACCGTAGCGCCGTACATTGTATAGCGGCTGTCGCAGCTCAGCCCCATTCACTTCAATGAGGCTGAGCTGCGCCTAGGCCATGTGACCGATGAACATGACGTCACATGGCCCAAGGAAATCTGCGAGGCGGCGGCAACGTTACTGCGAGCTGCCGATGCCTTCTCAAACAGCTGATCAGCGGGAGTCCCCATGTGTCGGACTGCCACCGAGTAGATACTGATGACCTATCCTGAGGATAGGCCATCAGTGTAAAACAGAACTGAATAAAAAAAACTTTCCTTCTCAGTAATAGGAGGTTGCAGTGTTAATCTATGTTGGGCTCTGCTTGTCACTGACGTCTGTCAAGGAGTTTTCCCATCAGGACATTATGGCATGTCCACATGTCTGATGGTGTGGGTCCTACCTCTACAACACACACTTGTTTCAAGAACGGAAGCCCATCCCGTGCTGCCGTGAATGGAGAGATTGCAACATATCCGAAGCTCTCCCCATTTACTTCTATGGCAGTTCTGACTAGTGAATGGAGATAGCTGGGCATGTGCAGCCACTTCTCCCTTGCCAGCACCCTGAAATGCGGCCCCGTTCTGTGGGACCCACACTTATTAGACATTTATGGCCTGTCCCATGGATAAACGTTCAGATGGGAATACCCCTTTAAGGATGTTATAACAAGTAACACACTGGGGTTGAGATTTACTAATCCTGTAGATTGCGGAAGCCTAGATAGGATGTCTAGACCTGCTCCAAATACATCATGTCTAGACACCTTTGTCTAACTTTATACCCACTTTTGGTTGGATCACTTTGCAACAGAATTTAACATTAGCATTGTGGTGCAATCTTCCATTAAAAGGGTTCTCCGGGGATTAAGAAAATTAAAATATGTAAATATTACTTCATTATAAATATATTCCCAAATACCTTTTATTAGTTATAATGGTTCGTTTTGTCTAGGGAACAATCATTAGGAGAAACAAAATGACCGCTGTACTAAAAAAAAACACACAAAGCCTGTCCTAATCACATAGGAGGACAAGTTACTTCACAACACTGAGGTAAAGAGCTGCCTCATCCTCCTCTCTGCTCTGCTTGTCAGGGATTATGATCCTGAATACAGTTTAATATGATATTTTGTGGAAATAGAGGTCATGAAGAGACATGAAGTACAGAAAGCATGAACAGGACAAACTGTGGTAATGTGGGGCTATGGTAATGGAGACTGCATACAAGTGCTGTGCTCATTAGCCATATCTGCTCATGAACTCCATTCCTACAGAGATTCAGCTAAAGATCATATCATCTGTATTCAGGATCATAATCCCTGTCAATCAGAGAGGAGAATGAGGCAGCTCTTTAGTTCAGTTTCCCCTGATGGTTGCTCCCCAAACGAGCCATTATAACTAATGAAAGGTATTTGGGAATCCTATATAATAAAATCCCTGTGTGAGTGCGCTGTGTCCGTGTGTGTGTACCCAGTTTTGCACTGGGCATGCGCGGCTGGGAGTCCAATCAGGACACAGTGTTCCACACAGACACAGCGCTACACACAAGTTTCCCTGCAGGGTGTCAGCAGCCTGACTGCCCATAGATACCTCCGTGACCCTATAGGCAGGCCACATCTCCCCCACCACTGTCCGCTCCTCTCTTGGCTCAAAAGCAGCATAGCGCACAAACAGCCAGTGCGCATGTGCCGCCTTCACCGTACAGACCTGATGAGCGGCCGTGAAGGAGACGTGTACTAAAGCGCACCTGCACTGCCTACGTGCCATTTAGTGCACTGCGTCCGTGCGTACAAAGTTTTACACTGACACACAGCTCACACAAGCGTGCCGTGCCGCCCACGCCTACGCACCATTTCTGTTCGTCAGTCATCAGTCACAGCTCTATAACCCATATAGAGAGGAGCCCCTGTCAGCAGTCTGAACTACCAGTGGCTACCAGCAGTCGCAGTAGCACCAGTCAGTGCCAGCCGTGTCAGTCAAGAGTCTTACCCACCAGTCAGTGTCAGCAGTTACAGTGCCAGCAGTCTCAGCCACAGCCAAGAGTCTCGGTCAAAAGCCACAGCCACAAGTCAGTTCCAGCAGTCTCTGCCACCAGTCAGTGCCAGCAGTCTATTTTCATTTTCTTAATTCCCGGAGAACCTAGACAGCTAGGTGAGTTGGATTTATTTTAACAATATTTATGACAGTGTTTAGGTGCATGCACATTAGTAAATGTATGCTATTGTGTTCATGGAATGCAAATACATCTAGGGGCTCGTGCACACAAACGTATGTCCGTCCGAAAAGTTCTAAAGAAGGTAGAACGTTACTTTAGGCAAATTGCACATGGCCGCTATGCGTTTTTTGCAGATCCGCAATTTGCCATGTATATGAGCCCTAACACTGAGGGAAAGCTTCATGCTGGTCCAGTTAATTGCGACACTTGCCTGACAGATCTTTCTCCCAACCACCATACACATGTATGCCCAGACCATTTGAGCATGCATGTGTTTTTTAAAAGGAAGACTAAAGTAAGCCTGTGCTAGACACCTCTGGTGGGGGCTTATCTCCTGACAATAAAACAATGACTTGTTGAAATCCAACAGGCGATCCTTCTTACAACTGGCATCTGCTGTTGGAAGCATTACACACATTACACTCGTCCTGCCAAATTCACTGGGTGGGCTGACATACATGTAATGTTTAAAAAAAACATAACAGCTCCCCCAAAGCGGCAAATGCAAAATCTATACGTAAACTAATACCACATTTGATATGATAAATAAACATGAGGTTCTCAGCTATTATATTTTGATCGAAACATATGTGTACCCACTAACCACGGCAAGGTGACCTCAGTCCAGGCAGGAACCTACTCTATTTAATATCTATCTCCATGCCATATGGGCATCTAAATTCAAGAGACCAGGACCACATATATACTGTGTTGCTACAACTGTTACTGCTGTGTGCCATCAGGCATCCAATGAGAGGAAGAGCAGATCCAGCTATATGTATCACACTAGTTAAAGGCAACCTGTGGAATAGATGGGAAAATAGGAGTGCATTCGAGACTTGGAGGCGCCCACAATTAAAGAAAAAAAGAATGTCACAGCATTCTCAAAGCACTAACTGCAAAATCTATATGTAAGGTATGTATTAATGTATTAGTTATAGGTATTAAATAGAGTAGGTTCGCGCCTGGGCTGAGGTCACCTTGCCGTGGTGGGTGGGCACAGATATTATGTGATCAAAATATATTTTCTAAGAACCTCATGTTTATTTATCATATTAAATGTGATATTAGTGTATATACAGGTTTTGCAGTGTGACAAAAGCACCTTTGTGACTAGGAGTTGGAAAGGCATGCTTGCCAGCCTCTTACCCTGTGACTATGGCCCCAGTGACAGTTAGCATTCACAATGGACATTGCCTGTGACCTAATCAACATTCACAATGGACCATGCATGTGACCTAATTAAGAATTACAATGGACATTACCTGGGACGCAATCAGCAAACACAATAGACAATGCATGTGGGGCTGTGATATATCTGGCTGTATGATGATTGGTCACTGTATTTTGTGTGCCTGTCCTCAATCAGGTCCCCGAGGGAGTAGCCCTGGCTGGAGGACTTGCATAAAAGGCCAAGCTTTGCCATCCAATAAAGAAGTTCTGCTTTACCCCTTCATAAAGTCTTGGCTCATGGTTACGGGATGGGATAACTACACTCTTGGGGATTGCTATATCACAATACTCCTGAGTATGAGCTCTTGTAAGAGCTTGTTCCTGCTCTCTGGAGTTAGGAGAGGTGGTTATGGTGTCCGGTGGAGTGCTTGGAGCCCTCGGGAAGCGCTAGGAGCAAGCGTCAGCGGAAGGTGCCCAGTCGGGGTGCCAGGCGGTTCCATTACATGCAGTTAGTGCTTTTAGTGCAGTTAGCCCAGTAATAGGCTATTCTTTCTTTAATTGTGGCCATGTACATCCACGTATCTATTTATTATATTGTGCAGGATGTTTTTATCATTTTTCTGTCTGTTTTTAATACATATGTAAGGGCTCATGCACACTGCAAATCAGATGCAACCCCATTGACATCAAGGGGCCACAAAAAATGCAGACAACACACTGTGTGCTGTCTGCCTTCATATGTCTGTGGCATCCGCAAAAATGTAAAACATGTCTTACTGTTGTCCGCATTACGAACAAGGAAAGGACTGTTCTATTATGGGCTGGACTTTGCCAGTATCCGTGTTTTGCGGATCCGCAATTTCCGGACTGCTAAACAGGCAACGGTCGTGTGCATGAGCCCCAGTATGTATGGCCAGCTTAAAAGGTACTGGGGGAATTATGTTTTCATATGAACTTCTAATTTTGGACACAAAAAGGTGTCTCACAGGAAGGGGTTTGGTTTGGCATCCAAACTGCAGCAGCCTTGACTCATAAGAAAATTCTGACTGATGCCTATGTAAAATCCCATCCCCCCCCCTTTCATGGCTTTTGCTGCCCCGTCTGCTATTTTCTAGTCATGTCCAAAGCAGCTTATGACTGAAAATTACCGCTAATTGTTCCCAGGCATTTTTATGCTATTCCAACAATTTTGTCCTTCCATTTACTCTAAGATGATTTTCCCTATCTCGCTTCATCCCCCTAGTGGTGGAAGAGGGCATTACATGTTCCATATAGCAATAATAAAGAAATGTTTATTAGGAAAACCACATTTTTGAGACATCTCACAGTCACATACACTAATATTGGCCATCTGTAGCACGTAAACTGGAGGTTATTATGCGTGGTAAAAGGTAACATACGTCAACATGACTGATGCCATGAAGTGCTGATGTGTCCTTTACTGTAACACACTAATATAGCAGAACTGAAATTATTAGTGAACCATTTCTTATGTGAATTGTGAAGGTTTACTTGCAATCCTCAAAAAACACAAATATTTCAAATGCTAAATGACTTACTGGTTGCCGGACCCCTGCCAATCAGATATTAATGACCTATCCTGAGGATTGGGCATCAGTATAAAACCTCTGCACAACCCATTTCTTGGGGTTGCAGTATCAGATTGGGAAGCAATACAATTTGGAAAGTCTTCAGACCCTTTCATTTTTCATATTTTGCTATGTTGCGGCCCTTGGCTAAAATAACAAAAAAAATCAAGGCTTCACCCATTAATTCTGTACTCAATCTCTCTTAGTGATAAAGTGACAACAGAATTTTAGAAATATTTGCAAATTTATTGAAAAACAAAAATCTAAATTCTGCCTGTAGAAATCAGAGACAGGATTGCGTGGAGGCACCAATCTGGAAAGAGTACAAAAAATTCTGCTGCAAAAAGTTCTGAAGGCCCCAATGGCCTCCATAGTTCTTGAATGAAAGAAGTTTGGATCAACTAGGTGGCCACCCCACCAAACTAAGTAACCAGTGGAGAAGGGCCTTGGTAAGAGAACTGACCAAGAACCCAATGGTCATCCTGGCTGAGCTCCAAAGACTCTTTGTGAAGATGAGAGAAACTTCCAGAAGGTCAGTCAACCACCACTACAGCACTCCACCAATCTGGGCTTCATGGCAGAGTGGCTAGGAAGAAGCCTCTCCTCACTAAGGGTACTTTTACACTTGCGGCAGGACGTGCCGGATCTGTCCTGCCACAAGTGCCCGTGCACTGCCGTGCTGCCGCTCCGTCCCCATTGACTATAATGGGGCGGGGGGCGGAACTACGCCGATCTCCGGCCGTGCACGGACGTGCTGCGCCATAGCTCCGCCCCCCGCCCCATTATAGTCAATAGGGACAGAGCGGCAGCACGGCAGTGCACAGGCACTTGTGGCAGGACGGATCCGGCAGGCTGAATAGCCTGCTGGATCCGTCCTGCCGCAAGTGTAAAAGTACCCTAAGGCTACATGCACACGACAGTTGCTTTTCTCGGCTTCCGTTTTTTTTTTGCGGATAGGAACCCATTCATTTCAATGGGTCAGCAAAAAAAATGCTGACAGTTCATCAGTTTTTGTTCTGCGTCCGTTGTCCGTGTTTCCCTACAGCAAAAAAAAGTAGTGCATGTCCTACTTTTTTCTCATTTGCGGATGAGGATAGGCATTTATTACAAGGGATCTGTGAAAACAAAGGAATCCTCCCCAAAAAACTGATGGACCATCAGTTTTTTTTGCAGATCCCGATTTGCGGACAGCAGAAAAACAACTGTCGTGTGCATGTAGCCTAAGGCTAAGGCTTTCATGTGTCTTTTAGGCTAGGGCTGCACAACGACATGTGTCAGGCAACATTTTATCACACCAATGTCGCGCGACATATTTTGTAATGCTAGTCTATGGTGCGACAAGACAGTCGCACAAAAATCTATCTTGGATGTATTTTAAGCTGTCATGTCGCAGTACGACACCATAGATTAGCATTACAAAAAATGTTGTGCGACACATGTCGTCGTGTAACCCTAGCCTAAAAGACATTGACCCTAGGCACACAGCCAAGACAACACAGGAGTTGTTAAGGGACAACTTTGTGAATGTCCTTGAGTGGCCCAGCCAGAGCCCTGACTGGAACACAATTGATCTCTTCTGGAGAGATCTGGAAATGGCTGTCTGCTGACAACCCTCATCCAACGTGACAGAGCTTCAGAGGCTCTGCAGGGAAGAATGGCAGAAAATCCCCAAATCCAGGTGTGCAAATCTTGTGACATCGTACCCAAGAAGAGTGGAGGCAATCGCTGGCAAAGGTGCTTTAACTAGGCACTGAGTTAAGGGTCTGAATACTTATGTCAACGCAAGATTTCAGCGCATCGTCAGGCCATTGGCTAATGGCCTGACGATGCGCTGATTACACGCGCAAACGGCCGTCGCCATCTAGCTGCCACAAGCTCTGAGTCCACCCCGCTACCTGGGACTTTGTACGTTTGGTCTGAATTACAACAAAGTCAAGTTTTATAGAAGCCGGGTGAGTGCCGTACCGCTTTTCTTCTTCCCTACATATTTGCATAGCTACAGAGGTAGCCGTGGGTCCTGGTGACTTAGGGGATCCAAAGGGTCTTAAGAAACTGATACTATAAGGCTTCATTCACATCACCGTTCAGCCTTTCCGTTCTCCTGTTCCGTTTAGGAGCAGAAGAACGTAAAGGACGGATTCGACACATAACTGAGTCGAACGGGCCTAAAGACCCATAGACTCTAATGGGGTCCGTTAGGTTTCCACTCAGAAGATGATTTTGGAGTGGAGACAAAAGTTGTGCATGCAGGACTTTTATCTCTGCTCCAAAATCATCTTCTGAGCGGTCACCTGACGGACCCCATTATAGTCTATGCTTCGAGCTCAGTTATGTGCCGAATCCGTCCTTTCCGTTCTCCTGCTCCTAAGCGGAGCAGAGAACGGAAAAGCTGAATGGTGATGTGAACGAAGCCTATAATGACACATGGTAGATGGGCCATCCGGAGGTTCAAGTTCTGGATGTGTACATGTCAGAAGATGATTAGATATAATTTCCCAAGTCTTAAATATTTAGAAAATATCCACAAGATAGACCATAAATGTCTCACATTCTAGATAAGTAAAGGACCTAGAGAGGTAACTTCCACTTACGGCTTAACCTGTGGATGCTGCAAACCTGTTCCACGAAATATTGGTGCAGTTCTAGCATAGAAGCCAGTGTCTTGGACCTGACACACACACAACAAGCCTAGGGACCTGCAGCATCTTTTGCCCACTATATGTCAGTATTAGGCTTAGGCCTTCCAGTACTTTTGATGGCAAGAACAGTGGAGAGGGAAAATGGATTTGCCTCCGCTGTCATGGTTCCATTATGAACAGAAGCCATGACGCTAGTGTAACCATTTTATATCTGATATACAATAGTTATTTTAGTGCGGCTTCTTAACTAATGAATGTAGAGTTCACAAACAAACCACAGTAAGTCTGATCTTTTATGAGGACCTCTGAGGTGGAAACACAAAGTAACGAATCTGTAATATTCTGCTTGAAGGTCAAGTGTGTCTGTGTGTGATTGCTCCATGAGCAGTGACGCCTTTCATTTCCCTCCGTGTATTTATATAGCTGGACCCTAAGAACAGACCCTCTATACAAGATGAAGCAATGGTGGAAGAACAGAAGGGATCATTGTACCCGCTCAGGTCTACACTGGATAATGGGGGTTTATTTTTGTCACTCCTGGGTGGCATGGTGTGTTTTCAGGCATTAGCTTATACTTCGTGGCTCAGGCTGCGTCTCTCCCGTACTGAAAGGGGTTGTGACCAGTTTTAGACTGTGTTCACAAGTGACTGAATAGCTGGAGATTTGCAGTCGCAGATTTTTGCGCGGCGAATACACAGTGTTGCACAGTACCAGCAAAGCCTATGAGGTCGTGAATTTGAAATCTCCACCATGTCCATTGATGCTGCAGTTCTCCCCAGCGGATTTCACACTTTGCAATGGAGAGGGTGAAATCCGTAACAAAACCACTGTGGATTTTTCTTCTACAATTTCGGGTACCATGTGGACATATCCTTAAAGAGAGAGCATAACTAAAGGGCTCCTGTTCCCCATTCTAACGGAATCGACAGGTTAAGCATGTACCCTGACACTCTATTCACTCTCTATGGGACTGCCGGAGACAGTCGAGTGCTATCTCTGGCAGTTCCATACCGAATTAATGGAGCAGCAGGGGCATGCTTGACCTGCCATTCCATTACAGACCCCCATTCTTGAGATCAAGGGGTCACAGTGTTCAGAACTTCACTGTCCTGTAGGTAAAAGGTGGCACAAGCCTTCTAGCACTGCAAGTTTTCTGACTTAAACTGGTGATAAAAGCACAAGTTAACTAAAAAGTGCATGGAGAGCTAGTTCCAGCTTACAAGGGCAAAATGATTTTAATGCGATTACTGAATGACTTGTATGAATCAGAACAGGGACCCATTATTAGACGCTGTTGATTAAAACAGTAACAAACACCTTGAAAAGATGTGCATCGCCATCTAGTGGCAGCCTTCGAGAATACATCTACCCTCTGAGTTGTAATAAAAATGACCTCTTTGGGAGAAAAGCCCAGAAAAGAAAGGATGTGATCTATGGACAATAAGCATTCTGTTCCTTCTACTGTAAAACCAGGCCACATTCATTACTGAGAAGAGGGTCAGACAGATGCAGCGAGTCCCAGACAAATACATAGCAGCACACTGTTCCTACATGACAGGAAGAAGGGCATACTATACAAAACTCTATAAAATTAGTTTTTTTTTTCTTTTCTTTTTACAGTTCAGCAGACACCGGATATTGGACCGCCGTGGAAAGAAATTCAAATAAGGGAATTGTATTAAATTGGATTTGTGAGATTTTTTTTAGGAAACTTCTGCAAACAAAATTACAATAAAAAATTATATATATATAAAGCAATGATTGTATGTAAACTATTTGGCCGCAGCTACAGCTCACCCTCGTATTCTTACTGCATCATCGATGGTCTTTCTTCTGCCAATGTATGTACAGCACCAGAGTTCAATGATGAAGTCCCAGAAAACCCCAGGAGAGGAATTCAGGACAGACTGAGCACATCTCCACAGTACATCTGGTGCTGCAAGTATTCCTTCCTTTTTTATATACCAGTATTTTACCGTACTGTTCACCGGTAGAGATGGCCCGAACTATCCGCCGGCGAACATAGCTTGTTCGCGTTCGCCGCAGCGGGCGAACACATGCGATGTTCGGTCCGCCCCTATACATTATCATTGAGCAAACTTTGACCCTGTACCTCACAGTCAGCAGACACATTCCAGCCAATCAGCAGCATACCCTCCCTCCCAGACCCTCCCATCTCCTGAACAGCATCCATTTTAGATTCATTCGGAAGCTGCAGTCTTAGTGAGAGGAGGGAGAGTGTAGTTGCTGCTGATTTAATAGGGAAATTGATAGCTAGGCTAGTGAATTCAGTGTCCACTCCAGTCCTGAAAGACTCATCTGATCTCTGCTGTAAGGACAGCGTCCTGATAGCACCCCAAAAGCCCTTTTAGGGCTGCAACATTAGTCTGCTTTTTTTCTCTCCATATATATATTGCAGTTGCCTGGCCTGCCTGTGTGTGAGGAGCTGCAGGCCCACAGACTGTAGTGTGCCCACTGCCAGTGCCCACCCCTGTCATCCCGTGTGGCACAGGACTTTGCATCAAAAAAGGCATTTAATTTTTACACTTTAATCTAAGGTTAGTTGCCTGTCTGCCTGTGTGAGTCAGCTGCAGGCCCACTAGACTGTAGTGTGCCCACTGCCAGTGCCCACCCCTGTCATACCGTGCTGGCACAGGACTTTGCATCAAAAAAAGGCATTTAATTTTTACACTTTAGTGTAATTTCAGTTGCTTGCCTGCTAGTGTGTGTCAGGCTGACTTCCACTGACTGTAGTGTGCCCACTGCCAGTGCCCACCACTGCATACCGTGTGGCACAGGACTTTGCATCAAAAATAAGGCATTTCATTTTTACACTTTAGTCTAATTTCAGTTGCTTGCCTGCTGCCAGTGTGTCAGGCCCACTTCCACTGACTGTAGTGTGCCCACTGCCAGTGCCAACCACTGATACCGGGTGGCACAGTAGCTTGCCAATAAATAAGGCATTTAATTTTTACACATTAGTCTAATTTCAGTTGCTTGCCTGCTGCCAGTGTGTGTCAGGCCCACTTCCACAGACTGTAGTGTGCCCACTGCCAGTGCCCACCACGTTTATTCGTTAACTCGTTAATTCGACAATGGTTAATCAATTCGACACACGTCCCCGGATAGGGTCCGTAACAGGGATTAAACTGATAGGAATAGTACTAGTTAAGACACCACTCATATAGGGTGTCACAGCACATTGCTCTGTGCACGCGCAGTGCCCCAATTTGGGAGTCAGAGGACCGACCAAGCTGCTTTTTCCATCTCCCGGTTCCTAAAATCAATTCAGTTTGGTGTATGAGAGTTTGGTCTGTCACTGTGAAGGCAGTCGAAGGTACCCGGCCTAAATTTTTTTTCACAAAAGGCAATCCCTGATATGGGATGTAACAGGGATTAAACTCATGAGAATAGTACTACAGAAAATACCATTCATATCGGGTGTGACAGTAAATTGCACGGCGCAGACGCAGTCACCGTGGTTTAAAACAGAGTGGGAGGGAGCCAGCGTTTTTTAACCATCTCCCGTTCGAAAAATCTATTCAATAAATGGCACCCAGATTGGGGACGTTAGAGGGATTAAACTGATGAGAATAGTACTACAGAAAAATACCACTCATATCGGGTGTGACAGTAAATTGCACGGCGCAGACGCAGTCACTGTGGTTTAAAACAGAGTGGAGGAGCCAGCGGTTTTTAACCATCTCCCCGTTCGAAAAATCTATTCAATAAATGGCACCCAGATTGGGGACGTTAGAGGATTAAACTGATGAGAATAGTACTACAGAAAATACCACTCATATGGGGTGTGACAGTAAATTGCACGGCGGAGACGCAGTGACCGTGGATAAAACAAAGGGGAGGGAGCCAGCGTTTTTAACCATCTCCCCGTTCGAAAAATCAATTAAATAAATGGCCCTAGATTGGGGACGTTAGAGGATTAAACTGATGAGAATAGTACTACAGAAAATACCACTCATATCGGGTGTGACAGTAAATTGCACGGCGCAGACGCAGTGACTGTGGATAAAAACAAAGGGGAGGGAGCCAGCGTTTTTAACCATCTCCCGTTCGAAAAATCTATTCAATTCACCTTTCGGTGACCCTTGGTGTTGTACGTGGCTGGGTGGAGGAAGAAACCTTCAATGACATCACCGGGACGTGGCTAGCTTGGTATCCAACCTTGTGCAAATGGGGAGTTTGCGGTTGTGCAAATGGACTGTTTGCGGTTGTTTGCGGTGCATTAAAAGGGAGTTTGGTCTGTCAATGTCTGTGAAGCGGGCGTAACCCTTACACTACCTGATTGATACAACATCATACCTGATTGTATACACACACTGGATGTTTTAAACCACGTTGTTCCAAAAAATTTAGGAATGTTAGGTGATTTATGCCTTTTATGGATTAAAACCCGACTCTGCGTCAACTATGTAATTTTCCATGGGAGTTTTGCCATGGATCCCCTCCCGGCATGCCACAGTCCAGGTGTTAGTCCCCTTGAAACAACTTTTCCATCACTATTGTGGCCAGAAAAGAGTCCCTGTGGGTTTTAAAATTTGCCTGCCTACTGAAGTCTATGGCGGTTCGCCCGTTCGCGAACATTTGCGGAAGTTCGCATTCGCCGTTCGCGAACGGAAAATTTTATGTTCGCGACATCACTATTCACCAGTACAGCAGCGGATAACACAACGAATACCTTCTGTGCCCTCTTGTGATGCTGTCATGCAGCAGATTATGAAGATGATCATCAGTACAGAAGCAGATACTATTTTCCTTCGGGTGCCCTTTAAAAACCCAGAAAATAGGCAGGTGCGGGTTTTTCCATGTGCATTAGGATGCAGTTATGTCATTTGGTTAGATAGAGTGTGATCAGCAGCACGCATGCTCAAGCCATCACACTGCCTCTGCCGTGTTTTACAGATGATGTGGTATGCTTTGGATCATGAGCTGTAGCATGCCTTCGCCATACTTTTTCTTTCCATCATTCTAGTAGAGGTTGATCTTGGTTTCATCTGTCCAAAGAATGTTCTTCCAGAAGTGTGCTGGTTTTTAAGATGTTTTTCAGCAAAGCCCAATCTAGCCTTCTTATTCTTGAGAGCTTATGAGTGGCTTGCACCGTGCAGTGAACCCTCTGGATTTCCTTTCATGCAGTCTTCTCTCTTTTAGTAGATTTGGATATTGATACGCCTATATGCTGGAGAGTGCTGTTCACTTGGTTGGCTGTTGTAAGGGGTTTCTATTCACTATGGTAATTATTCTGTGATCATCCACCACTGTTGTCTTCACGTGGGCGTCAGGTCTTTTGCATTGTTGAGGTCACCAATGCTTTTTTTTCTTTCTCAGGATGTACCAAACTGTAGATTTTTCGAATGATAATAGAGTAGCAATTTCTCGGATGGGTTTTTTTCTGTTTTGCAGATGAAGGATGGCTTGTTTCACCTGCATGGAGAACTCCTTCGACCGCATGTTTACTTCTCAGCAAAATCTTCAAAATGCAAGCAAAAAATGAAAGCTAAAAGTCTGGACTTTATGTCCATGTCCATTATATAACTATAACTTGAATATGTTTTAGTAAACGGGTAATAAAAACAAAATTTGTGTCAGTGTCCAAATATATATATATTTAGACCTAACTGTACAAAGATCTGTCCAGAATTAATTAATTATTCATTACTTATTAGTACAGCCACCTTACAGTGATACCCTCAGTTATAAACACATTTTCATAAATGAATAGTACAGATGAATTTATATTTTCTATATTTATATATCTATAGAGTTTGTTTAGAAAGGATCGTCAAAACCCGAGAGGGGAGGAGTCTGCCTTTATGTAAAGTCCTGTCTAAGGCCCACAGTCCGAGAAGATATCAGTGAGGGACATGAACACGTGAAGTCACTGTGGGTAGAGTTACATGGAGCCAAAACAATAATAAATTACTAATAGGAATTTACTATAAACCACCTAATATACCAGAGTCCACAGAAAATCCATTACTAAACGAGATAGAGGAGGCCGCAAATCATAATGAGGTGGTTATTATGGGGGACTTCAACTACTCAGATATAGACTGGGAAACTGAAACCTGTATATCCCATAAAAGAAACAGGTTCTTGGCAATAGCCAAAGACAATTTCCTTTCCCAACCGGTTCAGGACCCGACTAGAGGGTCGGCCATACTGGACTTAGTATTAACCAATAGACCTGACAGAACAACAGATGTGCAGGTTGGGGGACACCTAGGAAATAGTGACCATAAAGTAATAACCTTCCAATTATAATTCAAAACAGCATTTCTACAGGGAGGAACAAAAATACCAAATTACAAAAAGCAAAATTTAGCCAACTAAGCGAGGCCATAGGCCTAACTAACTGGGACAAAGTCCTCAAAAAAATAAAAAAATACAGCCACAAAATGGGATATCTTTAAAAGCATCCTAAAATCTCATTGTGAGAGGTACATACCGTATGGGAATAAAAGGTTAAGGAACAAAAAGAAACCAATGTGGATAAATAGAAATGTAAAGAAAGCAATAAATGACAAAAAGAAAGCATATATATCCCTAAAACAGGAGGGTAGCGAGGAAGCACTGAAAAACTATAAGGAAACAAATAGAGCATGTAAAAAACAAATAAAAGCGGCCAAACTAGAGACTGAGAGATTAATTGCAAAAGAGAGTAAAACTAACTCAAAAATGTTCTTTAATTATATAAATGTTAAAAAGTATAAATCTGAAAGTGTCGGCCCTTTAAAGAGTAATGAGGGGGGAGTTGCAGAGAGTGACGAGGAGAAAGCAAAGCTGTTCAATATTTTTTTCTCCAATGTATTCACTGAGAAAAATAAACTGTCAGATGAAATGCTGAATGTAAAAGTCCCCCATTGTAAATCCCCCATTAAAAGTGTCCTGTCTGACCCAAGAAGAAGTACAACAGCGACTTACAAAGATTAAAATAGACAAATCGCCAGGACCAGATGGCATACACCTCCGTATCCTAAGGGAATTAAGTAATGTCATAGCCAGACCGTTATTTCTGATAATTACAGACTCTATACTGACAGGGAATGTTCCACAGGATTGGTCCCAATACTTAAAAAGGGTCCAAAAACAGAGCCCGGAAACTATAGGCCGGTAAGTTTAACATCTGTTGTGGGGAAACTGTTTGAAGGTTTTCTGAGAGATGCTATCTTAGAGGATCTCAATGGAAATAAGAAAATAATGCAATATCAGCATGGCTTCATGAGGGATCGGTCATGCCAAACTAATTTAATCAGTTTCTATGAGGAGGTAAATTCTAGACTTGACAGTGGCGAATCAATGGATGTCGTATATCTGGACTTCTCCAAAGCATTTGACACTGTACCACAAAAAGGTTAGTATATAAAATGAGAATGCTCGGACTGGGAGAAAATGCTCTGGCTGAGTAATAGAAAACAGAGGGTGGTTATTAACGGTAGATACTCAGATTGGGTCACTGTCACTAGTGGGGTACCTCAGGGGTCAGTACTAGGCCCTATTCTTTTCAATATGTTTATTAATGATCTTGTAGAAGGCTGGCATAATAAAATATTAATTTTTGCATATGACACTAAACTGTGTAAAGTAATTAACACTGAAGAGGACAATATACTGCTACAGAGGGATCTGGATAGATTAGAGGCTTGGCAGATAAGTGGCGGATGAGATTTAACACTGACAAATGTAAAGTTATGCATATGGATAAGAATAATGCAAGTCACCCGTACATACTAAATGGTAACACGGTAACACTGACATGGAAAATGATCTAGGAATTTTAATAAACAGCAAACTAAGCTGCAAAAACCAGTCTCAGGCAGCTGCTGCCAAGGCCAATAAGATAATGGGTTGCATCAAAAGGGGCATAGACGCCCGTGATGGGAACATAGTCCTACCACTTTACAAATCGCTAGTCAGACCATACATGAAGTACTGTGTACAGTTCTGGGCTCCTGTGAACAAGGCGGACATAGCAGAGCTGGAGAGGGTTCAGAGAAGGGCAACTAAAGTAATAACTGGAATGGGGCAACTACAGTACCCTGAAAGGTTATCAAAATTAGGGTTATTCAGTTTAGAAAAAAGACGACTGAGGGGAGATCTAATAACTATGTATAAATATATCAGGGGTCAGTACAGAGATCTGTCCCATCATCTATTTATCCCCAGGACTGTGACGAGGGGACATCTTCTGTGTCTGGAGGAAAGAAGGTTTGTACACATAGACATAGAAGAGGATTCTTCACGGTAAGAGCAGTGAGACTATGGAACTCTCTGCCTGAGGAGGTGGTGATGGTGAGTACAATTAAAGGAATTCAAGAGGGGACTGGGTGTATTTCTGGAGTGTAATAATTAGGGCTGCACGATATGGGAATTTTGTGCGATTGCGATTAGGGCCCTAAAAATTGCGATAACGATATGCGATGCGATATTTTAAGGGAATTGTGCTAGAGGTCTATCTGTTATCTGCTTGGATTTTCAAGGTAAAAGCACACACAGATGACTGATAATGTGAAATGTAGTTATGCTGAACTCAAGAACTGAAATGCGCAGTGTTTTTCAAAATAAAATACATATTTGCATTACTGCAAAAGTACAAGATACAAAACTTGCCATTTTCTTAATAGCGCTGCACAGAACAGATAAATAAAATAGATATAAGAACATGTGTTCATTAAAATAATGACTTTCCACCAGCCCCTCCTCTCTCCCCGCACTGTAACTGATGTATCGCTGGTCGCGCTGTGCAGCATAGCAGCCGGAGATACAGTGTCAGTGTGACGTAGAAAGTCAACCATCGCTTTATAAGACGCACTGCCATTTCCCCCCCACTTTTGGGGGGGGGGGGGGGAGTGTGTCTTATAAAGCGAAAAATACAGTAATATAATTGCAGCATTTTTCGGTCAGCAGATTGTGATTGCGATATGGCAATTAATTACGATTACTTTTGCGATATATTGTGCAGGCCTAGTAATAATATTACAGGCTATAGCTACTAGAGAGGGGTCGCTTCTACCTTACAGGTTTTTTTTTGCCTTCCTCTGGATCAACTTGTAGGAAACAGGCCGAACTGGATGGACAGATGTCTTTTTTTGGCCTTATGTACTATGTTACTATTTCTTCCTCCTTCTCTTCACTCAGCCTCTTATTGCTAGTAGCACCGGCCTCACAAACAAATGTCTATGGAGAGAGGTGGAGGGATGAGGAGACTGCTGCCAGCTAGTAAGTGATTTATTACCTCACGCTGAACAGTGGTAGAGTGACATCTTACGAAAGTACTAATGCTGCATTTACGTGCAGCGATTGAGCACACGATTGCCTGCTTGTCAAGGAGTGATGGCTACTCCTATTGCTTGTCCTCATACAGCTACATTGTTTCGACAGCACGATCTGCTTCCCAAAAATGATAATATAGGTGGCCGCATGATCGACTGTCTCACCCGATGAATGAGTAAAATTGATCTGCGGCACCTTTGGACGCGCAGATTATTGAGAATGAGCGTTTGTAGAAATATTCGTCCCCGATACTCTGCCCAACAAGCAGGCAGAGTAAACCCGCACTAAGTTTAGCAGAGCTAAAAAAAACTGCATTTTGTGTGTCTCTCATCCAGCAGCCTCCTCCTCCTCTCTCTATAGATTTCAATGATGAAAGAAGGAAAGAGCAAAGCAGCATGATAAAAGCAGATAGAAGCCTTTTTCTTTATTAAGATATATTACAAAGTTTCTTATAGTCACAATCACTATTCATGTATGAAAAGTTATATGATAATTGGAGGTACACTTTACCAATCACCATAGTATCAACACTGGAGAATGAAAGCTGGAGCTCAGGAAAAGTGGAGGAGTTTGCACACAGCAACCAGATTCCAGCTCATGTTTTAATCTGCCTGGATGCTTTAGGCAACTGCTTCCCTTTTCCCATGGATCAACCTTTCACTATTAAAACCAAACAAGTAATAAACAACCTGACAAAAATAAAACAGCAGCTCCATAGTATATGGACACTTTAACCCCTTAGAGACCAGCCTGTTTTGGGCCTTACTGTCCAAGTGTTTTTCTTCCATGTTTCATCGTCACATTCCAAGAGCTATAACTTTTTTATTTTTCCGTCTATATAGCTTTATGAGGGCTTGTAGTTTTTTAAATGGTGTCATTTTGGGGTAACTTTTGATTAACTTTTTTTTTTAACAATCTTTTTATTAGATTTTGCGGCAAAATAACAAGTATAAGAGAGCATCATAAAATACAAAATGATACAGACACCGCTTTGATTAACTTTTATTAACTCTTTCTGGGAGGGAGATGGGAAAAACAGCAAATCTGCCACTCTGCCATTTTTCGGTATAAATAACATCTTTATTCTCTGGGTCAGTACGATTATAGTGATACCAAATACATATAGTTTTTTTTACGTTTTACTACTTTTTTTTGTAATAAACCTCCCTTTTTTTTTAAAGAAAAAAATGTTTTTGCATTGCCACTTCCCAAGACCCATAACTTTTTTTTATTTTTCTTTATATGGAGTTGTGTGAGGGCTTGATTTTTGGGGGAAGACTTGTATTTTTCTTTGGTATCATTTTGGAGTAAATGGCACTTTTGATTGCTTGTTATTACGTTTTTTCGGTGGCAACTAAGAATAAATTAGCAATTCTGTCTTGAGTTTGTTTTTTAACCACTTAAAGGGGTATTCCCATCTTGCTAAATCAGCCTGAGCTGCAGTTACAGCAGAATTCACTTCCTGGTTTCCCGCTTCTAAAGCTGGGCGGGCTTAGGCAGCTAGAGTGAAGGCTGGCCACGCCTCCTTATGACATCACACAGAGAGCTCAGTCCTTGCCGTGCTCGTTCATGTGACTAGTTGGTGGATTATGTGGTGCATGTAGAAGGTATACTTACCTATTAGGTAATAGTCCTCTGTTCCTCCGACGTCCGTCCGCACCCTCCACTGACTCGCCTGAACTGTTCCGGCGGCCGCCCATGCGCGGTTCTATCTCTGAGCGAGTGAAAGGTCCTGCACATGCTGTAGACGTGCGCGTTCACGATTTCTTGCATAGGCTGGCCGCTGAGGATGTGGTGCGCAGGCGCAGCCCATGGATGCGGCCGGCGAGATGTGGACGTATCCATGGGATACCCAGATAAATACAGGGGAGGGAAAGGAGGATTTTTATGGCCAATGGTAGTTTTTTTTAAAATTAGATGTATAATAGCAAATGTTCAATGGGGGGCAATGATTTAAAGTAACCCTATTTAATGAAGTGGGAATACCCCTTTAATAGTCCCACAAGGGCAGCTTTTGATTGCTTTTCAAAGGCAATGCATTGCATTAAAAAGTGAAGAAGTCGGAGCACTTGCACGAGTTCCGCAACCCCTTCATCATCCCCAGCCCCATGTGATTTCATAACTAGGCAGAACTAATATCCATGTGTCTTCAAACACTGAGGGACAACCTATATGGGAACTGTAATGATGGCCACATGTAGTGCCACCCAGCACCCCCAGAAATCATTAGAGGAAAATAGAATAGGAGAGAAGCTCATTCAGTGATTTTTTTCCCATCATTTTATCATAAAGAGGGAATGCTCTGTGAGGGCAGCTAGAATCTTAAAAGGGTCTCCAGATATATAAAGACATGGCTTCTAGAAACTGCACCACACCTGTCCATGGGTTGTGTCCATTACTGTTGCTCCGGTGAAATGAAAGGTCCTGAGCTGCAATACCACAAACAAACCTGTGGACATGTGCAGGGCTGTGTCCGGAAGATATTTTTTTATAATGCAGAACGCCTTGAAATTCTTTGGAGAACTGCAATGTTCCTGCTGATGCAGATTTTCCTTTCTCAGTGACTCCTAAGATGTTAAAGGAGCAGAGAGATACATAGGCAGAGAGGTTGGACTTAGGTTTTTTGATGCTGCTCGCATCTCTCAGAAGATGAGGAGCCTGTCCTTCAAGACTCGCAGTTACTATGATGATGGTTTGACTTTAATCAGACTTTGTACACACCAATCCTCCCATGAGAAGACCGCGTCTCAGAACATCGATATATTAATTCCTCCAGAGCAATCAAGAAACTGGTGCTGCTCAGCCAAAAATTATGCAATGACAGATTTGATGACATATTCAATATACATTCACAAAGCCCATCACTACTACACGATCAATGGGTTCTGGATCATTACAGGTCCGTCTCTGTGCACTATTACATAGCAAACAGTTAGATGCCGTGTACAGAGCTGGTGCCATCGGCATTTCACTGCTCGCTCTGCTAGTGACTCTCGCTTCTCCTTTTAATGGTTTGGATAGACCCGTTCTCCAAAAATGGTGCTACCAATACGAACATTGGTGGAGCCCACTTCAATCTGAAAAATAAGAAAGACATATGGTCAAAGACTTCATAAATGAATACAGTGTCCTTTGTATGGTTTGTGATTGTGTGGTGCCCACAACAAGGGCACGATTACCATGTAGGAGTAGACGATGGTCAGAGCGTCCTATTACTGGCACCTCTCTGTCTAGAAGGCAACTAGAACCTTCTCCATCTGCTTGTCCGTCACCTAGTCACCCTAAGTCTTCACAAAACCTCAGCACTCTTCCAGCCCAAAATGGATTGATCTCAATTAGCTCATATCAGCCAAACCAGAGACTTCCCCAAAAGGAGGAGCGAACCATCTGTAGATGGCAGTTTTGGGGATCTTGCTCCTCATCAGATGAGTGAACTTGTGTTTTACAAGTTCGGGTTTTATTACAATCCCGATATGGATTCCGTTACCATGGGCCATAACGGAATTCTATCAAGGAATGCCTTCAAGAGGCATTCCATCATAATAGAAGTCTGTGGGCTCCATAACGGATCTGTCTGGTTTCAGTTATGCAGAATAGAACACAAATCCTGTCGACAGGAAACCAGACGGATCCGTAAAACACAAGTTTGCTCATCTCTGCCGCTGGGTCTTTTCATGTTTCAATAAGTATTTATTGGCAAGAATGCAAAACAGAGATTCACAATGTAGGCATGTGATGACATAATAAAGGAATAGAAATATCCGACATTGTTGAATGGCGCCAAATGTGACTATAAGTGACATTGTATGAATGAAAAAAATGGCATCTGAATGGTTAGAACAAATTTCCTATTTTAGAGAACGGTTCACTGGTATTAAGCTTCTCATTCTCACTACTGAGCAGGGCTGTGGAGTCGGTAGATAAATGCTCCGACTCCTCCGTTTTTGGTACATCCGACTCCTCTGTATTTAATATGCGAATGTATATGTTGTTATACATTTCCCTAGTAGAATCCTATAGTAATGTTTAAAGTTTAACATTACTTTTTCAAGTTTTTATAGCCTTAGCTGAATGACAGCAGTTTTTCCAATGGTTTCCAGCTTCAGTATTGAACTATTCCTAGTCCTGCAAAAAACAGTATTTACTTAATCAGTTATCAGTGAGAGGCTCGGTTACCGATGGGCGTTGCGTTCCCTGTAACAGCGGAACACAATGGAAAGTATAAGTATTGCCGCTCCTTAACTGTGCGTTGCGTGTTATATGTTGAAGCATATGAAAAGCATGCTTCTTTACGGTCACTTAACGTGTTCGTTTTGCGGTACCGTGGCGCACTGCATGCATTGGCTTTTATTCTTAAAGTGGAGAAGTAATAATTATAACTTTTTGTGAATTGGGACATTTAAACTTGCTTTTTTTTTTTAGTTTCCCATTTAAATTTAGTAGGAGTCGGAGTCGGTTCATTTTTGCAGACTCCAGGTACCCAAAATTGCCTCCGACTCCTCGGCTCCACAGCCCTGCTGCTGAGATAGTCAAGGGGATAAGATGCAGTCTAGACGGCACCATATATACTCTATGAAGTACTTTTACGGATGTCTCCATTAATGTCACTTGCCAGAACTCCTTGCTGGATGCTGTACAACACTCACACCACTGCTCCAGTGTAAGGGTCTCCCCCAAATCCAGTTCCCAGCCATACATAAAGACCAATTTTGTATCAGAAAGGGGCAAATCTAACATAGAATAAATAAAGAAGAAGATACCCTTCTCTTAGCGGGTGTGCTTTTTAATGAGAACCAGGACCCTCCAGCGTTGTGTACGCATCCTCTCATCCAGCTAAATAGCCATCTACCAATGCGTCACTCTTCCTTCAGTCTGGCTGACATGAGCTCACTTGCATACTTTTTCCCCATGGGGCAGTGGCTGAGAATAAGTATTAATACACCCACTCTACAATGAGAACCTGGACCTGCGTTGAGCTGCAAGATATAAGGTATGCAGTACCAGGCTACCATGTATTGTATATACTCACTGCATGTTCAAAGTCTGATGACATCCCCATGCTCAGCTCCACTGCATCCACTGGAAGTCCCAGCTTCTCACAGACTTCTTCACGCTGTTTCAGAAGCAACTGTATATAAGGAAGGGGGTAAAAACAAAGCTCTTCAAAGAACGGAAGGAGAACTGCCCCAGTATCTACTATGCTACACCGTATGTCTATTTCTGTCCAACGCTATGCATACGTGCCACTGGTCTAGATAGAGAACACGGACATAACTGAATGCCTAACCATGACTTAAAAGGGTAGACTAATGAAAACAACTACTTTTCATCCGCGCTGTCATCCCATAAGGACATCATAGGGGGCTACAGCAGTGGACACACGTATGGCCGACGCAGCTTCCCTTAGAGATAACAGCTAGGCTAGCTTCAATTAAGAGATGCAGCCGTATACTGAACTTTTAAACATCTGCCTTATTCATGTGAACCTAGACTAGGCCAGGCGACATCGTAGGATGGACCAACCTGCAGTCCTACTCTGCTTAGGGGTCGATTCACACGACCGTATTTCTGAGTCTGCATCCGTTCTGAAATTTTGCGGATAGGATGCGGACCTATTCATTTCTATGGGGCTGCAAAAGATGGGAGAGCACAATGTGTGCTGTCCGCATCCGTTGCTCCATTCAGCGGTCCCACAAAAAAGATAGAGCATGTACTATTCTTGTCTGCGGACAAGAATATGCATTTCGATCATAGGGCTGGCCGTGTGCAGACCGGAAAACACTTACGGTCATGTAAATGGACCTTATTAAGGTGTTTTCCAGGACGTATCCTTAGCTAAGGCTATCAATATCAGCTCACAGGGGTCTGAATCCCAGCAGGGCAGAGAGCACACTGGAACTGGCACTGCTCCACACACTGGCCGTGCCTGTTTACTACTGCTATACCCCCATTCACTTGTATAAGAATGAGGTGCAGTTACCAGGCATCTCCAATACACGGTATACTACATTTAAAGTATTATGGAATTGTTTCACAGCCTGCCTACCTGGAAGTCAGGGTTGGGGCCTTGTGAGAGGTCATAGCCAAAGCTTCCAATGGTCATCAGACCCACAAACTCCAAACCTGGGCACTTCTCCCGGATATGTTTTACCAACTCAACTGTGTCTGATGGAGGGAGGCCATGTTTGCCTGAAAGACAAGATGTATCAGACCTGTGGACGTGACAGGCACCACACTGGTCAACACCATTAGGTGAAAGGGTTCATCAAGAAGATAGTTACTTTCTTCACTGCTGGTGTTGACTTGAACCATAACCTTCAATTTCTCAGCTGATCCCTTTCTCTGCCAAGAGGCGTTGAGCTTGTCCGCAAGCTTCGCAGAATCTATGGTCTCCAAGATGTGAAGGTTTGGAAACAGCTGGGAGGAAAGAAAGATGAACAATATGAACAACAGAGACCACAAAACAGCAAACTGAACCAATGTGTCTCAGACTGCCTTAGACCAGTGATGGGCAAAGTGCGTGCTCTCCAGCTGTTGCAAACTACAACTCCCACCATGCCCTGCAGTAGGCTGATGGCTGTAGACAGTCTTTGCATGCTGGAAGTTGTAGTTCTGCAACAGCTGGAGGGCCGCACTTTGCCCATCACTGCCTTAGACTCCCTGTAGGCACTGTAACCAAACTGTGGACACAGCTCTGCCCTAATGGGCTGGAATAAAAGAGCAGAGAGTGATATAGAGAACCTGTCACCATGAAACACAGTGAAATCTGAAGCTTGTTATAGAACATGAGGAGCTGAGCAGATTGGTATATAGTTTTGGAGGAAAAGGTTCGGCAAAACGTGCAATTTATCCATTTATGTCACTGCTTTTTCTGAGCTTGGTTGTACACGGGACAGTCTTATCACTGACAGACAGCTATCTCTATATACACACTTAGCTATCAATCACTGATAACAGCCAGATGGGCCATCTCGAGATAAAAAAAAAAGAAAAAAAAAAGAAAGAAAAACAATTTTTAAATAAAAGTTTTATTTCATATTTTACAACAAAACCCTATATCTGCTCAGCTCCTCCTGCTCTACAACATGCTGCTTGCAGATTGCGCTGAGTGTGTTGTCAAGCCAGGCACAACACAGGTAAGAAGTAAAGTTCTTCTCAAACCCCAGTATACCCAGGCTGCTGTGCTCAATGACGGACGCATCCACAGGAGGCCGGACGTACGTAACAGAGGAAAGAAATAATCAATGCTGCACCAGGATCTTCATATAAAGACAGAAGACCGCCGCGGAAAAGCGTAACATATTTATGGATTTTTTGTTTTCATTATTATAATAAACAAAATTTTATATGAAGATCCTGGTGCAGCACACGATTCTTGCTGTCGTTTATTTGATGACTTGTCTCCTCTATTATCCCTGTACTGTGACATCACTGTGTGTATCTCTCTACTGTGACATCACTGTGTGCGTCTCTCTACTGTGACATCACTGTGTGCATCTCTCTACTGTGACATCACTGTGTGCATCTCTCTACTGTGACATCAGTGTATCTCTCTACTGTGACATCACTGTGTGCATCTCTCTACTGTGACATCACTGTGTGCATCTCTCTACTGTGACATCACTGTGTGCATCTCTCTACTGTGACATCACTGTGCATCTCTGTGACATCACTGTGTGCGTCTCTCTGCTGTGACATCACTGTGTGCATCTCTCTACTGTGACATCAGTGTATCTCTCTGTGACATCACTGTGTGCATCTCCTACTGTGACATCCTGTGTCTCTCTACTGTGACATCTGTGCATCTCTACTGTGACATCACTGTGTGCATCTCTCTACTGTGACATCACTGTGTGTGATCTCTCTACTGTGACATCTGCTGTGTGCATTCTTTAGACCAGAGAGCCTAAAGATGGGCCAGATTTATCCCAGTGGCTGATGCTGGAAGATAAATCTTCTGCACCTTCAGTGCACATTGTCGTAACTTAAGCCACATTTACAGTTTGGCACAAATTAAGTCAGAATTCTGGTGCATTTGGATCAGTGAATCTCCTCCATTGTCACCAGGCCAGGGATTCACCTTGTGTAGACACAGCAGACAGTATCCGAGTCATGTGTAATGCTCCTTAGAAGCACATACATTGCCTAACAAGCTAACCTCGTAAGTAATGAGAGCTTTCCACTGTTCCATCTACAGCAAGCAGAGATCTTGAAACAGAGAGGAATTGAAACAAAGTATATTAATGGAAATATCTTACGTTAGCATCTGAGGCCTTTTCAACCAGTTCTTGAACCTAAAAAGATGAATCAAATAAAATCAGTAAATACTTCAGATATTGAATGACATTGTGTACATTGTAGGCATAGAAAAGTTGTTATTGAGGGCAGCAATGTACCATCATACTGGGGGCCTAAGATACAGTACTCAAGACCCTAACTGGTCAAGATCTTTCTAGCAGCTTCTGCAGCCTGATAATGTGCCCATGGCGTCTCGGACCGAAGATGCCATCGACCAGTCCAGAAACCTCGACCCCATGGATCTACAGACCCAGAGAAGCCGGGTAAAGAATGTAAGGGTGGTGTGGGACCTCCACTTTAGGCAAATGTTGGATTTCTTTCTACTGTCTGATGGTCATTAAAGGCGCTTTCAAGATTTTTATACTTATGGGATAGGTCATCAGTATCTGATCAGTGGAGGTTCAACACTGGGATTTCCACCGATCAGCTGTAGAGAAGAGAGTGGCGCCCAGCACCGCCTTCTCTCCTTTAGCGCGACGACGACGTCCATCGACACGCCGCAGTCACAGCCCAGCCAGTCAAGTGAATACCAAGCCAACAGCCGCTGGTGAGCATGGCGAGGGTCGCACGCCGCAGAGAGCCACGCCTTCTCAAACAGCTGATCGGCGGGTCCTGGGTGTCAGATTCAACGATTAGTATGGAAACATGCCCTTTAAATCCCGACACTGCGCAGACAGTTGGAA
This sequence comes from Bufotes viridis, assembly GCA_033119425.1. Classification (NCBI taxonomy): domain Eukaryota; kingdom Metazoa; phylum Chordata; class Amphibia; order Anura; family Bufonidae; genus Bufotes; species Bufotes viridis. Next base: position 75,513,058 of record CM065590.1, on the reverse strand, counting down.
CTAGATTTGAATCCCTGTGTCTTCAAGTTTGGGCGATGAAGGTCCGGGTTATCTAAGAATTCCGATATGGAACTACTCCCACGGATCATAACTTATTGTCCACGGTAGCCAAATCCATAACGGACTTCTTAGATAACCTGAACCTTGTATGCCGAACTTATAAAACACAAGTTCGCTCATCCCTAGTTCCAACTGATTTGACGGAGTTCTTCAGGTTTGAAAGGGTTTTCCATGATTTTTATACTAATCGTTGGGGATCTGACACCCAGGACCCCCGCCGATCAGCTGTTTGAGAAGGCAGTGGCTCTCCTGTGAGCGCTGCGGCCCTCTCCATGCTCACCAAGCGCAGTGCCGTACATTGTATAGCGGCTGTGCTTGGTATTCACTTGACTGGGGCTGAGGTGTTCCTGGTCCGTGTAATCGATGAATGCGTCGTCACTGGCCTAGGGAAAGCTGAGAGAAGGCCCGGTGCTCACAGGAGCGCCACTGTCTTCTCATACAGCTGATCGGTGGGGGGCCCGTGGATTCGCTTATCCCTAGTTGGAACAAATGGTCAACACCCCAGGAGAAGAACCTATCAGTACTTACATAGTTCTCCCCAAAAAAGCGCTGGCCTTGATTATAAGCCTCAATCACCATGTTGGCCGGCTTGGTCTTGCTTACCGCCACCAATCTGGGCTGGACAGCAGGAAGGCTCTAAAAAGACAGACATACAACCATTACACAGGCAATACGTTCTGGAAAGACAACACAAACCAGAGGTGCGGAGTACAAGGACATCTTGTAGGATTTGGGCAGCCTTATATCAGGACATGAAGGAATGCTCTGCAACCACTTATTACATGGATCCATTTAACATTAATGGGGATTTATCAATGCAATCGCGGCAAAAAAAAATGGTGTCTGGTACGACCGCCATATTAATGACACCGCACTGGTTTACTTGGGGGCTGCAGTCAGAGGGCGGTGAGAAATGTCTGCATAATGATGGGACAGACACAGTCTAAACCCCCACAAAAATGGGATTGAATCCCCCTAAATGCAAAACAACCACAAAGACGAGCCTGCGTCACTTGCTCCACTTTGGTGCGTTCTGAATAAGAATACCGTTGCGGTGGGCATGGTCCTCACCACATGGCAAATACATCATTAGGCAAGACCCTTACCCACATACTGTACATAAATGTTTGTTGGGGAGAAAGCAACAGAATCAGCGTCTCAGTATAGGGATATGGTACGAAAGATACCACTGAGACCAGTAATTGGCTGCAGCAGTCACATACAGTATACGGGCACCTCATGGCTGCAGCAGTCCCATATAGTATACGGGCACGTCATGGCTGCAGCAGTCACATACAGTATAGGGGCACGCCATGGCTGCAGCGGTCACATACAGTACACGGGCACGCCATGGCTGCAGCGGTCACATACAGTACACGGGCACGCCATGGCTGCAGCGGTCACATACAGTACACGGGCACGCCATGGCTGCAGCGGTCACATACAGTACACGGGCACGCCATGGCTGCAGCAGTCACATACAGTACACGGGCACGCCATGGCTGCAGCAGTCACATACAGTACACGGGCACGCCATGGCTGCAGCAGTCACATACAGTACACGGGCACGCCCATGGCTGCAGCAGTCACATACAGTACACGGGCACGCCATGGCTGCAGCAGTCACATACAGTACACGGGCACGCCATGGCTGCAGCAGTCAGCATACAGTACACGGGCACGCCATGGCTGCAGCAGTCACATACAGTACACGGGCACGCCATGGCTGCAGCAGTCACATACAGTACACGGGCACGCCTACGGCTGCAGCAGTCACATACAGTACACGGGCACGCCATGGCTGCAGCAGTCACATACAGTACACGGGCACGCCATGGCTGCAGCAGTCACATACAGTACACGGGCACGCCATGGCTGCAGCAGTCACATACAGTACACGGGCACGCTATGGCTGCAGCAGCATACAGTACACGGGCACGCTAGGCTGCAGCAGTCACATACAGTACACGGGCACGCCATGGCTGCAGCAGTCACATACAGTACACGGGCACGCCATGGCTGCAGCAGTCACATACAGTACACGGGCACGCCATGGCTGCAGCAGTCACATACAGTACACGGGCACGCCATGGCTGCAGCAGTCACATACAGTACACGGGCACGCTCATGGCTGCAGCAGTCACATACAGTACACGGGCACGCCATGGCTGCAGCAGTCACATACAGTACACGGGCACGCCATGGCTGCAGCAGTCACATACAGTACACGGGCACGCCATGGCTGCAGCAGTCACATACAGTACACGGGCACGCCATGGCTGCAGCAGTCACATACAGTACACGGGCACGCCATGGCTGCAGCAGTCACATACAGTACACGGGCACGCCATGGCTGCAGCAGTCACATACAGTACACGGGCACGCCATGGCTGCAGCAGTCACATACAGTACACGGGCACGCCATGGCTGCAGCAGTCACATACAGTACACGGGCACGCCATGGCTGCAGCAGTCACATACAGCACACGGGCACGCCATGGCTGCAGCAGTCACATACAGTACACGGGCACGCCATGGCTGCAGCAGTCACATACAGTACACGGGCACGCCATGGCTGCAGCAGTCACATACAGTACACGGGCACGCCATGGCTGCAGCAGTCACATACAGTACACGGGCACGCCATGGCTGCAGCAGTCACATACAGTACACGGGCACGCTCATGGCTGCAGCAGTCACTATACAGTACACGGGCACGCCATGGCTGCAGCAGTAACATACAGTACACGGGCAATACCATGGCTGCAGCAGTCACATACAGTACATGGGCACGCCATGGCTGCAGCGGCTCAATACAGTACACGGGCACGCCATGGCTGCAGCAGTACACATAGTACACGGCACGCCATGGCTGCAGCAGTCACATACAGTACACGGCACGCCATGGCTGCAGCAGTCACATACAGTACACGGGCACGCCATGGCTGCAGCAGTCACATACAGTACACGGGCACGCCATGGCTGCAGCAGTCACATACAGTACACGGGCACGCCATGGCTGCAGCAGTCACATACAGTACACGGGCACGCCATGGCTGCAGCAGTCACATACAGTACACGGGCACGCCATGGCTGCAGCAGTCACATACAGTACACGGGCACGCCATGGCTGCAACAATGACTGAAACAATGAAAATCACAACTGCGCCCCACTAAGTCAATGGGGTGTGCCGGGCACCGGCGGTATACATGGCACAGCCGCTTTATGACCAGTCTGTCTGCTTAGTCTGCTCTCTTGCGCCCCTCTATGGAACCCTGGGTCCCATATACGGATGTAAAGTCCTTGTAGTAAACTGTACACGATGTACCCGCTACGCCCTCACTGGTACCAGCCTGGGCCCGATATTTGGGAAGTTCTACAGAATGAAAGGTCGGCACTGTTAGTGTTAGGCAACCATGGCTGTGTGGAAATACAATTCCCATCATGCTCCGGGAGGCAGCGACCGTAACGGAGGCAGCAGCATAGGATAGGTAATGACGTGTGCCGCTCACCGTGGGTCTCCTGACGGCGGCATGCTGCACCTTCTCCCGCACTGAGCTGAGAGCTTTCCCTATCTCCTGTGACATGCCTGCTCTCCACATTCCCTGCTGCACAGAAAGCTAAGGGACCTGCGGTGACGTCATGACCATGTGATCCGTGCCGTGAGTGGGAGGAGCACGTACCCAAGCTCAGAGGGTCACGTGACCTCTAGCGTCTGCCATGTTAGTCTCCTGCCTGCTTGCTAGTGGTATAACGTAGCTGAGGGTTTAACCTCTTCCCAGACAGGCAGTTTTTAGATTTCCCACATTTCCTACTCTTGCCTTAGGGCTCATGCACACGGACATATTTATAGTCCGCATCTGAACCGCATTTTTTTGTGGTTGGATGCAGACCCAGTCAATTCAATGTCCATTCTGTCGGACCTGCAAAAATATAGAACATTACCTATCCTGATAGGACTGTTCTATTATGGGTACTTTCACACTAGCGTTAAAGTTTTCCGGTATTGAGTTCCGTCTTAGGGGCTCAATACCGGTTAAAAATGCTTCAGTTTTGTCTTAATGCATTCTGAATGGAGAGCATTCCGTTCAGTATGCATCAGGATGTCTTCAGTTCAGTCACTTGGCTGCGGTATTTTCTCCGGCCAAAACTTCGGAACACTTACCGGAATGCCGGATCTGGCATTATTTTCCATTGAAATGTATTAATGCTGGATCTGGTACCAAGTGTTCCAGAAACACGGATCCGGTTTTCTGGTCTGCGCATGCATAGACCTTTTAACCGCTACAGGACCGCCTAACGCAGGGATGCGTCCTGCGGGCGGTCCTGTAGCTCTGAGATGACGCGTCGGCGCGTCATCTCGTGAGAGCCGAGACTTCCTGTGAACGCGCGCGCGTTCACAGAGAAGCGCGTCTCGGCAGTTAGGCTACAGCCTGCCAGCGATGATCCATCGCTGGCAGGCTGTAGATGCGAATTAAATTGCATCAAACAGCTATATCAGACGCTGTTTTGTGAACAGCGCCTGATATAGCTGCTACCTGGTCCTCTGGTGGTCCCATTTGCTGGGATCGACTCACCAGAGGACCAGGTAACTACTGTACAAGTTGCACCAAACACTACACTAACCCCCCCTCACCTATTGATCACCCCATCTGACCCCTGATCACCCCCTGTCATTGATCACACCCTTGTAAGGCTCCATTCAGACGTCTATATGTGTTTTGTGGATCCATGGATCCGCAGATCCTCAAAACACGGACACCGGCAATGTGCTTCCGCATTTTGCAGATCCGCACATTGCCAGAACTATATAGAAAATGCTTTTCTTGTCCGCAATTGCGACAAGAATAGGACATGTTCTATATTTTTGCGAACGGAAGTGCAGACTCGGAAGCGCGGATCCGTAATTCCGGATCCGAGCGGGACAAAGTCTGTCCCCATAGAAATGAATGGGTCCACAATTCCGCTCCGCAAACAGAATTGCGGACGTGTGAATGGGGCATAAGGGTCCCCTATCACCACCAGTTAGTTAGCTACTTGTTAGGTAGCTAGCGCCCAGCCCACCGCACCGCAGTCACTGATTTGGCAGAGATTTTTTCATCCACATTGATCGATGCGAATGAAAAATCTGTGCCGCTTCATTTTTTTTTTTTTCAGCGCAGAGGCTGAACGGAAAAATCTCATTACCCGTATGCTCAATATAAGGAGAATCGCAGAAACTCCTAATGCTGGCCATACGTGTAATGATTATGGAGACCTCAAATGCCAGGGCAGTACAAACACCTCACATGTGACCCCATTTTAGAAAGAAGACACCCCAAGGTATTCCGTGAGGGGTATGGTGAGTTCATGTAAAATTTTATTTTTGTCACAAGTTAGTGGAATATGAGACTGTAAAAAAAAATAAATATCAATTTCCGCTAACTTGTGCCAAATTTTTTTTCTGTGAACTCGCCATGCCCCTCACGGAATACCTTGGGGTGTCTTCTTTCCACAATGGGGTCACATGTGGGGTATTTATACTGCCCTGGCATTTTAGGGGTCCTAAAGCGTGAGAATCCAAATGCGTAAAATGCTCCTGTGAAATCCTAAAGGTACTCATTGGTTTTAGAGCCCTTTGCGATCTTGGCTGCTAAAGTGGCACACATGGGTATCGCCGACTCAGGAGAAGTAGGGCAATGAGTTTTGGGGTGTATTTTTATATATACCCATACTTTGTGTGAAAAATATCTCTGTAAACGACAACTTTTAAAAAGTTTTATACAAAGTTGACAATTTACAGAGATATTTCTCTCACCCAGCATGGGTATATGTAAAAATACACCCCAAAACACATTGCCCTACTTCTCCTGAGTACGGCGATACCACATGTGTGACACTTTTTGCAGCCTAAGATGCGTAAAGGGGCCCAAATTCCAACGAGTACCTTTAGGTTTTACATGGCGGCTCACAATTTAGCCCCGCCCAAAATGCCAGAACAGTAAACACACCCCACAAATGACCCCATTTCGGAAAGTAGACACCCCAAGGTATTCACTGAGGGGCATAGTGAGTCCGTCTGAGATTTTTTTTTTTTGGAGAAGTTATCAGAAATTGAAACTTTTTTTTTTTTTTCTCAGAAAGTGTCATTTTCCGCTAACTTGTGAAAAAAATGAAATGATACATGAACTCACCATGCCCCTCCGCGAATACTTTGGGGTGTCTTCTATCTAAAATGGTGTCATTTGGGGGTATTTATACTATCCTGACATTCTAGCACCTGAAGAAACATGACAGGCGCTCAGAAAGTCAGAGCTGCTTCAAAATGCCGAAATTCACTTTTTGCACCATAGTTTGTAAACGCTATAACTTTTACCCAAACCAATAAATATACACTTATTGGACTTTTTTTTTTTTTATCAAAGACATGTAGAACAATAAATTTAGAGAAAAATTTATACAGAAATGTAGCTTTTTTTGAAAAATTTTACAACAGAAAGTGAAAAATGTCATTTTTTTGCAAAAATGTCGTTAAATTTGTATTAATGGCAAAAAAAGTAAAAATGTCAGCAGCAATGAAATACCACCAAATGAAAGCTCTATTAGTGAGAAGAAAAGGAGGTAAAATTCATTTGGGTGGTAAGTTGCATGACGGAGCAATAAACGGGTAAAGTAGTGTAGTGCGGAATTTTAAAAAGTGGCCTGGTCATTAAGAGTGTTTAAGCAAGCGGTTAAAATAATGTGAAAAAGATAAATACCGGATCCGTTTTTCTGGATGACACCAGAGAGATGGATCCAGCATTTCAATGCATGTGTCAAACGGATCCGGAAACAAATGGTAACCGTTTGCACACGGATTTCTCTAACGCTAGCGTGAAAGTACCCTTATGGGTTGGACGCACAGGGACGGTGCCCATGTTTTGGTTATCGCTGTGTGCATGAGCCCCTAATAACGTAGACTTTTTGGCCTGGCAGAAAGAAGATGCACCAAATGTATTACAGCAGCGCACTCTGTGCAATAGATTTGGCGCATCTTGCCTGAAGTAAGACACTTTCTATTTCATGGTTTGCTTACTTTAAACCATTAAAATCTGGTGCACGCCGATAACAAATCTGCCGCAATTCCGTAGCCACACCCACTTACATGAGCCAGAAGGGGGCGCTAGCCTCCACCATGTTGGACTGTGCAGCAGATCAGGGTATCATCCCCACAAAAACATCGTGGTGTGTGTGTCTCAGGAGCCGCACGCATTATCGGTCCCCGACCGCTCGCTCCTTCTCTCCTGGGTTGTCCATAGTCGGCCTCATAAAGATCTATATGTGACCAAAACATTGCTGTAAAGAATCTGGCTTTTTATTTCATATTAAGAATTAACTTTGTAATATGGATTAACCCTTTTCTTATCCAGGTGACTCATTGTGCATTAAGTGTGCCACAAAATTATTGTTGATTATTAACCGCTTGATCTAGACTGCGGCATCTGAGAGGTTAAATGCTCGGGATCAGAGTTATCTCCGATCATGGTCAGTGCTGCAATGTGTCAGCTTTAGGACAGAGCCACGTATGGAGGAGGCTCAGGTAATAAACGCGCTCCATAAGGCCTCTTTCACACAGGTGTCACGTTTGACGCCCGGATAAGAGGCAGGTGCGTTGTGGGAAAATGCGCGATTTTTCCGCGTGAGTGCAAAGCGAAAAAACGACATGTTTGGTACCAAGACCCAAACCCGGACTTCATCACTGAAGTCCAGTTTCGGGTTGAGTATTCTGTAGATTTTATTATTTTCCCTTATAACATGGTTATAAGGGAAAATAATAGCATTCTCAATACAGAATGCTAAAAAAAAATAAAAAAATTAACTCACCTTAGCCACTTGATCGCGTAGTTGCGATCTCTTCTTCATTCATTAACTGTCGGCTAAAGGACCTGTGATGACGTCACTGACGAACAATATAGAGCAGAAGTGATGCGTAAAAATCACCGCTCATGTGCACAGCCCCATAGAAATGAATGGGTCCGGATTCAGTGCGGGTGCAATGCGTCCTCCTCACGCATTGCACCCGCGCGGAAATCACGCCCGTGTGAAAGGGGCCTAAATGTACAGCATATGTCGCCAAGGGTTTATAGGACTGGGAATTATGGTGACGTAACATGCATGTAGTAAAGCTAACCAAGAGGTAGTGGTTGGACCGCTGGCCCCTTAACCCTCAGTTCACACTTGCGCGTTTTACAGCGCGTTCGAACGCGCTGCAAAACGCTCAACAGGAGAAAACTCATGTTTCCCTATGGGCATGGTTCTCACCTGAGCGTTTTACAGCGCGTTTGAACGCGCTGTAAAACGCCCTACGCGCAAAGAAGTTCTTGAGCTTCTTTGGGGAGTTTTGTCGTGCGTTTGCACCCATAGACTTCAATGGGAACGTGCGTAAAACGTGCGTTTAACACGCGTTAAAGTGTAGATATGCCTTTTTCAATCGGTCTCCAGAGTCACGAACGCACGTATGACGCACGTTTCCTATTTGCAAAAACGCGCTGTAATACGCACGACTAAAACGCGCATCTCAGAAACGCTCAGGTGTGAACCCAGGGTAAAGGGGTTCTCTGGGAATTAAGAAAATGAAAATACTTAAAGGGAACCTGTCACTGGGAAATTCACTGATAAAGCAGGCATGCTGCCTTGTAGGGCTCACTCTGCTGAATATAATGACACCTTTCACTTGGTGATCTGTTGCTTTATTGCGGAGAAATAGTACTTTTCATCCATATGCTAATGAGCTGATTTGAATCCAGCGTTTTTTCTATTCAGAGCTGTAGCCACTCCCCTATTCACTTCTTCAGATGTAAAAGGGGCGTGGTTTATTACACCCTCATTTAAATAATTGTTTATCAAACATGTGTTTATCACTCCATGAACAAACTAGCCCTTATTATGATTACTAACTTCAATAGTATATTCCTCCCCCTTTTTTTACCTCAGTAATATACTACCTTAGCATTCCCTGTTATTCATTTTCTCGCCAATTATTAAAATGAATGAATGATGTAATAAACCACGCCCATTTTACATCTGAAGAAGTGAATAGGGGAGTGGCTACAGCTCTGAATAGAAAAAACACTGGACTCATATCAACTACTGGACTCAAATCAGCGCATTAGCATATGGATTAAAAGAACTATTTCTCCACAATAAAGCAACAGATCACCAAGTGAAAGGTGTCATTATATTCAGCAGAGTGAGGCCTACAAGGCAGCATGCCTGCTTTATCAGTGAATTTCCTGGTGACAGGTTCCCTTTAAGTATTGTATTACTTTATTATGAATACAGTATATTCCCAAATACAGTTTTTTTTTGTTTTGTTATAATGGCTCATTTTCTCTCAATCATTACAAGAAATAAAATGGCTTCCGCTCTATTAGTACACACAGAAGCTGTCCTAATCACACAGGAGGACAAATTACTTCACAACACTTGAACTAAATTGCTGCCTCATCCTCCTCTCTGAATATATCTGATAAGGGTACTTTCACACTAGCGGCATAGCTATCCGGCAGGCTGTTCCGACGGTTGAACAGCCTGCCGGATCCGCCATGCTGCAAGTATCCGTGCACTGCCATGCTGCGTCTCCATTCCCATTGACTGTAATGGGGCGGGGGCGGAACTACGGCGCAGCATGGTAGAGATCGCCGGACTAAAAAGTCGGACTTGCAGTACTTTTTAGTCCGGCGATCTCTGGCCGTGCACTGCTGTTCTGCACCGTAGCTCCGCCCCCTCTGCACTATAGTCAATGGGGACGGAAAGGGAGCACGGCAGTGCATGGGTACTTGCGGCATTGGCAGATCCGGCAGGCTGTTCACCCACCGGAACAGCCTACCGGATAGCTATGCCGCTAGTGTGAAAGCACCGTAAGATCTTCAGATGAGTCTCTGTAGGAATGGAGTTCATGAGGAGACATGAAGTACAGAGAGGACAGACTGAGGTGATGTGGGGCTGTGGTAATGGAGACTACATAAAAGAGCTGCTGCTCATTATCATCCCCCCCACTCCCTCCCTGTACTTCAGGTCTCCTCATGACCTCCATCCCTACAAAGATTCAGCTGAATCTCTGGGGAATTTAGTTAATGAGGAGACATGAAGTACAGAGAGGATGGACAGGACAGACCGTGGTAATGGAGACTGCATACAAGTGCTGCTGCTCATTATCCATATCTCCACCTCCTCTCTGTACTTCATGTCTCCTCATGAACTCCATTCCTACAGAGACTCATCTGAAGATCTTATCAGCTGTATTCAGGATCATAATCCCCGACAGGCAGAGCAGAGAGGAGGATGAGGCAGCTCTTTAGCTCAGTGCTGTGAAGTAACTTGTGACCCCTTGTAACCGGTGTGATTAGGACAGGTTTTGTGTGAACTAATGGGACAGTGGCCATTTTATTTCCCCTGATGATTTCTCCCCAGACAAAACAAGTCATTATAACTAATGGAAGGTATTTGGGAATATATTTATAATAACGCAATATTTAAGTATTTTCATTCCCTTAATTCCCAGAGACCCCCTTTAAAGGGAATCTGTCACCAGGCTATCCACAATTTTTTTTCCTTTAGTCTAGGGCACAAAGTACTTATATCCGATCTGTAGTTCTTTTTCCGGTGTCTTGTATTTTCTCTAAAAACGCTTATTCACATGTAAATTAGTCTGTAGGAGCTCAGAGGGCGCTTTTCTTCCAAGGAGCCCAGGAACGCCCTCGATGTCCCAGACCGCCTAAATTTGAATTCAAGAACACTCCAGCAGCTGAAATCTGCCCAGAGGCAAGCTGCTGCTCTGCTCAGGCTACATCTCGCTCTCGCCCGGAATACATCTGACGGCAACTGAGGGCAACAGCTCCACAGTGTCACCAGGCATGCGCCGAGCCCAGTGACGTCTCGGAGCGCTGCTGCCCTCAGTTGCAATTGGATCGCGCAGGCGCAGGTAACTGCCAGCACTGCGCCTGCGCGAGATGTATTCCGGGCAGAGAGCGAATGTAGCCGGGGGGCGGAGCCGTAGCCTTGCCTCTGGGACAAGATTTCAGCTGCTGGAGGCGTTCTTTAGATTCAAATTTAGGCGGTCTGGGCACATCAGGGGGCGTTCCTGGGCTCCTTGGGAGAGAAAAAACACCCCTCTGGGCTCCTTACAGACTAATTTACATAATGGATAAAGCGGTTTTTAAGAGAAAATACAAGAGACACGGAAAAAAGAACTACAGATCCGGATATAAGGTACTTTATTGCCCTAGGCTAAAGGAAAAAAAATAAATTGTGGATAGCCTGGTGACAGATTCCCTTTAACCAATCCCAGTCATGAAATGGCTCACCCCTTGTTTTTTATTTTAAATAGTACAGCCACACAGGACATAATTTTTCACAGCAAAATCCTCAAAAAATCTGTTAAATTCACATCAGGTACATGCAGATTCCCCTACGGATTTTTTTCTGTCCACTGGAAAGGGTGAAATCTGCGGTGTGAATTGACATGCAGCAGATTTACAATCTACACCACAGGTCAGTTCACACTGCAGGTTTTTTCCTAAAATCTCATCCACTTTGTTGGTAGTGTAATACACTGCAGATTTACCGTACCCAAATCTTACAATGGCAAATCTGCAGCATAAGTGTCCCGTGAATAAGAGGGTGAAAACTGCGCCAAATTCGGGCACGACATACTTGTCATATTTAGCTAAGCGTGTTTTCTCATGGCTGTGTTCAGTGATTTCCACCAGTGAATGTGAGCAAAAACCAGGCTTGGCGCCCCCACAGACATAAGGGAAAGATCTGCCCCTGTTCTGTGTTTAGAGCCGCACCTGGTTTTAATCACTGATGGAAATCACTGACCGAACACTGACTTGTGAATGAGGCTTTAGCTATGCATCTTCTTCAGGTCTCTACTGGGGCAGGTGTGTCCACGACACATTCACAATTAGGGATGAGCGAATTTCATATTTTAAAATTCATTTTCGTTTCGTGTTGTGGTATTTACTGAATTGCGTTATGGATTCCGTTACCACGGACCATAACGCAATTCCAAGACGGAATGCCTTTAGAGGCATTCCGTCATAATAGAAACCACGTGATGCGTCGCCGCGCATACGTGCGCTCCATGCCTCTTTCTGGATCCGGAACATCCCCAAAGCAGAGCCAATGCTCCTCACCCCCTGGCTTCAAACAAGTCTTCCTTTTGGCTCGTGCTGCTATGGCCCCAACGCTCAGGATCTCAGCTGTCACGCCTCTGCCAGCCCACCGCGCCACGAAACTTACTGGGACTGCAGGTAACAACAAGGGCCGCCATGGGGAGGGAAGGGTGTACCACAGTCTTTCCCTCCAAAGACAGGAAACCATACTGAAGTTGGAGGGGAGTCTCCGCCTTTTTGTGCTTCAGGTTTCTTGTCTTTGGGGGAGGATCCTCTCTCTCCTGGTGCTGACGTGGGTGAGGGGAAAAAATAACATTTTGAATGAACATAAGTAGGAATGAACGAATCGACTTTAGATGAAACATCCGATTCGCATAAAACTTTGTTTCAATACTGTACGGAGCGAGCGCTCGGTACAGTATTAGAATGTATTGGCTCCGATGAGCCGAAGTTATTACTTCGCGAAGTCTCATGAGCTTCTGCTCAGTACAGTATTGAAACAAAGTTTCATGCGAATCGACTTCGGATGTTTCACCCGCAATCGATTCGCTCATCCCTAGACATAAGTATTCAGACCCTTTGTTATACCACTCAAACTTTAGCTCTGGTTGATCATCTCTGAGATGTTTCTACACCTTGAGGGCTCGTGCACACAAACTTATTTTTTTCCCCGTATGCATTCTGCGTTCATATGTCCGCATGGCAGTTCCAAAAAACACATTACGGACAAGGACAGGATTGTTCTGTTAGGCGCCGGCCCTTCCATTCCTCAAAATGCACATGGCCAGTATCCGGGTTTTGTGGATCCACAAAACAACCAACTGTGGTGTGCATGAGCCTTGAGTGAAGTCCACCTGTTTTAAATTCAAATGATGGGACATGATTTGGAAAGACAACCCTGTCTATATAAGATCTCACAGCTAATAATGCATATCAGAACAAAAACTGCCTGTAGAGCGCAAAGACAGGATTATGTGGAGGCACCAATCTGGAGAGGGGTACAAAAATGTGTGCAGCACTGAAAGTTCCCAAGAGCACAGTGGCCTCCATAATTCTTAAATGGAAGAAGTTTGAAATAACTAGGACTCTTCCTAGAGCTGGTTGCCCACCAAACTAATCGGGGCAAATGAGCCTTGGTAAGGCCTTATGCACACGACCGTATGTATTTTGCGATCCACAAACAATAAGGATGACGTCCATGTGCATTCTGTATGTTGCGGAACGGAAAAGCTGGCCCCTAATAGAACAGTCCTATCCTTGTCTGTAATGCGGACAATAATAGGACATGTTCTATACTTTTGTGGAACGGAATGCACACAAAGTAACTTCTAAAACGGACATGGAAAGACAATACGTTCGTGTGCATGAGACCTAAGAGAGGTGACGAAGAACCCAATGATCACTCTGGCTGAGCTTCGAACATCCGGTGTACAGATGGGAGAAACTTTTAGAACCCCCCCCCCCCCCCCCGATCTGGGTTTTATGCAGAGTGGCCAGCCTCTCCACAGTCAAAAGACATGAGGGCTGCCTAGAGTTTGCAAGAAAACATCTAAAGGACTCATAGACGGTGAGTAGCAAGATTCTCTGGTGTGATGAAACAAAGATTGAAATTTTAGGCCTCAATTCTGAGTGTCATGTCTGGAGGAAACCAGGTAGTGCCCATCACCTGCCCAGTAGCATCATGCTGTGGGGGTGTTTTTCAGTGCCTGGGACAGGAAGACTGGTCAGCGTCTCAGAGTGTCCTTGAGTGGCCCAGCCACAGCCCTGACCTGAACCCAATCAAACATCTCTGGCGAGACCTGTAATGGCTGTCTACCGAAAGACCCCATCCAACTTGACAGAGTTTGAGAGGATCTGCAGAGAAGACTGGCCGAAAATCCCCAAATCCAAGTGTGCAAACCTTGTGGCATCGTACCCAAGAAGACTGGAGGCAGTAATCACTGCCAAAGGTGCTTCAACTAAGTACCGAGTAAAGGGTCTGGATACTTATGTCAATGCAAGATTTTAGTTTTTCCTTTTCAATAAATTTGTAAAGTGAAAGGGGCTGAAGACTTTCCGAATGCATTGTATATCATAAGAACATTACAGATAGACCATGCAGCTCTACCATACCGCCATATCACAGGCAAAAAAACAACGCAAAATAGTGGCATATTATGGAAGCAATCTCCCCTACCTCGGTTTTTATTTTCAGGTATTGGTGCTGTATAGATCACCGTAGGGTGGCACTTGTGTGCATGCGACTTTGTGAATGAGGCCTAAGGATAGCGTTGTTTTTTATAATAGACCTAATGACCTTGCTAAGAAACAGAAGTGCTCCACTTGACATGTGCTGCACTGAAGTGCCTACCTGCGGAACCACCTGACCCTTACACGGTATGCATCATTCATCCCTTGCATTGTCTTACGTGAATACATTTTATAGGCACAGTGTGACATGGTCATAAAAAACTAGAGGTAGCGACACAACAAAGCGGTGACATCTCTGTACTTTATTGATTTGACATCAAGGTCTCGGCACAGTCCATATGGTTACATTTAATGGCGTCTCTGAAAGTCACCTATGTCCGTGTATTTACTCTGGATGAGAGGCTGCAGAGGTTCCCCTGTCTTCTACTGGGAGGGTGCTGCACCCACATAGACACCTGAACATGCAGGCATAAAAATACTACTATAGAGAAGGAGAAGCTCCAGACGAGGACTTTCCACACAGAGAGCAGATAAAATGGAGATGTGGAAGTGACGCCATGGAGCCATACTGAAAACTGGAGGAACAAGACATTTATTTGAGGTTTTACATCAGTATTGTGGTGCAAAAATGTTGCAAATTTTGGTGCATTCCATATTCCAGACATAATTTGCGACTTTTCCCTTTCACCACTTTTCAAAGGTGGGTGGAGCTTAGTGGGAAGGGCATGGCCTCCCACAGCCTGAGAATAGGCTGCATGCACACGACAGTGGTTGGGGTCCACATCCGAGCCGCATTTTTGGCGGGTTAAATGCGGACCCATCCACTTCAATGGGGCTGCAAAAGGTACAGACAGCACACAGTGTGCTGTTCAAATCCGCAAGTCCGTTCCGAGGCCCTGCAGAAAACAAACAAAAAAAAAAAAAAAAAACGACCATGTCCTATTCTTGTCCATATCACGGACAAGGATAGGACTTCTCTATTGAGGGCTGGACAATCTGTTCTGCAAAATGCAGAACCCCCACAGCCGGTATCCATGTTTTGCGGACCGAAAAACGGAAAAAGTCGTATGCATGAGGCCTTACTATCATTTATTCCAGAAACTGGAAGTAAGGGTAGGTTCCCACTTGCGTTTATCAGATCCTAGCCAGATACTGCAGCTCACCGCCGGATACCATTGTCTATATTGATATTTGGCTGCCTTTCAGCATGAGTGCCGGGTTTCGGTCACACAAAAACCGTTGCAGTTTTTGTCCAGCCGAAACCTGGCGCTCATGCCCGGAAGACTCGTGCCTCTTATTAAATTTGGTGGATTCTGCGCTGACGGACTTCATACTAAGACTGGAATTTGTAACACCAGTCTTACTATATCTGCCCCCCCCCCCCCTGTGGTCAGCGGTACACAGGCGAGGGCTGAACCCATGCTTATATCTACATCGGAGGCTACGTTGGGAGCCTCTGTCACAGACTGTGTTTCTGATAGGAAAAATAGTGCTGTATAGGCTGTGTCAGAACAGCAGAGACCGTGGCAGACCCCACTGTAAGTACATGAGGCTTACAATGGAAACCACAGAACAGAGACTTATCCTGAAAATTCATCAGGAATGATCGGTACGCTTCAAAGAATGATGGAGAAAAGCCAAGTATGAATCTGTCAGGACAGAAAACAGGCCATGATCCTCTGATCCAAGGCAGGAATCTGAAATGCAGATCTCTCCTGCTGACTGGCCAGCGGATCTGCCCCCATGTAATTCAATGGAGCTAATCTGCAGCTTTTCCATGGTGAATCTGCAGCTGTAATGAACACGCCATAGATATTAAAATCTGCATTTGTTCATTTTTCAAAATGGATTTTCCCAGTGCATGCAATTAAAGGGCATCTGCCAGCAGATTTATACCCATGAAACTGGCTGACCTGTTGCACATGCGCTTGGCAGCTGAAGGTCGTGGTTTCCGTTACACCTAGAGGATCTGCTCTTTCCAAAACTGCCGCGTCCTCTCCACTTTGATCGACATGGCCAGGTATGATGACATTTTCTCCAGCTGGCCCTGTCAATCAAAGTGGAGAGGGCACAGCAATTGTAGAAAGAGCAGATCCTCTAGATGTAACGGCAACGCTCATCATTTTTCTCGGCAATGTGGGCACATATGAATATGGGATAACACAGATGCCTTCAGCTGCCAAGCGCACATGTAACAGGTCAGCCGGTGTCATAGGTGCAAATCTGCTGACAGATGCCCTTTAACCTGCTCACTTGCATGTGAATATTCTCTTAGTGTCCATTAACATCCAGGCTCAGCATATCTAGACTGCAGCTAACACCACTGCTCCACAATTGGTAATACAAGATGATTAATACTATGAAAAAGTGCAAACCATAAAGAAAAAATGAAGGCGATAGCAGAGAAGCGACTGAGACATGAAGCTGCTCCTGTAATACTGTACCTAGTAATAGCAGATAAAGGTCATAATTCCTATCTTATAAAGTGTTGGAGGGGGTCCATCCTCTGGGACCTCCACCGATCCCGAGGGCTGGTGTAACCCTTCATCCCTTGGCCCTCCCGATCACGAGACTGTACAAGGAGCTACAACCAGCCTTAGTCACTAGAATAGGACAGCGCTGCAGTCCTCTGGATACCGCGTGCCTGTGGCGCCCCCTGCAGTGAATAAATAACTGGAAAGCAGCGCAGTCCATAATGGCACAGCATCCCCCGATTTTCTCAGGAGCGGTAGGTGTCCTAGAGGTCCGACCGCCATGGATCATAATGTGATGCCTATCCTAGAGATGGGAATACCTCTTTAATCAAAACTAGACCAATGACAAACTGTAGAAGACGGAGGCTTTCATTCACTTCTCGAAAATGACAGTGTCTTTTGGTTTCCGGCACTAGTTTTAATAAATCGCCCTCAATGTGTAATCATAGCTGTAAGGCCTCATGCACACAACGGTGTCTGGATTACAGTCCAAAAACCTCGGATCTTCCATGTGCAATCCGCATTTTTCTCACTCCCATCAAGAGAAATAATTGCTCTTGTCCGCAATGAAGACCAGAACAGGACGTGTTCTATGATTGTGGACCTGCAATGGGGGCCAGTGTTAGGGTTAGCGAACTTGTATTTCGGCGTATCTTAGAATCGCATTAAGGATTCCGCTACCACGGACCATAACGGAATTTGGAATCCATAAGTGGATTCTTCGATGAACCCAAACCTTGGACGCCAAACTTAAAAAAAACAAGTTCAACACTAAGGACCTGGGGTGACGTCACCGTCATGTGATCAGTGCAGGGGGCGTGGCTCAGTGCTGGATTGGATAAGAGGTGGTAAAGGGCCTGGTCTAATGATCATGTGACATGAGGGGCGGAGCTCCTGTGCGAGGAGAAGAAGGAAGTAGTGCAGTGAAGGACGGTTGCGCAAACTTGCTTTTTTAAGTTCAGCGTTCGGGTTCATCGAAGAATCCCTTTATGGATTCCAAATTCCGTTATGGTCCGTGACAGCGGAATCCATAACGGGTTTCTAAGATAACCCGAACCCGAACTTTGGATGCCGAACTTAAAATACAAGTTCGCTCAACCCTAGTCAGTGTGCCATCTGCAAAAATGAAATGTGCATGAGGTGTAAATTATATATATATGTCCTCTATATATTATACAGTACATCAATCACTAATCCAACGAAGGCCGTGTCGCCACAGTCTGTCCTCAGTCCGGAGTGGTACAGAAAAGCAAGATTTTATTAGACTGGGTCTTAAAAAAAAATAATCAGATGCGTCAGTAGATTTATAACAGTATATAGTTTCTCAAGTTTTTTTCTACACAATCGTCTGGTTGAGTAAAACACAAATATATTATTACATTACCTAAAACCGATGTGTGGTTTTGTATATTAGCTCTAATTCTATACACGTCCCTCCTAAGGGCACATACATTAAAAGCGCCATCTAGATGTAAACGGAGATTGGATAAGAGCAGCATTATGCCCAATACATGGAGTAGTGGATAATACACGGTTCATTTATCACATGGGGATCGGCTAGATTACCGATCCATTTAAAGAAACTTCCCATCACAGCGCCCATAGCGGTCCATTAGTCAGTGTCCTTTTGGCCTCCATCTGGCTGCTATATGACGGTATACTGCTTTTTTAAAAACTAATAGTATTCGATATAATGGTATCCCAGAGATCAGCAACCTTCTGCAATCTAGCTGCTGTTTAAACTACAACTCCCAGCATATACACTTACTTGGCTGTTCTTGTAACGCCCATAGAAGTGAAAGGAGGATTCTGAGAGTTGTAGTGTCAGAAGAGCTGGAGTGCCGGAGGTTGCTGACCCCTGTGGCATCCAGTACAGTCTAGAAGTCTATAGGTGCCATACCTGGAGGGGGCGCAGAGCCGCATGGATATGGCCTTGTGGTTTACTCACACAGGTTGCAGTTTGTGCTGCGATTTTCCAAAACAGTTTGCAGTAAATCACTGCAAAAACCACGACGTGTGAATAAACTTCTATAAATACCTCTGACTGAGAAAACATTCTCCAAAAAGTTGTAGTGTTCTGCAGAAAAACGTGAAGCGATGACCTGACACATAGATGGTGACTGTAGCTGTTCACTTGTAGTGCTATTGCTCTCTTACACATGACGCTTTTCACAAGTTTTTGCCTGCCCTTTCTTACTCCCTCCAAAATTATAGGACAAAATTTCGGTCATCCTTCCAAAAAATAAAAAAAGTCACTATGGAAAAAATCTTCCATGTGTGAATAGGGTTTTGTAAAACACTGAAAGCACAACATCTGAACATACTCTAAGATGAATAATCTAAAGTCTAGCAACACCGCTGGCTAATTTTTAAATTGAATTACAGGTATTATGGGCAAAAAAAAATTGCTATTGGATTTAAAATGTTGTGTCGCTTGGCTTCTGCAGCCTGCATGTATTCCAATACATAGCAAACTGCTGAATGCCACTCAGGGTCAATCCTGTCACACGGGCTCTCTCGATGGCTCAATCTCCAGACCCTAATTTAAGCTAAATTATGATCAACGACGCATAGGGGCTGGAGACCGAGAGCTGATGGAATGGACAGTAAGGCCTCATGCAAACTGCGGATCCGCAAAACACGGAAGCTGCTCCGCGTTCTGTTACGCAATTTGAGGAACGGAAGCGCGGCCCATTGTAGAAATGCCTATTCTTGTCCGCAAAACGGACAAGAATAGGGCATGTTCTATTTTTTTGCGAGGCCAAGGATCGGAGCAACGCATGCGGACAGCACACGGAGTGCTGTCCGCATCTTTTGCGGCCCCATTGAAGTGAATGGGTTCGTGCGCGAGCTGCAAAATATGCGGCTCGGAAGCGGACCAAAACAACGGTTGTGTGCATGAGGCCTAACTGGCATCCAGCAGCTTGTTATGTGTTGTAATACGTGCAGGCTGCAGAAGCCAAACGATGCAAAATTAGTAATAAAAATTAATTACAAAAATAGTTTTCAGCCCATAATATCTGCAATATGATAAAAGATGATCCAAAAGGTGTCCATAGCCTAAATTCCTGTTTTATAGCAATCTATTTCGGCTGTGTGGCTGAAGTCTACACAACTGAGGCTGGGTTCAGACTTGAGCTTCCCGCTTCGCACGTACGACGCTCTATCTTTACTTTTATTTTCGCATCATGAAAATGAAAGTAAAAATCGCGCGTCGTGCGCTATATATCCCTATGGGGGACTGGCGTCAATACGCCCCAAAGAAGCTCCTGTACTTCTTTGGGCGTAGGGCGTTTTACAGTGCGTTCGTACGCGCTGTAAAACGCTCAGGTGAGAACCATGCTCATAGGGAAACATGGGTTTTCGCCTGTTGAGCGTTTTACAGCGTGTAGGAACGCGCTGTAAAACGCTCAAGTCTGAACCCAGCCTTAGGGCAGGCTTGAGCTATAATGGTCCTGTGAAGGAACCTTGAAAGCTATGCTACGTCATCCCCTACCTAGGTTTTCAGGTCATCTCGCTGCGGGCACCGAAACACAGACCCGTCTATCCTCATTCAGTCTGTGGATCTTGCGGCTGCAAGATTTGGTCCCATAAGTAAAGCGACAGATTGTATTTTCTCACTGTATGTTTTCTGTAGCATACTCGGAAGAAAAAAATACCGCATATATATATTGGTCCCCTGTCACACACTGCAGTTTGCACACAGCGATACTATGTGCTGTCAGGAACAGTGTGTTCTAGTAATTATCGCATCAGTGGAAAAATCTCACCGAGCACCCTGAGCATCCATCACAATACTCACAAACATTCATTTTGTTAAAAAAAAAAAAAAAAAAAAAAAATCTGAAAAGACAACCTCATCTAGGGCGCGTCAGTGCTCATTTCTGAGGCTGCAGATCTATAGAAAAATGCTGATTTAGTTTTGCAATTTTTATATATTTTTCCTTTTTTTTAAATCGTAAAAACAAAGATGTTTTTCTTTATGTCCTCACAATTTTAGTTCCTCAGATAAAACGGAGTCTTTGAACTTAAAGGGGTCCTCCGGGGGTAGGTCACTTGAAGGGGCATGGGTGCTTGTAGTGCTGGTGTCCATAAACATGTTTGGGATGTCGTTTCCAAAATAGATCTTACTGTTGGCAGCGATGGCTTGGTATTTCATAAGTTGTAGGTATTCGGGGGTTAATTTAAGCTGCAAGAGAAAGATAAAAAAATTAAAATAATAAGAAGGCAGGCGAGACGGCAGAAGGGCACAGGAAGGAACGGTGGTACATATGTATAGAGGATCTGTCGCCTCTCCTGACACATCAGTTTTACTAAATACTTGAAGGATCTTTTTTTTTAGAACCCTGTGTTCCTCTGTTATTCCTCATAGAATGTTGTGAGTAAAGCTACAACTAGAAATCACTGAAAATCAATGTAATGTAGGTAGAGCAGGAACACTACTACATACAGATGATCAACCAGTACCAAGGACTAAAACTCAAACAGTCCTGATGCGTTTCCCCGATTCATCAGGGGATAATAATAAGCACCTATAGACCCAGGTATAAACTATAGCACAATGCAAGAACATTAGATAATTATAGGCTCAACACAGAACAGGTAGGACAGAAACCATCTCTTCTAGGTCTCAAAGGGACAGGAACCGATATGAGTGACGGCAATCTCTGTACAGTGCTCCAGTATAGGCGAGCACCATATAACTGAATAAAATAATGGTGTAGAGACTTTAGGAGGAGATAGGTTCCCTTGTATTTCCAAGAAAATCACTGTTTGTCTTTGGTAGCCATTAAGTGAGACAACCCCTTTAAATGTCAGTCACTGACATGCGATTACTGGGGCACTGCTGAAATAGCAAATTCCACCAAAAATAATAGGATCCTCTATATAACTTCGCTTTTAGTCCTAAATATCTGTTACTATTGATAAAATTTATGTTGGAATTACGTATTTATTTTGAATATGGCCGGTTTTTTGAATGGGAACGTTTTTACTGAGGCCCTGTTCAAAGAGGCGCAATAAATTTTCTCAGAGAAAGAAATCCCTGGATTGTCATCGTCCATTACTTGTGAGGTAGCCTTTAAGGAGCTCTATAACGGCTATAAAGAAAACAAAGTCCTGGTGGGAGATTAGATCCCTAGAGAATTACCTACAACAGAAAATAGTCCCAAAAGGCCTTAGGATATCCATTGTTCCAGCTGAACGTGTTGTTATTTCCCCCCACCCTAAAAAAACAGTGGGAGGAGGAGTTGACCCTAAGTTCACTTAATTTAATGAAAATTCTCCTCGATGAGAAGGTTCTCTTTGATAAAACCTCAGCGAGACTGAGTGAGTTGACAGAAACAGCTCTGAAGTTTGAAAGTGACCCCGATTTTAGAAAACGGGAAACATCACTTTAAACCTCTGTTGAGAGATTCCAAAATCTACTCAAAGAACGAAAGCATAGACAGTTCCTTAGGGAACTGGGTGATTTTCGAGAGAACAGAGCATATTTTTGGGAGAAAAAAGGAACAACTCAAGCAGTCTCAGAGATCTCTTCTTCCGACGTCGATTTATCAGACTCAGAGGGCAATAGCTCTAGAGGGGGAACGACAGTCGGGGAAGAGGTCAAAGTACAAATGAGAAACAGAGAGGAAGAGGAAAAGATGGGGAAGGAGCCCAAACTACACACAAAGAGGTGCCGTTTCTGGAACCTCCTCATCGGTATCTTCCCATGTATCCACAAGAATACCGACAAATACTCCAGTACCGACCCCCCCCCCCCCAGGTATCTCCAGCTTCGTCCCCTCATTTTTTTTAGAACAAAACCAAATTCCATATCAACTGCGAGGGAGAAACAAGTAGTAAGGGGGATAGGGAGGAATGAGGATATGCAAATAATCAACCTCTTGTCACGTCTTTTAACCCCTGTGGAAACTGATGTACTAAAAAGAGGCCTTTCCTTCGTCCCTACAACGGAGTTTAAGGCCTTCACATGGGTTAAGGACCTTGACCTGTTTTGTAGGAAGCTGAGGTGGAGGAAATTCCTCGAAGTGACACACAAAGAATCATACAGGAAACTAGGTATCAGGGAAAGTGAGATTGGACACTGGAAACTCCTTATGGAACTGTGGGAGGAAGGGACCAAAAAACCGGGAGAGGTTACCAATTTGAGTCGCAAGAGCACCAAAATGCCCCCCCCAGGGAATTACGACCACATAGATATTTTCCAACAACTGGTAACAAAAGAACTCGAGGTCCTTAAACCGTCCCTTCGTAAAAGAAATATGTCTGAACATGAATTTGAAGCCTTTAAGAGTTTGGAGACCGACAAATCCATAATAATAAAATTGGCCGATAAGGGCGGAAACTTAGTTATTATGGACCATAATCAGTACTCCAAAATGTGTTTGGACCTACTGAGAGATGACCAGAGTTATCAAATCCTGACTAGGGACCTGTCCGATTCCTTTTCGGTGGACTTACAATCCATTTTAAATAAAGGACTTGAAAATAAAGTCATCAACACGTCCGAATATGAGTTAATGCTACCCTCCAAACCACAGACTGCGACCTTTTACGCACTACCTAAGGTCCACAAAGGGACAAGTCCTTTGAAATGTCGCCCAATTGTGTCAGGCATTAACTGCCTGACACAAAACTGTGGCCTTTATATGGATCAGATTTTGAGAAGTTTCGTCGTGTCCCTGGCTTCACAAAAAGATTGGGTCATTGACCCTTCATCTTTCTTGGCAAGTATTGATGTAGAGTCTCTTTACAGCAGTTCCCCCCACGACAAGGGTCTGGAAGCGGTAGCCTGTTTCCTGTCCACAAGAGGCACCTTCTTCAATCTACACAATTCCTTTGTCATGACCCTACTGGAATTTATCTTAACGCATATTTTTTTTCCTGTTCAAGAGATGGGGTGCGCTTGTGCCCCGTCGTACACCAACCTCTTTCTGGGCTGGTGGGAGGACAGTATCGTGTTCCCGGGTCACGACACTTGGTGGAACGAGAGGGTTGCTTTTTGGACTAGATATATAGACGACGTCTTTGTGATTTGGGACGGCACACAGAGCGAGTTTTGAAGATTTGTGGACGAAACTGAACATCAACAATTTGGGGCTCAAATTCACGTTCAAGATTCAGACACATAAAATAAATTTTCTGGATGTCACGGTATCGAAA
The DNA here is from genome assembly GCA_033119425.1 of Bufotes viridis. Taxonomy (NCBI): domain Eukaryota; kingdom Metazoa; phylum Chordata; class Amphibia; order Anura; family Bufonidae; genus Bufotes; species Bufotes viridis. Next base: position 75,489,029 of record CM065590.1, on the reverse strand, counting down.
CAGGTGGACAGGCTGACTACGACAATTTATAGAAAACCCACAGCGACGGACTTCATCCTTCACTGGGGAAGCCATGACCCTTTCTCTAAAAGAAAGAGTATCCCCAGAAGCCAGTATCTAAGAGTACGCAGAAATTGCTCCACCACCAGTGATTTCCACATTGAAGCTAAAAAATTGTACCATCGCCTTTCGGATAGGGGATACCCCAGGGAGATTCTAAGACAGGCTTTTAAACAGGCCCAAGATACTGAAAGAGAAACACTGCTGTCCCCAAAAAGGACTGCAGACAATGCGATTCAGCTGACGAGATTGGTCTCCACTTTCGAAGTGGCAAATAATGATGTGAGAGCAATTCTGCAAAAATACTGGCCCATCCTTCAGATGGATTCGAATGTTGCCCCAAACATAACCCCCTATCCAAGTATAACATACTGGAAGGGCAAGAGCCTAAAAGACCGTTTGGTGCATAGCCACTATACATCTCTGGCGGCACCTGACAAGAAAGATGCCCTGTGGGTATGTTTAGATGTGGGAGATGTTCTGTGTGTCCCTTTATAAATGTATCAAAGACGATAGTCTGTTCAGCCACAAATAGAACGTTCGCTATGCAAAGCAAGGGCGTGATTTATATATGCCAATGCCCCTGCCCAAGGGATTACGTGGGCAGGACTTTCAGAGAATTAAGAAAAAGGGTGGGCGAGCATATTTATGATATCTCCTGTTGCTGATCATATTAACGAGCAACATGATGGTGACCCTCGAGCTTTAAAATTCTCTGTCCTGGAAGTTATCCCACCCTCCCCTAAAGGAGGTGATTGGGATAAGAAAATCCTGCAAAAGGAGGCAGAGTAGATCTACAGGTGTAGGCCCCACAGACCACAGGGCCTCAATGAAAGGCTGACTTTTACGTGTTTTATATAGACATTTGTCCATCTACGATAAATTGTATTTCTTACCAAGTTATTAGGCCTCATCCTTTGCAGCTATGCAAGTCTAGCACCTATGTGATCCCCAACCGGTTATGGATGCGCAAAGGCATCCTAATGTGGTATTGAGACGGATGACACCTATAGGATCCTCCTTTCTGTGTATTGCTGGAATGGATCTAATCATCTTTCGATCCATTACCTCTGCCTTGTTCACACTGGTCCTCCTTGATGGGGTAGCGTGAAGGGGCTTTGGTATGCTATTACAAATAATACTTCCCTGTTGCCCCTATGTGGGCTTGGCTTTAACTGTAATTTAAGTCCAAGATGTCAATCAATTTTGGAGTTTTGGCATTTCGGTCCCTATAAACCACAATCAGTGAACAGTTCCCATAGTTACCAACTAAGCCTTTTTCTTTAGTAGGGGACGGCACTTAGACAAATTTGGGGCTCCTGCGCATGATCGGAAATGACCTGAGCGTGTCACGGACCGGAGGCGATAGCATGGAATGCGGTCCATAGGCCGGCCCATGCTAACCTCGATAGCGCACGTCAGGAAATGAAGTGTGGTCCCCCCCGGAGCCGTAAGCAAAGCCGCTTGTGTTCCATTGCGCGGCTTGCCGTATATGGGGAGCGCATGTCAGGAAATGACATATGCGCTGCAGGAGAAGGAACCTGAGCGGCATACGTTCCACAGACCGGAAACTCCAGTCGGGTGGAGCGGCTAGAGCGCGCTGTTTAAAAGCCTCATCTTGGATATCTGCCTCAGTGCCGTTTTGCAGCATCCAGGCAGGAGGCAGTGCGATATGGACGGGAGTCATTAACAGTAAGTCTTCTCCTCAAGGTTATTTGCTTCTTTATCTGGCACATATGTGAGTCTATGGAGGAATATAAGTAGTCGATAATGCTTACTTCTACTATAGGTATCTCCTGAGGAGATCACTGTACCACATCAACCATCCGTCCTGAAAATGTACCTTACCCTATGTATGAAGACATCAAAGTAGGTTTTTTCTTATCTGACAAAAAAAAAGTGTCTCCTGTTTGGTACTTTTAGGTATCGTCCCCCGGAGGAACCCTAGCGGGTGAAACGCGTCGGGGTAGGATAATTTAAAACAAGAATCACAAAAATAAACGTGGCCTAAATGGGTGGGACTGCTCCAGACCCCAAACACTGTGGCGTGTTTCTAACTGGGGGGGCAGTTCCTCCGCATGTGGTTCGCAGCGAACGGCTATCCCCAGCAAAAATTGCATACAATGGAGGATGCCGGCGCGAACCACAAGCACCACACAAACATCCTACACAAAATAAAACATGTGCGGATGAAAATATATAAACACATAACTCACAGAAAAAAGATGCACCACATGGATAAGCAACTGACAACACTGGCTAATCCCTCACTCTGGTGTTAAAAGCTGAGAGATTCGCCAATATTTCCAATCAGGAACATATCGGAGCCCCTTTAGGCACCACTACACGGTATCTCAGCATGACATGGGGTCCTACCACTAGACTACCTATGGTGTGTGAACAAGGTCTGAACAGGTATTAAGTAGCCTACAGCCCCCTCCCACTCACCTGCATTGCAGGACCAACAATGCAATGGGGAACACATGAGGCCGCAAGCTACACCTACAACAGACCATGTGACACCGGCTTCCAGGTGCAACAGAATGTTTACAAGCCATATGCAATGGCACATTCAATACATATAAAACAAGAGTGAGTTATAGGATAATTTAAAGAAACATATTCCTTTTTTGTTTATTACACCATTATTAGAGGGCCATATTAGGGACAAAGAGGGGAGGTTCGAGGACAGGGAAACCCCACCATAAGGGGTTGCCCCTGGGCAGAAGGATAGATAGGGTAGGGAAAGTTTCTCAATCAACCCTTAAACCCAACCAACTCAGGTAGCTACCTCTAGTCGCCATCACCCCCTAGTCCAGACGAGCCCGCTTAGTTATTTGTATCTCTAATCGTCAGAACTAACTTTGTTGCCATCGCTTTTCTTTACTATATATGTTTGGAGTACCATGTGACTAAGTCAGAGTTGTAATCGGGGACTTTTTCTGTCCTTTTTAAATGATATCTATTAAAAGCTAAGTTATATAGAGGATCCTATTATTTTTGGTGGGATTTATGTTGGCACTGCTGAAATAGGTTGTTAATGGCTACCAAAGACAAACAGTGAATTTCTTGGAAATACAAAGGAGCCCATCTCCTCCTAAAGTCTCTACACTATTAAAGCCTCTAGATTTGATTCATGTATATGGTGCTCGCCTATACTGCAGCACTGTACAGAGATTGTCATTACGCACATCAGTTCCTATCTACGGTAATTTTCTTGCATTGTGCTATAGTTTATACCTGCGTCTTTGGTCCCTTTTATTATCACCTGATGAATCGGGGAAACGCATCAGGACTGTGAGTTCTAGTCCTTGATACTGATTGATCATCTGTATGTAGCAGTGGGACTATTTTTTGATGTCAGCTTTTTTTTTCATCCTGTTCTCCCTACATCACAATGGTTTTCAGTGATTTCTAGTTGTCACTTTACTCAAAACATTCTAGGAGGAGTAACAGAGGAACACAGAGTTCTAAGAAAAGATCTTCCAGATCACACACCCAGATTTTGAGGCAACTTTGAATGAAGGTTTGTTTTTAAGCGGTTTTTAAGTGGTTCTCACAGGAGGAAGAAATATAAGGGAAGGACGTATACTTCTTCATCCCGCAGGATCCATTTCTGGCTTTGGCTCAAAAAACTGCAACTAAAGCAAGATGTGTACCCGACCTTACAGTAATAACTCTGCTGGAAGGAAACCATATGCACACAGACACGTTATCCAGCGATAACCATGCAGATAAGAAGGGAGGTCTTCATGGTACACTGGGAGGCTGTAGAGAGGAGCGCCCGCCATGTAGTGTGATGAATGTGCAACCTTACCTTATTGGCGTCCGCTAATCGCTGTGCTGTGTAAAATTCTGCATCGGCCCTCGCCTTCTCTCGAGCTAGGAAAGCAGAATCTGCAGGACAAGAGAATGTGAGAAACCAACCTATTAGAACACCAAATGGCACGATTTGTTTGGGCTGGCTCATGTTCAAGAAACCAAAGCTTTACGTTCTTGGTAATCATACATGTTAAAGGGCATCTGTCAGCAGATTTGTCCCTATGACACTGTCTGACCTGTTACATGTGCACTTGGCAGCTGAAGGCATCTGTGTTGGTCCCATGTTCATATGTGCTCACATTGCTGAAAAAAATGAAATTTTAATATATGCAAATAAGCCTCTAGGAGTAAGGGGGGCGCCTAGAGGCTCTGCTCTCTCGGAAACTGCCGCACCCCCTGCACGTGAATTGACAGGGCCGGGCAATGAAAACACCTGGCCCTGACTTCTCTTAAAGTCTCCCACTGCGCCGTGCACTTCAGTATACAGCGCAGGTGCAGTACAGAAGAGAACTGCCGGTGACGCTCTTTCCTGCACTGCGCCTGTACCGGATACTGAAGTGCACAGCGCAGCGCAAGACTTTAGCAGAGCTCAGAGTCGGGCATGATCATGTTTACACTGCTTGTCTCTGTCAAAGTGCAGAGGACGCGGCAGTTGCAGAGAGAGCAGAGCCTCTAGGTGTAATGGCAACGCCCCCGTTGCTCCTAGAGGCTCATTTGCATATATTAAAGTGGTTTTTTTTTTCCAGCAATGCGGCACATATGAACATGGGACCAACACAGATGCCTTCAGCTGCCAAGTGCACATGTAACAGGTCAGCCAGTGTCATAGGTACAAATCTGCTGACAGATGCCCTTTAGGGCCCTGCATTGATCCCTTCCTCACAGTCATCGTTCTAAGATATGTACCACTCCAGATAACACTTGTATCCACAGTCAACCGTATAGAAACGATCGATCATGTCCTACGTACAAGAACGGTTGTACGGCATACCTTCCCAGGCAGTGCGGTACAGGAGTAGACTAGATATCAGGCCTGCACAATATGCTTGTAGAGGAGAATAAGCAGATTGTTTCCGTATGTTAACACAAGGGGAGTCTGGAATCCATGACAGGATTAAACAGAGTCCTGGATAAAGGAGGACCACAGACATGGACCATACTACTAGACTGTGTTACCTTCAATCTCAGAAATCTTCTTCTCAGTTTCTTTCTCCATAACCTTCTGTCCATATTTAATCTCAGCAACTTGGGCCACTTTCTCTGCCTCTGGGGAGGAGAATCGGACAAGATTAATGATGTATGAACAAACTGCAACCATTTGTAGACCAATTACTACATAAGTAGAGCTAATCCTTGGGGCACACTGCTTGTGGTGGTTCCTCTTCCTCAGTATCATCGGTGTAATCATTGCGTTGTTATCACGTGCTGTATGTACTGTACGGTATATGTCTGCTCAAACCTGTCTACCCTGTGATTCTCATGGGGACTCATCTGCACATATCTTAGGACACATCACTTGACCATTCACTACATGGTGACAGAGAACCCATCGGAAACTATCATTCACTATGTCAGGTTATGTTATAAACATTTTTACACTTATGCTTTATGTGCCCATATTGAATAAAAAAATCAAAAAAAAATCAAGTCCCCACTGAGGACACACAATAGCAGAAATGTTCAGCTTTGCTGTGTAGAACTGGACACAATCTGCAGGGGGGGGGGGGTAAATTAAATTAAATATATTCATTGTCCAAGTTATTTTTATTGATGACCTATCCTGTACACAGGTACCCGAGATAATTATTGACTGCATGGCGATCTCGCCATCGTCTGCAGGATTGTTCGTACAAACATGTCAGACTAAACTGGCCAACATATTTATTAATGATCTTGTAGAAGGCCTGCACAGTAAAATATCAATTTTTGCAGATGACACTAAACGGTGTAAAGTAATGAACACTGAAGAGGACAGTTTTCTGCTACAGAGGGATCTGGATAGATTGGAGGCTTGGGCAGAAAAATGGCAGATGAGGTTTAACACTGACAAATGTAAGGTTATGCACATGGGAAGGAATAATACAAGTCACCCGTACATACTAAATGGTAAAACACTCGGTAACACTGACATGGAAAAGGATCTAGGAATTTTAATAAACAGCAAATTAAGCTGCAGAAACCAGTGTCAGGCAGCTACTGCCAAGGCCAATAAGATAATGGGTTGCATCAAAAGGGGCATAGACACCTGTGATGAGAACATAGTCCTACCACTTTACAAATCACTGGTTAGACCACACATGGAGTACTGTGTACAGTTCTGGGCTCCTGTGAACAAGGCAGACATAGCAGAGCTGGAGAGGGTTCAGAGGAGGGCAAAGTAATAACTGGAATGAGGGATCTACAGTACCCTGAAAGGTTATCAAAATTTGGGTTATTCACTTTAGAAAAAAGACGACTGAGGGGAGATCTAATAACTATGTATAAATATATCAGGGGTCAGTACAGAGATCTGTCCCATCATCTATTTATCCCCAGGACTGTGACTGTGACAAGGGGACATCCTCTGCGTCTAGAGGAAAGAAGGTTTCTACACAAACATAGAAGAGGATTCTTTACGGTAAGAGCAGTGAGACTATGGAACTCTCTGCCTGAGGAGGTGGTGATGGTGAGTACAACAAAGGAATTCAAGAGGGGCCTGGATGTATTTCTGGAGTGTAATAATAATACAGGCTACAGCTACTAGAGAGGGGTCGTTGATCCAGGGAGTTATTCTGATTGCCTGATTGGCTTTTACCTCAAAGGGTTTTTTTGCCTTCCTCTGGATCAACTTGTAGGAAACAGGCCGAACTGGATGGACAAATGTCTTTTTTCGGTCTTATATACTATGTTACCCAGGAGTTATTTTTTTATGAAACAGTCTCCCCTGTCCTTGAGCAAGATGGGACAAGAATTCGGCCAATCGTGCCCCACTTGTGTAGTTTTGGCTTTCAGACCCGGCCGAGTGTATTTTCTGCAGACAGAAGTCTGCCATTGTGGTTAATCATTTGTGCTAGTTTTTAAAATGATAGTTCTCAACAACAAAAAAAAAAAAGTGCATTTCGGCCAACTTTTATATCAAATTTCTGGGTGTATTTACTGCTGGCATTCGGGTCACCCACCGATTACTGCCTTTTTCCTCTCCGTTTCTGCTTCCTTCTCCACCACCTTCTGTTTCTGTGCAGCAATGAGGAGCTTGGTTTTCTCACTCTCCCTGAAAAATCAGAAATTACATTTATTCTCAACGTCCATCTGCACTTTTCTTTGAGAAACTTTTACTAGCGGCAATTAAAATGGTCATGACCTTCCCCGCAGGGAGAACACAGAAACTACATGAACGTGTTGCAATAAGGGGAATTAGTTGTGATAACTACGTTCCCACCCTTATACTCCTCCACCCTGCAAGACATAATGTACTTAAAAAAGATATTATAAAGATATTAAAGGGGTATTCCCATCTCAGACAATGGGGGCATATCGCTAGGATATGCCCCCATTGTCTGATAGGTGCGGATCCCAACGCTGGGACCCCCACCTAACATAAGAATGGAGCGGGGAAATTAACGGAGGGCGCACTGCGCATGAGCAGCCGCCCATGCTCCTATTCATTTCTATGGGGCCGCCGAAAATATATTTCAGTCTGCCCCATAGAGAGGAATGGGAGCATGGGCTGCACATGCGCGGTGCGCTCCCATTCTTTTCTATGGGAGCAGCAGGGAGCAGTGCTTGGTGGTATATGGACCCTCCAGCTACAGCGCTCCCCCCGGTTTGTCTTCTTTGTAGAAGCGTCATATAAAGTTTGACAGCACACCAGAATATTCTTTGCAAGTGAATTTATTTTAGCCGGGTGGCATGGTTACACAGTAGCAAAGTTTCGGGCCATTCCTGTGCCCTTCATCAGGCTATACTTCTTGTCTTTAGGACATGTGCAATCCCGTTTTCTTTGTAGGTGCGGGTCCCAGTGGAGGGACCAGCACCTATCAAGACAATGGGGGCATATCCTAGCAATATGCCCCCATTGTCTGAAATGGGAATACCCCTTTAACTAGCTATGTGCTCAAAGAGCATGTGTCAGCAGGATCAACCCTATTAAATCAGTTATAATGCCTAGCAAGGTCGAGTCTTTTGATTAAACGCATAGCTTTTACATGTAGATCCACTGCTTCATAAGCACATGTAATTCAAACGATCAGTAAAGTGCACTGCGAGCGGGCTCAAACCACTCTGTGCCCCCGTGCTCCTCCGACAGCCCCTCCCTCCTTGACCGAAAGGATCAGGTGAGATGATAATGCAAGAACTTGGCCCTGTCAATCAACAAAGAGCTGGAGGGGCCGACAGAGGACACAGGAGGAGCAAATGTGCACAGAGTAGCTTGGGCCCGCCCTTAGTGCACTTAACTGCTCATCTGTATATGGTTTAAAAGCTAATTTTCCCCAGAATGAAGCCGTGGATCACCAAGTGAAAGGTATTACTACATTCAGCGGAGCTAGCTCTACAAGACATGGCGCTGGTTTAATAGGGTTGATTGTGCTGACAGATGCTCTTTAATGTAGACAGAACTTACATGAGCTCGTAGTTTCTGCGGATGGATTCTGGAATATTTGGCTTTGTGACTCGGACAGCCTGGAAAGAGAGGGGACAAAAAGAAGGATGCAGAAGATCAATAGTCAGATCCATTACAGAACAGAGAAACATAAGTGAAAAGGGTTTGTCATTCTTATAAAGGGATGTCATATCGCTAGGATCGGCCCTCACTTTATGGCCGGCCGGGACCACCAGCCATCCTGAGAATGAAGTAGTCACAGCGCTGGTTTAATGCTAAGTCACGTTAAGTTTCCACTTTCCTAGCGAGAAATCATCACTTCATAAGAGGGCAAAATCCTTTATTAAGAAATATACATTTTATTGAGTGAAAGACCTGCCATGTGCCCCAGCCAGTGGTCATCTCACGTTCTCCATGCAATGTGGACTTCTAACATGGATTACAGATCAGGATGCCGTTTAGTCCACCGCGTTTTTAAAGGCATCATCCAGTAACTTACTTCTGGCCAACACGAGGACCAGTCGGTGATCACAACATCGGGACCCACCAGTGCGGACAGGCGTCTTTTATTTAGCAATTATTTTGGTGTTTGGAGAAAAAGTTGCCCAATCTCCATGTCAAGGGGAAATGCCACTTTCACTAATAAAACCTCACTGCTTTCAATACTACTGACTTTGTCTCCATAATACAGCTTATGTCCCGCATCGGGTTCTTCCGTGATCATTCGTATGGTCCTGTGAATGAAGCCTTACATCTAATATTCAATAACAGTGAAACCTCTTTGAGAAGACCACTCACTTACCCAGACCAGATCTCCTGCCTCAGAGTTTCAGGTCCACTAGGTATACTGGTCATCTTTTTTGAGCAGACCAACCAACTTTTCAATACAATTTTGGGTGGTTGTCTCAACGAGGTTTCACCGTATTCAGATTTTTGGTTTTAAATAGTCAATAATGTCCATACATCGTAAGTTTATATTGATTGTTAAGATATGCAGAACATGCAGTCCCTACGGAGGTGCTTGCAAATTTGAGAACCCTTCAAAATGTTCTATATTTCTCCATATAGTTGACCTAAAACTACATTGGATTTTCAGAGAAGTCCTAAAAGTAGATAAAGATAATCAAATCAAACAAAATGATTGAAAGATCAGACTTGGTCATTTAGGATTAGCAGATAATCTGAAGGTGCAAATTGCGGATCCATAAAGACACCCGGCCGGCAGCCCCATAGAAATGTCTATTCTCGTCCGCAATTGCGGGCAAGAATAGGACATGCTCTACTTTTTTGCGGAGCTGCGGCCTTAAGATCGGCGGCGCGCTCCGCAAAAACTGATGCGGAGAGCACAGTGTGTGCTCTCCGCATCGTTCCGTGCCCCATTCACAGTCAATGGGTCCGCATGTATTCCGCAGAATTGCGGAATACATGCGGACATATATGCGGACGTGTGAATAAGGCCTAACAGTACGAAAGATCACAAGGGAACCCAAAATAACCTCTAAGCAACTAAAGGCCTTTCTCACATTATCTAATGTTAATGAGTCCACCATCAGGAAGACGACAATAGTGTGCGTGGCAGGACGGCAAGGAGCAAGCCACTGCTCTTCAAAAAGAAAAAGATCACCTGGACAAGCCAGAAGGCTTCTGAAACAATGTTTTGTGAATGGCAGAGACAAAAATAGAACTTTTTGGTTTACATGAGAAGTGTTATGTTTGGAGAAAGGAAAACACTGCATTCCAGCACAAAAACCTCATCCCATCTGTGCAATATGGTGGTGTTAGTGTCATGGATTCTTCCCGTTTTGCTGCATCTGGACCAAGACAGCGTGCATTCGCTGATGTCCCAATGAATTCTGAATTATACCAGCAAATTCTAAAGGAAAATGTCAGGACATCTGTCTGAGAGCTGAATCTTAGGCCTCATGGACACGACCGTGTGTGTTTGGCGGATCCGCAAACCGTGGATCCACAAGACACGGAAGCCGCTCCGCGTGCCTTCCACATTTTGCGGAACGGAAGGCCCATTATAGAGATGCCTATTCTTGTCCGCAAAAAGGACAGGAATAGGACATGCTCTATTTTTTTTGCGGGGCCACGGAACAGAGCAACGGATGCGGACAGCACATGGAGTGCTGTCCGCATCTTTTGCGGTCCAATTGAAGTGAATGGGTCCGCGCCTAAGCCGCAAAATAGGCTCGGAGGCGGACCAAACATACGGTCGTGTGCATGAGGACTTATGAGAATGTGGGTCATAAAGAAAAACAACCACCCGGGGCACACACGTGGTCCTACAAAAGAATGGGTGAAGAAGAATAAAGCTGAAGTTTTGGAATGGCCAAGTCAAAGTCCTGACCTAAATCCACTAGAAACTACCGGAAACGTTTATTTGCCGTTATTGCTGCACAAGGAGGTGACACCAGATACGGAAGACAAAGGTTCACATACTTTTGCCACTCACAGACATGTGATATTTAAACATTTCTTCTAAAAAAAAAAAATAACCATTTGGTTATCGTTATCTAATGTTAGGACCTTTGAAAATCTGATGTAGTTTTAGGTTTTAGTTTTATGCAAAAATCTAGAAAATTCTGAAGAGGGTCACAACCTTTCAAGCACAACTGTATATTAACCAAGAACAGATATTTTAGGCTACTTTCACACTAGCGTTTTTATTTTCCGGTACTGAGATCCGTCATAGGGTCTCAATAACGGAAAAAAACGCCTCCGCTACAAAACGTAACTGAACAGAAGGAATGTTCCAATATGCATTCCGTTCCGTTTGGTTGCGTTCCCATATCAGAGAGCAAACCGCAGCATGACTTTCAATGGAGTTCATGACGGATCCGTCTTGGCAATGTTAAAGATAATACAACAGGGTCTGTTCATACCGGATGCAGACGGTTGTATTATCAGTAACGGAAGCGTTTTCGCTGATCCCTGCCGGATCCAGCCAAAACTAAGTTGACTATTTCCTTATGGGCATTATGTGAGTATGGGACATTTATAGCATATCCTGCACATATGCATCGTTGAGGTGCTCCTCCATGAACTCCCAGGCTGGCTATCATGACGCACATGACATATGCCCTTCTTAGCTTGTTCACATAAAATACAACCATCTTTCTCAAACACAAGAGGATGGCCTAAGTCACTGGCTGACTATACCTGGATGATTAATCCTGGAGCCATTTCATTGAGGTCTTGCTGCAACGCCAGCTTGAGGTTCTCATCTATCTGATCTGTAGAGAAGACATAGCACGTCAGAAACTAATCCCATTTTCTCTCAGTGGGAAAGAGACCCCTAAGGGCTGATTCACACAACCACGATTGGCCTGGGAATCACGAGCCGTGTCTCGGCTACATCTCTCGGACCAATAGCGGCTCCCTTGACCTGAACTGACTACGTCATAGTAAGTTCTGATACAGTCAGTTCCCATAGAGCTACGATCAGATATGAACCACTATGATGCCGTCAGTTTGAGTCAGGAGAGATGCGTCCAAGACGCGGCCCATGTTTCCTTAGTATTCCTTGTGTGAATCAGCCCTTAACCCTTTCCCTAAATGTGACGTAATAGTACGTCACATGTCGGGTCTTTAAAGATGGCGCCCGCTAGCAACCGGGTGCCTGCTGTTTCCTACAACAGACACCCGTGGCTAATGTCGATCGCGGACCTTTAAACCATCAGATGCTATAGTCAAACATGACCATGGCATCTGAGCGCGTTGAAAACTGAAAGTGCGCGGTTCCAGTTATGCCCCGGCTCCCCCGTGCTGCGATCGGAGGAGCCGGAGCTTGTGTGCGGCAGCCCCTGTCATGGTCTATGATAGGTGGCTGCTGCCCAGTCTTTCCTATAGACTCTATGATAATAGCAATAAAACTATTGATTGTTATAGTTCCCTGCGGGAATTTTTTTGACGTTTTTACAAAAAAAAGAAAAAAAGTAAAAGTTTCCCCAAAATGAGAATAAAAAAAAATGTTAAAAAAAAATACACAATATGGGTATCGCCGCGTGCGTAAACGCCCCTACGCCCCTACTAAATATAAAAGTATTAATCCCATACAGAAAAAGGTGAAACTGAAAAAAGGGCTGTTTTTTGGTCACTTCTCCCACAAAAAAATTTAACAAAAAGTGATCAAAAAGTTGTGCACGCCCCAGAATGGTATCGATGAAAAGTACAGATTCCCCTGCAAAAAATTAGCCCTCATACAGCTCTGCACACATAACAAAAAAAAAAAAAAAAAAAGATATAGGGGTCAAAAAATTACAGCAAAAAATAAATGAATAAAAAAAAAAAGAATAATTTTTTCCAGCTATTTCGCTTTTTTCAGCATTAAATAGCAAGGAAAAGTATTCATATGTGGTATCGCCGGTTTCGTACTGACTTGGAGAACGAAGAGCACAAGTTAGTTTTACCGCATAATGAACGCCCACTACATTCTATGCAATATTAAATGGTGGCGTTGGATAGTACAACTTGTCCCGCAAAAAATAAGCCCTCATACGACTATGTGAACAGAAAAATAAAAACGTTATGGCTCTGGGAAGGCAGGGAGTGAAAAAACAAGGGTAGAAGGGGTTAAAGCTATTTCCCATTGGTTGTGGACCAGTTGTAGGTACTAGTGCTGCATATCCGGAGCTACATGCTCCAACTGTGACGTACACAACTAATATTACTCTGTATGGAGACAGGACAGATGGACAATTGCCTAATATGTCCATCATTACGATCGAGCCAAACAATGTGAACCAAAGCTGCTCAGATGTTCCTGCCTCAGCAATAGACAAGCCGGATGTGTATTGGGGGCGTCATTGCACAGGTATGGGATACGACTTACCAAAGAGTTCTATATAGACCTCCTGCAGGTTGTGGACGCTGCAGAACTGGTTGAGCTCATGGTGGATCTTGTTGAAGATTAAAGCTTTATCATAATCTGCAGTAAAGTTCTTCACTATGTCATAAACTAGAGGAGGACAGAGAGAAGATGAACACAGTGAGACGCAATAGGAAGGACTGGACATCCCAGCCAGTGGTCACATCACCGGATAGATTTCTGCCCTTCTCTGTAGGTTTGGGTCCCCTTTAAAAACCCATTCTTACTATCTGTTCCTCATACAAGACCAGAGGTTCCTCGGGCCTCTTCAGAACAATTTCCTGATTGGTATCTAATGCACATCAAAAACTGCCATGGCATCACCGAGCCGGGCAAGACCATCTAGTACAAACGGTGCAATTCTATAAAGCCGCATTATGGGGTTTAGACTTGGTAAAAGCATCTGACTTTGCACGTGAAGAGTGTATGGTGTCCTGGTGGTCCAGTCGTTTTTCTATGAAAGAACATTCTCAGATCCTTCAGCCCACATGGTATAGCCAAGGGATGGCCAACCTGCGGCCCTCCAGCTGTTGTAAGACTACAATTCCCAGCATGCCCTGCTGTAGGCTGATAGCTGTAGGCAGCGTGGGCATGCTGGGAGTTGTAGTTTTGCAACAGCTGGAGAGCCTCAGGTTGGCCATCCCTGGTATAGCCGGTTTAAACAAGAGCTAACATCCAAAACGGACTAAAAGGTATCGGCACAATTATTGGTCACCAGATGATCGTTCAATGGTTGTTCAACCATCAACCCGCTTCTATCTAGTTGTGCATCAGGACTGGATCCTAAACGCTATGAACATGATGTAAAGATTGTATACTCCATGATTTCATGTGACGGCTTCTGACTTTAGAATACCGATGAAACCTGCAATGTGCGAATTAAGTCGGTTTCTAGCTGAGAAGGCAAGGACGTGAACTCTTCTGCGCGGTTTTGACCCTTTGCAAGGCAAGGGTGAGATCTTGTGCAAAACTGCACCAAATCAGCACCAAAAAACGCGCGGAAATCAGCATGGAAGTTCATGCGGAATTTCTGCAACACAGCCCCCACCTGTGTGTAGGTAGCCTAAAGGAGCTTTCTAAAGTGGGATAGATTATGCCATCAATCTAGGACTGGTCGGAGATCCGAAGGGGACACAGCGGGGTGGCCAGGAGAGCCCATGTGCAGGGAAGGCAGTGTTAAACCAGCCCCTTCAATCTCATGATTGTCTCCCCCCACTGATCTTAAAGTGAACCTGCCATGTTGATCATGCAGTCCGACCTTCCACCACCATGTTCTCGAGCAGGAGGAGCTGAACAGATAGTACCTGCAGCTTACTGACTGCGCTTTCCATTTGACACCTCTGTGTGCATGCTCATACAGGAAAGGATGCCAATCACCGAGGAGAACTGCCCACTGGGCTCCTCACCACAGAATGCATACGGAATATTTTCCCATGTGAACCTGTGTAGTAAAGCAGGAGGAGCTGAGCCGATTATCACATGCTGCCTGGTGACCATCCCCTTTAAAGTGATGGTGTGGACTCATGATATTCCATTACTTTCTAAAATTTGAAAACGCCTTCTAACAGGAATCTTTCCAATCCAGCCTTATTCTAGTTAGTAGCATGGCGTGAGGTGATTTACCCAAGGAGCAGTAAAGACCTGGCAAGTCCAAGTGAACACTACTTACCTGCACTAGGTATGAGGAAATTGACCACTTCTATCCGATCAAAATATATCATGACTCCGCCACTATAAGATATTAACATAAGAAAGATCAGGTCCTGTGCAGTAATAAAGACAACCTAGTGCCGGGTATGTAGGCCGCCAACACTTTACCCATACATTACTTAATGCCACGGACAGTCACGGAGCATTAAGGAAACCAATCAACCCACAATCCCTTCCTTATCCATCATTATTCCTGCTGTCCGTATACAGCTTCACTCCACATTTTACTATAATTTGGGGTGGGGTGAAGTACATCAAACCTCAATGTCAGAGATTTTAATATTGTTTGGATCACAGGCTTCTAAGTGATGGTGCAAAAGTGGGACTTGCTCGATGTCTAACACGTCACAAGATTTTGTGATTCTTGGGGATGTAAAAAAAAAAATAAACCTTTAAATGGGTGATTCCATGATTGAAGTAAAGAATGAAAAGCCCTGTACCTAAGGCCTCTTGCACATGGCCGTTGCCCCGCCGTGGCCGTATTGCGGCCCGCATACGGCAGTTACACAATACAAGGGGCACTGGCCGCGTGCATTCGGAACGGAACCCCACGGAAGCACTACGGTGTGCTTCCGTGGGGTTCCGATCTGTGCTTCCATTCCGCAAAAAAATAGAACTTGATCTATCTATTTGCGGAATGGGCGTATCCAGACCCATTCAACTTGAATGGGTCTGGATCCGTCCCGGTCGCCGCACGGACATTGCCCGTGCATTGTGGATGGGAAATTGCGGTCCCCAATGCACAGAAAAGAACCAATACGTTTGTGTGAAAGAGATAACATGGATCCAGAGATCTGCCCATTCACTGCTCCAATTGTTTTACTAGATTTGCATCAAGCTGGCAACTCAGGGGTGTGTGTCCTTTCCGCTGTAGCTCTCTCCCTGTAACTGCCACAGCTTCTAACTGTAGATATGGCCGGTGGCAGTTGAGGATTGAAACATAGCGTGCGACCACCTCAGTGAGGTGGACAGAGAAATAAGGAAAAGAACAAACCGCAGGTGGGGCTGTACAGAAACATTTTTATAAGGGGCTGTACAGAAACATTTTATAAGGGGCTGTACTAAATGTGTTCAGATCCAGGTGCTGTTTGAAAAATGTAGAATATTTTTCGTGGCACAAACCGTTTAAGACTCATGCCCTCTTCTGCTGCCACTACACATGCAGATAGGCCGATATCAACCCCTTACAGGTTCTGTTATGAGACTTATGACCGGTCAAACCAGGGATCCCACATATAAACTGTAATCACCTTCCACGGGTTGTGTTTGATATTACAAATCATCTCCACTGAAGTAAATGAGACCGAAATGAAATACCACACAACCTGAAGACCGGTGTGGCGCTGTTCTTAGAAGAAAGAAGCCATGTTTTCCTAGATCCAGACGTGAAAACTGTTGGGGTAGCATCACAAGGTGATAACAGGACACGATCTGGCTCTATGTGGCAATGGTCCCCATAAAGTTTTAGCCAAATCCCATGTCACCAGGCTCCAGCGCTCACCTCGTGCCGCACGGGACGTTCTTCACCTCGTCTGTCTGTAATGTGCTCTAAGGAACAGATGGGACATGAGAGTAAGCTGCAATATCCACTAATCTATGGTAACCCAATCATCACAAACGAGCTGTTGAAATAATGTCGACAATCTCATTACCATGCTTTTATCCAATATACATGTCGGCAGAAGTCAGGGAGCAACTTTCCTTTATTTCCATTAGGTGCTATTACTGCCTACCAATCTTGAGAATGAGGGGAACGCAGCGCTGGAGAATCGCTCTGGCTCCTTCACCGTTTTGCCTTGGTCATCAGCTGTGGAGACAACTGCAGCCAAGTAGGAGTGCTAGGGTTCCTTAAAGGGGGTGTGAAAGAAGGGGGGGGGTAGTCTGTCAACCCCAATGCCCCCCCCCCCGCCCCGCACCCCGATCCCACACACACTTGGCCAGACCTGTAAACGAAAGATGACTTACCTTCTTCCCGTTGCTGGCTCCCCACTCCTTCTCCTGGCCTGCAATGCTCCCTCGATGTCAACATCCGGTTTGACATCGCAACAGCCAATAACTGGTCGGGGCGGGGCGGGGGGGACCTTATGTCATGACAAGTGATCACATGACGCAAAGGATCCGGTCTCTGCCGTGGCTAGTGATCGGCTGCAGTGATGGCAAACCAGATGTTGACAGCAAGAGAGCCCAGAGGAGCACTGCCTCCCATTCCTTTTAAAGGAAAGTAGCGACTGGAAAAAAAAAAAAAAGCGCCCTGCCCCATCTTGCTACTGTTCCGGCGCTGAGACCGCGGCGTGGAGCCACAAACTGATCAGTCCCCATTGAATATGGCTCATCAGTGTGCAGATCCGCTGCAGAAACGCAAGTCTCAGCCTAGGCTTACTGCCGCGAGTACCACAGCTGTCAGATTTTTCCGACAAGTATTTTGTCCATGTGAAGTAGCCTTTTTCAATCACCACTTTTCTCCCCTGCTGTTTCCAGTATCGCGCTCCAGTCCCTCACCGTTGACGTCATTTTACTGGCTGCAGCAGTGACATTCTGTGCATACCAAGCTACGATGCAGGCAATCACTGGCCTCAGCCGTGTACAGCACTTGACTGCTGAGGCCAGACATTGGCTGCATCCGTGACATAGTGTGTGTGGGACGTCACCACTGCAGCCAGGAAAACAAACACTGACAGGGAGGACCGGAGCAGGATGCTGGGAAGTATCACTTCTTTTCTTATTTCATCACATTCACTGTTGCCGTGAGGGATTTTATTTAACCCCATTAACCCCTTCAGGACCCTGGGATTTTCCATTTTTGCTTTTCACTCCCCGCCTTCCCATAATCCTAACTTTTTATTTTTCCATTCACATAGCCTTATGAGGGCTTAATTTTTGCGGGACAAGTTGTACTTTCTAATGGCTCCATTTATGTAGGAAGCGGAAAAAAAATTCCAAATGGGGTAGAATTGGAAAAAAACGCAATTCTAATAATGGTTTTTATTTTTTTACACTGTACACTATGCGGTAAAATTGACCTGTTATCTTCATTCTCCAGGTCAGAACGGTTACAACGATACGACATGTACCACGTATAATTTTTCTTGCATTTTAATACTGAAAAAAAATAAATAAAAAAAAAATAAAAAATCTTTGAGGAAAAAAAAAAATTTTTTATAACCATATTCTGACCCCTATAACTTTTTTGTAGTTATGTGTACAGGGCTGTGTGGGGGCTGATTTTTTGCGGGACGATCAGTTTTTTCAGTGATACCAATTTGAAGTGTGTGCGACTTTTTAATCACTTTTTTTTTAATTATTGGGTAGCTGAAGTGACAAAAAATGGCAAATTGATTGTCATTTGCCATAGGCCATTAATATTGTTATATTTTAAGTGTATGGGCATTTTCGCACACAGCGATGCTTATGATGTTTATTTTTTTTTGGTTAAGTATTTTCATTTTAAGGAAAGGCGGGTGATTTGAACTTTTAGTTTTTTTTATATTTGTAAAAACGTATTTTTTAGTCATCTTGGGTGACAATAACTGGCAATCATTAGATTGCCCATTCGTCATTGAACACTTTTTGGAATATAACAATACAACGCTGCCACCTAGGGGCCTGTATTGGTATATTCCTGAAATAGGCACCAACGCCTCAGGCAGACTTCGGGCTATTTCATCGATTCAACAGGTTCCCCGATCTCAGTCGGGGAGCGCCGTTACCGGAGCGGAAGCACGCAACTTCAGCTTCCGGGCTGATCAGATGCCGTGCTCACATTTGACCACGGCATCTGAAGAGGAAAATGTATGCGATCAGCCATATGGCTGATTGCATACATGTGCAGAGGGTCTCTGCTATTTAAAATAGCAGAAACTACTCGGCAGCTTTGGTGCCTGCTGCACGGGCGAGCGGGCGCCATGCTTAGGGAACAGACTTCTGCCGTACTTATACGACGGAGGTCCTTAAGGGGTTAATGATAGATGGATTATGCTGGGAGATGTAGTGTGCAGCAGACTGAAAGCACTGCAGGCAGACTGATTCTGCAGAGACCAAGTTACTATTCATTATACATACCTGTACAGACTTGAAGGAGGTAATAAACGGGAACATTAAATGGAATCCGGGTCCACTTGTTGAAGTGAGTAGTGCTCCACCCCTGGAGGAGAAAGGAGAATTGGTCAGTTTCACACTTGTCCCTAATCCCATGCAAATCAAGGAAAGAAGTGAGAAAGAGGAAGCCGGTCTGAACACGGAGTGCAAGTTCTGCAGCTCAGCTATGGAGGGATTTTCGGCTCAAAGTAAAGATTTCAGGTTTTTGTAATTTGTGCCAAATGAAAGAGCTTTGTAATTAGGAGTGTAATAAAGTCAGTGGATGAGAAGCCGCTTAATGGCTTCCCATATAATATGCTAGGGAGATGCATAAATAGCAATCCCCCAAGTATGAAGCGTTCTGATAATATACAAGAAGTTCAAACGCCCTCATCTCCACTGTCAGAAGACAGGCCACAGCTATGGTGCTCCATAGGCTGAATACAGACTGCTGCCAGCAGCAACCTGCAACCTGTTGATGTACTGGCAGGGCAACAATGGAAATTGGAAGTCCTCACAGGCTGCTGGACCACTGACATTTACAGGACTATTCTCATGATACATAAGGGCCCTTTACACGGGCCTAGAATCGCACAGATTATCAGTAACGCTCGTTAGCGGAGATCTGGCGGTGTAAATGTACCGCCGATTACCCAATGAACGAGAGAAACACTTGTTCATTGCGCAATTGGTTTGTTTGTGCAGCACAAAAATCCTCGTTTCCCGGTGGCAGATTGTGCTGTGTAACAACGAGACAGTATGGGGAAGAGTGATGGCATTAGTGATCGCTTCTCCCCATACTCTGGAGGAGATTGCTGCCTGTAAATGCACTGGTCTCCTCCACCAGAAATCAGCAGATTGTCGGGAAGAAATGCCTCCTTCCCAACAATCTGCTTGTACATCGTCCCGTGTAAATGGACCTTCAGTAGTGGCACACTGCTCAGATATGCCATCACTTGTGACGAGTGGCAGTGCGACTGGCGGGATCCTCACCGACTCTTAGAACGAAGAAGCAGCCGTACTGGTTAAAGGGCATCTGTCAGCGGATTTGTCCCTATGAAACTGGCTGACCTGTTACATGTGCACTTGGCAGCTGAACGCGATCACTAGCGTTGTGCTTCATAGAGTTCAGCTTCGTATTTTGATACAGTATTTTATGTGAATAAATGAAATGACACGTGATAGAGGCGAGACAAAGTAACTCTTGCGATATTTGCTGAAACTTCGGAAAGACTTCAGCGTAGGCCATACATTTTACAGTAGGAAGGAGCTGATAAAATCGGGTTCGGATAAAGCAATCCGAACCAGATTCTCTCCACCCTAGTGATTCGTTTTCACTGCCTGGCCCTGTCAGTCAAAGTGCAGAGCGCGCGGCAGCTGCAGAGAGAGCAGAGCCTTTAAGTGTAATGGCAACGCCCCAGTTGCTCCTAAAGTTTAATTTGCATATATTAAAACTTCATATTTCTCAGTGCGGACATATGAACACGGGACCAACACAGATGCTTTCACCTGCCAAGTGCACATGTAACAGGTCAGCCAGTCTTATAGGTACAGATGCGCTTTAAAATTGCACAGAGACGACCCTGGTCACCTGCCACATAGTCATCCGCTGCACAGCCCCATGGACATGAATGGAGCTGTGATGCAGGTCTCAGCATAGTGGTGTCCAGGAACACCACTGTGTAGGGAATAAGCTGCGGTCCCAGGAGTGGGAAAGGGGGGGCGCGCGGGAGTTGGTTATGACGTATCACTAACAGTGATGGCTAACTTCCGGCACTCCAGCTGTGGTGAAACTACAACTCCTAGCGTACTCCATTCATTTCTGTGGAATTCTGAGAACAGCCAAGCAAGTGTGCATCTTGGGAGTTGTAGTTTTAGCACAACTAGAGTGCCGGAGGTTAGCTATCACACCCCTCCAGCGGCAGTGCCTTTGATAATAAGTCTATGGGAGGGAATTGCGCCACATGCCGATCCCTAAAATATCAGGAACCTATATACCCAGAGCCGTCCATACTTGTCCTTCCTGCACAAAGGCAGCTCCCAGGTAGTGGCGTTGCCCCATCTTTCCATTTAGTTTGGCGGCAGCCATGATTTGCAGCTTTCGTGTACAGTCCTCTCTACTCCGCAGAAACCGCTGTTATTTTAGCTTTGTTTGAGGACATGCAAATGAGGGCAATAATTCCAGCATCTTCTTGGATGTGTTGCATGTCATGCCAGAAAGTGAGGCGGCCAAGCCAACATCCTGCCGGATCTGAGCAGTAAATCAATGGCCTCCACTATTTTTGACACTTCACTGTACGAGAAGAACAATGTTAACCGTTTCATGGCAAACAAGACAGGACAGAGGGAAACCAAAGGTATGTCATCCAAACGGCAACAGGGCTTCAGCCTGGAGACGTCTTAAAAAAGCATTCCCACAAAATTGTAATGCCCTGACACATTAGAAAGTTACATCATGTACACAACGTAGTGAAGGTAATCTTATCGGTGACTGCATTTGGGAATTATCCACTTCATTCTGATCCTCAGGTGTGTCACGTGACTGACACTCTGACCCTCCAGATGACACCGCGTCTTAGGGGCGGACAGGAAGTCAGTTTCTCTATTCATTCCTATCATACTCACATCGAGGCTCCAATAGGAATGAATAGAGACTGACTTCCTGTCCACACATTAAACCTTGTGTCATTTGGAGAGTTAGTGTGTCGGTCACATGACACAGCTGAGGATCAGAATGAAGTGGATAACTCACAGTTACCGGCAAGAAGATCGCCAATAAGATAATGGGTTGCATCAAAAGGGGCATAGACGCCCGTGATGAGAACATAGTCCTACCACTTTACAAATCGCTAGTCAGACCACACATGGAGTACTGTGTACAGTTCTGGGCTCCTGTGAACAAGGCAGACATAGCAGAGCTGGAGAGGGTTCAGAGGAGGGCAACTAAAGTAATAACTAGAATAGGTGGACTACAGTACCCTGAAAGATTATCAAAATTAGGGTTATTTACTTTAGAAAAAAGATGACTGAGGGGAGATCTAATAACTATGTATAAATATCTCAGGGGTCAGTACAGAGATCTCTCCCATCATCTATTTATCCCCAGGACTGTGACTGTGATGAGGGGACATCCCCTGCGTCTGGAGGAAAGAAGGTTTCTACACAAACATAGAAGAGGATTCTTTACGGTAAGAGCAGTGAGACTATGGAACTCTCTGCCTGAGGAGGTGGTGATGGTGAGTACAATAAAGGAATTCAAGAGGGGACTGGATGTATTTCTGGAGTGTAATAATATTACAGGCTATAGCTACTAGAGAGGGGTCGTTGATCCAGGGGGTTCTTCTGATTGCCTGATTGGAGTCGGGAAGGAATTTTTTTTCCCCTTAAGTGGGGAAAATTGGCTTTTGCCTCACAGGAGTTTTTTGCCTTCCTCTGGATCAACTTGTAGGAAACAGGCCGAACTGGATGGACAGATGTCTTTTAGTTTTTATAAACTGTTACCACATGTAATATCTACCTCCCACTGTGTATAAGTGGAAACCATATTCACATGGCCTCAGACTATAAATGCAGATCCTCTTACCTATAATAGACCCCAATGTGTCCTTCCTCTATCTTGTGTATGGCTGAAAGCAGGGCAGCAGCAGTCAATGCCACTGTAAGGGCGGCTAGAGCTCCGACGTGGGACATCCTCCTGGGTCCTGTAAAAGACACATAAGAGACTACCCTGAGCTTTACCGTACATACACTGAGGGTCATATAAGGCGGCTTTCTATACACCTCCCCATCCATGTTAGCTGTTCCTAGTGATTAGAGATCAGCGCTCTTACCTCTGCCATGTCCTATACCCACTGCTCACCAGAAGGACTGCTCCTGACCAGACAGCCGTTTCCAGCAGTACCTGTTAATTCGCTTTCTCGGAAAGCTAGATGAATATGGCCGCCATTACCTCAGCACACACCTAGACAGCTGGGGACTGACAGTCCTCCCGACTGCTCAGAAATATGCATGACTCAGCCGAGAATGCATGTGTTCTCAATAGGGAAAGCGGAATAAGGTGCAGCAGACATTGTCGAAGCAGATTATCTCCCTTGAGAACAAAGGATCAGGCATGTTGGAGTCCAAGAGGCCACACTTTCTTTCCTCTCTCCTATACATTAGATGGTTGGCCAGTCCTGACGAAATTGGCAAATTAAGAAAATGGAAATACTTAAAATATTACTTTAGTATAAAAATAATCCCAAATACATTTCATTATCTATAATAGCTCATTTTGTCTGAGGAGCAATCAGGGTAAATAAAATGTCCGCTGTCCTATTACACACAAAACCCGTCCCGATCACACAGAGGGAGAAGTTACATCACAACACTGAGGTAAAGAGCTGCCTCATCCTCCTCTCTGCTCAACCTGTCAGGGATTATGATCCTGAATACAGTTTTATATGATATTTAGCTGAATCACTGACATCTTTGGAGTCCATGAGGAGACAAAGTACAGAGAGGACGGACAGGACAGACTGTGGTAATGGAGACTGCATACAAGTGCTGCTGCTCATTATCTACACCCCCACCTCCTCTCTGTACTTTATGTCTCCTCATGAACTCCATTCCTACAGAGATTCAGCTGAAGATTTTATTATCTGTATTCAGGATCATAATCCCTGACAATCAGAGCAGAGAGGAGGATGAGGAAGCTCTTTACCTCAGTGCTGCGAAGTAACTTGTCCTCATGTGTGATTAGGACAGGTTTTGTGTGTACTAATAGGACAGAGGCCATTATAACTAATGAAAGGTATTTGGGAATATAATGTATAATATAGTTATATTTAAGTATTTTCATTAATCTTATTTTCTTAATCTTCAGAGAACCCCTTTAATGTGCATTACCAGCTTGAATCCAGCAATACGTGCACATAACTAAGCAGATCTGTTACACTGGTGTCTGGTAAAGCTGGGTGACAACCAACATGGCCGCCCTTACATCCTCTATAGTGGATGCCACTCAGCTTTCCCAGAACATAATGGAAAGTACAGCCTTTATTTCTTGACTCCAGAGGCATCCCCAAGCTGCACTCATATATACAGCCCACCGGGTCTCATTAAATGAAAGGGTTAAGTTAAAAGTGACGCGGCAGCTAGATTTACTTTACATTTCATTCTTTTACTTTATCTCAACCACACGCTGAGAAAACCCCAAAAATCAATAGCAGAGGCGTCAGTCTGCATCGATTGCATAGAGAGTGAATGAGGTGACGGCCGCCGCCATCCCTGCTCGTCCGCACTGTGTCGCCCTGGCGTACTTAGGCTCATTTAATAATGGCGACCTGATAAAACAGCCTCCGGTGCAGGGTTTAAAAATAATTCTGTGCAGTTGCCATACAGTTCCTGTAAGGGGTCAGGCACATGGCCGTTACCCGGCCGTACCCATATAACGGGTCCGAAATAGACGGGCACCGGTGGTGTGTACCACGCATGCGGACTAATGAAATGGGACCCATTCAAGCAATTTTTGCGGTGCGGTCGGATCATGGACCCATTCAAGTTGAATGGTTCGGGATCCGTCTGCGGCATCCGCACGGATGTTGCCCGTGCATTCGGGATCGCAAATTGTGGTCCCCAATGCAAAGAATGGCCGAAGAACGGCCGCGTGCATGAACCCTAATTGTGAACTGATGGGAGCAGATCGGTGCCGGATTATCAGACGTATTCTGGATGACTATAGTAAAGATACGAGCCGATTATCGTGCAAATTACCGTTAAATCGAGTGAAACTGCGCGATTATCAATGAATGATAGAGCGACAATCGGTAGATTTCTCGTTGGTTTGATCGTTTGTGTGGGCGCAAAGGTCAACTATGGACGTTAACGATTTTGTACGTGTAAACAGGAACCGTTCACTGCGAGCACGATTACAGACGATCACACCGTGGGAGTGTTTAAGCAAGACACTCAAAATTCGCTTTGTGCAAATGCAACTGTGCTGTACAAGCGATGGAATATGAGATCGAAATTACGATTTTGTGAACGATAATCGGCATGTTCGGTACACCAAGGAACGTCTCGCTCGTCAATCAGTCGCACCGATCATCGCCTCGTGTAACCTATGCCTTTAGGTTAGGCTCTGCTCACAATTCTGTCACACCAGGTTTCCACTGTTCCCTAACCATCAGACAAGCACAGCCTAAAGCGCTATTCCGCCCCGGAGAAAGGATGTCGGAGCTACAGGTCGATGAGATTCCTCAGGAACGGTCGCAGGACAGATTCATCACGTCTGCCGTGGTTCCTGGAACCCATGACACCAATGTCAGTAGGACCTTAGGGTGAATTCACATATTTCTAGAACCGTTCAGGGCCTGCAAAAATCCATGTGCTCGCTGGCAAACAACCCAACTCAGGTGACGAGAGCTGATCTTAAGCCTCTGCAACAAACCCTCCGAGTGTGAATTTAGGCCCTATTCACATGTACGGCCACACCCGTTCTGCAAATCTGCGGAACGGGTGGGGACCCATTCATTTTGAATGGGGACGTGATGGCTGCGGAGAGCACACACTGTGCTCTCCGCATCCGCGGAGCGT
The DNA here is from genome assembly GCA_033119425.1 of Bufotes viridis. Lineage (NCBI taxonomy): Eukaryota > Metazoa > Chordata > Amphibia > Anura > Bufonidae > Bufotes > Bufotes viridis. The sequence goes on along the minus strand of CM065590.1, from coordinate 75,463,335 downwards.
GCCGCCGATCGTCCGGCCGGCGGCCCCGCAATAATATAGAGCATGTCCTATTCTTGCCCACAATTGCGGACAAGTATAGGCATCTCTATGGGGCTGGTGGCAAGGTGTGTTGTGGATCCGCAAAACACTACGGACGTGTTAATTAGGCCTTACCCTGATGCTCGCGTCACACATAAGTGTGGTTTGGCTCTTTTGTCAGTGTAAAAAATGTCTGCAATTTGTATGACCTTTTTAAGCATTTTAGTGACATCTTGTACATCTGATGTCACTTGCTCTGTAGATTAAAGGGATTCTGTCAGCAGATGTTACCCCTATAGCCTAAGCATATGTTCATGTCCAGACTAATAAGTAGAATCCTAAGATGGCCTTATACCTTACTGTGGCTCTATTGGCACAAAAATCAGCTTTTTATAACCTGTCAATCACTTTCTTAAGGTGCCCAAGGGGAGGTCCGTTAATACAGGGTGCCCGGCTGCACCCCTCGCCGTCCGGTGCCCAGCGCCGCCTTCCCTGTCTTCAGCGCCGCCTTCTACAGCTCAGCGCCGCCTCCGCAGTCCTCCCCGTCCCTTTGCCAGATCCCGCGCCTGCAGGGCATATCCGGGTTGAGCGAAGTGCGCATCATGCCGGCGCATGCGCACTTCGCTCAACGAAGCCGCTGCCAGGAGTTTGCACGGGTGCAGGCGCTGAAGACAGGGAAGGCGGTGCTGGGCACCGGACGGCGAGGGGTGCAGCCGGGCACCCTGTATTACCGGACCTCCCCTTGGGCACCTTAAGTAAGTGATTGACAGATTATAAAAAGCAGATTTTTGTGCCAATAGAGCCACAGTAAGGCATAATAAGGCCATCTTCTATAAATAGGATTCTATTTATTAGTCTGGACATGAACATATGTTTAGGTTATGGGGGTAACATCTGCTGACAGAATCCCTTTAAGGCCTCATGCACACGACCGTTTTTTTATGCTGTCCGCAAAAAGGGGTTCCGTTGTTCAGTCATCCGTGTCCGTTTTTGCCTTCCGTTGTGTTTCCGTGTGTCTTCCGTTTTTTTTAGCGGACATGACCCAAAAGATTTTACCAAAAGACAGGCTGACAATTTTTCCCAAGTGCCTGCCAAGGGATCCGCAAAAAAAACGGACACGGAACGCGGATGACACACGGATGGCCATCCGCATTTTTTCACGGACCTATTGACTTGAATGGGTCCGTGAACCGTTTTTCACGGACAAAAATAGGACAGGTTATATCTTTTTGACGGACTGGAATCACGGACCATGGACGCGGAGGACAAACGGTGCATTTGCCGAGGTTTCCACGGACCTATTGAAAACCAATGAGTCCGCAGAAATTCACGAAAAACGGAGTAACGGACAGGGAATCAAACAACGGTCGTGTGCATGAGACCTAAGGCCTCTTGCACACGACAGTATTTTGCGGACCGTATACTGGCAGTTTTTTTAGTTCAGTATACTGAACCATTCACTTCAATGGGTCTGCAAAAAATACTGAAGTGTCTCCGTATGCCTTCCGTTTCCGTTTTTCCGTTCTGTTTAAATATAGAACATGTCCTATTCTTGTCCGCAAATCACGTTCAGTGGCTCTATTCAAGTCAATGGGTCCGCAAAAAAAAAAAAACGGAAAGCATACGGAAAGGCATCCCTATGTCTTCCGTATCCGTTCCATTTTTGCTGAACAATCTATTAAAAATTTAAAGCCCAGCACAATTTTTTCTATGTAATTACTGTATACTGTATATGCCATATGGAAAAACGGAACAATGGAACCGAAACGGAAACACAACGGAAGCAAAAAACTGAAAAACGCAAAATACTGAAAAAGCCATACGGTCGTGCGCAAGAGGCCTAAGGCTACAGTCACAGGCCATTTCCATTCTGCAGTCCACACAATTTGGATGTTTGCCGTGTGCATCCTGCACTTCTCACAGGCTCCATTATCACGATGCCTGTTCTTGTCCACAAAACAGACAAGAATAGGACATTTTATAATTTGCAGCACGGCCACGCGGATAATATAATGTGATGTCTGCATTTTTTGTGGCCACATAAAAATGAATGGATCTGCGTGATACACAAAAAACGAGGATTGGATGCGAACCGCGTGCAACTTTTATTCAGCTCTGAACCCGGAAATATCCCCATTTTCACCCTCTCGCCCTGTGCTGTATCGCACAGAACAAGGGCCTTTTTTTGTTCATATTATTACACTGCTAGGCAGAGGCTTCCGCCCAGTAGTGGGCCCGGAGACGTCACCGGATCTCTCCATAAAATGCCTTTGTCCCGCGCAAATCAGTGCAAGGCAAAGGATAGTATCAGAGCATCAGGGGGGCTTCCTGGGTAAACAGGGAGATAGGTCCGGGTTCAGCTCTCAACTCGGACAACCCCTTTAAGTGATGGGCTATCCTCAGGACAGCTGATCAGCAAGAGTGCAAGGTGTTAGACCCCCGTCAATCCGCTAGTGACAGCTTACGCTGAGGACAGCTCGTCCTTTTATAGAAGCTGTGTAAAAAAGAACACAACACAAATTATGGAAAAAACTGACATTTTTTTGCACTGTTATTCACAATCAAAACACCAAAAGCAGCTTTCTATTGACTTCAGTGGGTAAAACCACCTGGGCATGTTACTTCTTTGAAGTGGATTTTAGCCGTGTTCTCCATTGAAGTCAATGGGGAAGGGCTAAAATAGCGAATGGTTTTTGGCAGTCAAATACTCACTGCTCACAGAGATAGATGAGTGTAGAGATCTGCCACTGGTGTGATATCCGGCATGAAGATACTCCAGTGTATACTGGGCACTTGTGGGGCATCTGTGCATGATACTCTCCAGATCTCGTGTGATCGCCACCACAACTGCACCATCCAGCATGCACGGGCAGCATCCAAAGGACGCATGCGCTCCTATAGCCCCGCATTCTTCTCACCTTGTGGGATTCTACTTACAGTTTCCTAAAGAAGCCATGCAATCCTAGCAGAGAGTCTCGGTGACAGGACGTGTGCTGGAATAATCTCTTGTGTTATTCCGGACATCTATCACATCGGAGTCCAGGGGCCGCATGGCAAGGAGCTTGGTGCCACATTGTGCCCATAGACTGCTCCATTTGTGTGACACTTCTGTACCCCCAGGTATGGAGCACATTTCATACCATATGGGGTGTGATGTCTTTCTTACATGGTCACTTTTGTCATTAAATGTTTTCCTCGCTGCGGTCGCAGTTACGTGGATCTCTGTGGGGACCGTCATTATTGACTAATGAAGTTACAGCCAAATACGACATTTGCCAGCGGTCCTATCGTGGCCACACTGGGTTACACACATTGGCACAAGTCAGCAGGCTAGCAAAGTCGAATCACACGAGGGTCCCACTGAGTTACAGGAGCTTGGGGTACAAACAGCTTTATCTCCGCTGACATAGGTGCCCACCGACCAGCTTTAAAGGGCCTCTATCAGCAGATCTGTACCTATGACACTGGCTGACCTGTTACATGTGCACTTGGCAGCTGGAGACCTCTGTGTTGGTCCCATGTTCATATGTGCCCGCATTGCCGAGAAATATGGTGCTTTAATATATGCAAATGAGCTTCTAGGAGCAACGGGGGCGTTCCCATTACTCCTAGAGGCTCTGCTCTCCATGCAACCGACACACCCTCTGCACTTTGATTGGAGGAACAGGCAGTGAAAACATCATCACACCTGGCCCTGTCAAAGTGGAGAGGACGCGGCGGTTGCAGAGAAAGCGGAGCCTCTAGGAATAACGGTAACGCCCCAGTTGCTCCTAGAGGCTCATTTGCATCTATTAAAACATCAATGCTTTTAATATCCATATGCTGACACATATGGACACGAGACCAACACAGATGTCTTCAGCTGCCAAGCGCACATGTAACAGGTCCATACATAGGTACAAATCTGCTGACAGATGCCCTTTAATCATGCCCTGCTCTTTGTCTGACCCCCACACTAAACAATAAGTCAGCCATATGCTGCCCTTAGGAACCGAGGAGCACCCCATAACCCCAAAGATCTCCCCCCAACACCTTGCCCTACAGCATGGCGTCACACGCAGCCCCAGGCCTGACCTTACTGCTTCGCCAGGTCACCGCTGATCTGTGTCATCCAAAGCTTCTTTCTCTTCCACCTGCTTCAGTTTCTTCCTGGAGTCGCTCGCAGAAACGTCATCAGTCTGCGTCCCGCTGAGGCAGCAGCCATCTTTGTTACGGGCACGCAGTACCGGTCGGTGACCAGCAGGTGGTGCTGTAGACTGTATAGTGCTCCACGGAGGTGAGCCGCCGCCGCCGAGTGATGTACAGTCATGTCTATCAGTGCACAGGCGGTCACAGTAAAAGCGCCTGAAATACGGATGATGTGGCTGCAGACGGATGTATGTCATCATTCGTGTAATGAGCTTAGAAGGTATTGTGTAGGATTCTGAGGACATAATGAGGACTATTACAGAAACGTCTTCATGGTTGAAAATGTGCAACTTTTCCCCCTAAAGGTGATAACAGGAGTAGCATGGAGTGCAGCTCTCGGGCGACTTCCCTGTGCTTTTAAAGGGGTTCTCCACCCGTCTGCCTTTTGCCCATTTGTGTGAACAGAGTGTGGTCAGTACTGACCAAACTCTTTTCCCAGTATCCCTTTAAAGGGGTTATCAAAGACCTATAATGCCTATAATCCATAACGGGATTCTTCGATAATCCGAACTTTGGACGCAGAATTTAAAAAACAAGTTCGCTCAACACTAGCCGCAACTGCTGAGGAACCATCTAACACCCAACGAGGGCGTGGGTCCCCCTAATTAAAGTAGGGCTTGTGCGCGATGCATGCTCGGCATGATACAGTTACTTCAGCCTGGCAGATCGGGCAGGAAAGCATGCATGAACCCCTTTAAGTGGCCCTGTAGCCTCCGCCTGTATTCGTCAACAATGTTTTTTTTTAGGCGTTTTTTCTTTTTAAAGATAGGGTGACAATGTGGTTTTTTGCACCTGCATTGTTTGTGCTCATAAGGTGGAATTTTTTTGGTCTTTTGTAGATTCTTTTAAAAAACACAGCATGCTGTAGATCTTGGCGTTTTGACATCTTTTCTTTGGGGGGAAAAACACCATGAAGAGAACTCTGGTGAGTAGTGTTGAGCGAACTTGTGTTTTAAGTTCGGCGTCCAAAGTTTGGGTTCGGGTTATCGAAGAATCCCATTATGGATTCCGCTACCACGGACCATAACGGCATTTGGAATCCATAAGGGGATTCTTCAATGAACCCGAACCTTGGACAACACGGGGGACCTGGGGTGACGTCACTGTCATGTGATCAGTGCAGGGGGCGTGGCTCAGTACTGGATTAGATAAGGGGTGGTAGCCTACAACCTTTTATCCAATCCAGTACTGAGCCACGCCCCCTGCACTGATCACATGATGGCGACGTCACCCCAGGTCCTCCGTGTTGTCCAAGGTTCGGGTTCATTGAAGAATCCCTTTATGGATTCCAAATGCTGTTATGGTCCGTGGTAGTGGAATCCATAACGGGATGCTTCGATAACCTGAACTTTGGACGCCGAACTTAAAACACAAGTTCGCTCAACTCTACTGGTGAGCAAACACACTGCAAAAAACACCCCAAAAATATCCGTTATATATGTTTGCGTTAGGTCTCATGCACACAACCATATTTTCTGGGGATGGGATGTGGAGCCATTCATTTCTAAGATGTAGACAGCCCCCCGTGTGCTAAACACTTACAAATGAGATATTACAACCAAAGACATACACCGGAAACAAAACACCTAAAAAATCCTCGCTATAATAATAATAACATTAGAAAAATATACCGTAGTTCAAAATGTGATTTTATCAGAGAATAAACCTAATTACACAATAGTTTATGAATAAGATTTAATGTAATTACACAATGATTCTAATCTCTTATCATTAGATTATTAAATACATCAGAAAGCACATATATGGGTCACGTCCGTAAAAATCATAATGCGTGACGTTCCCGTGATTATTCTCTATGCTGGATATTTAGCAACAAATGTGTGCAATAAACTGTGCAAAAAAAAAAATAAGTGTGTAAATGAATAAAGCAAAAATCAGTAGTAAAAGTGCAAATGCAAAAAAATAGGATATGCTGTGTGATAGAAAATGTGCGCAATGCGTGGAGGTCCTTACAGGGTCCACATCGCTGTCCAGCACGTATTTTACCAAGGATTTATGGACTACTGCTGGTAAGTTTTTAGCTTGGATTGAGCACATAATTCTTATTCATACTTTTTAGTCTTTTTTTTTTCCACGTGTACTTTTATGCTTTATTTCCGCCTTTTTTTTGCACAGGTGGATGCCCAAATATATACTTGTATTTTAATCGATTTTACTGATATGAGATAAAAATGACATAAAATCTCAATAAAATAATTGTGTAATAAAACGGTAATTCTCCCAAGTCGCAGGTAGCGGTGCCGTATTTCAGCTTGGCAAATGACCCCCATAGAACATATCCTATTCTTGTCCGTATTGCAGATACAATAGGACGGGAAAGTGCAGGGCGCACACAGTAGGTATCCGTGTTTTGCAGATCTGCGGATTGCGGACTACAAAATGGATACGGTCGTATACATGAGGCCGTATTCTCTCATTTACTGCTGTGTTTTGTCCCAGTTTTTTCCCTAGAAAGTGCTAGTGTTTGTTTTCTAATGGCATTTTTTTGTATTCATGTATTTTCCCCATACTGCTCTGCAGAGGCGCGGGGTACATACTGTTCTATAGAGAAGCGTATACGTAAATAGCGCCTGTGATCAAACACCCCAGGACAAAAACACCCCGGGACTGGACTCCCATCATGTAAATCTATGATTTATAGATCTTTATGGGAAATGCTTCCAAACATATAAGACGAATGGGCCCATGGAGCCCTTATAGGCATACGTCCGCCCGTGTGTGTTGGGATACCATTTTCCCATTTCGTCCTCCGGCAGCACACAAAGGGTTAACCCTGACCTCCAGCTCTCTAGGACCGCCCACCTAGACAAACAAATTAGAATAATTAATTCATTAGTAGTCCACTATATAAGGGCGTCACATACCCTAACCCACTGTGTGTTTTTTTAATGTCCTCCTCCTGAGGAGAAGCCCACCTGGATTTATGGCCATTTTGCCTGATTGTCAGGTTGTGCCTGGAGTCTCTCAGCCATGTGTCCTGGCTTGACTCACGCCCGCATGATGTGCCGCTTCCTCACTTCCAGCGATATTCTGGAGCACTGTGCGGCCGCATGTAAAAGCAGAACTTTCGGTCCGTGCTTCAGTGGAACGCATGTGGAACGCAGGCGCGGGTTGCGTCTGACGTCACTTCCGCTTCCGCCTCCTCCATCCGGCCCGCGCTTTCAGCTAAGTATTTAAAGCGGGGAAGGTGCAGAGCTCGGCGCCTGTTGTGCCTGGCAGCCGAGCTCTTGTGTGGTTAAGGTATTTACCTGCAATCTTCAGGTTCAATCCAAGTCATTAGGATTATGATGTTGGCTGACTGTATTTTTTACTTGCAGATGTCCTCATCATCCAGGAGTGGTAAAAGGTCCAGGAAGAGCAGGCATAGGACCTGCAATCAGTGTGACCAGCTGCTCCCTGATGAGTGCACAGAGGACTTATGTGTGCACTGCAGCATGGATCAAAGATCCACTTCAGCAAAGAAACAGAAGTCTAAGCAAAGTCTATGCATCTCCTGTCTAAGGTCTCTACCTGATAATGCTACTTCCAATCTATGTGACAACTGCTCACATTCTGAAGATGTATCCGATTCTGAGACCAGGAAATTGATGTCTCTGTTCAAATCCTTTTTGTCTCAGGTGAAGCAGAGTAAAAGACCTAAGAGAAAACGTATTTCTTCCCCATCTGCATCAGAACGTTCCACACGTTCAGAAGGTGAAGTCTCTTCTGACTCCGAGTCAGCCTTCCCGGTGCTGGAAGATAATTTTCTTTTCAATAAAGAAGATATCAATCGCCTTGTTAAAGAGGTGAAAAATATTATGGAGGCTAAAAAAGAAAAATCTTCTGAACAAGAAGAAGAGAGTCTTTTTATTTTCCAAAGAAGAAAGCATCCGTACTACCCAGTCATCCGATATTAAATTCCATTATGACCAAGGAGTGGGAACAACCCCTTGGAAAGATTGTTCTCGGATCACGTTTTAGAACAATTTACAAGACGGACCCATCTGAGTCCACGAGTTGGGAAACACCTGCCAGAGTAGACCCGGCAGTATCCAGACTGGCCAAGAAATCCTTATTCCCTAGTGATGACTCTTCACTACTAAAGGACCCCATGGAGAAGAAAGCTGATGGCCTCCTTAAAAGGATGCACTCTTATTTAGCCTCTCAGAGCAAAGCAGCTATGGCTACCGCTCCAGTGGCTCGTGCTTTGAGGGTATGGCTCAGTCACCTCAGCCGTGATATTGAGGATGGAGTCTCAAGAGAAGACTTACTTCAACAGCTTCCCACCCTGAAGTTGGCGGCTGAATACCTGTGTGATTTTCCTGTTGACTCCCTCAGATTTACAGCGAAAAACATGGCTCTTGCAAATACTGTGAGAAGAGCTATTTGGCTAAAACTATGGTCTGGCGATTCTGCATCCAAGAACAATCTATGTTCGCTTTCCTTCGAACCAGGCAGACTGTTTGGAGCTCAACTGGATAAGCTCCTGGAAGCCAATAAAGAAGATAAGACTCTTGACTTTCCCCAGTCTAAACGCAGAGAGAAATCTGGGTTTTTTCGTCCCTACAGGAGCCAGACCTATAGAAGATCTAGTTTCAGGGGGCGTTCTAACAGAGGAAGATCGGACCGCAGACCCGGGTCCACCTCAGAGAGACCAAGAAAAAGACCTGAGGACTCTAAGTCCGCTAAGATTGAGTTCTGACGCCAGAGGTTACCCTGTGGGAGGCCGTCTAGTAAACTTCTTCATGGATTGGCAGCAAAGGACTTCAGATTCCTGGGTGCTTCGTATCATCAGAGAAGGTTATTCTCTAGAACTAGAGCATACTCCAAGAGACAGGTTTCTGGTAAATCCAGAAGCAGATCCTCAAACCTGGGAGCTTTTGATGGATTTCCTGGGAAAAGGAGCTCTAGAGCCGGTGCCATACCATCAAAGAAGTCATGGAGTATACTCACGGATTTTTATGTTCCCAAGACAGATGGGAAGTTCAGACTAATAATAGATCTGCGTTACCTCAATCACTTTATGCAAGAGATACATTTCAAGATGGAAACAATAAGGACGATAGCTGCAGTTCTCAAGAAGGATCAGTTGCTGGTGTCCTTAGATCTGAAAGATGCATATCTGCATGTACCGATAGAGAAGTCATCAAGGAAGTACCTGAGAATTGCCATCTGCAAGAATGGAAGAGTACTACACTACCAATTCAAGGCGTTACCCTTTGGCCTTTGCTCAGCACCAAGGGTGTTTACCAAGATAGCGGTAATTATAACAGCAATCCTCCATCTCCAGGGGATTCAGATTTTCCCGTACCTGGACGACTGGCTCTTGGGAGCCCAAGCCAAGGACATACTGCGTCAACAGCTACAGATGACTATAGATTTACTTCAGGAACTGGGATTTCTGATCAATTGGAAAAAGTCAGATGTTACTCCTGCAACTTCAAAAGTTTTCCTTGGTGTCCTCATAGATACTCACTCACAGAAGCTGTATCTTCCACTGCACAAGGTCAAGAACATAAAGAAGGAAGTTCGGACCTTAATACATCTGCGTCAGCCTACGATCCGCAGGGTAATGAGATCTTTAGGACATCTGACTGCCACGATAGACGCAGTTCCGTGGGCTATGTGCCATACTCGGAATCTTCAATTGGACATGCTCCAGAACCTGTATCACTGCAGGCACAACTTAGACGCCAGAATGAGGCTAAAGCCTTCCACCATACTCAGTCTCAATTGGTGGCTGAAGACCCAGAACCTAACCAGAGGGAAGACGTTTCAATATTTACCACCTGTAGTCATCACCACAGATGCTTCCGGCCAGGGTTGGGGAGCACACCTTCTGGACAGATGGACTCAGGGAGAATGGTCCTCTCTAGAGAAAGTCCAGTCATCCAATTTCAAGGAAATGACCGCAGTCTATCTGGCATTACTCCATTTTGCTCCTCAGATCAAGAAGAAGTCAGTATTAATTCGCTCGGACAACCTACCAACGGTTTATTACTTGAACAAGCAGGGCGGTACAAGGAGCAAAACCTTGTTAAAACTGTGCCTGAAGATCTTCGCCTGGGCAGAACTACACCTGCTAGAGATAAGAGCAGTGCATATCAAGGGATATTGCAATATTCAAGCGGATCGTCTGAGCCGGAGGAAGATGAAACCATCAGAATGGGAGCTGAACCCTCTGATTTTCAAGCAGATAACAGAGAAGTGGGGAACACCGACCTGGGACTTGTTTGCGTCCAGGAAGAACAGAAAACTCCAGAACTTCTGCTCATTAAGCGAGTACGACCATCCCAGAGCTGTGGATGCGTTTTCTATCAGCTGGGAACATCGATTCGTCTACATCTTCCCACCTGTACCTCTTATCCTGAGAATACTGCAGAAGATCTTGGCGGAGAAACCTCAAGTTCTAATGATCACCCCGTTCTGGCCGAGGAGAACTTGGTTCCCCCTGTTACTCCAACTATCACAAGGGGAATACTGGAAACTTCCCCTAGTTCCGGATCTGTTGCTTCAGGAAGGTCTATATCACCAGAACCTGGAGAGATTACACCTTACAGCATGGAGGCTGAGAAATATAGACTAAGAAGAGAAGGTCTATCTGAGTCTGTAGTATCTACACTCTTGTGTTCTCGCAAGGATTCCACGAACAGAAGATACGCCAAGGTGTGGAGGAAATTTGCATCCTGGTCTATGAAGAAGGGGTATACTGATACTAATGTCTCAGCGATTCTACAGTATCTCCAGGAAGGTTTCCAGATGGGTCTGAAACCAAATACCTTGAGAGCTCAGATGACAGCCCTAAACGTGATGACTGAAAATAAATTTCTACATCATCCTCTGATCTTCCGTTTTTTCAAAGCGGTGAGAAAACTAAAACCGTCATTTAGAGATCCGTCACCTGTCTGGGACCTGTCCGTGGTTCTCAAAAGACTGATGCTTCCGCCCTTTGAACCTCTCGATCAAGCGGCTCCTAAATGGCTTGTCTACAAAGTTCTGTTCCTGGTTGTTATTACCTCAGCCAAGAGACTGGGTGAACTTCAGGCTCTATCATCTCGATACCCATATCTGAGATTTCTACCAGATGGTGTCCTGCTTCGGACGGTGCCCTCGTTTATACCCAAGGTCTCCTCCTCAGCCAATGTAAATAGAGAGGCCTTCCTTCCGGCCTTTTTTCCGGAACCTTCTGATGAGCATCAAAGCTCTCTACATATGCTTGATGTGAAACGTGCCTTAGAGATTTACTTGAATAGAACTGAAGATCTCAGGAGAGTTGAGAATTTGTTCATTCTCTTTTCCGGGCCTAGGAGCGGACTGCAGCCCTCTAAAGACACCCTAGCAAGATGGATAAAAGAGACCATAATGGAAACCTACAGATTGGAGGGAATCGATCCTCCATTCCCCTTGAGGGCACACTCGACTAGATCAACTGCAGCGTCTTGGGCAGAGAAATCTCAAGTATCTGTTGAAGAGATATGTAATGCAGCTTCTTGGTCTTCATCCTCTACGTTTATGAAGCACTACAGACTGGACATCCACACTAAGAGCTCAGCCTTTGGCATTGGGGTTCTGTCGGCTGTGCTTGACGGGGAAGCCCCCTTTGTGATCTATTCAAATCCCTTTGTGTGCTGCCGGAGGACGAAATGGGAAAGGGAAAATTCTTACCGGGATTTTACTTTCCTTGAGTCCGTAGGCAGCACAAGTATACCCTCCCTAAATAAAAAATTTTCTATTATTGCATTCAGTGTCTGAGTCTATTTTGAAAACACAGTGGGTTAGGGTATGTGACGCCCTTATATAGTGGACTACTAATGAATTAATTATTCTAATTTGTTTGTCTAGGTGGGCGGTCCTACAGAGCTGGATGTCAGGGTTAACCCTTTGTGTGCTGCCTACGGACTCAAGGAAAGTAAAATCCCGGTAAGAATTTTCCCTTTATCAACTATATTAAACGATGCCGCAAAAACCTTTATCCTTCTAGATATCTGCAGCCGTAGGGGTATGTGTCACAACCTGACTACAGAGCGTGTAGCCTGAAATGAAGGGGGGTCCCTTAAAGGGGTTGTCCCATGAAAAATACTCTACTCTATTCGAACCAGCACCTGGATCTGAATACCTTGGTAATGGCATGTAATTGAAGAGTAACTAAACCTTTGAATGAAACTTTACAATGATGCCCCTAACGCCCTAAAAAAACATTTTCCAATATACTTTATTTATTGATGTTGTATTTTTCTTAGTGTTTTTCCTACCCAAAGCGCACCATTCACTGTGCGCCTAAAACTCAGTTCTGTCAGCAGGGTACGGAGTGTGAAGTTTATGAATGAGGCCGCAGCAGCGCTGTGAGTACGGGCAGGAGCGCATATTGCCGCTCCTGCCCGTGCCCCCGGAGCATGAGGAACTCCTGGCATAGCACATGGGTACCCACGTAGTATGCCAGGATTAGCTGGGCAGAGCGGGCTCCTGCTTCTGCCTGCTCCGCTAAGCGTAGAGCTGACATGCAGGACTCTTAGCTTAGTGGAGAAGGCAGAAGCAGGAGCCCGCTCCACCCATCTTATCCTGGCATAGTATAGGGCAGGGATGGGCAAACTGCGGCTCTCCAGCTGTTGCAAAACTACAACTCCCAGCATGCAAAGACTGCTTACAGCTATCAGCCTACAGCAGGGCATGGTGGGAAGTGTAGTTTTAAAACAGCTGGAGAGCCGCAGTTTGCCCATCCCTGGTATATGGTACCCATGTGCTATGCCAGGAGTTAGTCATGGTCCAGGGAGCTCCTGCCCGTGCTCACTGCTGCTGGTGCCCCATTCATAAATTTCACAGCCTGTACTCCGTACACCGCTCAGCATTGTACAGAGAACTGAATTTTAAGTGCACAGTGAATGGTGCGCTTTAGGTAGAAAAATACAACATTAATAAAGTAAATTTAGCATAGCCACTGAGCTATTCAATAAAATATTCCTGTATAGCGCCACCTGCTGTTTGTTTGTTTTTCTTATTTCTTTGTCCCGCTCACTGAGATGGTCGCACATGCTCAGTTTCATCCTTCAACTGCCTCCTGAGCTGTGATAAGGAGAGAGCTCCAGCAGAAAAGACACTGCACCTTAGTTGCAGCAGAAAGGACACTCCCCTTGAGCTGCCTGCGTGATATATATCTGGCATAGCAATGGGTGTGGAGATCCCTGGATCCATGTGAGGTACAGGGCTGGTTCTAGCTTTGTTAGAAACAGATTGGCATGTACTGTATGATGTCGGATTTTCATATTTTACATTCATTAGGGGAGAACCCTTTTAAACTTCTTTGTCGGTTTTCTGCTGTGGAAAAGTCACCAACTTTGGAGCAAGTCCCAGTTTGCAGCAAAACTTGCAACTTTTTGCTCCTTTCCAATACACTAGCCATTGTTGTATAAAGTGGGCGAGGCGTGGCTGGGAGGGGGCGCACACGTTAATTGTGTTGGGCTGCTGAGGTGCTGGGGGCCCTGTTCTTCCGGTAGGTGGGAGTTCTGGAAGTGGAACCTGCACTTTTGGTTGCTCTAAAATAGTCGTGCGAGAGCAAGTTGCAGACAAGTCGCACGTATTTGTGACACGTTGCCATGTATTTTAAGGCCTATTTCACACTTGCGTTCTGAGGATCCGGCAGGCACTTCCGTCCCGCCGGATCCGTCAGTACGTAAGTCGCCTGAAAGCTTAGAAGACTGATCAGGATCCTCATCAGTCTTCTAAATGCTTTCAGTGTTACTATGGCAGCCAGGATGCTATTAAAGTCCTGGTTGCCATAGTAGTAGTGGGGACCGGGGGAGCGGTATACTTACAGTCCGTGCGGCTCCCGGGGCGCTCCAGAATGACGTCAGAGCGCTTCATGCGCATGGATCACGTGATCCATGCGTGTGGGGTGCCCTGACGTCACTCTGGAGCGCCCCGGGAGCCGCACGGACTGTAAGTATACTGCTCCCCCGCTCCCACTACACTTTACTATGGCAGCCGGGACTTTAGCATCCTGGCTGCCATGGTAACCATTGAGAAAAAGCTAAACGTCGGATCCGGCGATGCGCTGAAACGATGTTTAGCTTAAGGCCGGATCCGGATTAATGCCTTTCAATGGGCATTAATTCCGGATCCGGCCTTGCGGCAAGTGTTCAGGATTTTTGGCTGGAGCAAAAAGCGCAGCATGCTGCGGTATTTTCTCCGGCCAAAAAACGTTCCGGAGAAAACTGATCAGGATTTTTCCGGCATAGAGCCCCGACGACGGATCTCTATGCCGGAAAATAAAAACGCAAGTATGAAAGAGCCCTTATACTGACATACCGCCTGAGCTGTGGCTGTGTGTTGTTCACCTCTACTTATGATAGCGCCTCATAACTTCCTGTGTGCTGACACCTAGTGGTGCTGCTAATGTTGGAGGTAAGGATGAGCGATAGTTGTATCAGTTAGAGATTCGGTCGGAATTTCTCAAAAAGTTGGAATTGAAACCAACCCAAATTTTTTGTGATTCGTTTCGGCGAATGAAAGCGAGCAGGGCTCTACAAAACCCAGGTCGCCATGGCGATCAGGAATTTGTTCCTGGCGCTTGGGTATTTGTCAGCCCGTTTTCAAAGGTACCTGGGCGATGGTTGCGGAGTGCCGGAGGGGGGCCTGTTCTGTCCGGAGGCTTCCATTGTGGAAGCGCTCCTCTCCATATTCATCTCTATCGCCATCCTGAGGACAGCGATACAGATGAATGGTGCGGAGGAGCAGGGGAGAGGCGTCTCCCTTGCCGTTCCTCTGATAGGCTACAGGCCTTGTGCCTGTAGCCTATCAGAGGCCAATGCAGGCAGCGCGATGACGTCATCTCGCCGTCTGAGCCGTACAGTGTGGGACACAGGCCTGCATCACATCACTGACCGCAGCATAAGATAAGTATATGAGTTTAGTGTTTTTATTACTTATAGTATACTGTGGCAAGAAGGGGGGGTGGGGCCCTATATACTGGCACAATAGGGGGGGGCAATATGGAGAAGAGGGGAAGCACTATGGGGGCCCTATATACTAGCACATTATGGGGGGGAACTATGGAGAAGAGGGAAAGGAGCACTATGGGGGCATCTACTGGGGGTCCTATGTACTGGCATGCATTATTGGGGGGCTCTATGGAGAAGTGGGGGGGGGGGGAGCACTATGGTGGCATCTACTGGGGGCTTTATGGCACGGCTCTACCTGGCTCCTAACTTTTTTAGCTGGCTCCTAAATTCCAAGGAAATTTGTCAAGCCCTGAGAGAGAGACCCTAATACACAAGTGTGTGTCTCTCAACAATACATATAAGTTGTATATACAAGTAGGTAAAAAGTAAGAGGAACGCATCAGCAATGTGGGCGCTGTATTATTTTCACACAGCGGATTGGCAGAGATGGCTTCCTGCTTTTTTAAACATGCTTATGTAGCAAAGCTAGAAACATAGCTAAGCCAGCCTCACATCTGCAACTACTATTCAGGACAAAAGCCCTTAATCAGAAAAAAGCAGATGAGAACATTTCTAGTGTCAAGGCCTTAGAGGGTACCTCGGGGGGAGGAGGGGAGGGGGTACTATTTCTATTATGGAGACAAGTTGTAGGCTTTTGTAGGCTAGACAATGCTCAATCTGCTGGCCTCAGATAGCTTTAGGAAAACTAATTTGAATATCTTTTTCAGCAACCCAGCGGGGCATTATCTAGTCTACAATATTGCGCACACGTTCTCGGCATACTAGGGGCGTCACCTGGCCTACAATATTGCTCAGGGGCAACTAAGCCAGTTTTCCTTTTCACCAGTTTGATAAACCTCCCACTATGACCTGTGGAAAAAAAATTGGGAGAATTGGGATACTTAAACACATTAAAAAGTTGGACAATCCTGCCAGGTTCTGCCAACTTTTATTGAATGTGTGTGCATGGCGGTATATATAACATGTATAACGTGTCTCCTGCAGGAGCCAGGTGGAGCCTGACATCTCCACCATCCTTCCTTCCCCTAAGAATGTAGTAGGAGTAAAAACGTTGTGGCACACAGAGTGTTGTTTCCGCGACTGGAAGTAGGGTTCCCACCCCAGTATTGTAACATAATAGAAAAACTCCAGTCTAACTTGCGGTTCAGTAGGTGAGATTTTATTTGTAAGGCAGTAGTTTCACATAGAGTGACGTTTCGGCCACTTATGGCCTTCATCAGACTCAGACTGCGCTGTACATTCGTATGGATGTGGAGGGTTGAAGGCGATGGGTTTGCAGGACAATGCCTGCTGTGGAGAAACGGAGGCCTCCGCCCAGATCTGCTTGCAAATTTGGGCTGTCCCAGGATGAAAATGGGAAGGGCTAGCAATAACCCCACCCATTTTCATCCCTTTTCCTGACAATCGGGGATCGTCCCTGCAAATTCAGGACAGTTGGCATCTATGCATTGCTATGATACAGTCATTTTGGGTCAGGGGAGATGCAGCTGACACACGGACCATGTTTCCTGGACCAATCACGGTCGTGTGCATGAGCCCTCCAGCAAATTGTGCTAAATACAACACACAACTTATCGTTCTTTAGCAGGGAAGGGCTATGACAGCATACAGCCAGTATCGATAACATTGCTGTCTGAGGGAAACATAAGGCAAGACTCCAGTGGGCAAAAGGGTACGGATCTCTGAGCAGTGCAAAAACATCTCCTCGTCAGATGAATCCAGACCTCAGCGGCACCATGCCGATGGTTAGAATTTGGCACAAGAAGCATGAATCAATGAACCCTTCCTGTCTTCAAGTGGAGGTGGGTAATGGTGTGGAGAAGAAGGTTGTCTTGGCACTCCGTGGGTCCTCTGATACCTGCGGATGGACATTTGGACAGCAGAGCTTACTGGACTACTGTGGCCATCCAAGGTCATCCCTTTATGGCAGACACTTACAGCAGGACATACACCATACCACCAGGGTCTTATAGTCATGGTTTGCTTCCTGGAACATTAAAGGGGTTATCCGAATCTACTTACCTGACTCCCCGCTCCTTGCGCCGCTCCTGGTCCCAGCACTGCTCACGATAGGTCATCAATATCAAAATTGTCGGGGGTCCGACACCCAGCACCCCCGCCGGTTAGCTGTGCGCACGTGCTGTCTCCCTTCTCTCTTCCTGTTCGCCGCTGCTATCTATACAGCTCATTGGACCGTCCCCGATGTGAGGATAGGTCATTAGTATTAAAAGCACAGAGAACCCTTTAACCCCTTTGCGCCCCGCGCTGTACATGCATGGCGCTGGGCGGGTGTTTAAAGATGGCGCCCGCTCCTGCATGCTGTGGGCGCCAAAGCCACGGGTGGCCGCCTGCTTTTTATAGCAGACACCCGCGGCTAATGTCCGCAACCAGCAGTGATGCTGATCGTGGACATTTAGCCCCTCAGATGCAGTGGTCAATCCTGACCACAGCATCTGATCGCGCTGAAAAGCGAAAGCTTTCGGTTGTGTTTCGGCTCCCCCGTGTGGCGATCGGAGGAGCCGGAGCATGTATGCAGCAGCCCATGTCTTTATGAATGACACGAGGCTGCTGCATAGTATTTTCTATGGAGACCTATTACAGGCAAGGGCCTGGAGTCTATGATTATAGGAATCAGATGATGAACTACAAAAAAGTGTAAAAAGAAAATTCAAATCACCCCCTTTTTCCCAAAATATAAATAAAAGAACTAAAAAGAAATAAAAAAATACTCATCAAAAGGGACACGGCTTACTCATTGCAAAATATGCGAGCGGCATGACTTGCAGCATTTTTAAGCCAAAAAACGGCGATATCTGATTTATTAAAGGCCCCCTTATATATAACAGCGCGCCCCCTTTTTGCTTGCTTGGGCCGTTTATCGTAGCTGTACTCCTAAATTTAGTGGAAATTTCTAATTTACAGACAGAGACTAATGGTCGTCTCGGAAAATAGATTAGAAGACCTGTTGAAAGAGCGGTCTAATTTAAAATAAAAATGTCATTCTGCGCGTCCGAACTGTCTCTCAGCGCAGCCGCCCAAACCAGCAGGAGCAATTAGTAATGTGAGGTGACCGAAGGCGCTGAACTAATGTGACACGTTGGGAGTGATAGAGATCATTAACACAGGCAATGGCATGTTGGGTCTGCTGTGTTGTTAGATACGGCCTGGATAAGACTATATGAATATAGACAACTATCACTTACATCCCCCGTGTCATGTAATGTTAGCAGAGCAATTACGTGCTAGCGCCCGGTGCAGTATACACCGCCACAAAATATGGCAGGGGAAGAGATTTTCTATTTTAATGCCCATAATCAATCACATTCTGCTAAACCAAAGCCTTTCCCACAAAATCATATAAAGGATGATATTAAGGGGCGGACACACTTTGCTTATTTTTTTTATTTTATTTGTGTTTTTTTTTTTTTTTTTTGGGGGGACTTTTTGGCTTCTAATAAGCATCATGAAATGCATGTGATTTGTAACCAGCATCTTTTTCAGGTGGCCTTTCTTTAGTCACACATTGTTTTACTTGCATTTTTTTCCCCTTCCTATAGAGTCTAAGGGCTCATGCACACAAATGTATTTTCTTCCCGTGTCCATTCCATTTTTTTGCGGATTGTATGTGGAACCATTCATTTCAATGGGTCCGTAAAAAAAACGGAAGTTACTTCGTGGGCATTCCGTTTCTATATGTCCGTTCCGCAAAAAAGAATAGAAAATGTCCTATTATTGTCCGCATTACGGATAAGCGTAGTACTGTTCTATTAGGGGCCAGCTAATAGACGTCATCACACAGACGTCATCAATATTTTTAGCGGACCTCACAATACATACAGTCGAGTCCTTGAGCCCTAAATGTTATTTTAGGGAGCCTTCACACGTGGCAGAAATCTTCTGCCCGAAAATCAGCAACATCACGATAACACCATTTTATTATCTATGGCAGACTGATTCTGCAGGGAAAATCTGCAACAAAATCCGCGCCAATTTTCCTGCAGCGTTTTCCACTGCACAATCAGTCAGCCATAGATAATACGGTGGTGTTATCTTCATGTTGCGGATTTTCTGGCAGAAGCATTCTGCCACATGTGAAGGCTCCCTTACACAGACCAGTTATCTGTCAGACGCTCCCGATCACTCTCAGATCGTCTGCGGAGGGGACTGCTGCGTCTGCATGCTGCAGTCACCTCCACTGTATGGGGACAAGCAAACCAATCACTGATCGATTGTCCCCACAGAAAATAATTGTTCCAGAGCAGCAGAGCGCTGTCTGTGCACCACAATGTACTGCGCAGGAACGATGATTTTCCATGGATCTTGTGAGATGCCATCCCCCGGTGAATGAGCGTTCGGGCGTTCATCGGGTAATTGGCAGCACCTTTTACACAGTCAGATTATCTGGAAAAAGTATTCATACAAATGTTCTTCCCCGACCGTCTGACACGTAATCGATCCATGTAAATTAAAAGGACCTTTAGGGTACGTGCACACGTTCAGTATTCATGTGCGGAGAATCCGCACTGAAATCCGCAGGTGTTCGCAGGCAAATCCGTGCAGTCAATCCGCATCAATTGGTGTGGATTTCCATGTGGATTTTACTAAGTGAATGGAGAAAATCCAGTCAGGAAAAATTAAATAAATTGACATGCTGCGGATTTGAAAAAAAATCCACATCGTGTGCATTAAGAATTTCAAATTCTCATAGAATACAATGTACATGACCTACGGTGCGGATTTTCCGCACGCAATCCTGATCGTGTGCGTTTAGCCTTAGGGTACGCGGCCACACGGTCAAGATTCCAGGTGCAGTTTTGAAAGCCAAAATCAGGAGTGGATTTAAAAAACATGAAGTTGTACTGTATCTGTCCTTTATTCTTTCTCTACCCCTGATTGTGGCTTTCGAAACTGCACCAGGAATCTTGACTGTGTGGTCGCACCCTTAGGCTACATTGACACAACAGTGAAAAACGGACGTGCAAAACTTTTTTTACGTCTGTTTTAAGAACAATAGTACTCTATGGGGTTATTCAGACGGCTGTTGTTTTGTCGGTCAGTTAACAACCGACGTCAGAAAATAGAACGTGTTCTCACGGACTGACATACCATTGAAGGAGACCGTTTTTAATGTCTGTTTCTCAGAAAAAACTGAGGTTTTTTTCACTGTCATGTGAATGCAGTCTAAGGCCTCTTGCACACAAACGTTTTTTTTTCAGTTTACGGTCCGTTTTTTGGGTTCCGTTTGCAGTCCGTATACGGAACCATTCATTTCAATGGGTCTGCAAAAAAAAAAACGGAATGTACTCCGTATGCATTCCGTATTTCCGTTTTTCTGTTCCAAGATAGAACATGTCCTATTATTGCCCGCAACTCACATTCCATGGCTCCATTCAAGTCAATGGGGCTATGAAAAAAAAAAAAACAGAATGGATACGGAATGCATCTGTATGTTATCCGTATCCGTTCCGTTTTTTGCGGAACCATCTATTGAAAATTTTATGACCAGCCTAATTTTTCAATGTAATTACTGTATACTGTATATGCCATGCTTCCGTTTGCGATCTGCAAAAAAATGGATCACATACGGAACGGAAACACTACTGAAACAAAAAAACGGAACAACGGATCCGTGAAAAACGGACCGCAAAATACTGAAAAAGCCATACGGTCGTGTGCAAGAGGCCTAATTCTAAGGGAAAACCCCTGGACAAAGGCCACACCCAGAACATGCCGTTTTTTGCGTTCCGTATACGGAACCATACATTTCAATTGGTCCGCAAAAAAACGGAATGTACTCCGTATGCATTCCGTTTCCGTATTTCTGTTTTTCTGTTCCGCAACACTTTGAGTCAAGTCCTATTATTGTCCGCAAATCACGTTCAGTGGCTTCATTCAAGTCAATGGGTCCGTATAAAAAACGGAATGCATACGGAACACATGTATGTATGTCATCTGTTTTTTGCGGATCCACGCTGTAGAAATGCTATGCCCAGCCCATTTTGCACATGTGTTTGGTGTTTGCAAAGATTACAAAGTTCCTGTTTTTTTATTTTAGGAAAAATAGAATGGGAACACAACGGATCCAAAAAACTGAACAGTGGATCCTAGAAAAACGGACCGCAAAACCATACGGTCGTGTGAACAAGCCCTTGCAAAAAACAATGGGTCACATTCTGATTATTAGAAGTTATCCCCTATCCATAGTATAGGGGATAGCTATTAGATTAGTGGTGGTCCTACCGCCGGGACACACATCGATCGATTGAATAAGGGCCCCGTACCCCCTGCAGCCCCCTTGACATGAACGGAGCAGACTTTTGGGCACGTGTGCCGCCGCCCCATCCCTGCATCCCCACCGATGAGCCGTTCTGCAGTAGATTTTCAGTTGGAGTAAGCTCTGCAGTTACCAGCTCTGTCCACCACATAATGGGTGGAGCTGTGTATATTCTGGCGCTGACTTCCATGACCGAAGTTACACTGAAACAGCTGATTGGTATGGGGCGGCATATCTGACCCCTGCCAATCAGATATTGATGACCTCAGGATACAACCGCTTTAAACTGCAATTCTTTTTATTATGCAGTGATAAAACTCCGCTTAGAGAAGCAGAAGTCCCCTTAAATAAATCTCCCTATTAACTACGCACTGTTGTAACTAAGAAACAAAATCTCTTCTATGGACGTCCATAGGGATGCACACAGATATTCTTCCACTATGGGTGCACTTTACTGTTAACATTCTGCCATAAAAAAAGAAAAGTATATTTATACATTCCTCTTCACTAAGGAACATCCCGCCAGATCTCGAGCGCTAGTATGAAACAAGCCTAATACCGCAAGTGAGTGCGAATGATTTCTGTAGTAATAAATACCGGTAAGTAATAAATATCACTAAACAAAATATCTGTATGTAAAATATATATATATACATACACACAATGCATTCGGAAAGTCTTCAGATCCTTTCACTGTTTCAATCACAAAAAAAGATACAAAACATCCTGCACGGTGTAATAAATGAATATGCAGATGTGCATGTCTACATCTATAAAAGAAAAAAAGCGGAAAATAATGCACTAATAACACAATCGATGCAGACATTATATATGGACTAAGCCCTCATTCTCTCTGAGACACTCATCCAATATATTGTGATCAAAAACACATCTGTGCCCGCCTACCAGCGCCAAGGTGGTCTCAATCAGGCAGGTCCTACTCGAAACCTACCTATGCCGTTGGGCATCTACATTCAGGAGAGCAGACCCTGCACATATAGTGTGCTGCTCCTAGTTACTGTACCTCTCTGTGCACCAAGCAACCGATGAGGGGAGGCGCATGCACAGCTATATGTACCAGGTCTACTGTGCGATTTTTGTTCACTTTTGCCCCACCTATCCCACAGGCGACCTTGATTGTCGTAAACGGTCCTAATACTTATGTCCATGCAAAATTTTAGTTTTTCCTTTTTAATAAATTTGCCACAAATTCACGTCATTATGGGGTAGAGTGCATAATGAGGGCAAAACTTGATTTTCTAAATATTATTTTAGCACAAGGCTGCAGCATAACAAAAGGAGAAAGGGTCTTTGCCCTTGAAGCCATGGTCCCCCAAATGAGTCCTAAGGGTATATGCACACGATGCATATTAGGTGCAGTTTTGAGCCCAGCACATTTCCAAATGTCATGTACATGGTGCATATTTTGAACGCATGGAAGTTGACCTGTGATGTGGCTTCTAAAATTTGCAGCACGTCAATTGTTTCTGTGGCATATAGACAATGTGGTGTGGGGTTTGATGTGCCTTAAAAAAATGCACAAAAACCACCATAAATTGTGCAGATTTTTGTCTTTTTTAGCATATTTGTGCAGTTCTAATGCGGATGTTCTTCATAACAATCAGCATTGTGTGCATATCCCTTGGGGTTATGTGCACACGATGCATATTACCGACAGTTTTTGTAAATTTCATGTATACAGTGCCTTTTTATTTTACTTGCAAAAATTAACCCCTCAGTGTGCATTTTGAAATCCACAGCGCGTCAATTGTTTGCACAGATTTTGGCCTCATGCACACAACCGACAGATGACTTTCGTGTGTAGTCCCCACCCGGTTGTCCATTCCGCAATTTATAGAACACGTCATATTCTGGTCTGCAAAATGCAGTCCATGGACCCATTAAAGTCAATTGGTTTGCAAAAATAAAAAATTCGGATGACACACAGGCGGTTTCCATCTTTTCGGATCCGTGATTTGTGCATGGTCTTGCGCTTGAGGCCTTTCAGAGGGGATTGGACCCCTGTCAAAATCTACATGTATTTGTACGGATTTGGTGCAGAAATGCATGGTAAATGCACATAAACCACACTGCTGTTTGTATGTAACGTCTCAAAGACTTACAGTAAGTATATTTTTAGGGGAAAAAAACCCGCGGATGTTTAGTGCTTGAATTAGCCTTGAGAATTTGAGTACCGTACATTATTTAGCAGCGTAGGAATCATTAGTTTCCTAAATGTAAACCATGCCTTTAGACATTTGTGATTGAAACAATGCGAGAAGCCTGCATTAACAATGTCGCCTGCTGGCGCATTTACAGTTGGTTTGTTTTACATACGGTATAATGTGCAAACTCATTGACAGGCCGAGGTTTGTGTTTAAATCCCCTTGGAAAAAAAACAAAAAAACCCGGCTCTGCAAATAAATAGCTGCGCTAATAAACCCTGCCACGCATTGTATTTAAAGCCAGGTGTTCGATATTGCCGGTGTCAAGACCGGTTTGCAGGACAGATCCTACACATCTCGCTGCGGTCCGCCGAGTAATGCCGCCTTAATATAAGCATATTACTCAGCAATTTATCATTATTTACTGACACCGACTTGTGCGTTCCGGCTTGTATAAGACCACGACGTATAAGCGATTGGCCTGCTAGAATGTGTCACTCATCCTATTATTTAATGGTGTTTTCATATGTATTGTTCGCCTTTTAAGTTGTGCTGCTGCCTGCGTATGGCTGTGACATCCGAGGCAACTGTTGGACCTTGTCACCGATTCCACTTGAGGGTGCCGAATTCCTGACTAATGAGGCCTTTTTCCTCCCTGACATGAGAAGCGGCATCAGTCATGCACATGTATAAACAGACACACATGTAACCCTAAACTGAGCAGAGGCTCCATGCTCCAGTCAGGCCTGTCAGGAAAATGATTAATGGCCAAAAGGCTCCAAATTACCTTCATTGTCAGCTCCGTATTGTTAGTTCTGACAACTAATGAGCTCCGACAGCCCTTCCTTTCTCACACAGCACTTAAAGAGCGTGTGATTTCTCTCTCCAACCTTTAACTCATGTGCAGCCAAGAAGTCACCGCTCTCGCCTTCACTGTTTAATATCTCCAAGAAATGCCCCTTCTTGGCATTGAGTGGCATTGGCATTGTTTGGTGGGCAGCTGCCATACCCGCCTCATTGTCAGGGAAGTGTTTTACAATGTTTAATTTTATTTATAGGGGGGAATAAGTCTCATTATTGGCATTATTTGGCGCTGTTAATAGAGACATACCCAGACTGAGAGGGGGGCGTAGTTCATTCGCAACGGGGGCTTTCTCCTGGTGCTGGTCGATGCCCTCTTGCTTCCTCCCCAGAGATCAAATGTCTTTCACAGCCCACCACCATTGCAGATTTCGAGACAGATGCAGAAATGGAAAGGAACCTCCATTTGGCCTATTAGAAAATGATATAATTGTATATACTCTATTAGTCCAGATCTGCAGATGAGTCCTCCGTGGACCATATCGGCAAACTATCGACCACTGTTTATGGCGGGCTGTAGATGACCTATAAAGTGCCGGCTACAAATTGTTGTAAAACAGACTCCCATTGTAAGCAGTCCTACTAGTGAATCATATTAGGGAATTGCTTATAATGAAAATTCTCAGTATTTTAAGACAAGACCAGATGTCGGGGCCATTCAGTGACCAGAATCGGGAACCAGTGATTTGGTAAATTTGTGATTCGGCACCAGCCCCAATAATCTGTAGCTTTATAGGAACTCCATGGCCTGGTTGTATAGTAGGCAAGGCAGTGATCAGATAATACCCTAGGGAGATTCTATGCCAGTTTTAGTCTACAGTCCATTGGAGTGAAGTGTGCCGAGTTTATTAGGAGGCTGACAAATCTTAATAAATTTGGCGCATCAGTCCGTGTGCCAGAATCTACCATAGCTACCTCAGCTATGATTTATGCCCCCATCTACCTGCTAAACCCTTCTGCCTTTCGAAAAGTATTGACAAGTATACAAAGTTACAAATTAATGGAATTTTGCCAAATTATGACATGTGCCATAATTTGGGACTTTCTGAAAAAATGAGAAAAAAGCATGGCTCGCACATCCCCCATGCTATGCATTGATCTATAATTGCTTCTCAGCACAATTCATATCGCTTCTCAGCGTAAATAGTAGTATACCAAACCCTAATCCACATGGCATTAGTGTAAGTTTTGATCAAAATGCTTTGGCCCCCTCACCACACCTAGGTTGCCTCTATGAGTGGGTACCTACACTAAATTGGTGCAGCGCCACCACTGCAACACCACGCCAGCCAGTGGTGCGACCCAGCAGTCCAGCAACAACACCCCTGCTATCAAACTAAGCCCCATGGCACTGGGCACCACCAACCCCCGCAGCAACATCAAAGGTGAGCTTTTGACATCTCTTCACAGAGGCAGAGGCAGTTGCCATTGCAGACGGGTGGCATCCAGACCCATGTAGATCTTGCCATGTCGTTTCTTTGCTTCCTGCTCTATTGTAGTTTTTATTTTACTTACATAGCACCAACATATTCCACAGCTGTCTCCGGTGGAGCGCACAATATAATTTCCCTATCAGTATGTCTGGAGTGTGGGAGGAAACCCAGGCAAACACGGAGAATATTCGTGCAGGACCACAGCGTTGCAAAGTCCTTGTGCCAGCCACAGAACCACTGAGTTTGTGTTGACTTCTGCCCATTTGAATTGGGGATGATTTCATTTGGGATAAGATTTAGAACTGGAGAAACATACATGTTGTTGGATTTATCTCATTGGCTGAACTGACAGTCCTTCCTAATTGACTGTTACTGGCTTTCATCAGTTAAGAGCGCCGTCTTGACAGGTCATATGATAGATGTCTTCTATTTTGTAGCATTTTCTCTATTGCTCCTGCATGGAGGATACTAAACATATGGAGACCAGCAGCATTTAACTGCTCGACATCACGAACAAGACCTCCATTAATGTGCTGCCTAGGAGAAGCTTGTTGGTCTGAAGAGTAGGACAGCACAGAATGTTTTTTAAAAATCAGTTGACTAGTGGTAAGGTTGCCCTTAGCATTTGTAAATGTTTTGGTTTAACATGGACATTTATTAATTTAACAGCTTAAAAGGTGCGGGCACCTTCCAAAAGAATGTACTGGTACTGGATATTTAGAATAAAAATAAAGCAACTTTGTCAACAGCTTTTTTGCAGACCTATCCATCCCCATGGTAACAGACTACAAACAACCTTTGTGTAGTCTGGTCCCGCAGTCCTACTCCATTCCAACTGTCTCCTACTTCTTACTAACCTACTGAACCTATATTAGCAAAGGAGAAGGAAAGGAGTATATTTGCAGGATCAGACTACATAGACTTTGTTGTCTGTTATTATGTAGGTAAATGTAGCCATATACATCCGCACATTTAATACCATATCGTACAGGATGGTTTATATAAAGTTTTTTCTGTGATTTGTTTCCTATGTAGGTCTGCATAAGACCTGTAGTCACAAAGCAGAGCGTTTGTAATCAAGATGGCTTGTGTAATTTTTTACATTAGTTGCCTTGGCACAGTTAAGTTGATCTTGTGATGTGTCATACATATATGTGAAAAGAACTGACATAACTTTCTAAGAATACTGTCACTGTTTTAGTGGACCTTTGCTAATTCTCTCTCTGGCTCTGTGATGCATGTCTGACAAACAGGAAAAGACTGAAGAACACAGGATGCGAACTCACAGAAGAGTAGGAGTTACAATAATGAATTACAAGCATAGATAACTTACATAAACCAAATATAACAACGGCCACTAGATGGCAGCAAGGTACACTAAACATAGTGGTAAACAAATATCAAAGAGTACAATTAAATGAATTCTAGTTGAGACACCATTAGCTGGGACAGTACAGTTTACATAAAACATCAATACTGACAGTAATTCATTCGTTGTTGTTTTTTTCAGTTTTATTGTTTGGTTGCTACATACATTTACGCCACACGATTGTCGTCTAACATCAATTGTTAGCTTTGAATTGTAACACTTATCTGCTCCCCCTAAATCCCGACTGTTGTGTCTGCTTTTCAGTAGCAGAAATCTCAGAACTACCAGAGGGGTTTTAGCACTCTATAGATGTCCTTGTGGTCTAGAAATCAGAAGTGGTCGTCAATCACAAACATCACCAATGTGACCTATGCTTAAGAGGTAATGTTGACTGGATTGTCTCTCTATCCACTGCCCAACTGTTCTAGAAGAAGTCTTGGAAAGAGAGAGGTCTTCTTCATTATGACAGTGGGGAGGAATGACCCCGGTGACAGTAGGCTCATCTGTTATAAACTTTGGCTGCCTGTTTACACTGTGTAGGAAAGTTTGATAAAGACTTGTCTAGGACAATAGAGAACACCCTATTGTGAACTGACAACTCCCCAGTCCTTGTTGTCGGTATCTATTGTATTCTCTTATGTGACTGTTTTCCCCAAGTTAATTTTTGTAGCAAAGAACATTTATCAAAGATGTGAAAGGACAGGTGGACAGGTGTAGGAGCCGCCACCAAATGGCCTATATTTGGGGTATGCACTTCCATCCCATTTGTTCAGTTAATGGATGGCAATCATTCTTGTCTTCTGTCAGGCAGAGGAAGTGGTTTGGAAAGGGACCCCATGGAAGCTGCCTTATCTACCATGGGAAAGGAAGTCAGGGTTATTCTTATCATTGTGTATCTATGTGCCATTGAGCGTGCACACGGCTCATCACCGTGCAGCACCCGCACAGCGCAGGACACAAGGAACTGCCACAGCTAGAAAGCAGATCACCAGACCTACATCTGGCAGTCTTTATACCAGGGTGATTATTTTGTCTGACAGTGGTTTGCTTCATAACTAAAACAGAAGAATTTATGATCTCCCATAGGCTTTGATAATGAGATATGAATTGGCATGGGATTATATAGCAGCAAAGCGGTGTAAGAAGATTGATTGTACTACCAAGATCACAAAGTTCTAGACATCAAATGCAGGGGGAATGGAGGGAGGGGGGAATGGACTGGGGTTGGCCAACTTTAAGCATATGTGCACTTCCAGACACTCCTAGAGGCGGGTTATTTCCCTAGAGAAGAAAAATATTAATTTCTGTCAGGGACCTCCCCACCTACAGTACTGAGTCAGCTGAACCCGCCATTCTCAGCAGGTTCGGTTGACAAAAGACTAATGTGCATGGCCAGCTTTAGGATAGGTTCACATTTGTGTCTGAGGTTCCTGCAGGAGCCTCTTTCCCGGATTCAGGCGCATGCATGCAGCAATATTTTGTCCAGCAAAGTGCTGGTATTCGTACCTGGCACCTGACAGACCCGATTCTAGCGAATGGGATTTGTCAGGCGCTGGCAGTGTACAACATATGCCGGATCTGGCGATTCTGGTGTTCTGTTCCTATGCCAAAGCAGAATACCAGAATTTGGACACACATGTGAAGCCAGGCCTGATTCACGCATTTAAGTTTGGTGCTGTTCTTTAAGCCAAACTTTCTTCTTTTGGATCCCTACCTTATTTTATTACAGATTTTCAGCCTCTGGATTCAACCAAAAATGTTCCCAATACCTGCAAGAAGGGGCAGTGAGGCACTTGGGGCAGGAGGAGCAGAAGGGGCAGTGAGGTACTTGGGGGAGCAGAGGGGACAGTGGGGCATATGGGGGAGAAGAGGGGACATTGAGGCACTTGGGAGAGCATAGGGGACATTGAGGCACTTGGGAGAGCATAGGGGACATTGAGGCACTTGGGGGAGCAGAGGGGACATTGAGGCACTTGGGGGAGCAGAGGGGACATTGAGGCACTTGGGGGAGCAGAGGGGACATTGAGGCACTTGGGGGAGCAGAGGGGACATTTAGGCACTTGGGGAAGCAGAGGGGACATTGAGGCACTTGGGGGAGCAGAGGGGACATTGAGGCACTTGGGGGAGCAGAGGGGACAGTGAGGCACTTGGGGGAGCAGAGGGGACAGTGAGGCACTTGGGGGAGCAGAGGGGACAGTTAGGCACTTGGGGGAAGCAGAGGGGACAGTGAGGCACTTGGGGCAGAAGGGGCAGTGAGGCACTTGGGGGATTATAGGGGACAGTGAGGCACTTGGGAGAGCATAGGAGACATTGAGGCACTTGGGGGATCATAGGGGACAGTGAGGCACTTGGGAGAGCATAGGGGACATTAAGGCACTTGGGAGAGCAGAGGGGACAGTGAGGCACTTGGGGGAGCAGAGGGGACAGTGAGGCACTTGGGGGATCAGAGGGGACATTGAGGCACTTGGGGGAGCAGAGGGGACAGTGAGGCACTTGGGGGAGCAGAGGGGACAGTGGGGCATATGGGGGAGAAGAGGGGACATTGAGGCACCTGGGGGATCATAGGGGACAGTGAGGCACTTGGGAGAGCATAGGGGACATTGAGGCACTTGGGGGAGCAGAGGGGACATTGAGGCACTTGGGGGAGCAGAGGGGACATTGAGGCACTTGGGGGAGCAGAGGGGACAGTGAGGTACTTGGGGGAGCAGTGGGGCATATGGGGGAGAAGAGGGGACATTGAGGCACTTGGGGGATCATAGGGGACATTGAGGCACTTGTGAGAGCATAGGGGACATTGAGGCACTTGGGGGAGCAGAGGGGACATTGAGGCACTTGGGAGAGCAGAGGGACATTGAGGCACTTGGGGGAGCAGAGGGGACATTGAGGCACTTGGGGGAGCAGAGGGGATATTGAGGCACTTGGGGGAGCAGAGTGGACATTGAGGCACTTGGGGAAGCAGAGGGGACAGTGAGGCACTTGGGGGAGCAGAGGGGACAGTGAGGCACTTGGGGGAGCAGAGGGGACAGTGAGGCACTTGGGGAGCAGAGGGACAGTGAGGCACTTGGGGGAGCAGAGGGGACAGTGAGGCACTTGGGGGAGCAGAGGGGACAGTGAGGCACTTGGGGCAGAAGGGGCAGTGAGGCACTTGGGGGATCATAGGGGACAGTGAGGCACTTGGGAGAGCATAGGAGACATTGAGGCACTTGGGGGATCATAGGGGACAGTGAGGCACTTGGGAGAGCATAGGGGACAGTGAGGCACTTGGGGGAGCAGAGGGGACAGTGAGGCACTTGGGGGAGCAGAGGGGACAGTGAGGCACTTGGGGGAGCAGAGGGGACAGTGAGGCACTTGGGGGAGCAGAGGGACAGTGGGGCATATGGGGGAGAAGAGGGACATTGAGACACTTGGGGATCATAGGGGACAGTGAGGCACTTGGGAGAGCATAGGGGACATTGAGGCACTTGGGGGAGCAGAGGGGACATTGAGGCACTTGGGGGATCATAGGGGACAGTGAGGCACTTGGGAGAGCATAGGGGACATTGAGGCACTTGGGGGATCATAGGGGACAGTGAGGCACTTGGGAGAGCATAGGAGACATTGAGGCACTTGGGGGATCATAGGGGACAGTGAGGCACTTGGGAGAGCATAGGGGACAGTGAGGCACTTGGGGGAGCAGAGGGGACAGTGAGGCACTTGGGGGAGCAGAGGGGACAGTGAGGCACTTGGGGGAGCAGAGGGGACAGTGAGGCACTTGGGGGAGCAGAGGGGACAGTGAGGCACTTGGGGGAGCAGAGGGGACAGTGAGGCACTTAGGGCTGGGGGAGCAGAAGGGAAAGTGAGGCAACTAGGGTAGGGGAAAGTGAGAGGAACCGCTAACCTGAGGAGGAGGGACGATTTGTGCAGCACCCTTTCAGCAGTGTAAAGGACCTTTTCCCATTCCAAAGAGCCCACTAACCAGTGAGTGCTTCCCTTATTCTCCTGATGGTTATTGGTTAATTAAACAACCATTGATCGCTTCCATTAGTCTCATGAGGGAAACGCTCATTGGTAAGTCTGCTGCTTGGTAAAGGGGCAGCCCCTTACACTGCCGAAGAGTTTCCTGCCGCCAGTGCCGCGATCTCAGCCTCCACAGTGCTTTTTTTTGACTGCGTTGCCTTTGCTGAGATTGAGACAAAAGCATTGCTGTGGTTTGTCAGGTATTACATTTCTGCGCAGCATCCTTGTCCCTTTCAGCAATGGGGATTAAATATGCCAGAAGTACAAGCTCGGGCTGAGATTGTACCACACAGGCCACAGAGAGAGGAGCCAGCCTTACAAATGAAACTTGCTATCATGTGGCGCCCTGGCAGTCTCCTATTAGTGAGTGAACTTGTGTTTTCAAGTTTGGCGTACAAGGTTCGTGTTCCGGTTATCTACGAATCCCGTTATGGATTCCGCTACCACGGATCATAATGGAATTTCATGCACCACGGAAGCCTAGAAGAGACATTCCATATTGCATTCCATCATAATAGAAGTCTATGCTGACCATAGACGGGGGGGGGGGGACATCAATACATCACGGGGGGGGGGGATTTGGGGGCATTGGTGAAAACAATGGCGGCTATTGCAGGTGTATGTATATATATACCATGGTTGACAACTTGTGTTTTACACTACAGAAAGTTTTTTCTGAATCTGTATATTTGAATGCACAAAAGACATTAGGTCCAAATCTGTTATTGGCGCCGATACTGCATTATTTTCAGTCAGTATCAGTGTCTTCACTGTGTTTGTGGAAAGGGAAGGACATTTTATTGCGCCTCCCTGTCTTTGAGTTCCAAAAAAACAGGTTTGCAAACCGTTACATGCTTTGTGTGACTGTGTACATTTAGGCCCACAAATTTGAGGAATACGACAGGGTTCCAAACAAAAGATTCAGAGCCAGAAAGTGTAGCAGCACCAGCTATCCGTCCCGAAGAAGTAGAAGTAGCCAGCAGTTGTCCCTGGCTTCGGAAAGGCACAACATTATCATTGAGGAGAAAGAGGATGAGATTGTGGATTGGCTGACTCGCACTTCATCTCAGTCGCAGCAGAATGACATGGAGGTGATTTCTGAGTCTGACAGTGCCATAAAGCCAGGGGTCACAGAATTCCTCCTGCTCCTCCTCCTTGCAGTCCCACTGAAGGCTGTCATTGGAGTCCTCTCTGTCTTTAATGCCCCTTCCTATTAGGACACCTTCCTTTTTTTTTCTTTTTTCTTTTTTTTTTACACTAAGAAGTGGCAAGAAAACCCCACCATGCCCTATGACAGATAGTCAAGAGAGTCTCCCTGTGGATGACTTGTGTGAGCTCAATCAGCATTTGTACTGCCCTAAGGAGATGGAGGAGGCTGGAGACCCCAAGAATAGCTGTGTTGGTGGTGGGGGCAGCGACAGTGGCCATTGGGGCAAATGCAAGGGGAGGGGTGCCAAAGAGCCCACTATGATATCTCACTGTCTGATAAAAGTGGCAGGGATGTGAGGACTCTGATGACGCGTTGGACAGGAACTGGGGGCCGGATTGGAGTGCAGAGGAGGAGACAACATCAGAGAAAGAGGGTAGCGGCGGCAGTAAAAAGCAGAGGTGACATACCTTCGAAAGAACAGCCAGAGTCATGTCTGCTTTGGGATCTGGTAATGCCTCTGAGACTGTGGGTGGGTTAGGTCCAAAACGTGCCAGAGTTACGCCAACCTCTTTTGACACCACCTGGCAACCCCCCCCCCCCCCGCCATGATTGTGTCGGCCTGGCTTCTACACCCGACACTTATCCACCTCCTCCATGGACAAGCTCTCGTCCCCAACAGCAGCAGGGCACAGCATCGCTCCCACTCCTCCTCCTTCCTATCACATGTGCCAAGTAAAGCATTGCCATGCCGTGTTGGGGCCTGGGCAAGAGTAGCCATGCAGACGAGCAGTTGCTAAAGTACATCTTGCAGGAAATATCCCACTGACTGTCACCCCGACGACTCCTACTGGGCAAGGTGGTCCACGACAATGGGTGCAACATTGTGGCCACCCTGAACCTGGGGGAAATAGCACATTCTTTCTGCATGGTGCACGTCATTAACCTAGTAATGCAACACTTTTTAAAAAAGGGCACTGGCTTGTGCAAAGTGCTGGAAATTCCAGGAGACTGTCCATGCATTTCAGCTACTCTTACATGGCTTTCAGTGAGCAGATGCCTGTTGCCAGCACGTCTGAAAGGGAGGCCCCTCACAGAGTCACCAACCTCCCGCTGCCACAAGCCGCAGCAGCCAGTTCAGTCAGGAGCAGTTTTTCATGTGCTGCGCCAGGCTAGTCAGCAAGCCAAGACCTCCCACCTCAATGCCCAGGTTCAGGCCTATTTACAGTCTGCCCTGTCTCTGTTGCATACCCTGCTCCCTTACCCTATGGATTTCTAGGCAGGCAGTCTAGAACAGTGGCCTGAACTGGCACTACACGATTTGTTTCTTCTGTCTTGCCCAGCCTCCATTGCAATCTTAGAGAGGGTTGTCAGGGCTGCAGGGCGTATGGTAATACCCAAACAGACCAAGTTGTCCTCCGCCAGTGTCTAAAACACCACTTATGTCAAAATGAACCAAGCCTGTATTGGGGAGGATTTTCACACTCCTCCGGCTGAGGCAGATTAATACATCTGGCCTACCATCATGTTCCTTAAGGCTGCTGCTACCTCCATCATACCACTTTCCCCATCATACCACTGCTGCTACCATCATGTTTCGTACAGCTGCTGCTGCCTCTATCATGCCACTGCTGCTGCCTGCCTACGATCATACTCTGTAAGATTGCTGCTGCCTCCACCTTGCCACTGCTGCCATCATGCTGCTGCCTGCCTACCAACATGTATTGTACGGCTGCTGTGGCTTTCTCCATCAAGCTTCTGCCCCCATCATGCCACTGCTACTGCCTTCCTGCCATCATATTCCATATGGCTGCTGCTGCCTGCTTGCTGACATGTACCATATGGCTGCTCCTGATGCCGCTGCCTCAGCTGCTAATCCCCTGCTGCCACCAATATTAACACTACGCATCTGCCACTACTACCACCACCCATAGACAGTTGATTACTTACTTGTATGTTATGCTGCTTCTGCTGCCACTAATATTTTGGCCACATGACTCTAATACCCTACCCTTTCCACATCCACACTGCACTGCTGTTGCTCCCATTTAAAAGGGAGAATTTTTCTTCTGACTTTTAACACTTGTGCATGTCATTGGGCAGGCATTCTGATCCTGTAAAGGCATAATTGTTGGAGGCTTGGTCCCCAACATGCCACATTTTTTTTTTTTTATCCCATAGCACACTGCCCCCGATAAAGAACAATTTTTGGAAGCTTTGGAATATGCATAACACATTTGCCGGTGCGGTGTGTTTTTAAACATGCTGTTCATTAACGCTGTCAAACAAACGTTTAGTCATAGCTATGTATGTTAGCGTTACTCATACATCAGTTACTATTGCTGTCATAGTGTTCAAGAGCTTAGGGAGGTTACAAAACGCAAAAATTAATAAAAAAATGAGCGAAAAGAGAGAAAATGTTTTCCTAAAAATTTGGAGTCTTAGGAGACTAGAGGGTGTTTTTCCAGGCCACTAGGAGCCAATCTGGTTAAAATTCAATGAACCTGAACCGAACCACGACAGGTTAACTAATCTCTACCCCTCTCATAGTCATGCCTCCTTAGCCCTCACACAGTGATGCCCTCTTTAGTGACCTCCCTCCCAGCTATCCCCCCTTAAATGGCCCCCAACCCAGTTACAGCTCCCTCATAGGGTTATACACCTTTGGATGTCTCCCTCAATTATGCCCCTTTACTGGCCCCCTCACAGGATTATGCCCGCTACCCCACTTTTTACATACTAACATAGAGAAGCATGGCTGCTCCGCTCTGCTGTCTGTGGCTCAGCTCAACAAGGGTGATGACATCAATACATCACGCCTACTTAAGCTGAACTACAGGCAGCACGGTAATGGTGAAGAAGGGAGTTGAAGGCTCCCTGCCTCACCACTGTAGTCAACTGTATCTGCATCCTCAGGATTTCAGATACAGTTGAATGTGGGACATCCAAGGGCCTGGAAAGCTGACAACCATGGTTCACAAAGTATGGCTCTATGGTATATATGATCACAGTCATATTTGATATCGCCCATATTTTATTAAAACTGGAATGGCTAACAAACTGCTGAACATCGGACCTTGTATGCCATTTATATTGGTTACATTTTTATTGTATTTGCATTCATATTGATCATATATGTGGTGATTATATTTGATGGTATTTTTTTAATTGTAGGTGCATATACCTATCGCCCAGAAATTATTAGCTGACTTTTATGCATTGTATTCTTTTTTTCCTGTCCGTTGGTTACTGACGTGAGGTTAAAAACGATCACTTCATGTGATGCTGTGAGGTTAGGTTCACATGTACGTATCGTTGTAACGTCTGTTCTTTCTCGTCCTCTTCTTGTTTCTTGCATGCGTGTACCGAAAAAAAAGCCCAATTTGGATTCCAAACAGACTGTTTGGTTTTTCTGCTGTACTAGCATCCTTTGACCGGCTTATCAGTCTCAGCGTGGATATCTTAAATCAGGCAATAAACCTTGGAACAGATTGTGCTCATAGATTCCGCTGGATAGAAATCATTGTGAGTTTAGTTCCAAAAACGTAAAATGTTAATGATTATCTCCAGTGGTGATTATGTCTGTACTGGAAGAAACTGCTGATCTGATAAAAGGTTAGGTATTTGTGCTTTTAAAATGATACACTGCGGTGTGCACGTCCTGTAGGACCACACTGTGGAATACCATGCCGCGGTCAGACAATCCAACCGTTGTTTTGGGCCGTTGTAGCTGTGGACTGTTAATAAAAGTGCCCATACACCTTCAATAGCTGTAGTCTAGATATCTGTCCCAACTCCACCATACACATTCTTTCAGGGGCGGATTGGGAAAAGTGGCCCTATGTTGTAGGTGGGTCCATATTGACAGAAGGCAAGGCTCATATAAGTGGACAGGGCCAACAATAGTAGGCTGGGCCAGCAATACTGTAGCGCAGCACAAAATACTGCTGCCCCAACTGCAGCATCCAACTCTATTACCGTCCTGAGGACGACCATACAGTTGAATGCAGGAGGGTTCTTTCTTCTATCAGCCAAGTGCATAAATACCAGATGTTCCTAGCATTAATTAAAGAGGACCTTTCATGAGGATAAAAAATATAAACTAAGTATGCCTACATGTAGAGCGGCGCCCAGGGATCTCCCTGCACTTACTATTATCCCTAGGCGCCGCTCCGTTTTCCCAGTATAGGCTCCGGTATGTTCAGAGATTCGGCTCAACTGGGAGGAGTCTGCCCGTTTTGTCCTCAGCGTCTCCTTCTCCTCCCAGGCTGTGAGCTGAGCGCTGCGATTGGCCAGCGCTACAGAAGGTGACGCCCAGGACAAAATGGGCAGACTCCTCCCAGTTGAGCCAAATTTCAGAACATACCGGAGCCTACACGAAAACGGAGCGGCGCCTAGGGATAATAGTAAGTGCAGGGAGATCCCTGGGCGCCGTTCTACATGTAGGTATACTTAGTTTATATTTTTTATCCCCATGAAAGGTTCTCTCTAATGCTGAGAGCATCAGATCGCTATGTGCCCGACTGGTGACGGTGCATTAGCCAATCGGGGAATTTCCCCGTAGAGTCTGTTGCCAGTCTTCCCCTGCGTACATGCTCGGTTTGGCAAACATGTTTGTATTGTCAATGGGAGGGAGGAGAAAGCCACTGCCAGACACCTCTAGTGGCAATTTATCTCCCAAGGGAACAAAAGGATCGAGCGTTAGTTCAGAATCTTTCCATGCACATTAGATTGTAGTCAGTCACACTGAAAAAAGTGGGTTTAGCTGGCAATACTGTAATGTATATGGGCACCTTATATGTGAACTTACTCATCCATGAGAAGTAATGGACCAGATTTGTGCCACGTTGCAGTGCACTGATCACTGTGTAACCAACCGGTAGAACTCTTACTGTAATACACACTTGTGAACCATCCCAGAACGTTCGGGAAGCTACAGGAAAAAGAAGAGACCTCTTGAACTCCCGAAGGAACTGGCAAGTCTACCACACAGCACATGGAGGGCTGCTTTCTCTCAAAAAGTTTTATCATGGTTCAGCCAACAAATTACACCCTGGCAGCTCCGCACATAATGGGTGCAATCCAAGAAATTCTCGGACTGCACTATAACATAGGCTATTCTGATTCAAGACCCAAAAGTTTATCTGCGTGGAACTCTGAATGAAGTGTGAATGACCTGATGGGGGTCTGTGTGCTGTCTGTATCTAGTCTGGGCTCGCTCAAACAGATGGGAACATTGCCCATCTCCATTGAGCCTAACTACATGGCGCCAGGATGATGTGTTATCAGATGAAGCACCAGCACCCATACTTGTTCTGAAACTGCGTAACACATTATGAAAGGGGTGCAGCCTAATCGGGAAAGGGGAGGGTCATTTGAAACACAAAATATCAGCAGCCTGACCTCAGG
The DNA here is from genome assembly GCA_033119425.1 of Bufotes viridis. Taxonomy (NCBI): domain Eukaryota; kingdom Metazoa; phylum Chordata; class Amphibia; order Anura; family Bufonidae; genus Bufotes; species Bufotes viridis. The sequence goes on along the minus strand of CM065590.1, from coordinate 75,425,520 downwards.
AATACACAGCATTATAAATCATTATAATAAAATTAGCGTAGAATTTTGGAAGTATAACAGAATGGTTGTGAAGATGTGAAACGCTTGGCATTCTAAGTGTGTGCTTGGCCCCTTCTAAAATTTTGTTACACTGGAGGGACTAGCCATGGGAGTAAATGATACATGCTTGTCAACTCTCCTGGAATGCCTGGGAGACTTACAGAAAAAGCAGAGACCTCCTAGAAAAAAGCCAGAAGAGTTGGCAGATTTCCCAGGCACCCCAAAACCAGATGGAACCTCCCAGAAAGCAGCCATGGATTTGGTGCTGGGATGCTGCTTCATCAGACTCAGCCCTGGCATCCATATTTAGGGAGAGGAGCTGTGTCACACAGGTGGTGTGAATCACCACAAAAGGTACCACTGTGGTCTGAAAAATGGGGCACATCAATGCCCGGAAGAAGAAAATGCAGACCTCCTGGAACCCTATTATAAACAGTTGTGAAGTATGAAATGATATATAGACCCTACTATATGACGTCCATTGTTACTGTGTGATACTATTGGTTTCCTCTTTTATGATAGCATATCATGGCATGCTGTGAGTCCATGCTCTTCATTCCTTGGTTGCTGTATTTTTAAGGAGTTGTTGGAAGAACATTACTTTCAGAAACTGCAGCAGAACCGTCCATGGTTTGCATGTGATGTCGCAGTTTAGCTTCATCAAAGTGAATGGAACTGAGCTGTAATACCAAACACAATCTGTGGTACTGTCTTTGGAAGAAAGCAGCCATGTTTTTCTCATCATGTACAACCCGTGTAATTTGAAGTTTGCTGTGGGTCTCTACATTCTAGTTATGCCCTCTAGCCTAGCCTAGAGAAAGGTGCAGGAACCTAGTTCTGAAGTCATGACTTCTATGTAAGTTTTTTTCGTTGATATAATGGATGACGGTCTTTTAAAAAAAAATCTTTATCATTTTTTTTAGGAGATAACTGATGATCAAGGAAACTCGGTTCAGTTTAATAATCAGTCAGTTATTACTGGATTTCCCATCACAATGGATTATAAACCCTTATCGTATCTGAACATTCCCTACACAAACAAGGAACAATGCTCAGTACACCGACTATATAGGAACACCCTCATAATAACTTACTAAGCTCTTCTTAGAATCTGACATATAGAAGGTAAAGAACTTTCCTTTGGCTGGGGAATAAGGACACATCAATATTAGGAACAGCTACACTGCTGAAATATTGGCATTTATCCTTCAAGCATAAATCAGTTACAAAGGAAGTTAAAGGAGCTGATCAGCTATTTGTTCTTCTGTATATGACTCACATTGACTTATATAAAAAAAAAAAAAAGCCATACTTCCCCTCACCAATGCCCCACATCTGCCATTCAGACCCTGCACTGGTCTCTGATGCTCTCCACTTCTTAGTCTCGGCTCAACACGCCGGACATGACGGGAAAGGCCCCCTCACTGGCCGTAGCAGATCTGTCATCATACTATACTGCTCTTCTATTGACCCAAATGGCTAATAGGCTAAAAAAATATTGTGCTATCAAAGAATACACACGCCGGACGAGTGAATCCACACATGTCCTATGGCCTGATGAAGAGCTTATTACTAAGCCCGAAACGTTGCCTGTAATATGTCCGACTGAAATAAAAACTCACCAAGCATCACAAAAATTCACTGGAGTGCTGTCTAAATTTTGTTATCTATCAAAGAATACGGCGGACGTGTGGTCTTGAGTCCATAAGCCTTAGACAAATTTTACAATACTTTGCTTAAAGGGGTTGTCGCATTACAAATTCTTATTCCATATTTACAGGATAGGGCATAAGTGTCTGATCAGTGGGACTGACTGCCAGGGTCCCCGGCAATCATGAGAATGGGGGCCCCATGTGCCACTTTTTGAACGGTGTGCCGGTCATACTTGAACACTGCCGCTCCATATAACACATCTCTTCCCTTGGAAAACACATCCATGCTTGGCCCAATTGAGGGTACATATGTATTGGGCGAGTTGGGAGACAGCACTTTCAGTTGACAGCTATCGAAAGTGTATGGGCATCTTTAATCTATAAGAAATTATGCTATTACTACCCCCCAGTCCTTTGCTTCTTATCTAGCAAGACTCCTGCTATAGGAATTGCTGGATGAAAGGAATTGTGCTGAATAAATAAGTATTTGGCAGACTTTCCCATAAGTACAAGCAAGGACACAGACTTTATCATAACCTTTAATCATTGTACTACTGCACCATTTTCGACCACTTGAAATAATACATAAGGGAACTGTATAAATAATAATTTCAGTATATGTTGTAACTGGAAAAAATCCCATTAGCAACACAGCAACATACCTCTAATATATATAATGTGCATGAACTGTGTCCTGTTGGGCTTGAAGGCCCCGGGTGTCTGATAGAATATCTCCAGCAATGGAATTATATTAGGTGATTGCTATTTATGCAGTTACCAAATATACTGTTTAAAGTAAAACCAAATGTAGAGCTCCGCTTGTAAATAATAAAATATAAAGAATAGTGCTTATATTATTATTATTTTTTTTTTTTTTACTTTGCTTTGAGCTTTTCACCCAGAGTCTAATTTCTTTTGTTTGAAGAAAAAGACCCTTTGAAGATTTGGCCAAAATCATCTTTTTATAATTTCAGGATTTCCTTTAAATTATTTAAGGAAATTGCCAAATTCATAAGAACTTTTTAGCACATGTGCTGGCGATCATTTTTCAAGACTTCCACCTCAGCCTCTTATTTGGAGACATACCGTAATTTTTTTGCAGTATATTTTGAAGGGGTTGTCTAGTTTTGAAAACCCATTTTGAAATACCTTATTAGGGTATTTTGAGCTAATAAAGGAGGTGCCCCATTCTGGGCCATCCTCTCACTCTGGATAATTTGGCGTGTCCATGCATCATGTTTACAGCCCTTTTTATTTTTATATAAACTGTGTAATTTGTCCCGTGGCCGTGCTGAAATCACGGATCAATGAATATAGAATAGGTTTCACCTCTCAACTAAATAAAGTCACGGAAAGGGGAGAAGTGTGAAAAAGGGATAAATCTCAATTTTATTGGTATATATTAAAATATTAGAGAGTGATGGGGGATACCCATAAATAGTATTTGCTCAGTCTATAGCTACTATCTCATGCAGGTAGAGGACAGCATATATTTAGGTCATACCGCATATGAGAATGTGCTAGGCGAGACAATGCACCCTAAAACACCTATGGTAGGAAAGCCTGGTTTGTAATCAGACTGCGCAGGAATACAAAGTGTACTGGCAATGGGAAATCTGCCAGTTGTTCCCAGCGCTGTGAAGTTACAACCAATGTGGTCCAGGGCCCAATTGCATAAACTGGCGTCTCTATAGAAGGGAATGCGGGTGCCAGATATAACAATGAATCGGAAGGGTTCCTAGACCATACCAAATTAACCTTAGGTGTTTGAGGATAAGTAGATGTAGCACCTATGCTTGACAGGAGGACCTGTCTAATTAGATCAGCAGTGCTAATGGATCCATAAAGACATAAACGGTCCAATGTCTGTCATCACATCAGGAGAAAGCCTGAATGTCAGTCCTTGATGCCGATCTAGACTGGCGGTGCACATCTACACCTCAGATCCACAAGGGGAGCTTTGTGGTTTAGCAAGCACTCTGGTGGATGGAGCCGTAGCAGTCCGTGTCAGTGTGAATCCAACATGTCCAGCTAGAGGTTCGACGCGTTTCTTAGCTCATCAGGAACCTATCTCATGCTGAGTTATTGTTAGAGATAAAAGCACTGTCTAGTGTATTACTGCTCAATCGGCTGTTCCACTGGCGTGGAGACAGCCTGTCGGCACTAGTATGGCCGTGCTGCATGAAAATGTAACACTTGCTGCTGGGTTCCCCCACACTATCGACCAACAAATTTGGCTTTGAGCTCATGCTTAGGCTAGGGCTAGATGACGACATGTGTCGCACCAATGTCGCGTGACAATTTTTATAATGATAGTCTATGGTGTCGCACTGCGACTGCGACACGACAGTAGCAAAAAAAATCCATCCAAAATGGATTTTTCTGCTACTGTCGTGTCGCAGTCGCAGCATGTCGCAGTACGACACCATAAACTATCATTATAAAAATTGTCACGCGACATTGGTGCAACACATGTTGCAGTGTAGTTGTGCCCTATGTGTCGTCGTGCGACACATGTCGTCGTGTAGCCCTAGCCTAAGAGTGTTATCTTGGCAGTTCATTGGTATTCACCCTTTAAATCCTGTACAGGTATTTGGACTGTCCGGCACGGGAACCATTAGGCTGCTACCTCTTGAAATAGTCTCTGTGTGGTTAACAGCTGACCCATGGGGGTCACCATTAGTGAGCAACGAGGGTTCAAGAAAGATCGTAGTCAGGGACAGTTTGACGTTAGGGCTGGCAGAGTGCGTGCTTAAACTGTAAATGGTCCAAGGTCATAACAGGCAGCAAAGGATCAATATGGAGATTGGGCACAGTTCATGCAGTGGAGTGTCACAGTGCAGTAAACAGGCAGAGGTCAGTACCCTGGCAGACAACAGTATACAGTTTACCTAGGAAGAACAGGACCTCTGATCTAGGTTCTCCAGAGCAATGAATATTCTTTGTAGCCACTTTCTGCTTTGTTTAACAACTAAAGGGCCCGAAGCAAGGCTTTTCCTTCTATTAAATAACAATACTAATGGGGTATTTGAAAATCACATCCGAGTATTAATTTTCAAATGAAGATGGAAAAATAATGCGAGCAAGGTAAATGGTTGTACTGCTTGCTTCTCGGATTTGTTTTTATGACTTTTTTTTTTAGAGCATAAAAAAGTATTTAAAAGGTAAGTTTAACTCTTGAAACCTTTGGCCCTTCCATAAAAAAACAAATCACATTTTCACTCAGTGGACAGGTGATATGGGCTGGAAAATGAGAATTTGGATTGAAGTGCTCAGACTAGTAGAGGAATGACTTTAGGCCACATGTATATCTTTCTTAAACGTTTCCCTTATGTTCTCAAAAATAGGTTCTTAATGTTACAGGCATACTAACAGAGACGTTATTTTCTTCATTTTTTTTTTTTTTTAAGCATCGTTTTGACCTTTTGACCCTAAAATATCACAAATTCTAGAGTAACTTTAAGAAATTTGAGATTTGATGTTGCAGATTGATAGCTTCTCTCTGTGCGTTACAGCTTTTTCAATTCCCACTTTTATTTTTCCGCATGAAGTAAAGGTCCAGCTGAGTGACTAATTCCTTAAGACACACGATACACAAAAGGACTTAGCCAGAAGAATGGTGGTTACAAATGCTAATAGCCGAGAGAGAAAATTCTTTACAAAGTCGAGACCTGGGGGCTGGAAATAAATTCTGACCCAAGTTCAATACAATTACCGCACCTGACTCCGCCACTTAATAATTCTTTCTTAAAAGGGATTCTAGGTGCACGCTTTGAACCTGCACTCCATAGAAATCCATCTACTTGTCCACGGGCATTTCCATCTGAAACCGAGAATGAAAACTGGTCAGTGTTTTTGAGCAGCTAATTAATCAAGCTCATTATGCTCCTCTCGTAGGAGCCATTTGTAGATCTGTCCCATACCGATTCCAGCCATATGTTTCTTGGTATTAGTAAAGCAATCATCCTTCGCATGGATCCTTCTAGAATCCACAATAAAAAAATGAAATCTGAATTTCATTGCAGCTGAGATTCCTTATTAAATGCTGTAGATATCTTGGCTTGTCAGGACCGATATATACCAGAGTTTACGGCCTAAGTGTGTATAGTACTAAAATGGGTAGACACAGAGGCATTTAGCACCTGACTACCAGCCAAGAATTGAATATCAAATTAACCTACAGCTCAGAGAATCACCCTTTTTATACTTAAACCTTTGCAAATCAATAGTGTTTAAAGGAATGCTAAACCTCTGCGTTGAAATTTTTAGATATGAACCTTGGAGGTTGGATACAGTTCATTGTCCAAAGCTAGAAGAAAAGTTTAATGCAGCTGTGTTAAAGGGGCATCATTTTTTAGAGTTTCCACCCATATGTTATTTATACATTGCTCGGTTCATGAGGTATTAGGTACATTAGGCACCTTCAAAGGCATTCATTTGGAAAACCAAAAAGTAATTAGATCTCCCATATAGTTGTCACCTTGCGTAGAGTCCTGAAGGCCTACCCAGACATAGATGATGAAAATGTGTTAATATTCTACCAATATGGACATTATTATCATTAAAGTATGCCACTTTTAGTGGCGTGAAAAAGTTGCTCAAACGGCACAAATTTTTGCACAAGGGCCATTAGGTCGCTGGCCTTGCAACTTTCGTGAAAAAGGGGCGTGACAAAGGCAGTGATGGGGTGGGGACGGCAGCCCTGCCACAGTTACCGTCTGCGCCAATTTTCTGGTCTGGAAAAACACTGAAATCTGATCAGTTCAGGCACACAGACTTCTGGATGTTGCACCTAATTTTTAACAAGGCGTATGCCTCGACGCAAATCAGGTGCAGCCTCTGGCCTCATCATAACCTGGCATACACCGTCAGACTATGATGAATCAGGACCCATGTAGGGTTGTTTCGGGTATCGAAGTTTCGATACCCATACGATACTTTTAGCCCGGTATCGATACGATACTGGGATTTGCCTTTTATCGATACTAGGCTGTGCTACTGCACAGCCCAGTATCAGAGAACGTGGCTGCGCCGCTCTCATCGCAGCCATGTTCCCTCAGCAGCACTAGGAGAAGGAGGCAGTCTCTCCCTCCCCCTGTGCTGCTGCTGCCACCAATGAAGAGAGATGGGAGGAGGAGGCAGGGTCACTGGCCACCAATGAGGAGTGACGTTTACTATACAGATGCAGGCAGAAGAAACTCATTGCCGGCACCCTGCCTGTGACAGGGTGCTGCGATCCGCGGCAATTAACCCCTCAGGTGCCGCACCTGCCTGCATTTGTATATTAAACGTTACTCCTCATTGGTGGCCAGTGCGCCCCCAATCCCCAGTAGTAAAGACATTGGCCAGTGTCCGCCCCCCCCCTTTCCCCAGTATTAAAACATTGGTGGCCAGTGCGCCCCCCCTGCCTTTCCCCAGTATTAAATACATTGGTGGCCAGTGCGACCCACCCCCCCTTTCCCCAGTATTAAATACATTGGTGGCCAGTGCGCCCTCCCCATTCCCCCTTCCTCCCTCCCTCCAGTATTAAAATCATTGGTGGCAGTGGCCACAGGGTCCCCTCACCTCCTCCTCTTTGGTGGCAGTGATCAGAGCACCAGCATTGTAATGCTGGGGCTCCGATTGGTTACCATGGCAACCAGGTCGCTACTGAAGTCCTGGCTGCCATGGTCAGCTCCCTGCTGCTGTGTGCACAGGGCAGCAGGGAGAGTGTGAGATCCTATTCACCCTAATAGAGCTGTATCAGGGTGAATAGGATGAAAAGATCCCAGGTTCTAGCCCCTAAGGGGGAAATATTTAATAAATAAACTGTAAAAAAAAAAAAGTTAGAAAAGTACACCAAAATATTAAGTATAAAGCACCCCTTTCCCAATTTTACATATAAAATATATAAACAATAAATAAATAAAATATTACATATCGCTACATCTCAAAAGTCCAAACTATTTAAAAAAATCCTCTTTTAAGCGGTGAATGCCCATAAAATAAAAAGAAAAGAAAAACTGCACAATTCACCATTTTCTTTTAGTCGCCTTGTCCCCCCCAAAAATAGGCTAAGACTGTTGTATTATGGGCCAGACGTTCCATAAAATGTGGAATGCACACGGCTTTTTTTGGCATTTTATTTTTTTGGCGTGGTATCGCAGTACTTTTTTATGGTATCGATACCGAATCAAAATGGTATCGAAACAACCCTAGACCCATGTTTTTGCTCACTGCACCTCCACAGTTTTGCTTTATTTGTACTGAACCATTGAGACATGAGGTTCCTATTGAAGACCACTTTTGGATCTTCTAGAAAGTTCCAGGCAATGGTTGTTATGACTTACCTGGAACTAACTCTCCATTGGATTTGTAAAAGTTAGATCCTTTGACTGCCTGAAGGGAGGTTTTCCAATTTATATAGTAATAACTAGTTATATTTGTTATTACTATGTCAGGGGAAAATAGATGACTACCCCTGTAGTAGCTCTAATAGCGGCCAAAATGGTAGTCACCGGGTTTTCAGTTAGCATTTTGGTTTCATAGCAGCTAGAAAGTTGGATGTATGTTCTTTTATTAACTTCATTAGTTGAGTAATATACTGTATAGCTTTTTATATACTGGATAGTTATTTGTATGTGTAACCTGAGAAAATTGAGCGAATTGTTCAGTGTCTGTAGTTTTGTGGTGAGGAATGTAATATATATATTTAATATATATGTAGTTGGGTTGTCATCAATGTCCCTTTAAATAGACACACAGATTTAGTCCGGAAACTATAGGCCGGTAAGTTTAACATCCGTTGTGGGTAAGCTGTTTGAAGGTTTTCTAAGGCCTCTTTTGACGCCTGGATAAGAGGCAGGAGCGTTGCAGGAAAATGCTCGATTTTTCAGCGCGTGTGCAAACTAATTGTAATGCGTTTTGCACGCGCGTAAGAAAAATCGGCAAGTTTGGTACCCAGACCCGAAGCCGGACTTCATCACTGAAGTCCGGTTTCGGGTTGAGTATTCTGTATATTTTATTATTTTCCCTTATAACATAGTTATAAAGGGAAATAATAGCATTCTAAATACAGAATGCAAAGTAAAAAGGGTGATTAAGGGTTGTGGATAAAATAATAAATTAACTAACCTCCTCCACTGATTGAGTGCTGCCGGTCTCTCTGTTGTGTCTTCAGCTGGGGAAGGAGGAGGTAAAGGACCTTCTGATGATCACTGGGTCACATGGTCCAATCACTTGCTCCTATCACAATGGTGATGGAAGCATGTGATTGGACCATGTGACCCAGTGACGTCCCGGAAGGTCCTTTACCCCCCAGCTGAAGACAGAACAGGAGACCAGCAGCTACGCAATCAATTGGAGGAGGTTAGTTAATTTTTATTTTTATTTTTTAACCCTCAATCACCCTTTTTACTTTGCATTCTGTATTTAGAATGCTATTATTTTCCATTATAACCATGTTATAAGGGGAAAAAATAAAGATCGGGTCCCCATCCCGATCGTCTCCTAGCAACCATGCGGGAAAATCGCACCGCATCCGCACTTGCTTGCGGATGCTTGCGATTTTCCCACAGCCTCATTCACTTCTATGGGGCCTGCGTTGCGTGAAAAATGCACAATATAGAGCATGCTGCGATTTTCACACAACTCAAAAGTGATGCGGGAAAATCACCGCTCATGTACACAGCCCCATTGAAATGAATGGGTCCGGATTCAGTGCGGGTGCAATCCGTTCACCTCACGGGGCCTAATAGATGCTATCTTAGAGTACCTCAATGAAAATAAGCAAATAACGCCATATCAGCATGGCTTCATGAGGGATCGGGCCATGTCAAACTAAGTTAATCAGTTTCTATGAGGAGGTAAGTTCTGGACTTGACAGCGGCGAAACAATGGATGTCGTATATCTGGACTTCTCCAAAGCATTTGACACCGTACCTCATAAAAGGTTAGTATATAAAATGAGGATGCTCGGACTGGGAGAAAATGTCTGTATGTGGGTAAGTAACTGGCTCAGTGACAGAAAACAGAGGGTGGTTATTAATGGTAGATACTCAGATTGGGTCACTGTCACTAGTGGGGTACCTCAGGGGTCAGTACTGGGCCCTATTCTCTTCAATATATTTATTAATGATCTTGTAGAAGGCCTGCACAGTAAAATATCTATTTTTGCAGATGACACTAAACTGTGTAAAGTAATTAACACTGAAGAGGACAATTTACTGCTACAGAGGGATCTGGATATATTGGAGGCTTGGGCAGAAAAATGGCAGATGTGGTTTAACACTGACAAATGTAAAGTTATGCACATGGGAAGGAATAATGCAAGTCACCCGTACATATTAAATAGTAAAACACTGGGTAACACTGACATGAAAAAGGACCTAGGAATTTTAGCAGCAAACTAAGCTGTAGAAACCAGTGTCAGGCAGCTGCTGCCAAGGCCAATAAGATAATGGGTTGCATCAAAAGGGGCATAGACACCCGTGATGAGAACATAGTCCTACCACTTTACAAATCACTAGTCAGACCACACATGGAGTACAGTGTACAGTTCTGGGCTCCTGTGAACAAGGCAGACATAGCAGAGCTGGAGAGGGTTCAGAGGAGGGCAACTAAAGTAATAACTGGAATGGGGCAATTACAGTACCCTGAAAGATTATCAAATTTAGGGTTATTCACTTTAGAAAAAAGACGACTGAGGGGAGATGTAATAACTATGTATAAATATATCAGGGGTCAGTACAGAGATCTGTCCCATCATCTATTTATCCCCAGGACTGTGACTGTGACGAGGGGACATCCTCTGCGTCTGGAGGAAAGAAGGTTTGTACACAAACATAGAAAAGGATTCTTCACTGTAAGAGCAGTGAGACTATGGAACTCTCTGCCTGAGGAGGTGGTGATGGTGAGTACAATAAAGGAATTCAAGAGGGGACTGGATGTATTTCTGGAGTGTAATAATATTGCAGGCTATAGCTACTAGAGAGGGGTCGTTGATCGGGAAGGAACTTTTTCCCCTAAAGTGAGCAAAATTGGCTTCTACCTCACAGGGTTTTTTGCCTTCCTCTGGATCAACTTCTAGAATAACAGGCCGAACTGGATGGACAAATGTCTTGTTTCAGCCTTATCAACTATGTTACTATGTAACTTTGGGGCACATTTATTAAGACTGGCATTTTAGATGCCCGTCTTACTAACCTCTATATCTGGCGGAGGATTTGCCAAAGTTATAAAGAGGCGACAACCTCTCCATAACTTTGGCGGATTCAGGACCAGTTCTAAATGTAAGACCGCTTCCTAGCTGTCTTACATTTAGACCATTTTCTACACCTAAAATAGATGCCCACAATTTAGTACCTGGTGTGGGCGGGGAAATGTCACAGCCATCTGCGCCTGAAATACGCCTAATATAGAAGTATTTCAGTATAATAAATGACTCCCTTTGTTTGTATATTATGTACTTTATCAAAGTGACATTAGGCAAATGCTTTTCCTTAAAATTTGTCTGGGGGGAATAACTTTATACTTCAAAAAAGAAATTCCTGAATGGGTTAAAGAAAACATTACTCACCTCCCTGATTACCATGGCTTTGCTGTTCAAGTGTTGCCTCAGTCCCCACTGCTGTACTTCCTGGTCGCAGATCGGCACACAAAAATGGCTGGAAATGCCCATTCTGCCAAACATCGCAGTGATACACCTCAGTCACTGATTGGCTGAGCAGGCATTTCCAATCATTTCCTGTGTGTCATACCCTGACCAGGAATCAGACAAGAGCAGCATTGGACAGCAGCGGGGGGAAGATGGGTTAGGTGAGTAATGTAAAGTAACTTATTTTTTTAATTTTTAACCCATCCTGGCCATTTTTACAAAAAAGTATACATCCTGGGCAACCCCTTTAAGTTCATTGGGCGCAATCTGCTTTGCTTTAGTTTGTGGCTCTATGGTTGGTCAGTATGAGCTGGTTTGCATACTTTTTTCCCATGGAATATTGCCTGAAATTTTTTTTCCCTGAACTGCATCTAAGACATCTCATTCAGCCTGTACCCTGCTGTGTACTCATGAAGGGCACGAATCCCGAAACAGTATTGTCTACAGATGGCTCTCTGGATGATATGAGCTATTCTATCAGTAGACAAGTCACATTATATGACCCACTAATAGCTGAAAAGTCATTGGGGTGGGCTTTTTTTGCTCTTCCAGTCAGCAGCTTTCCTGATTATGGGAAACTTGAGTCATTATCACCTACAGTTGGCAATACCCATAACATTTGGCTTTTGGCCAAACCATTCTCCATAAAATAGTGACATAAGAAGCCGGTAAACATTTCAAACAGCATTTATTGTTATGTTGGTAGACCGTGTCCACCATCACTCTACTGGTGGGTAAGTCCGCAGCATTACTTATCTGCTGTGTCAGTCCTGTGTCCTGGTGGTTCGGATCTGCTGGCGTTCCCCCTTCCTACTCAGTAGGCCCAGCCCCAGATTAACACTATCAATGTTTCTCTTCTCCAAACAGGCTAAGGCTCGTCTCTGCTGTGCCTATATGGGAGTGTGCACGCTCCTTCCAGCTCTTAACAGGCTAGAGTGTGCACCCTAATCTTTTCCAGCTACTGTCTAGCACTCTAGGGTACTTTAAGTACCATTCCCAGTGGAAAGTTGCCTGAGCAATAGATTGTAGTGCTCTAGGCTCCTGCAAAGGTGTGGTGATTACGAATTGTGCCTATTTCCTGGTTTTGAACCTTCGCTACCTGACCTATGCCTGATCTTATTCTAAGACTACATTCGCATGACTGTATCCCTTTTTTGGTCCTCAAATCACATATATGCAAAATGCAGATACCTGCCTTGTGCGTTCCACATGTTCTACAGGCCCCATTCTAGAAATGCCTATTCTTGTCCACCATTTCTATAATTTGCGGAAGTGGCCTGGTGGTTCCCCTGCAGCAGAGTCCAGATTCCCATACAGGGGTTGCAAGGTGAACACCAGGGGGACACTTAGATATTGTCCTTAGGAGTAGCCCCAAGCCAACTCCGTTCAAGTGACACAACAGATCCACATGTATGGGGGAAAAGAGTGGGAAAAATCTAACCTGTTGAGTTAGAATTGTGCTCTCCCCATATATAAAAGGAGCAGTGCATCAACATAAAGTAGATCATCAGCCATTTGTTAGTGGAAAGAGTGATTTGACCACCGAACCAGTCAATCACCCGAGTGTCTCATATTAAGTGTGGTCACTGTACCTGTGCGATGACGTCACTTATTCTTACCTCCCTAAAAAGTGATATCCGGTTCCTTCTGTGAAGTCACTATTATAGCTGGTATAAGCTGATGTTCAGGAGTGCATAAGTGATTACTTCCAGAAATATGATATTTGTAGAATTAGTTTAGACAAAGGAGCATTTATGGAACGCAAATTACAATATGTTTGAAACTAGAAAGGAATGTTTAGTTGTCCAAATCCTTTGAAGGGTTGTTTAGGCTGCAACATTGTACCAAAGGGAGTTCCGTCGTTTTGTGGGATGCAGCTGTCTCTTACATTGGGATAACTACAGACAATCTGCCCAAAAGCCATGTAGGCCTAAATGCTGTTTTTAAGGGAAATTATGTTCTGTGTATGTTTTTTATCAAATATTCAAAATTTAATAAGTATGATCAGATGACGGCAAGAGCTCCAGATATGCTTGTAATTTGGGATGATATGGAGAGCATCGGAGATTCCTAACACATGGCCTTTATTATTACTTTGATCATGCGAGATATTCCCATCAGAGAAAAATTATTAAAGAAATAAGAGAACGTTGAGCCAAAATTATTTAATTTTCTTTTTTCTTGCAGAAGGATACATCAAAGATTCTTCTTTAATTACATATTTTAAAAGAAATGTAAAAATTGCAAAGTAGACACTGGCCCCATAGGGTTTGTTTAAAAAGATTATTTTATGGATCATATAATAACAATGCATATCATACTAAGAAATCTAGAGAAATATTTTGATAGGGAAGTCCATTACCATTGAGTTTTTATCAGGATGATGTAAACTGTAAAACTGTACTGTGTAAGTAATGGGAAAATGGGCTGGGCCAGAGTACTTACAATACGTTTTGTAAAAAAAAGAGACTGAGCAGGGCAATGGTAGATATGGTGGTGGAGGAGCATCGCCACCATCAGGGCAGTATATTTGTTACTGTTGTAAGAGACCAGGCAAATAAGGGTCTGTCCTCATTTGCCACCCACTTGCTGCCACCCAAACTCATCTGCCACCTGTAGGCCGACACCCACCTGCGGCCTTCTAAGGTATTGTGCAAAATGGCTTCCAAGATGGTGCCCTTTGTTTCATATAAGTGGAAATGCACAGGTACCAATACATATTCTATTGCCCAGTGGACCCAATAAATATAGGGTATGTGCCTTAGAGAATGCATAAATATAATTTCATTGACTTCAAAATCCATGGGTTCTTGTACGTGAGAAGAAGAGGCCTCCTCAGATGTCCACCAAATATATGCAGATGGCTTACTGCAGGGAGTTTATGGGATATCACTGTTTCTAACTATGGTGCAAAAGTCTGTAATGCGCTGCAGAATATATTGTCAGGATATAAATACACAATAGACAGTATCCAAAAAATTCACTTTAGCTTGCCAAGTTGTTGGCTGATCTTCCAGTCGAGGCCTACGTCCAGTCTTGACCAAATATATTCCCAGGAGGGGTATCCATGGAATAAGTAACTCCAATAGATTAGCCATGTCAGCAAAGAGATATCTGTGAAGGATGTATTTTACCTTTATTGTTTTCTAAAATGTTTGTTTTACGTTATGGATTTTCGGCATACTTGCACTGAATTTCTGGTCAGTCTCTACCTCTCCAAGACTTTGACAGTTCCTTGTACTGGGAGTGTGGGTGCAGGCGTGATACGTGACAAAACAGAACATCAACAGTATGTTTAAGTGCTGTATTTTTTTTTCAGAATGGCCCCCATAATTACATTTCTGCTTTCTGGGTAAATGAAATAAACCAAGAATCAACAAGCCAAGCAACAAGGGAATCTTTTTATTATGATTTATGGTGAATGTATTGTCCTTTTTCCATTATTTTGTGCCTTAAATGCCAACTATTAGTAGTTAACTCCAAGCTGAACCCCAAAGATCATTGGTTCAGTCTTCTAATTGCCGCTTTGCTTGATTAGACAGTCTTATATAGATGTACTATGTGAAAGCTGTTTAAATACTCTTATCATTTACCTTCCTGAACTTACATTGAACAGGTTTCACATTATACTGTGATGGATTAAGATGATTAATTATTTGTCTCATCCTGGTGTTATGTGAATCAGGACTTAATACCAGTGATTGACAGATGTGATTGGTGCTCTCGAAGCATAATTAGTTATTGCATTTCCCTTTTGGCCTTGCTTACATGCAATGGGTTAAATATAAATTTGGCTCCCTCGCACCTGGTTGTAAAAGCTTTTCAATGTCCCCTCAACTCATTAATCATCCTGTGACAGGCTGGAATTGGCTCGGGAAGTGTCCGCCTGAGATATTCACCTCCTCAGTCTAAATGACTGCATGACAAGTGGGGCTTTGAACTACAGTCCTTACCAGACAAGGTGATAAAACAGAAGGACAGCTGTTCTATTCATTTAGCTGTAACAGCCCCTGCACCTTCTTAGGACTTCTAATAAGGAAGAAATGGACATCCAAACAGATTTTGCAGCATAAAACTCATGCAACTATTTGTTTAAAGCGCATATATAACTAGCAGTTTCTGTGAATTGGTCCATAATGCTGTCTCAAAATTGATTTATGACAAATAAGTAGATGGTAGATGAGGACCACTCAATGAGCAACGTGTTAAAGTCTTGCACCTGCTATGGAGGTCCACTGAGCACAGCCATATTGTTGCACAGCGGTATGCTCTGGGAGGGGCTAGAGGCTTGACTTATAGGACTAGGTTTTAGCGCCAAGAGACTTGGGCATATGCCAGGTGCAGAGCACAGCCCTGTGATGGTAATCGCAACCTCAGGTCAGAGACAGCCAGGATAGAGACATCCATGGAGAAAGGAATATAGTAGTTGCCGGAAAAGAGAGGGTATACAGGTCGACCATTGAAACTGTTGCTCCTAGAGAGGAAGATCTAGAGACTGTTAATAGTAACAGAAGTGTAGCACTACAGAATCCAAGGGACATACTGATCCAGTTGTAGAGCACAGGGAGACTAAACTAAGACTGTCGGTACAAGCACCACCAGCTAGTAGGCAAAGCGAATTGTGTGTTGTGCCAACATAACCTCTTCAAGGGTGGTTTCTTCACCTTAAGGTGGTTTTGACTGAGCTGGCCATGAGTGGCCTGGGAAGCAGCTCATAGAAGCAGTGTGGAGACGGACTTGTTCATGTTCTCCGAATGCCCTCCTATTAACATGAATGACTGTGCTTGGATTAGCTTCACATTTGATCTACTGTTAAGAGATTGTGGCCACAGAGAGTAACCACCAAGAGTTGTCCACATGATTGACTGTAACCAATAAGATCTGTGCCTCCTTGTGAAAATAAAGAAAATTGCTTGTGTCTGCACCAGAAATGTTGCGGTCTCAGGAACCAGCCACCGTGACAGAAGAGAGCTTTGTGCAACATTTTGGTCCAGTGAGAGTCTAAAGGGACAATGAGCAGCAACTACAGTATGTTAGAGGCTGGCAAATATAGAGGTCCAGAGAGAGAGACACCCAGTGCTCTGACAGCAGAATGTTGCATCCTGAGCATAGCGACTGGAGCATGAAAGCATCCGAGAGCTGGAGATGGAACCATCCGCCATTGGGTGACTGACCTCATGGGGATGCAGGTAAGATTGCCTGGTCAAAATAAACTGTGAACTGGTTTAGTGTGGGAAGATTGTTATGGCTCCATTACAAGTGGATTGTTCTAAAAAGTAGACAGTGGTCTACCACTTTACCTAGTGAGACTGGAAGCTGAACAGGCTGCAGAACTTCCAAGATGGGAAAAGACTGAAGTTTAATTTAATGGTGTGCAACCAGTGTACCTGGGGTCCAAGGAGAGTTTTCCCCTTGGTGGAGAGTGGAAACCCGGTTGGCTCAGGGTATGTATCCAGAGTGCAATAACAGAGATCCTGCAATGGCTGCTTCTGCAGGACTGTCTGGCCAATGTTCTAGCCCACTTTTACATCGGGTGCCACTTATATGCAAGAAGCACAATCGTCTGCAACTAATCCGCTGTGTGTGAATATATCCTAGCCTCCTTTTAAAGTGCATCTGTCAGCAGATTTGTGCCTATGAAACTGGCTGACCCGTTGCATGTGCGCTTAGTAGCTGAAGGCATCTGTGTAGTTCCCATGTTCATATGTGTCTGCATTGCTGATGCAAATGAGCCTCTAGGAGCAATGGGGGCGTTATCATTACACCTAAGGGCTCTGCTCTCTCTGCAACTGCCGTGCCCTCTGCACTTTGACAGTGCCATTCAGGAAGAGATGATGGAGGCAGCATGTCCGGTTGAAAAATCCCTTTATTTGGGAACTGCTCACATGAAATACGTGAATATAAAAAGTTGCTACGTTTCGGCTATCACATAGCCTTTGTCAAGCACAATGTGAATTATACATACAAGTGTTTATAAAGTGAAGACTCCACCTCCACATGGAGATGTGTCCAATCATTGTTTCTCATTGTTAATCATTCACATACAGGGTTAACATTACACATCCAATCCGTGTCCCGCTCAGCATCTGCTTTATATAAAACCTAAGGTCAATCATACAAAGTGTTCTCACCTGATCAAATATAAATGTAGAGGGAAAATACGGTGTCATGATGCACACTCATCCGCGCGTCTGGTAATCACCAGTGCGCATGTCAGAGAAGAGAGAGGGAGGGTCGCGACCACGTGATCACAATGATCACATGATCACACATAGCAACGCGTCCTGCATCCAAGGGGCGTGATAGAGAGAGGCAACACCCATACACAAATGGTCAATCACATGATCACGGACATACTCGTCCTTGCGATCATGTGACTTAAACAGCATAGTGCAGTGTTTAAATGCGTTAAATAAATCACAGGGTTGTCTAAACGCTCAGTCATCTGCCCCTATATATAATACGGAGCCAAACAGCCCCACAATCATGAAAAAACTAAAGTGTCAGCATATATGGACCTCATCAACATAAGCTGCTGTTCACACTAATGCATCCTGGAATCGCATCGCTGAAAAGGTAAATTAAACCCCATCTCACATCACATCTAGAGAGTGCATCATGGGACCGCAGCACCCACCACAACCTAAAGTGCTGATTGTGCGAGTGATAATATATCCCACCCCCAATCCGTACAAAAACATGATAATAATGCATAAAAACACATCACTGAGTACAATTCAGCAGATTACATCATAAATAAATTATATTGACCCCACACTGAATTCAATGTTAAGCCCATATGGTTGAAGGGCTTTCAGCTCAAATATCTATCTGAGCTCTTTCTTTCTAAGGAGACGTTCCCTATCTCCCCTCGGCTCATACTACCCCTTGAGTCAATGATCCGAAAGCGTAGCTGGTTGACAGAGTGCCCACGCTCCACAAAATGTTTGGCCACTGGTTTGTCAATGAGACCCCTCCTTATGTTGCTCTTGTGTGAATTCATTCGCTCACGTGCCTCCATAGTGGTCTCACCAATGTAGATGAGTCCACAGGGGCAGGTGATCATGTAAACAACGTCACGTGATCTACACGTAAAAAACTCTTTAATTTTGTAGGCTCTGCCACTGTAGGGATGACAAAACGTATCACCCTTGATCATGTTCCCACAGTTGCAGCAACCAAGGCAAGGGTAACACCCCATCTTTCTTGGTGCCAAATACATCTGTCCATCCCCACGGGGCTCAGTGATCTCACTGTTCACCAGTTTGTCATGTAAATTGGTCCCCCTCTTGTAAGCCATCATTGGGAAACTCTCAAACTCAGGTATCGAGGGCAACCCTTTTTGTAAAATGTGCCACTCTTTGCGTATAATCTGTGAGATTTTCCCACTGAGGGCACCATAGGTGGAAACAAAGGGAATTCCCTGATTTTCTGTCCTCCTTACTTTACCGTGAAGCGTGGATTCCCGGTCAACCAGCGCCACCCTTTGTTTTGTCTTCTCAACTAATCTATGTGGGTAACCTCTATTGAGGAATTTATGACCCATCTCATCTACTCTTTTCTCAAACTGTTCCTCACCCGATACCACCCTTCTTACCCTTAACAACTGACTCCAGGGGAGGGACTCCACCATCCGGCGTGGGTGGTTGCTGTCATATCTCAACAGATTGTTTCTGACTGTGGGCTTATGATAAATGTCTGTAGAGATAGTTCCATTACTAATGCGTACCATTACATCTAGAAATTGCAATTCAGTGGGAGATACTGTGACTGTAAATTCAAGACCCGCGACCATCTTATTCAAATGTTGATGGAACAGGTGCAGTTCCTCTGAGGAACCACCCCAGACAACAAAAGTGTCGTCGATGTAGCGCCACCAGCACTGGGCCCCCCTAAACAAGGACGACCTATAAATGAATCTGTCCTCCACCTCCGCCATGAAGATATTAGCATACGTGGGTGCCACGTTGCTGTTGGTAGAAGGGATATATCATCACTCGCACAATCAGCACTTTAGGTTGTGGTGGGTGCTGCGGTCCCATGATGCACTCTCTAGATGTGATAATTTGAGATGGGGTTTAATTTACCTTTTCAGCGATGCGATTCCAGGATGCATTAGTGTGAACAGCAGCTTATGTTGATGAGGTCCATATATGCTGACACTTTTGTTTTTCATGATTGTGGGGCTGTTTGGCCCCACATTATATATAGGGGCAGATGACTGAGAGTTTAGACAACCCTGTGATTTATTTAACGCATTTAAACACTGCACTATGCTGTTTATGTCACATGATCGCAAGGACGAGTATGTCCGTGATCATGTGATTGACCATTTGTGTATGGGTGTTGCCTCTCTCTATCATCATTGTGATCACGTGGTCGCGACCCTCCCTCTCTCTTCTCTGACATGCGCACTGGTGATTACCAGACGCGCGGATGAGTGTGCATCATGACACCACATTTTCCCTCTACATTTATATTTGATCAGGTGAGAACACTTTGTATGATTGACCTTAGGTTTTATATAAAGCAGCTGCTCAGCAGGACACGGATTGGATGTGTAATGTTAACCCTGTATGTGAATGATTAACAATGAGAAACAATGATTGGACACATCTCCATGTGGAGATGGAGTCTTCACTTTATAAACACTTGTATGTATAATTCACATTGTGCTTGACAAAGGCTATGTGATAGCCGAAACGTAGCAACTTTTTATATTCACGTATTTCATGTGAGCAGTTCCCAATAAAGGGATTTTTCAACCGGACATGCTGCCTCCATCATCTCTTCCTGAATCGTCTGCATAGGAGCCTGTATGGATCTGGGGCTCCAGGTTGGCTGTTGCATTCCGGTGGACCATATGATCTGGCGAGTGCGGTTCCATATCGATTGCTTTGACAGTGCCAGGCAGTGGAAACATAGCCACAGCTGACTTCTCCTAAAATCAATACAAGTGGAGGGGGCACAGCAGATGCAGAGAGAGCAGAGCCTCTAAGTGTAATGACAACGCCCCTATTGCTCCTGGAGGCTCATTTGCATATACTAAAACTTCATTTTTCTCAGCAATGTGAGCACATATGAACCTGGGACCAACACAGATGCCTTCAGCTGCCAAGGGCACATGTAACAGGTCAACAAATCTGCTGACAGATGCCCTTTAATCCTATTATTTTGTTCCACGCTGCCGTCCTGTGCTATACTTTTATATCATTCCACTTTGTGGACATCCTATATTCTGTTATCTCCTCCAGTTCACCAGAATGATTTCCTCACCACAATCTGTCCTAGATCTGTTTTCTTGATTTCTTTTGTCATGTTAGGGAAACATTGGCTGTTTCCTGTGTGGAAAAGCTTGATTGGGAAAAATAGCATTTCCATTTCACACGTCCACTGAGTGAAATACCCCGGTGCGTGGGAAATGGATGACAGAGAAATATAATAGCTTTTGAAATAACCAGCGCAGACAATGAAAGGCAACCGGTTATCGTAGTGACTGTGGCTAATGGCGAGCCATTAACAAGCAGGACGATGGCTTGACGGCGTCTCCTTCGGAGTTAACCACATCCCTAGCAAAGAACAGCTCTTAGTATTGCTGGAAGGGCCTGGTTTTAAATCTCAGGCTATCACAAAGAGCCGACAGATCTGTGTTTCCTAACAGCCTTAACAGCACCAAAAAGTCCTGCTGTCAGCACTAGCTGTGAATCCTAAATTAGACCTGGGTATAGAAGCGGTGGAGAATTAATACCGAAGTGACCTTTCATACAGTAGCTCTATACATCACGGCGGCACTAAATAACACAAGCTGTTTTGCTTAGCTGTGTGTAATGATTTACATTGCTCAGCACTCTTAAAAAGGAGAGCTGGGATATCAGAGGCGCAGCCAGGCACACAGTCTAAGGGCAGGAAATCAAACAAAATAAGGTTATAGGGGGGTGACCCATCGCCGCCGATGCTTTTCTAACAGAATGTGTTTTTGCAGAAATAAATATTTCCTTTTGGACATGCAAATATGTTTTTCTTTTTCTCTTCTGGCTACTTTTTGCTGGCTCCATTGAAACAAATCTGAAGCCCTTGGTTTGCAACAGTAGGTGGCTTTGGGGGCTGAAAACAGGCCAAAAAAGCGCAGAGCCAAGAACCCGGCCACTGTAATAGCTCGGCTTTTGTGGCGGTGCTTTGCTGGAATCTTAATGCCGATTGTCTGTTATGTTTTATGAAGCATATTAATTACATGATATGGAGCCATAGACCAGATCAGCCTCAAGGAACCGCTTTTTTGTCTTGACTTCTAGCCTTGTACCCAACGCTGATAGACTTTACTGAGCTGCATCTATACAGTGGTCGGGCATAGATATAAAGTTCCAAGCCTAGCGGTGTTAAACTATTTAATCTTCCATATTAAACATGGCCAACTTTTTAATTAGGATAGCTGTATCGAAGAAAGAAGCGGGATCTGCAGGCGGGACTACGAAGAAGCACGATCTGGAAATTGACACGTTTTGGGATCGTTCCTGAGGTCGGATTAGTCCAGTAAAGTACCAGAGAGTCCTCTGGTGAACTCATGCTCTAACAATAATGGATCTCTAATAAAACAGGGCCCATAAGGTCCTATTTACACAGAGGGTCATCCTTTACAATCATTTTCTCTTGTGGGCCAAAGGGACTTCAGTTTGACGCTGATCGTACTGATCCCTTCATCAGGTGAGACACACTATAATGAACACAATTTGGCGGCCCGTGTGCTGGCCATTTTTATTGCACAACCATTTATTTGAATGGACAAGCCAGACCTTAATGGTACTGTACATGCTGCGTTTTTCTATGCACATGTGAAATGGTCAGTTTTGAGTCCAGGTAATGCTTGTTCCTGGGTGTAAACATCGCCCATCTGAATGAACTCTCAAGTCACCTGATGGCCAGTTATCATAAGCTACTTTCTTCTTAAAGCATAACTTGCATCTGATTCTGTATTGACCCAGAATTTACATTTTTATCCTCTAATATCTCCCCAGTCTCCCTTGTCTTTCATGCATATAAGGAGCTAACCCTTTGCAGGCCTCTGCCTCCTCTTTATGTGATGTTTATGCATGCTATTATGTAAGTGTGCTGTGTAACTTGGACTCATGTATGATATGCCATGTTGCGATGCCATGTGATATCCCCTATTGTGTGCCGTGTACTGCTGAGAGATGCCAGCAACATAACCAGATATGATTTAAATCACTGTGGGTGAAGGGCCCTGTATGTGTTGGGTTGTGAATTGATGGCATCACTGGCTGCCGATGATTGCAGATTGACACCTCAGAATAGTCATATACCTAGGAAATGGTGTTGAGGAGGATTACAGATTACAGAATTCGGATTGCTGAAGAACCACATGGGTTACATTAAGAAACTCTATATATTGTATAATGCACTGTGTTATATGAATAATTAGTGGCGGTGAAGGGTTAACTGTATAGTAACGAGTTAGTGCGGAGGTCCTGTTACGGCATCCCCGCACAAGTTAGTGTGTTCCTCACAGTGAAGTATTGGAGTGCAAGCAGAGCCTCTGTATCAGATGCAGAAGAGAGACAGGACTAGTGTGAACTGGGACATGTTAGAGCAGGGATGGGCAAGCTGCGGCTCTCCAGCTGTTGTAAAACTACAATTCCCACCATGCCCTGCTGTAGGCTGATAGCTGTAAGCAGTCTTTGCATGCTGGGAGTTGTAGTTTGCAACATCTGGAGAGCCGCAGTTTGCCCATCCCTGTGTTAGAGGTTCCTACATGTAGCTAGCTAGCAGTGGAGGTGAGTGGCACTAACCATAAAAGTGCACCACCTCAGGGCCTATTTAGGGTAAGAATAAAACCCAGAGCATGGGATGGAAAGAAGCTGCTGAGTGACCCATGCCTATAAAGAAGACAAGTCTGTGACCAAGAACAGCCAGCCAATCACCAACGCCAAGTACACCATGCAAGGGCAGCGACCTGTAACCAATACTGTGTGTCACAAAGAAAGGGATAACACAGTTGTGGAAGAACACTGCATAATGTCGATGATGGTTGTGAAAACTGAGATACTGACACTTGGAAGCACCAGAAAGACTATCTATATTGAGTGTGAGTGCTCCATGTGGAGGGGATACCGTGGTGCCAACTGCAGCTTAGCCATCTTCATTGCTGCCATTTTGGGGAGACCCCAGCCTCCATGTTGACACCTAGGGAAGTTGGGTGCACAACAAGTCAAGGGTGAGCGTAAGCTGTTGTCTCCTAAAAGCCAGCCACTATTGCACCTGTTGTCTACAAAAAAACACCATCATTGAGAGACTCTGCAACCATGTTTTTGTTGCCCCATGTGAGACTGTAACCACTAAGACTGTTGCCTCTACTAATGCTATTGTAACCGTCAAGCTTATTGCTTGTGCTCTAACTGCTTTCCTTCTGGAATCCTAGAGCGGGGAGCCAAGTGTACCACTCAACGGCCTCTTTGTTTTTCCAGACTTCCCAGTAGACTGGGCTTGCCTCTATGGGTCCCATACAGGCTGAGCTGTCTTAAACCCTTGAGTGGCTAATCTCTCTTGCTATACAGCACCTGCCCATATAGTACCAAGCAGATTTGCCAGTAAACATTACAGGGACAACCAAGTGATTTCAGTGTAATGCTCCTTTCCCTGTGGTGGCGCTGGAAGGGAATAGCTCACTTGCTGCCAGGCCTCCTCAACAGCAGGATGCCCCGTGATCTTATGTAAGGGCACCCTTATAACAAAAAGGATTATCAAAATTTGTTAACCCCTTTCATGTATACAGTATGTATTAGATCGTGAGCCTGTCTAGCTAGTAATACTAGAACGTGTGCAGAAGAGGTTGCTAGTAAAGGGTCATTTAGACTCTATTGCATTAGGGTTTCGTGGTTAGTTTTTGATTGCTCAGCAATTACTGTAACTTTTTTTTTCTATTTATTCAACTAATGGGTGTGTTATCCTGTCTGCTCGGTGAAGCTGGCATGTGCCATGTGGCGCTGCTTAAATAAACACATCATTCATACATCCAATATTTCACCAGGTGCAAATGGATTTTTACTCAGGACAAGACACTGAAGACAATTTACTCTCAGCAAATGCCCTAATTAGTTTCCCACAATTTGCCGATCAATTAAATCCCATCTTTTAGTAAATCTTGTCTTGTATCTTTTGACATGGGTCTGTCATTACGCACCCTGCCACATCAATACTGCTCTTTCTCATTTCTGTACACCATTGATTTTCATGCTTGATTAATTTTCATTAGATCCTTTACATTTTACTGCAGATTATTAGCCATTTCACTTGTCATATTTGTTTCGCCGCTGTTCAGTTGGTTATATCCTATCAGGCTGATTGACCTTAAAGCGGCATCTTGATTGTGTTTTAAGCGACGGATTTTCTGACTCAATTTCAGCAAATTTTAGTGGCCACTCTTTATTGGCAATGGGGACTGGAAGCATAAGCATGTTTTACAATGGATTTTATTAATTTCTGATACATTTTTCATCCAACTATCTTTATATGGTAAGCGGCACATAAGGACTGAGAAGTCACATTTTATTCTCTTGCAGATCTTCGAAGCAAGACACAGGTAAGGCCTTCAGTTATTTTATTTCTCCCTATTACAACACTTCTAGGATAAAAGGAGAGCTTCTAAAAGGTCAAAATAAAATGTATCCAATTTTTTTTGTCTTGAATTGAATGTGTGCTGAAGGGTCCTGTGTAAAATGTTGGATGGACCGTTGTCCGGATGACATTGTTTATAATCTCCGTTTCCAATGGTTATGTTATCATCAGGGCCATTGATGTAACTGCTAGCTGGTAACTGTAGTACACAAATGAACATTTCACATGTACAGTGCCCATACAGATACAATGCACACACCTGCTAAATTGACCTTTGATGTGCGATACTTTAGGAAATCCAGTTGTAATAAGAAATCTGGTACCATATAAAGCAGCACATTTGCTGCATAAAAATCGATGACTACAAATCCTTTAACATATCTTTATTGTAGTCAGAGTAAATTTTGTCTGCAGCCACCACTATGGGGGTGTAGGAGCTTATTGTATACTGTTACACATAGAACTGAAAAGTAAGACAACTGCCAAAGGTCCAAACATGTCAGTGATGGGGGGAGAGGATAACATGCACAGAAATCATGTTACCTCTCCCCTTGGGGTCAAGTACAGTAGTTATGCATGGAGAAGATGATCTGTGTCTCTCTCCTCTTTCTGCAGCCTGTCAGCATTTCCTCCACTGAAACCTCTCTCCTGATAAATGCTGGCAGAAACCATAGCTAGCTGAAAGAGGAGGGCTGCTTTAACGTTCTCTATCTCGGGCTGTAAAGCAGCTAGGGATATGAGCCAGGCTTTGTTTTAAAGCTGACAATTTAAGCTCGAATTGCGGTACAAGAAATAGAACCTTTAGAAATCGGGTCTGGAATGAGATCTTCAGGTCTTACTTGAAAACTTGAAAACCCCACTCATATCTCTAGCTGCTATACAGCCTGATATTGGGCCCTTGACTCTGGGGGCCCTGTATCAGCTCCTATGGCTGCTACAGCAGTAGTTCCGCTCCTGGGTTTACAGATTTGATTTAAAAAAAACTATATACAAAAATAGCAATCAAATACAAAAACATTAAAACCATAACAGAGAAGAGGGTATGGGTTGATATGAGACGGGGTTATGAAGTTCATGTTAAATAATTTGTATGGAAGGTGAGAATATATCTTTTATTAGTATAACTAATGAGCAAAACCTGGCACCATAATGTGGGGAGCACCATTTTGATCTTTGCTATGGATCTCCCTCGATCTATGCCCTTGGTGCTGAATTAAAATAGGTTTTACATGTCCACATATTTAGCAAACCTCATATAGCACTGAAAAAAATAATACATGAGATATGCATATGACTGACCAGGAAATGGTACATTTTGAACATCTCAAATAAATTACAGTTATCTGAATTGTGATTTATTGACGATTTATAGTAGTTACCGAGAAGTAGCTGGAAGGACAGGTAACATATTGTGTTGTATCACATTCACTTGATGCTATATCAAGAGTTCCCGAAACATACCAAAGCATAATTCCACTTTATTTTTATGCCAATATTTATTCTACATTCTGCAGCGTCGCAGTATTTTATTTTTATCATGATGATGAAATAATTGAACAGTTTTAGCTGAATTTGCTATAAGTGTAATTTAGAAATTGCAATTATATATTAGAATTAGAAGTAATGCATAGACCATTAAATAAACGGATATAGAGCATCTGCAGCTAGTGAGAAGAGCAGCCTGGGGGTTATGAGTCTTTCACAACCGGACAACCAAAAAAGTCTGCAGAAAACAAGTGTTTATGATGGCTGTTAAGGAATAGTTTCTGGGAATACATTTCTAATTCTGGCCTAACCCCCCTCCCCCCCCCCCCCCTCTCTCCAATTCAGTGAGCATTCTGAAATGTCGTCCCTTAGGGATACTTTTTTGTAGAGAAGGAAATACATGAAAAGATATTTACCACCATACAAACTGTATTCCTTGTGAAAAAAGTGTTCATAAAGTAGAAAATATTGCTTTCTCCTGCATCACACTTTGTGTAATTTCCATGGAAGATAGTGAAGTAAACACTATATTAGTACCATTTATGACTAACAACTACATTCTTGTCAATAAGAGGAATATATCTATAATTCACTGACATGGAGAGAGGACACAGGGGAGAGAAGAGGGAAGCAGCAGTGTGTACGTATACTGTATTTTTCGCCCTATAAGACGCACCTAGGTTTTCGAGGACGAAAATAAGAAAAAAAATTTTAAACCAAAAGGTGTGCTTCTGGTGGATTTTGAACTAATGGTGGTCTGTGGATGACACTATTATGGGGGGATCTGCGGATGGCACTGTTATGGGGGGACTCTGTGGATGACACATAACGTATATATCGTAGTATGCTATATATGTGTCATCCACAGCTATCCTCCATAACAGTGTCCCTGTGTATGGTAATTAGTGACCCCAATACAGGGGGCGGGGGCCTTGTGTTGAAATCGCGGCGGGGCCCGGTGCAGTCACTGTAATACACCGTGCCCCGCACACACCAGTATTCACATATGTAAACTTGTAGGCATTCCATATGTAAACTGAAAGGTAACCCAATCCACATAGTACTCACTGTGAAACGCCCGTACTAGCAGGCAGGCTGGCCGGTAACTCACTTCCTCGCGGCGCATGCTCCTCCCATCTTATAAATGAAGCAGGCACATGTGGAAGTGAGTGACCGGCCAGCCTGCAGTGCCTGCATGGGCGTTTCATAGTGAAGTACTATGTGGATTGCGCTACCTTTCAGTTTACATATGGAATGCCTACAGTTTACATATGAATAATGTTGTATGCGGGGCCCGGTGTATTAGCGTACAGTGACTGCATCTGGCCCTGCTGCGAATTGCCGGCCTCCAGCCCCTCCTCCCACCCTGCTGATACACCGCAGCCGGCGATGTATCAGCGTTAGCGCAGTAAAAATGTCTGCATTCGCCCCATAAGACCCAGGGGCATCCCCCACTTTTGGGTGAAAAATACGGTACTTAAGTTAAGGGGGTTTTCTGAGACTTTAATACTGATGACCTATCTTCTGGATAGGTCATCAGTATCTGATTGGTGAGGATCCGACACCCAGGACCCCGACGATCAGCTGTTTGAGAAGGCAGCGGCCCTCGCAGTAGTGCAGCGGGCTTCTCCAGTTTCTCCTAGGCCAGCATGCAAAGACTACTTACAGCTATCAGCCCACAGCAGGGCATGGTGGGAATTTGTAGTTTTGTAACAGCTGGAAAGCTGCAGTTTGCCCATCCCTGTCCTAGGCCGTTTGATGACACATACATTCAAGTGAATGGGGCTGAGCTGCGACACCAAGCACAGCCGCTATACAACGTACGGTGCTGTGCTTGGGGAGCACAGAGAAGGCTGTGACACTCAAAGAAGCACCGGTGCCTTCTCAAACAGCTGATTGGAGGGGGTCCTGGGTGTCGGACCACCACCGATCAGATACTGATCTAGAGGATAGGTTATCAGTATTAAAGTCTCGGAAACCCCTTTAAAAGGGTCGACAACTCCTTTACATGTGTCCTATTAAGGTTCACAGACTTCAACAATTAGTGTGGTCTGCTCCGAATGACACGTCTTATCCATGCATTATATAGATGGACCATTGATTTCAATTTGCAGTGCTGCAGGAGAAATGAATACTGGGGCCATATATTTAGCACATTGTGAGGGGTATCATTTATGTGAAAAGTGGAAGTCCAAACATCCCCTCTAAGTTAAAGAGGACCTGTCACCTCTCCTGACATGTCTTGTTTTAGTAAATTATTGCATTCCACACAAAATGACTATTCTTATGAAAATGTTGCACCATTCCTCTATTACTCCTGGTAGAAGTTTATGAATGAAGGTCCAACTGGGTGTTCCCACTGGGTGGGGGAGGTGTCTTTGCACAGTCTGACGTTGTACAATAAGTGCAGATGGTGGTAACACCCAGTTGTACAGTCGTGGCCAAAAGTTTTGAGAATTACATAAATATTGGAAATTAGAAGTTGCTGCTTAAGTTTTTATACTAGCAATTTGCATATACTCCAGAATGTTATGAAGAGTGATCAGATGAATTGCATAGTCCTTCTTTGCCATAACAATTAACTTAATCCCAAAAAAACTTTCCACTGCATTTCATTGCTGTCATTAAAGGACCTGCTGAGATCATTTCAGTAATCGTCTTGTTAACTCAGGTGGGAATGTTGACGAGCACAAGGCTAGAGATCATTATGTCAGGCTGATTGGGTTAAAATAGCAGACTTGACATGTTAAAAGGAGGGTGATGCTTGAAATTATTGTTCTTCCATTGTTAACCATGGTGACCTGAAACGAAACGCGTGCAGCTATCATTGCGTTGCATAAAAATGGCTTCACAGGCAAGGATATTGTGGCTACTAAGATTGCACCTCAATCAACAATTTATAGGATCATCAAGAACTTCATATAAAGAGGTTCAATTGTGGTTAAAAAGGCTTCAGGGCATCCAAGAAAGTCCAGCAAGCACCAGGATCGACTCCTAAAGAGGATTCAGCTGCGGGATTGGAGTGCCACCAGTGCAGAGCTTGCTCAGGAAAGGCAGCAGGCAGGTGTGAGCACATCTGCACGCACAGTGAGGCGAAGACTTTTGTTAGATGGCCTGGTGTCAAGAAGGGCAGCAAAGAAGCCACTCTCCAAAATAAACATCAGGGACAGATTGATCTTCTGCAGAAAGTATGGTGAATGGACTGCTGAGGACTGGGGCAAAGTCATATTCTCCGATGAAGCCTCTTTCCGATTGTTTGGGGCATCAGGAAAAAGGCTTGTCCGGAGAAGAAAGGTGAGTGCTACCATCAGTCCTGTGTCATGCCAACGGTAAAGCATCCTGAGACCATTCATGTGTGGGGTTGCTTCTCATCCAAGGGAGTGGGCTCACTCACAATTTTGTCCAAAAACACAGCCATGAATAAAGAATGGTACCAAAACACCCTCCAACAGCAACTTCTTCCAACAATCTAACAACAGTTTGAAGAACAATGCATGTTTCAACATGATGGAGCACCGTGTCATAAGGCAAAAGTGATAGGGGACCAAAACGTTGACATTTTGGGTCCATGGCCTGGAAACTCCCCAGATCTTAATCCCATTGAGAACTTGTGGTCAATCCTCAAGAGGCGGATGGACAAACAAAAACCCATTAATTCTGACAAACTCCAAGAAGTGATTATGAAAGAATGGGTTGCTATCAGTCAGGAATTGGCCCAGAAGTTGATTGAGAGCATGCCCAGTCGTATTGCAGAGGTCCTGAAAAAGAAGGGCCAACACTGCAAATACTGACTCTTTGCATAAATGTCATGTAATTGTCGATAAAAGCCTTTGAAACGTATGAAGTGCGTGTAATTATATTTCACTACATCACAGAAACAACTGAAACAAAGATCTAAAAGCAGTTTAGCAGCAAACTTTGTGAAAACTAATATTTGTGTCATTCTCAAAACTTTTGGCCACGACTGTACATTTGTTCCCAAACTTTTAGCAGAAGTAATAGAGGAAGGGCACAACATCCAGATTTCCAACCGTATCCTCCTATGTAGTGTATTTACTGCTGGATGCAAA
Organism: Bufotes viridis; assembly: GCA_033119425.1. Classification (NCBI taxonomy): domain Eukaryota; kingdom Metazoa; phylum Chordata; class Amphibia; order Anura; family Bufonidae; genus Bufotes; species Bufotes viridis. The sequence goes on along the minus strand of CM065590.1, from coordinate 75,395,011 downwards.
ATTAAACTTTCAGACAATCCCAAATGCAGAATCAACAAGTCCAAAATTCAAATGTGACAGCATCCAATATACTCACAAAAATCTTCTTTATTTAGAGCATCTTAAAACACAATTACATGCAGTGTTTCGACCTAAACGTCAAGCTTATAACAAATGTGCACACACTAAGGGCTCATTCAGACGGCCGTATGCTGTCCGCAAAAATGCGGATCCGTTTTTTTGAGGATTAGATGCTGTCCCATTCAATTCTATGGGGCCCTTTTCTTCCATTGTGCAGCTCAGCAAAAAAAATGAAACATGACCTATACTTGTCTGTGAAGGTTCTCATTTATCCAGGTCATGGTATATCTGTAAAGAATAAATCAAGGCAACTGCACTTGCTGTAGATTTCTTGAAAACGTTTCACTCGTTCTTCCAACAAGCTTTCTCAATTCTGAGTTACATATTTATTCCCAGAGGATTCTTGTACAAGTCACTCAGAATTGAGAAAGCTCGTTGGAAGAACGAGTGAAACGTTTTCAAGAAATCTACAGCAAGTCCAGTCTCCTTGATTTATTCTTTACAGATATGACCTATACTTGTCAGTGAAAATCAGGACATGGCCCTATTGAAGTCTGTGGATCAGCAAAAAAACGGAATGCTTTCTTTTTATTTGCAGACATGCTGAACTGTCCGCAAAAAAACGGATCCACATTTTTACGGACAGCATACGGACGTCTGAATGAGCCCTAAAATATATATAGGGCAGAGTGATTAATTGGCGAAACAATGAACCAAACCAAGCAGTGGTTTTCATCCGGCCAAATACCAGTACTAATGCCAGTAACAGGCAGGGAAAGGTAGTACTGTTCCTGTGCCTGAACAGCCTTCCAGAAGCTAGTGTTAAACTAGTCTAGGGCTTCTTTCACACTAGCATTAGGCTTGTCCAGCAGGTTGTTCTTAGAAGGAAACAGCCTATCGGATCCATACTAACGCTTGCACACATGTTCTGCTGGAAGTCTGCCTTATTCACTATAATGAGGACGGGCAGGAGATGCGACGCAGCACGGCAGACCGGACAAAAACCGCAGCAGTACGGATCCGGCAGGCTGTTCCCCTGCCAGAACAACCTGTGGACAAGCCTAACGCTAGTGTAAAAGAAGCCTAACATGGTGTCAATGGGTGATGAAAGTTGATTGGTTAGCTAATTAATCACTCTTTTCTCTCCTCTCTCTCTCTCTCTCTCTCTCTCTCTCTCTCTCTCTCTATATATATATATATATATATATATATATATATGTATTAAGCAAAGACCTTTGCTGTATTTGTGGGAGGGGAGGCTGATTACAAGGCTATTTATAGGCACCTGTGGGCCCAGGCTGACGCCGATTCAGCTGATTTCACTACCTCTGGGTCAGCTCTAGGATACAGCAGCATGGTGTGGAGGCTCCTTACGGCTGGGCGATGGCAGAATGTCTCAGGAGGGCGCTGGTATTCATGGTAGGATCGGAGTGGTTTGCACGGGACCCACGCTGCGGTCTGCAACATGTAGCGCTCTGGGATGAAGCAGAGTTTGGGCGCTAAAGGGCCGAGCATTGGTTGTTAGTGGGCTCAAGCTATGCACGCTGTGTTTTGTGTATCAATGGTTGATTTAAAAAAAAAAAAAAATGCAGCAGCATCATGTGGAGGCTCGTTCACACCTGGGCATCGGCAAAAGGGCCAGGCGAATGCTGGCACTTACTGTAGAATTGTACTTATTGGCACGGGACCCACAGTGCGTTTTGCGATTCGCAGTTCTCTGGGTCAAAGCAGAGTTGGGTGCTAACAGTCAAATGACGGTTGTTAGTATTTTGTCCAGCTGTTTAGGGGCTTGTTAGGGGCTATTGCATATAGTTATTGGTGTAGCATGCGCCTAGAGTAGGTATGGTCGCATGTTTTCTGATATCGGTTCATACGTAAAAAAAAAAAAAAAAAAGTGTTTTCCTATTACCTGTTTTACATGTGGGGCACATCCGCAGTTAAAGCCAGACATGCAAGGTGTTGGTAAATGTATATCAGTGGTCTGTATATGGGGACACAAGCAGATCGGTCAAGGCGCCGGTATTTGAGTTCTGATGCTCTGGTAAGTGTGTTTAATCTATAAACTGTATGTTATGGGCACACATGTGTCAGCAGTTCTGTGCTAGGTTTATAAGTGCACTATATGTCGATTAATTAGCGTTGCATCATGGGTTATATTCAAACACGTTTATATTTTCTTAGATGGCGTTGTGGTGACTCATTTAAAAAAAAAAACAAAAAAACCTGTAGCATTATGTGGAGGTTCGTTCGCGCCTGGGTAATGGCAGAAGGTGCCAGGCGAGTGCTGGCATTCACGGTAGGATCGGACTTGGTTACACGGTTAGTGACTTGTAGCGCTCTGGGGCGAAGGAGGTGGGCGCTTATGGTCGAATGATCATGGTTAGGTTCGTTACCTTCAAAAGCTACGTCCGTCTGTCTGCATTTACATTTTGTCTTATACTCCATTCACTACTAGAGCTGCGTTCATGCGTTTGCTGTTGCATCACATTAATACTCTGCTCACTTCAGATTGCATTCATACGGCTGCGTTATACCTTGCTCTTCATGCTCAGAGCTGGGCCCATACCATGTTTTAGGCACCACTCACATCCAGAGCTGCATTCACCCACCTGTTCTTACATCAGATGTTATATTCTGCTTCCACTTAAAGCTGTATTTTTCCCTTTCATTGCTACATCATGGTTACTCAGTATTTTCACTAGGGCAGTCAGCACACCGCTCTGATACCGCTTTCTTTCAGGTTTACGTTTCTTTCCTCGCTGGTTGTTACATTCCATAGGCCTACTTTTCTGTTTCACTTCGGTGAAAAAAAATAATAAAAAAATTGGGTGCTGTTCTTTAGTCCTGGTTCGCATTCACTCAGACTGGTCTCCTGCCCCAGCTCACCATACAGTCCCTCAGCGGTCAGTGGGTTAATAGGAGTAAGTTTCCTACTATGTTTTACAAGCTGTTCACGCGTTGTCACGATTAGGGTCTTCTCTTAGCGAATTGTAATGCCTCTGGCTCTTTTCTCCCATCTGTTCAATTTTACGGTTGGTTTAATGTCTACCTAGGCATGGGGTTCGGTTCACTATTGTCTATGCATATCCCATCAGGTCTGGCTCACATTTTAATTACTTATCGTCACTGTAATGTCATCTAGTTCAGTCTTGGCTTCGGGGGCCCGATGACTGCTTCAGCCTCATGGCTCCGCGGGGTCTATGACCGTTCTTAACGTTATTCGTTAGGGGTACAAGATGGTTGTAAGCTGGTTAGTGTCCTAGGTTACTGTCGAAGGGGGTCATGGTTATGCGAGTCCCCTAGTCATACTGGTGCTGCTTAAGTGGTTTAAAAAAAAAAAAAAAAAAATTTATAAAAAAATAAAAAATAAAAAAATAAAAAATTTAAAAAAAATAAAAATTAAAAAAAAAAAAAAAAAATTTTTATAAAAAAATAAAAATATAATAATATATATAAAAAAAAAAAAAAATTTGACATAAGTTTCGCATTCATGGCTACGCCATGAGTCTGTGACGCATGGCTTCTCCGTTTAAGTTTAACATGCATGGCCCCGCCATTAGTGTCTCTCGCGCATGGCCCCGCCATTAGTGTCTCTCGCGCATGGCCCCGCCATTAGTGTCTCTCGCGCATGGCCCCGCCATTAGTGTCTCTCGCGCTTGGCCCCGCCATTAGTGTCTCTCGCGCTTGGCCCCGCCATTAGTGTCTCTCGCGCTTGGCCCCGCCATTAGTGTCTCTCGCGCTTGGCCCCGCCATTAGTGTCTCTCGCGCTTGGCCCCGCCATTAGTGTCTCTCGCTTGGCCCCGCCATTAGTGTCTCTCGCGCTTGGCCCCGCCATTAGTGTCTCACGCATGGCTTCTCAATTTACATTTACACACAACTCCGCCATTCAAGGTCGGCTGCGTGGTCCGCCACAGTAGGTTCCATGTCTATTTCTGCCTTCAGGCCCGCTCGCATGGCTCGGTCAGCTGTGGCTCGCAATACAATTCTTCTTGTGGAGGCTCGCATGCATGGCTTTTGGGCATTAGAATCTAACTCACATTATTGTTGTAGGTTGTTGGGTTTTCATCGTTTTCTTTTCAAGCAGTCATCTCAAGCCTTCCTTTTCAGACATCACCTTCTCCTGGGTTCGCATTTTCCTCCCATTTACCCTCTCTAGGTTCTTGCTTCCCTCGCTCCCCGCTGTTACTTTTCTCTTGCCCGTCCTTGCATTATAGACCCATTCTCCCAGGAAGCTGACCCTGTGGTCTCATTTTTCACGTTTCTCAAATTTCGGCTCTCAAAGGGTTGTTCAGGAAAAATAAAAAAATAATACTATGGCATCAGTTTCGTCCACAGGAGTCCTCTCACCACTACATGTGATTTACTGAAGTCTGTCACGTCTACAGACTAATAAGTCCTGTCTCACCACTACAGGCGATTTACGAAGTCTGTCACGACTACAGACTAATAAGTCCTGTCACGACTACAGGCGATTTACGAAGTCTGTCACGACTACAGACTAATAAGTCCTGTCACGACTACAGGCGATTTACGAAGTCTGTCACGACTACAGACTAATAAGTCCTGTCTCACCACTACAGGCGATTTACGAAGTCTGTCACGACTACAGACTAATAAGTCCTGTCACGACTACAGGCGATTTACGAAGTCTGTCACGACTACAGACTAATAAGTCCTGTCACGACTACAGGCGACTTACGAAGTCTGTCACGACTACAGACTAATAAGTCCTGTCACGACTACAGGCGATTTACGAAGTCTGTCACGACTACAGACTAATAAGTCCTGTCACGACTACAGGCGACTTACGAAGTCTGTCACGTTACTGACACGATGAGTCCTAAGCGCGACTACAGGCACAGCATACGTAGTCTATCATGACCTTAAGCTTGTCCTGTCATAGCGGCAGGCATTGGGTGTACATTATGTCTTCATTACAGACATGCTTACTTAATCGTCAAACTCGGGCTGAGGGTGTTGGTGTCGCACCTAGTTTCTGGGTACCGGTCTATCATCCAGTAGTAGGTACAATAATAAGGCACAATATACGTAGTCTGTCACGTCTATGGATTCAACAAGTCCTATCACTACTGTAGGTGCAGCATACATAGTTTATCACGACCTTAAGCTTATTTCCTGTCACAACTGCTAGTATGGTGGGTATGTTTTCTGTCCTCATTACAGGCAACATTAGCTCGTTAATTGGATCAGCCATGTACTCGTGCTTATGGTTCCCCAGGCCTGGTGAGTCTACACATTTCACTTAATCCATTACTAGAGTTAGACGGCATCCGCCATCTTCTAACTTTTTGGGTCCTTTATAAAAATAATAATAATAATTAAAGCGGTGGTCGGGGGTATAAGTATAGGTGAAGTATTTTGCTACTATTAACAGGGCCCTTGGCGAATGGTTGGACTTCAATTAGGCCCTTCCATCAGATTCACCATTGTTGTTTTTAGTCTGCAGCTCTCAGGATTCAGACCGTCTCGTAATATGTTCATATGTTGTTCAACATAGGAGTAAATCGTTTCTGATTACCAACCACTCTTTCAAAAGCATCAACATTAGCTACCTCCAAGAACGACGTGCCGGCGCACGTGACAAAGAGGTAAGGTACATAGAAGTCTCTGTGGTACGTACGGTATATTCCGCACCTTCATCGTGTAGTGTCTTTGCGTTCAAAGTGGGTGTCGTAATGGTATGTATATGTTTTGCTCTAAACTAAGGTCTGCTCTTTTTGGCCCCTTTAGGCTGCCCTACCGCAGCAGTTATGGCACAATTCTACTGCTTGTTGTAGATAGGTTACGTACACCTTTCTGATAGCCGATCCGACCACAAGTATTAAGCAAAGACCTTTGCTGTATTTGTGGGAGGGGAGGCTGATTACAAGGCTATTTATAGGCACCTGTGGGCCCAGGCTGACGCCGATTCAGCTGATTTCACCCACCCACCCACACCATCTTACAGTCACTTCATATTAGGGTGGCCCCCTTTAGGCTGCCCTACCGCAGCAGTTATGGCACAATTCTACTGCTTGTTGTAGATAGGTTACGTACACCTTTCTGATAGCCGATCCGACCACAAATATATATATATCCAAAACCAATGAACCACCAATGCTATGTAAGTTTGTTTATTCTCAAGCTGATTGGTTCTCTTGTTTTTAAATCACGTTGTCACAGGTGCTCACTAGTTAATTAGGCACGGCACTATCAAACTTTATGTATTTTTGGCATTTACATGTATATTTATTGTATTTTATAGACACACGCAACTGTTTTATATATTGATATGACAAGTATGATAAGCACATTGTATTTTGTACTGTATTTTGATACTTTTGCATTGATTGACACTTGATTGATTCACTATGAATCCTGGGTACATATACCCCCATATTGACACCATGTTTGTATGCTTGATAAAGACCGCAAAGAGCGCTTGAAACGTCACAGATGGGAAAATAAAGAGGGTTCACTATTCACCAGAAAGCAGAGTGCTGCCTTATTTTTGGATCTATGGATTTGTGACTGCCTAGCCAGCGGTCGTACGGTATTTGCACCCAACCTCAGTGCTGTGCTGCTGTTTTTTCTTTTGTGTTTTATACATATATATATATATATCCCCTTGTTTGTTATATGATTGACAATGTAATTCGTGTTGGAAGACTCCCTAAATAAAGAAGATTTTTGTGAGTATATTGGATGCTGTCAAATTTGGATTTTGATGAGGTTCCTAAATTGTTATTACATGTGGAATGCAAGTAGTTACTAGACAGACATGTCAGGAGAGGTCTCAGGTCTTCTTTAAGAGAGTACATCATCCTTAATAATATGGCATATCCACAGGGTTCTCTGGGACCCTCACCTGTCAGGAAAAACCGGGGTCAAGGGATGATTCAGGCTATTCTCCCTATAGAAGTCAATTGAGAGGGCAATACACAAGTAAGTCTATGGATGATACAGAAAGAGCCAAGCAAGCAGTCACCGAAGAGAGACCGGCTCCTGTGCTATATATATGTGCTATAAATTGCTTATTTGGGGAGAGGAGCAAGAAGAAGTTGCACATCAGGAGCTGAACAGCTGGAATACTGAATATTTATCAAGTAATACTCATTTTCTTCCCAGACCTTTGAACTCCAATAGTTCCAATTGAACCATCCACATCTCTGAATGAGGAACTTTCCTAGAAGACTTACCAAGGTTGGCTCTCGCCCTTGGACTGTATATCTCTAAAATGTCAGAGTCAGTCTCAGTGGTGCCAGTCTGTGACAACTGTAACCTGCTGCTCTTCAGCTGACTGCAATTTGAGCTATAAGCAATGTCTACAAAATGACTCCTGTCAACCCTTATCCCCCTGACCTAATTGACAGGTCATCCTGTTAATGACGAAAAATAGGGATTGGGTTATCGGCAGAGAGATTTCCTAGAGGGATACAAGGTTTGATAATGCCTGGTTGGAAAAGGGAATGTATGGTCATACCTGGAGGCCAATCATGAGATGTGTATACGGCCCAACCTTACATGATGGAGAAGGTGGACTGAAATGTTAAAGGGCATCTGTCAGCACATCTGTGCCTATGACACTGGCTGACTTGTTACGTGTGCACTTGGCAGCTGAAGACATCTGTGTTGGTCCCATGGTCATATGTGCCCGCATTGCTGAGAAAATGTTTTAGTATATGCAAATGAGCTTCTAGGAGCAATGGGGGCGTTGCCTTTACTCCTAGAAGCTCATTTCTCTCTGTAACTACAGCGCCTTCTCCACTTTGATTGACAGGGCCAGTCATGATGACCGTTTCACTACCTGGTCCTGTCAATTAAAGTTGAGAGTAGGGTTATCACGATACCAAAATTTTGATTCGATTTCGATACCATAAAAAAGTATTGCCATACTCGATACAATTCAATATCACGCAAAAAAATAAGAAGCAAAATAAAAAAGGTGCATGCATTCCGCATTTTATGGAACATCTGGCCCATAATAGGACAGTCCTATCCTATTTTTTGGGGGAACAAGGTGACAAAAAAATAGCGAATCACACGTTTATTTTTTTTCTTCACCACATAGGAGATATTTTTAAATATTTTAATAGCTCGCCCTTTTTTTGGGCGTGATGATATGTGCCGTAATATGTTTATTTTTTTATTGTTTAAATATTTTATATAAGAGGATGATTTAAACTTTTAGTATCTTGGTGGTTTTTAAACTTTTTTTTTAAACTTTTTATTTATTAACTATTAGCCCCCTTAGGGGCTAGAACCCTTGTCCTATTCACTCTGATAGAGCTCTATTAGGGTGAATAGGACGTCACACTCTCCCTGATGCCCTGGGCTTTGTGCTCACAGCAGCCGGGAGCTTACCATGGGGGACTTCAGTAGCGTCCTGGCTGCCATGATAACTGCCCTGCTATTTCACTGTTGGGGCTCCGATCGGAAGCTGCCACTGAACCACCAATAACGAGGGGACCCTGTGGCCACTGCCACCAATGCTTATAATTCTGGGGGGTTGGGGGGTGCACTGCTCCACCAATGATTGTAATTTATAATACTGGGGTTGGGAGGGGGCACACTGCTCCACCAGTAAATATAATTAACACATTAATTCAAGTGTAGGCTGTGGGAGCCTGCGGTATTACATACCCGGCGCCTGGTCTCTATGACAGGGCGCTGCGATCCCCGTCAATCAACCCCTCAGGTGCGACACCTGAGGGGTTCATTTCCACGTTTTGGTGGATCTAATGCCCTGTTATTGAGGCCGGGTGCTGGGTATGTGATACCGCCGCTAGCACCCACAGCCTACACTTGAATTAATGTGTTAATTACATACCTTGGTGGCTCAGTGGCCACAGTACCTCCACTCCTCCTCAGTACAATGTTCTCACAGTGAGGAGGGAGGAACTGCCTCCTTCTCCGCTGTGCTGCTGAAGAGAACATGGCGCGCGCTGAGAGCGGCACGTGCCATGTTCTCTGGTACTAGGCTGCACAGCAGCGCAGCCTAGTATCATTAAATAGTAAAACCCGGTATCATATCAATCCAGGTCTAAAAGTATCGATATTTCGATACCAAGTGCAACTCTAGTTGAGAGGGTACGTTCCTTGCAGAGAGAGCAGATCTTCTAGGTTAAGCGCCTACAGGCTCATTTGCATATAGTAAAACATCATATTTCTCAGCAATGCGGGTACAGATGAACACGGGACCAACACAGATGTCTTCAGCTGCCAAGTGCACATGTAACAGGTCAGCCAGTTTAATACGTACAAATCTGCTGACAGATGCCATACAAAGGTTTTTCCCACCAAAAGAATCAATGGCAACTGCCAGGACCATCACTGATCCTCAGAATGTCAGCAGGTTAAATCTTGAGGCTCGTTTAATACCAAGGTGCATGGGAGTACCGTTCTGCAGAAAACTCTGCCCCATTTATTTAATGGAGCTCCTCTAAAGTTATCTTCACAAATAATGAATGGGAACGTCTCTGTGTAGGAAAAGTCAGAGGATACTCTGCCCCATTAGTATTAGCAGAGATCCTGGAGGTTGGACCCTCACCAATTATAACATTATGGCACATTGTAGGGATATGCTATAACATAACATATAAATACCCATTTAAAGGGGCTTTTCCGCACAAAGATTTAGCTCCATTTAGTGAGGGCTAGTGCACTTGTTTCAGATTACAAATCCTTGCATGGAAAATGTTGCATCATTGTATGAGCTACAGCTCAGATCCCCATTAAAAAAATGGAGGGTAAATATTAATTTTTTTAATGTAGATTGGGGAATGGAAAATTTGCTGAAATTGTTATAAAAAATAATTGTTGAAAGTGCCCTTAAAATGATATATTGACCCACATACTCAGTGCTTCTGCAGGAAAAGAAACACATTTATACAGTATATTATATAATTATAGAAACCGGTACTCCCCATAGGCCCAGGGCTGGGAAGGCAAAGTTGCATGGATGACATTCTGCTTACTTTGCATGTCACCATTTTTATCCTGTCGTGAATACATTGTTATTTTCAAATTCTAAACTCTACGGATGAACAAGTTGCATGTGGATAATTTAAGCATATGGCATTCAATGAAGCAGTAAAAACTGTGAAGAATCTCCGTGCATGAGGGTTCTAGGGTGACACAGAAGAATAGCCTAGGGTGTTAAAATATAAATCTAGACCAGATCTTCCCCAGCATGCCATTTAATTGGCAGAATGCAAACAATGGACTATATGAGAACATCAAAAAGTGTGAAAAAGAGCCAGTAACTGTTATGGAAAAATGAAAGCTGAGGGTCATGGTAGGAAAATGTCAAACCTCTACAATGCCATGATGTTTTTGAAAGTTATCATTAGAGATGAGTGAATCGAATGTGAATTTTCTCGCTCTTCGTGGTAACGAATCGCAATTTTTCCTAAAATGGCGGCTACACGTGTGAGGACAGGGGGCAAGGAAGTCTGGGAAGGTGGGATGACCCATAATCCCATCCATGCAGCCCATCAGCAGCCAGCCAGCACTGTGATGTCACAGCCCTATAAATACGGCAGCCATCTTGGATTCAGACATTTTTTAGCGTTCTAAGTGCAGGGACAACCTCATTGTGAAAAAAAAAAAGATTTATAAGTGCAGGGAAAGGATAGGGACGAATCATTTCACAGCACCTTAGTGCAGGGAGAGACGTCAGAAGCCGCTAGGGATATTAATAGGAAATGGATTTACAAGTGCAGAAAAATATTATTTGGGGATCCAAATAGCCATTATACAGCTCTGTCATTCCAGAAATTTGTTCTTGTTATTGGGCTGCAAGTGCTATGTTGAAAAGCATTGAGTGGCCTATTTCAGTACAAAAAGAAAAAAATATTCTCAGTTCACTTCTGCAGTTATACGTGGTGAAAGCGTTTAGTGGCCTATTTCATTGAAAAGCCTATTGTGTAAAAGTAGAACAAAATGTGGGCCTAATTGACGTTCTGCGGTGCAGTGATATATTGTGAAGTCCAGTTTGCTGTGTATTAGTGGCGAAATAAAAATAAATTTGCCGTCCAGCGTTGTACTTGTCTGTTGAAAAGCCTTTTGTGTAAAAGTAGAAAAAAATTAGGGCCTAATTGCCGCTCAGCAGTGCAGTGACATATTCGGAAGCCCAGTTTGCCATGTATTAGTGGAAGAAAAAAAAATTATATTCACCGTTCATCATTGCATTTACCTGTTAATAAGCCTTGTGTAGTGTAAAAGTTGAAAAAATAAAGGCCTATTTTCTGTTCAGCGGTTCAGTTATATGTGGTAAAGGCCTATTTGCGGTGAAATTTTTTCTGTGAAACAGGCTTTTTTTTCTGCAAATTTATGGGCGATTGTACACCTTCTTTTGTGGTACGGGCTGAAATACGTAGTGGTGAAATTTGTAATATGAAACAGGCTTTTTTCGGAAAATTCACAAGTGACTGTGCAGCTCCTTTTGCTGTATGGACCGAATTACGTAGTGGTAAAATTCCTAATGTGACACTGGCTTTTTTTTCAGAAATGTATGGGTGATTGTACACCTCCTTTTATGGTATGGGCCGAATTATGTAGAGGAGAAATTTGTTATATGAAACTGGCTTTCTTTCGTCAAATTTATGGGTGATTGTACACCTTTTGCGGTATGGACCAAATTACTTAATGGTGAAATTCTTTATGTGACACAGACTTGATGAACTTCGCGACTCTTCTGGGCCCTAAGCAATCTTGAAGCTTTGTCTTCTCATTGTATATAGCTATTAGAGGCCTGTTCATGCCAGGCAGGTTCACCCAGAAGTATCTGGCTCGATGAGCAGCCGATACCGCACTTGCATCAATCTTGACATGATTCGTCTCCAGGTGGAGAGAATAGTTTTTGGAATGCTTTCTCCACGTCATCGAATAAACAGAAGGCTAGCCGATTCTCTCCTGTCTTAGGCAACACTTAATTTTTTTATTAAATGTATTAAATAATTATTATTACATTTTACCAAAACTTGATTAAAATTATAAGAAAGTAAACTTAAATTCACCAATATATTATCCCAATCTTTGAGGGAAATTCCCAGACAATCAATTTGCCAAGTCTTTTGTGCCGGAGAACGCATATTATTAAATCGTGTTTTAAGCAACACTTTATAAAGTTGAGAAATTTTAACCTTCTCTTCGGTCCCATATTCACTATAAGTGAATAGTCAAAGCCGCTGCTTTGTGGCCTCCTCATGCTGCTGCCATCTCCGCAATCTCTCGTCGTCGTGCCACTCTGTGGCCTCCTCATGCTGCTGCCAACTCCGCAATCTCTCGTCGTCGTGCCACTCTGTGGCCTTCTGATGCTGCCGCCTCCTCCACACACTGTCTCCTTGCCACTCTCTGGCCTCCTGATGATGCTGCGGCCACCTCCACACTCTGTCATTGGCCTGTTTGGCCTCCTCATGCTGCCGCCAGCTCCACACACTCTCATTGGGCCACTCTGTGGTCTCCTCATGCTACATCCACCTCACCACTATGTCATAAGGCCACTCTGTGGGCTTCTCATGCTGTTCCCACCGACCCCACTTCATGACTGGGCCACTATTTAGCCTTTTTGGCTTGGCTAACATCATTTATTTGACCCTTCTTCTGATCTCTCAGAAGGAAGGTAAAATGAGACGCACAACGGATCCTGTCTCTGTAGCAGCTGTAAGGCCTTCTTCTAGTGATAGCGACTGATTGCTGGGTTTGAGAGCAGCAAGCAGCATCTTTTTAAAATGAAGATCATTTACCTCAGTACACAGGATATGCAGAAACTATTCCACAATTTCTTTTTTTTTTACTCAGTTGTGGTTCGGTTTGCTTGTAGTTCATCCTTTTTCTGCTTTAATAGAAAACAGTTCCTCTTGGCCCAAGACCTCCTGATGATCTTCTGATGGGCTTGTGCTTATACTCAGTTAAACAGAACAAGCTGTGCCAAATGTTTTAATAGAATAAAATAAATGGACTTTTTATCTACTGGGGAGCGCTGTGGATTTACATTCTTATTTGTTGGATTTACTATGAACAGCTTCTTCCTGCTGAGGACCTCTGTTTGAATTGTATACTCTTATAGCCTCGCCGCTTCAGATTGACTTGTGGTAGTACCAACTATTTCCTCTTCTAATGGTCTTGTGTCATAATGAGACTTTACATGCAATTCACACTTGTTTCTGTTAAAAATTCATAAAAAGCAGTGACCCTAATTGGGGTTCCTATTGTTGCAACTTTTGATTCCTATGGCTGGAGGACCTACAGGGCTGTTAGGCTTAATATTAGTTGGAATAGCCATCACCAGCTGCAAGGGGCAGAGGTAGGGAAGTTGGGTAGCATACCCATAAAAAGAAAGAAGATAAACAGCCTTCTCTGACTATACAGTGGTCAGCTTCCATGTCTAAGTCTATTTGACCACCGATATTTGTCACACTAGATGGTTCTTGATCCATCTCCATATTTGTAAGTGCATGTAGACGTCATGAATATTGTACCTTCTCGACTAACGGCAATCAGAAAATCATAGTATACCCAAATACCTACATAAATGCCCTGCTCAGTGCATATCAAAGGAGCTCCCCTCCTTGACACCATGGAGAAAACCCCAGTGATCATCCTGAGTTTATTCCAAGATCAGACGGCCCTAGTGAAGATCTAGGAACTGTAAGATTATTACTGGATGTGTAAAGCTCACAGTTTCCACATAGACATAAATCTATAAAATATACAAAAAAGTATATAGACATTGTTATATTGCTAACAACAATAAATTCAGAGACATATTGGAACAATGTCCTCTGCTGTCCAAGTGTAACATCAAGACTAATTCCACATTTGCAGAAAAAAATAAAAAAAGTGGAATCTGGATGATCCCCAAAAGTGAAAATCTTCAGACAGCACAGGTCCTGTTATACCTGGCTTCCATCAGAAGCAGCATTCCACAGTAAGAACATCATACCAGCAGTCAGACATAGTGATGCTAATGTGTGCACGTGGAGATGATTTGGTGCCTCAAGACAAGGCTTTTTGAAGGAATTATCAGTGTACCACAAAAGAAAATATCCAGTTAGTCAGTCATCTGTCATATTTGTAAGTGTAACTCTTTTGGTGAGTTCACAGGACGTTTGGTGTGATCCGAAAATCTGCTCCATCTTTCTGTACAGTAGAGTGGACCTTCAAGATACAATGGCTTCAGGATAAAATATTTTTAGCTTACAATGGTCTTTCCTGGGACATTGTAAGCTGAAACTAGACTCAACAAGGCCTCAGACTCTGATCCAACTAATCATAATTGCCATTTCTCCAGTAAAACACCTGTATTTGATGTGCAGTAGCTCCTCTTTTAAGCTACTTGAGTAAAAAAAAAAAAAAAAAACTTTGCATAACGGCCGTGCTTCTTTGTACAATCATAACTGTGAAGCAATAGGTCGTTTTTGTGCTTCTCTGTCTTTTTCAGCCTAATTATACCCCTTTTCAGCTGCATAGCTAGATTCATTTCTTTCAAAAGCAGGGGTGTCTCCCTTCTGTGGAATCTGCCTGCACAGTACTTCTGTGACACCTTTTCCCTTACTTCCCACGATGTTTGTTTTAAGCTCTGGAGCTCACAGAGCATATAAGGAGGGGGAGAGGGCACACTTACAGAAAGGCAGGAAGGTCCTGTGAAGCAGTGTAGAAACAATTCTTCTATCCGGCTCAGGATCTCAGCTAGCTCTGACACGCCCTCTTCTGGGTCTGTTAAGGATCAATCTTGCCTGACAACAGGCAGTGGACTGCAAATTACAGTAGCGGCCATGACTTTACAGCTTTTTTTTCAGATGGTGCAGGCATATTTTTTTAAATAAAGTGATTTAGAAATTTGCAAGTTATACCATTCTCTATTAAATAAAATTATATTCTGGGAAAGTACGGTGACTCTTTGAAGTACATTTCGGTACTACATGTATTGTACAGTATTTGAACTGCTCATTTGGACACCAGGTGAGGCCGGCTCCATATTATTTTTCTGGTACGCTGTGTGTTGTACAGGACCCTGAAGAAACTCCTGTGCTTATCATAGAAAGTCATTTACAGCTTCCAACAGCTGTTATATGTAGACTTCTTTTATCTGCCTTAGTTATCATCTTAATTGTAATAACTCTTTATATCTTCATTTTTTCTCATGTTGAGATTACATTTTTCGGGCTTTGGAACTAATTACTTGTTTTCCATAGAGTTTTGGTCTCATGCTACAATGGTTTGAACATACAACAGTTGTCCCGGATCAGTGTATATAGTTTACATTTTAAAACGTCAAAAATCTATGTAAAATTTCAGAGCATGCAGCCCTGGAGCTGGTGCAGCATGCAGAAGGGGAGGCGAGCAGAGGGGAGAAGAGTAGAGGATAGGTGGGAAAGTAGCGAGAATGGTGGTTGTAGTAGTCACTCACTGTTGGGCTGTGCAGTGATGGAAAGGGTGCGCCTGTTCTTCCCTCAGGGCACTCTTTGGTTTTGGTATCCTCCTGCTTGGTTTGTTGAGGTGCCCTTAATGTTGAAGGTTTTGAAGTGCAAGGCAGGGGACCCTGGTGCAGCTGTGACTGTACTTCTGTATCTATGACATAAGCATCTAGGCATGGGGTCCAAAACTTTCTCTGTGCAGTGCAACCTAAATGTCAAAATATGATCTGCACCTTTTTGAACAGGTTGTTGTACTTACAGTACACTTGCTTTACGGGATGTAGATATTCTTTTACTCAGATGGCCAATATGCTCCAATGCAGGTTCAGGCACTGGACGAAAACTGCTAAACAAATATTTTGTAGAGCCAATATGTCCACTTTAGACGCTACAGATCTTCTACTCTGAACCTCTCTCTCATCTGGCCTGCTTTTCTAGGTAAAGTTCTTTATGGCCTTGCCCTGCCTGGTACCTAGGTCCAGGATTGGCTTGTGTGTCAGCACTACACTTTGTGTCTGCTCTATTTGCTGTGTAGACACTAACTCACTCTTAATTGTTCTAAACACCTCCTTCCCTATGGGGATGTAAATACAACCTATCGATATCTTATGCATATTTTATTATTTTATGTAGACAGGGATGCATTTATCACACAAAATGCAGTTTCAACTCCTGTTTTGCAGTGTACTGCTGCTCTGCAGTGGGACGCTGCACTGGACACAGTACAAAGAAATGTAAATACATTGGTCATGGAAAACCTCAATTATTAGGAAAGCTAAAAGGGGTTGTCCAATCACAAAATAATAAGTAAAGGTGGGGGTGTAAAAAATGAAAACATGTCACTCACCTTATTAATATCCAGCCATTCCAGCACCTCAACTCCCGACCCCTATTCACGTGACTGCTACAGCCAATCAGTGCAAAATGGCATGTCGCTGTCATTGCGGTGATTGGCTGCAGAGGTCATGTGAGTGGGAATGGCATTTCATTACTACCAATCTGGGGACGGAGGCACTGGAATGGTTGGACTTTCATAAGTTGAGTGGCTCTTTTTTACTTTAATCTGATTAGAGCTGCCTCCGATCATGGACTCTGTCGCTCACCCTCAAGTTATGGCGCCCACTCAGCTTCTGAGCAGGTGCCATCTTTAAAGACCCGAGATCTGCTGTATGTGTATGGAAATGGTCTGACTGAAATTTCTCCAGCATTGTGTTAAAAATCAAAGCGTATTTTGTTCTCCATCTGCATACAGAACGTGACATATTTGGTGATCTATTCCTGTTGGAATCCAGTGGAGCATTTGACTTTTACAAACTTGAGAAAATGGTTACATATGTGTTCATGTTATAATGTTACAATCAGACAATAGGGAAAGCTGCCACTTGTCGTTGATTTGTGCCTATTACATTGTTTCTACCCACTGTCTGCTGTCATTGTGCTGCCTCAAGATAAATGCCTGGAGCTGTGCACCTGTTGGCACACCCAGAATGTGCCATTCTTTCCAGCTGGAAGAACAACTTCTACAGTATGTGTGACATGAAGCCACGCTGACATGCTTGTGGCCTACGGATTCAATCAGGTTCTAAATTATCCTTGGATCTATTTATTGTTGAGTCCAGAGCGGTCTGTTCTCGTATTCCATTTCAGCATGTGACCTATAAATCTTCTTTTTAGACTTTTGTCTTTGACACGTTTGCCTGGTAGATGAGACATTTACCCAGCTAAGGAGTTGTATTAGAAAAGGTCTAGATATGTATGCATTTACACAAGGTCATACTCTGGAGAAATCTGCTATCCATCGCCAGGAAAGTTGAGCTTTAGACTTATTCACTCCCCATCCCTGCCCAATGTAACCCATTAGGACCCATGTACCCCTAATCTGTTAATGCTCGAGTTTAATTAAAGGGGGAGATGGAACAAAGCTAACATCGACTGCATAGGCCACATCTACGGTTCTCTTGGATCCACATCCAACCCAATGTCACACATCCTACCAATCGCTAAACCCGTACAAAATTCAGACCAGCTTAATAATGACAAAAGCATGTGCCTTGTACTTTGTAGGTTCACCCTAAAGATTTTACACATTTTTGATAATTTTACAAAGTTTACTTGTATAGGTAGCAACTTTCAAAAAAATGTCTAGTCATATTGATGACTGCCTTGTCGAAAGCGGCAAAATGTTAAAACCCAAAGAAATGAGAAAATACGTTGACCTGCTAAATTATTTTTCCTAACGAATCGATCACCCAATGAATTGTTAACAGTGAATGCAGTAAAGACGCACAGTCTCGCTAGGTCAAATTTACCTAAGACATTCACCTGATTGAAGCCTGAATATTCAGAATATTATTAATCTACTTATTTTAGAATACAATTTCCTCCAGTCATAGAGGTAAAGATCCAGAATTAAGATTTTCTTGTACATGAAGGAGGTCAATAAATGACCATTTAGTGTATACTACCCCATCATGTAATGTATACAGAATATCTCCCTGTTTTCTTACAAGGGAAACCCAGGCAAGGAGGTTACCATGAGAGGTCACGGGGCAATTGTACTCTTAAAGGAGCACATTGTCTCCAGCTTGTTATCTTGCTGTTCTGATCACAAACACCAGTGGAGTTCTCAGCTACTTCTCCAGGCAAAGTCCCCTTTCATCTACTCCATGGTGTAAACATCAACCAGCACAATCCCGGGCTAGGAAATGACTAATGCAGAGCAAAGCTTTGTGCACGGACAGCGTAAGCCTCGCTCGGCCAACATTGCATACATTCTTTTGTTTTTAACATTTCCTTTCTATGTGTAAATTGTTATGAACTTATCAAGCAAACTGTTCTACAGAACGTGATTAAGATGTTTCCATTGTTTGAAAACGTGATGTATTTGATTATGGCGACTGACATTTCACTTTCATATATTAATGTATATATGAGATAAATCAATGAATAGATATAGAGTCGATGGATACATAGATATTAGATAGACATATATTAGATATTCCAAGCATGAGACCACGATAGCATTGGGCAGTACCGACTGCTTCACCCCATGTGTGAGATGGAGCGCTATCGGAAGTCATTCCTCCCTGCTGCTGTTAGGCTGTGCAACCAACACCGACCCAAGAGGAGACAGACCGCACTCATCGTCTACTGGGTTCCTGTGGATATCATTCCATCCTGTGATATCTATATCCCTTTTTTTTTATCTGTACCCTACTGTCACTGTAATGCCTTTATTTTTGTACTCTCTGTGCTGCAGTAACACTGCGAATTCCCCCACTGCGGGACTATTATGGTTCAATCAAGGCCACTGCGGGACTATTAAAGGATTATCTTATCTTATAGATGTTGTATAGACAGATATATAAATGGGTAGGTGGATGGATATATACAGTAGATGGATATTGATTGATGTCTGTAAGGCACTGCGCAATATGTCAGCGCTATATAAATAGGTAAGACACATTATAGAGATACATAGGGGCACATTTATTAGGACTAGCGTTTTAGATGCCAGTCTTAATAAAGACCCATAGCTGGTGGTGGATCTGCCGAAGTTATGAAGAGGAGCAGGCCAGAGGTGCGCCAGTTCTAAATGTAAGACCGCTTCTGACCTATCTTACGTTTAGACACAGTATATATTCACTTCTGTCTGCCTTCCCCGCTGCGTCTCCCCAGAACCTAGTGTAGCACCTCAGTGAGGCACGTCATACACTAGTGTGCACCTCAGTGAGGCACGTCTTACACTAGTGAGGGACCTCAGTGAGGCACGTCTTACACTAGTGTGGCACCTCAGTGAGGCATGTCTTATACTAGTGTGGCACCTCAGTGAGGCACATCTTACACTAGTGAGGGACCTCAGTGAGGCACGTCTTACACTAGTGTGGCACCTCAGTGAGGCACGTCTTATACTAGTGTGGCACCTCAGTGAGGCACATCTTACACTAGTGAGGGACCTCAGTGAGGCACGTCTTATACTAGTGTGCACCTTAGTGAGGCACATCTTACATTAGTGTGGCACCTCAGTGAGGCACATCTTACACTAGTGTGGCACCTCAGTGAGGCACGTCCTATACTAGTGTGCACCTCAGTGAGGCACATCTTACACTAGTGTGGCACCTCAGTGAGGCACATCTTACACTAGTGTGGCACCTCAGTAAGGCATATCTTACACTAGTGTGGCACCTCAGTGAGGCATGTCTTACACTAGTGTGGCACCTCAGTAAGGCATATCTTACACTAGTGTGGCACCTCAGTGAGGCACGTCCTATACTAGTGTGCACCTCAGTGAGGCACATCTTACACTAGTGTGGCACCTCAGTGAGGCACGTCTTATACTAGTGTGCACCTCAGTGAGGCACATCATACACTAGTGTGGCACCTCAGTGAGGCACATCTTACACTAGTGAGGCACCTCAGTGAGGCACGTCTTACACTAGTGTGGCACCTCAGTGAGGCACATCTTACACTAGTGTGCACCTCAGTGAGGCACGTCATACACTAGTGTGGCACCTCAGTAAAGCACGTCTTATACTAGTGTGCACATCAGTGATGCACGTCTTATACTAGTGTGCACCTCAGTGAGGCACGTCCTATACTAGTGTGCACCTCAGTGAGGCACATCTTACACTAGTGTGCACCTCAGTGAGGCACATCTTACACTAGTGTGGCACCTCAGTAAGGCATATCTTACACTAGTGAGGCACCTCAGTTAGGCACATCTTACACTAGTGAGGCACCTCAGCCAGGCACGTCTTGCAGTTGCACAAGCACTGCAGGTATAGGAGAACAAGCATTCTAGCTGTGTTCCTGTTTTTTATCACAGTTTTGTAGGTATTAATATAACAAAAAACATTGAAAGATTGGGTGATAAAAGAAAATTTCTAAATTGCTGATGATAATGATATATCAAAATAACTATACTGCATATCTAACATTAGCCTAAATTTAAAGGTAAGAAAAACTATTACATGCTAAAAATGTAGGCGCACACACTCACTACATACATGCATACACTAAAGTCAGAAGTGCACACGTACACAGGCACCTAAGCTTACTTATACACGCTCACTACATACATGCACACATATACATTCATTACATACAAGTATATACACATGTAGGCTAGTTTCACACTAGTGGCAGCCTTCTCCGGCAGGCTGTTCCAGCGGGTCAACAGCCTGCTGGATCCGTGCTGCCGCTAGTGCACATATGCCTCCGGAGGTCCGCTCTGGCACCTTTGACTAGAATGAGGGCGGGCAGGAGTTCCAGACGTCTCTCGGCATGTTTTCCGTGCTGCAGCTTATAGTAAATGGGGCCGGAGCGGACCTCTAGCAACATGCGTGCACTAGCAGCAGCATGGATCCGTCAGGCTGTTCACCCGCCGAAACAGCCTGCTGGAGAAGGCTGCTGCTAGTCTGAAAGTAGCCTTACTGTGTACACGCGCACACACATTACATGAAGGCACACAATACCATCTACAGAAAGAAATAGGATAAGACAAATTTTACATTGTTTAACCAGTTTTGTACAAACTAAGACCAATTGTTGATCACATCCCAGGTCTGTATTTGTCACCAGATAGCCACGATGGCCTGTTCTGCAGTACCAGCTATTAATATAATAACTCACAATTACATGCATGAATCTGTGCACATATACAGTATATACATACAAATATTGGACAGGTGGTGACTAGTGTTGAGCGAACTTGTGTTTTAAGTTCTGCGCCCAAAGTTCGGGTTCGGTTTATCGAAGAATCCCATTATGGATTCCGCTACCACGGACCATAACGGAATTTGGAATCCATAACGGGATTCTTCGATAACCCGAACCTGAGCTTTGGACGCACAACTTAAAAAACAAGTTCGCT
This sequence comes from Bufotes viridis, assembly GCA_033119425.1. Classification (NCBI taxonomy): domain Eukaryota; kingdom Metazoa; phylum Chordata; class Amphibia; order Anura; family Bufonidae; genus Bufotes; species Bufotes viridis. The sequence continues at coordinate 75,373,657 of CM065590.1, read as the reverse complement.
CAACACTAGTGGTTACGTATTTTTAAAGTGGTTTTCCGAATGTTTATAATTGATGACCTATCCATAAGATACGTTATCAGTATCTGACTAGTGGTTGTCCAACACCCGGCACCCCCACCGATCTCCTGTTTGAAAAGGTCACGATGCTAGCCGGCTCTTCCTAGGCATTGAGACGTCAACTGTTATGAGGCTTAGGCGCAGTTCAGTCCCATTCCATGGTCAGTGCTGGGATCCAATGGCCGGCGCTGTTATTGGTAAGCTGCAAGACTGTCCGGACTCCCGCCAATCTGATATTGATGGCCTATCCTGAGAATAGGTCATCAATATCAGAATCTCAGAAAATCCCTTAAAAAAAAAATGAAATAAACATATTCACTAATTTATAGTGCTGCTGTCTAAAATCTGCTGCCCTAGGCACTCGCCCTTGGGTGCCTAGTTGCAAATACAGCTCTGATGTTGGTATGTGATTAATTGGTCTTAGTTTCCCAGTTGTATACAAACTTGTAAAATGATGTAGGATTGGTTTATCCCTTTATTAAGCAATGTCCTGGATGCAAGACTGGTTCCTGAGTTTATCGGTCTTATATTGCAGCTATTAATACCAGTATATGCCCTTGAATGAAGGCACATGATAGAGAGCAGCACATGCTGTATTGTTGAGTGATTTAATCTCCCAATCAAAATACATAATGGAGAACAGAGATTTCTCAGCGGGTACCCGGGACCATGGTTAAACAGATTGTGTGTTGAGAGGGCCCCGGTGTGATCTTGCTAGTTGGAAGATGATGACAGCCTGTAAGCCATGGCTAAGGTAAAAGGTCTGCAGATCACTTCTCTACAGTCAGCCGAGCAGTTAAATCCTGAGACTAAACAGGAGTCATGAAAAAGCAGTTTGCAAAAGTATGTCTGAACTCATTAAGCGTCCAAGAGAACAATGCAAAGGCTTTGGCAATCAGGGTAATTTCAAGGCTGTTTGGTCATTAATCATTCTTTGACAATCTGAAGGGCCCAGTCACTCTTTAAAAGCTCAGCTGTCTGAGAAAAAAAGTAACCAGAGACTAGAGCTAAAGTTACAGCCTCATCAGGACCCGCCTGTACTACAGAACCGGCTCTCAGTATTTCCAATAGGAAACACTAGGCAGATGAGCACTAATGTTCCCAGTGCTTATGAGGAATTCTAGACTAACAAGTGCGAAATGAATGGTATTCTCCTACAATGATCCTTCAAATGAGGGGAGCAACAAAATTATTGCATATTCTGGTTCCTTTAATATGCGAGGATGACTGCTTTCCATGTGGAGTGTAAGGGTCTGTATAACATTTTGTTTTTTTCTTCAGTTGCCGATGTATGCCTGAACTATGCTCCAATGTGTATTTCCAATAGACATATGGTGGCTTACATCACATGCCGACTTGAAACATGAAAAAATGTATACCGGTAAAGATGTTTTACTGTGTATTACTGTATTGAAAGGTACAGTAGATTATAAAAAAAAAGGTATGCTGATGCTTACCGATCCAGCGCATGCCGAGTGCGTAAGGCTTTACTTCAAAAGAGGCACAACGCTTGGTGATCACAACACAGTACTGTGGTATAAGGCTTGGAGGTTACTATTAGCGGTGGATCAGGAAGGGGCACACAGCTATCGGTTACTGTCTCTCTTAGAGTCCACTCAGCATGTTGGTTGTGGAATAACAGAAGAGGAACACATAGAACGTCAGGGGCGTAGCTATAGGGGGTGCGGAGGTAGCAGTCGCTACCGGGCTCAGGAGCCTGAAGGGGCCCAAGGACACTTGTGCCGCATAAGAAGACAGACAAAGCACTGAGGGAAGGGGGCCCAAGCTGAACTCTTGCACCAGGGCCCATGAGCCTTTAGCTACGCCCCTGTAGAACGTAGTGGGCCAATGATGGTTGGCACACTCACCGTCTCTGGTCACAACAGCAGTATTACCAGGGTCTTCATCAGCCAACAGTACAGTCTCTCTGTATGAAGTGGTCTGGAATCACTCACAATGCTTTCGAGGACACATCCAGTTAAGGATTGTCCTCAGACACCACACTCACGAGCAAGGCCGCATCCGGTGGTGGTCATTATGACAGGCTCTCCGAATCAACAACTCTGGCATGGCTAGCTGGTCAGAACCTACTCCTCTCACTGACTAGACTGCAGCATTCATTTAGTCATTTGCAACCTGACACACAATACACTACTACTTCACAAGAACTACCCGCCATGATGTGCGCAGGTCTACCACGTCTGTTGGCCACTCCGCCCTGATCAGAACCTATGCAGCTTTATGCTCCAGCGTCCATACCCGTGACCAGACAGCACATATAACACATAATTAGCAGCATACTGTTAATGGTACAGCACCTGCAAACAAAATGGCCAAGTTGAACATTAGGTAACAAGGCAGAACACAGCAGCATAACATGGCCAATTGAACCTCGCTGGGATACGCACAGTCAAAAGCATAGTAAATAAAGAGTTTAAATTTGTAAGGAAATGCAGATCATCGTTGTAGGCAGCTCAGCCCAACCACCTCCTTACCAGTAACACACATAGGGCACACAAAGAAAGGAAACCAGAATAGTTTATGTCTGCCTGTAAGATGCGTCCACATTTTCCTATGAAGATAAGCGGCTGCTAAATGATTTTACATTAAAGAACAGGAAGGTGAAGTACATGATTGTTAATCTTAGTTACTGCTTCAGTGGCACTTTTGCTAAGTCGTGTGCGTGGACCCTGAACAAGAGGTCCCTGTGGGTCTCTGATAAAGACCCCTAGGCACTCCGTCTTGTCTCTGTGATACAGCGTGTACTAAATCTAGATTTTTTTTTTACCTCTCAGATTCCATATCAATCTGTGAGAAGAAAAACTCTTCATTCCCCCATATAAACCAGAAGTACATGAAGGTACAGTATGGACCATAGAAGACACTGCATGTTGTATTACGGAGCAGTACAACCAGGGCCAACCTAAGGTTGGTTGGTGCACTGTGTAGCACCTTCTCTGCTTCCACCCCTCAAGCTAGTTGCAGACAAACATGTTCACGCCGAGGAAGATGCTCATGTGAAGTGAACTAGCAACATTATATTGATTTATAATGTTGTGAATTTCAGTCTCGCCACTGATCTACTGAACTTGAGAAAGCAGGCGCGAAACGTACGTTGGGGGAGCTCGGCGTTACTTGGAGGTTCATTTACCTTTTTTGACCAGCTGCTGCCCAAATTCAGGTATTTTAGGTCCGATTTTCTTGCACTTTATATATATCTGACCCGTTGGTTAGGATTCTTTTCTGCAGATGTACTTTTTGGACCCCTTACTACTTTTTTGTATTGATAAAAATGTTTGGACTGCATAGGCTGACATTATCTGCTGTATGACCTCCATGGTACACGAGCTACTGTTTTGTTGGTCATCACCTTGTTGGCTGTTGGTGTTGTACTATATTAATTTTAATATATATGTTTTTATATTTTCAATAAAGAATTTTTTATAATACATTATGCATGTCCCTTAAGTGGTTTTCCTGAGATGTTGGTATTGAGTCATGCTATTTTTTGCATTTCTTGCATTTCTGTAGTCTGTTTAATTAATGGCATTATGTGACAACAGTTCAGTAGATTGGCTGTGAGTTCACTTAAAGGGAGCCAGGAAATAGTGCTCTCGTATGGAGCATGTTTTCCAGAATGAACATACTTGTCTGCAACTAGCCTATAATTCACAGATAATACTATCAAATGTCCACATCAAATTCTTGTCCACTTTGTCAGACTTCAATACCTGTTCAATACCTTTTGGAATCTCCATCCATCTGTCTCCGGCATGGGAACTGTTTCATATGTTAGATGACCAATAGAGATGAGCGAATTGAAGCTGGCGAAGTGGAATACGATTCGAATTTCAGGATTTTTTTCCTAAAATGGCTGCTGCACATGTGAGGACATATAGAAAGGAAGGCGGGATCACCCATAATGCGATGCATGCAGCCAGTCAGCAGTCAGCCAACCCTGTGATGTCACAGCCCTATAAATATGGCGGCCATCTTAGATTCTGCCATTCACCAGCATGCTTAGTGCAGGGAGAGACGTGTCTGCAGGCGCTAGGGACAGTGATCGGAAAGACTTGATTGTGGTGAAAAAAATCTATTTACAAGTGCACGGAAAGATTACTCAAGGTGTAGGGAAAGGATAGGGAGGAAACATTCCACCAGCATTTGTGTTGAACAGTGTTCAGTCGGGGAGGTGACAGCCTGGGTATTAGGAACAATCCAATTACACCTTGTTGCACTGACTGGGGATCTAAATTGCTATTATACAGCTCTGTAATTCCAGCAAACCTGTCTTATTAGGGTCCAAGTGCTGTTTGATACAGGAATTAACAGGGTTTATTACTAGGAAATATTTCTATGTCTTATTTGCCCTTGTGCGGTGCAGTTATATGTTCCAAAGCATTTTTTGGCTTGTATTAGTGGGAAAAAAAAGACTTCTTAGCTGTTGTGTGGGGAAGGGCAAAAATTACAGCCCTTTTTGTAGTGTATTAGTGGCAAAAGTAAAATATATTTGCTGCCCAGCGGTGCAGTTATCTGTTTTAAAGCCCTTTTTTCCGTGTATTAGTGGAAAAAGAAAAATATCTTTGCCGCTCTGCGGTGCAGTGATATATTCGGAAGCCCTGTATGCCGTGTATTAGTGGCAAAATATATTCGCCATCCAGAGTTGCATTTATCTGTTGAAAAGCCTTTTGTGTAAAAGTGGAAAAAAATTAGGGCCTAATTGCCGTTCTGCGGTGCAGTGATATATTCTAAAACCCAGTCTGCCGTGTATTAGTGGCAAAATAAAAAATATTTGATCTAACATTTGATTATTTGATCTAACAGTATGTCAGACAGAGAAGTCCCAGGCCCTGCACAGGGGAGTTGCAGAGGCCTAAATGTTTCTGGCGTAGGCAGAGGTCGCAGCAGAGTAAAGGGGCCGTGGCAGCAGGGGTCACTTCGAGAGGCCTGAGCTCCCAGTGTCAGCTAGCGGTCGTGTCCTGACCAGCAACCCAGCAGTTCTTGAATGGTTGACTTGATCTTCGACTTCGTCGCAAGTGACATCAAACACCCCTAGCCAAGAGTCAGTGGGTTCGTCAGACACAACCCTTAGTTGGCATGGGCCGGGAGCAGGTGCTGTGCCCTCACCTGTCCTCAACCTGCCTCTGTCCTATCCTCTACTAGGCGGGCAAGTAATGATGAGGAGAGTGGCGTTGGAGTGGTTGTGAGCAGTCAGGCTCCTGACCCAGTGACGGTTGAGGAGGACATCAGTGACTTGCAGACAGTACTCGATGATGATTATGTAGCTGATCAAACTTGGGAGCTGGGTGACGAAGGGGCTTCATTTTTTTCTTTTCTTTATATAATGTAATATTATAAAATCTGTTGTCTCCATGATAAATCTGCAGTGTGGGGGCACCGTGTGGCTTCCACACACTTTCAAAATAATCCTTCAGTGGGGCTAATAAATGCTGGATGACCTTCCCAGGATTTGCTGTCGGGAGCAGCGGTTCATTTCTGAGACGTCCGTATAGTGAGGGGGAATCCGAAGACCCTTTCCATCTCTGTGAACCACAGGATGTGCTCCTTTCCATCCATAATGACTGGTAACTTGTGATGTTTTCCCTGACATAGAGACCAGAGGCTGGGTAGTTATGGTTTGAATCTTGATGAACGTCGCAACTCTTCTGGGCTCCAAGAAATCTTGAAGCTTAGTCTTCTCATTGTCTGTAGCTATTAGAGGCCTGTTCATGCCAGGCAGGTTCCCCCAGAAGTATCTGGTTCGATGAGCAGCCGATATCGCACTTGCATCAATCTTGACAGGATTTGTCTTTAGGTGGAGAGAAATAGCTTTTTGGAATGCTTTCTCCATCGCAACCAAGTAGTCGAATAAACAGAAGACTGGCCGATTCTCTCCTGTCTTAGTCAACACTTAATTTTTTTTATTAAATATTAAATTGATCCAAAACTTGATTAAAATAAGAAGAAAGTAAACTTAAATTCACTAATATATTTTTCAAATCTTCGAGGGAAATTCCCAGAAATCAATTTAGAGAACGTGTATTTTTAAATATTGTTTTAAGCAACACTTTATAAAATTGAGAAATTTTAACTTTCTGTTCTGTCCCATATTCCCTATAAATGAATACATGAAGCGGCCACTCTGTGGCATCCTTATGCTGCTGCCACTTCCACAATCTCTCGTCATCGTGCCACTCTATGGCCTCCTGATGCTGCTGCCACCTCCGCAATCTCTCGTCGTCGTGCCACTCTGTGGCGTCCCCATGCTGCTGCCACCTCAGCAATCTCTCGTCGTTGTGCCACTCTGTGGCCTCCTCATGCTGCGGCCACCTCAGCAATCTCTCGTCGTCGTGCCACACTGTGGCCTCCCCATGCTGCTTCCATCTCACCACTATGTCATAGGGCCACTTTGTGGACTGCTCACGCTGTTCCCACCCTCCAAACTTCATGACTGGGCCACTATCTTGCCTTTTTGGCTTGGTTGACATCATTTTTTATTTGACCCTTTTTCTGATCTGTCAGAAGGAAGGAAAAATGAGACGCACAATGGATCCTCTCTGTGTATCAGCTGTAAGGCCTGTATGGTCCCATCAGAATTGGCTTGTGATTTGGTAGCAAAAAGCAGGAGTGGGTACAAAACACCCAGAAGACATGCAAATATTCGGTTCATGTGTCATTTCTGTTTTGGATCCACTCCTGTGTTTTTTTGATTTAGCAATATTGATGGATTACTGACCAAATGCTGACTGAGTGAAGGCGGATGCTCAACAGACAGGATCCGTTTTTGGGGGGTTATTGTTCCGACGGATCAGAGGAGGAAGGGCAAAATAATCAGTGACGTCAATACAAACTTACTGCTGACACCCTCTCCACTCTGCAGGGGTGCTCTACTTGTATAAGCGTTTAATAGAACAGGTTCTGTAGACATCTATGTGGAATCAGCTGACGACAGTGTAAAAGGAGTGCGCTTCTTCTTGACCTTAACATAGACCTGTAAGGCTTCTTCTTGACACTAACATTGACCTGTAAGGCTGAGTTTATACTTGAGTTATTTGGTCAGTTTTGGCCCCGTGACTGCCCAGATAAGTGAAGTGTGCAGTGATTCTAAGAGCGACACCTGTCATGTGCATGTCATACGGACTTACAGTATTATTTCACTACCAAAGCAGACTCCCTATGCGTGTTACTGCAAGGCACAGTGTTCTACACCACTATAAGGGCTCTCAGCAGCAAGGAAATAGCAGTTTTTTTTACGTAATTCGCAGCAAATATATATTCGGATCGGAACTGCCTGCCGGATCCGGCAAACTGCATGCAAACGGAAAGCTGCTGCGGATCCGTCTTATAAATGCATTGCAAGAATGAATCCGTCTCTCCGCTTGTCATGCGAAAAGACTTATCCAAAATATATTTTTTTTCGCATTTTTACCGGTCTGCGCATGTGCAGACGGGAAGGACAGATCTTGCATTGCGATATTTTGAATGCCGGATCCGGCACTAATACATTCCAATGGGAAAAATGCCGGATTCGGCATTCTGGCAAGTGTTCTGGGATTTTGGCCGGCGCTAAAACCGCAGCATGCTGCGGTATTATCTCTGTCCTGAAATGTCAAAAAGACTGAACTGAAGACATCCTGATGCATCCTGAACAGATTTCTCTCCATTCAGAATGCATGGGGATAAAACTAATCAGTTCTTTTCCGGTATAGAGCTCCTATGACGGAACTCTGTGCCGGAAAAGAAAAACGCAAGTGTGAAAGTACCTTTAGTGCAGTTCCTGTTCCATATGTTCTGGACAAAGGCATTGCTGCTTAAAGAAAGGCTAATGAAAAAGTGTGTTTCTCACATGCGGAAGTTTAGTGTTATACGCCCCTAGGATTGCAATTAGAAATTGTTTTCAATCACATCATGGTGTCTGCTACAGCTCATGGTGGATATGAACCTCTGCAAGTTTGATGATTCTTAATGTTATCTTTAGTTGTCCCCAACCAGGGGTTTATAGTGTATAGGGAGAGGATTGGGTATGGAGGGTGATATTGGCGGTTTAGAGGATTACACACAGGAAATTTGGTCACATTCCATTGCACATTGTGTTGTATACTGGCTGCTATGTGTGTCTTTTTATATTTGGGACCTAATAAAAAACAAATAATATAATTCCGAATTACCCTGCCAGAGAGTTATCGAAGTAAGACTGTCCAATCATGAAACTGGAGGATATGGTTGTATCCTGCATGACTGCTTTTCCATAGTTGCCGGAGAAGAGCTTTTAAAAAGCAAAAAAAATAAAACCTTTATAACACGTTTATGTCCAAACATGGTACATGTATGGCACTTGGTGCTGAGCTTTAATCTTGAGCGCCGTACATGTATGGCATGGGATTAAACCCCTGCTCCTGTAATCTGGCAGGAGCAGGTTGGGTCCCCGGACATCAATGACAGCTGTAAGGGAGAATTCACATCACCGTTATTTTCCCGTTCTTCTCTTCCGTCAGAAGAAAAAGAAAAGAAAAAAACAGAAAAAAAAAAATCCTGTGCATCAGTTATGCATATTTGGCATCTGTTTGAACCATTTCCGACTAATATAGTTTTTTTTCTATCAGAAGTAAGGAATCAGATGGAAGCTCCCATGACACAAAATAGGGAAACCCATTTTAATAATTTTTTGTGGTGTCACTTTGCATATTTAAAGAAGATAGAGCTATAGTTTGAAAACAAATATTAACCTTTTAAACATTTTTTGCAGTTTTCCCCAAATAAAACTAAAACAAGAAAATAATTTCTAAATAAAAACCTAATAATGAAAAACCACAGTGTGCCACCTAAAAAATTTGCAAAAAGAATTGTAGTAGATCAACACATAAAAAAAGTTACAACCGTTAAAAATTGTTATTGAACATGTGTATCTGTGAACTCTGTTTTTCCATGGGTTCAAGCACCAAGAGTGGAATTGGGTCCAGGTACCTAGGTCATTAAGGGTCCTGTCACACATAATGTAATCTATGTTCAATACCTTTTAATTACCTTTTAATTCATTGTAAAACTTTCTAATCCATGCAGAAAAAGCTTCATTCTGTATAGTCCAAGTCGGGCACCTTTAGAGGTACTCTACCGTAGCTAGGTTGCCTCTGATTTCACACATGCAGAATATATTTTTCAGTTTGATTCCATATGTGTGAAGGTACACAGAATGTATGTACGGGGCCTGATGGCAGGACACAAAGGTAGTGGAGCTCCGTGCTAAGGTGCCATGGGAGTACAGTCTCCATGCAGCAGCTATGCCAGATGCATATGCTTTTATATGCCATTCAGGGTGTTTGGAAAGCTAGACAACCCCCCCACCCATTTATATGCTGGTTAATGGCAGTTATTTATCTAGCGTCAGGTAGATGTACGGTACATACATAACGAAAAGAGGAGGAAACCTATAACTTCTGAAGTCAGAAACCATCAGTTGCAGGAAATACAGTGCTTCCCTTGTATTTTTCTATTAAATAATTTACCTTATGGCTGCTCCACTAGATGTGGTTTTGGTGGAAGTGGGTGGAGATGTCATGTTGCATTTCCTCGCTGATTTTGAAATGAACAAACAGTGGTTTATGGAGCAGAATTTAGACATAGAAAGGCTTGGAGCTCGGTTTTGGAGTTTAGTTACTGATCCCATACAGGAAAATAAAAGTCCGGATGCTTTGCTTTTCAGCACCTGAACTCTAAAGTATCAGGAAAACCACCTAGGGTTTTGTAGCACCAGATCCATGACATGTGGAAGCTGTTCCAAAGAATCTAGAATCTTGACTACAGTTGCCAGTGTAGCAATTTCCTTCCAAACCTTACATCTAGCGAATATCTGATATCAGGTCTTTGGGGTACAATTGTTTGGTGTCAGTAATAGGGATGTTGACCGAAACACGATCATTTGTAAGTGCCTGTGACAGAGCAGGGGAGAAATGGCAGGATGAATTAGGGGAATGAAATAGGTTGTAACATAACAAGATGGGTGAAATTTAGTTCTAAAACCAGTGTCATTTTTCTTCAGGGATAACTGCCAAATCAGTCACTGGTTTCCGGAGCTCCGGGGAAATGCTAATTTTGCCCAATTGAAGAAAATTCTCAGTTTTCAGCTATTTGTAGATCTATCACATTGTACAGTTTGGGGAATAGTATGACAACATGATTTGTCCATGAAATGAAGGTAATTTCAACAATTTTCATTATTTTATGAAAAAAAAAATACAAAGAAAGCTGAATTATTATACTTTATTATATATACAGTATTTATCTTATGTACACTGCGTTATAGGGTGGGCCATGAAAAACAGAACCCTGTTCCCTTGGGTGGTTTGTATAGGATAATGGAAGGATGACGTACTTACTAATTACAGGATGTGGTCGGAAGTGAAAGTTGTACCCATTTCCAGGAGTACCTTCTGCAGCGCTACACCTTCCATTTTCCAGACATGAATTTCAATTTGCTGTTAGAGTTCCGGCACTGTCTGGGGATTAGCCCCGCAGAAAAGTCACACATCATTAGGTCTGGTGATCGAGGAGGCCACAACCATTTGTTCACTGTACATTCTTCTGTGAATGCCACAGGAACTTGGCACAAGGACACGTGACACATGGCAATCTACCCCGTCTTGCCGAAAGAAGTAATACTCGCACTCGTGAGGAGTACACTGTGCATAGATTTGCTTGAAGATGTGCACAGCAGTGTCCACACAGAATATTGGGCCCATAATCCACATAGCTGCATATCAAAGTCCGATTTTCAGATCATAAGGTGGCTGCTCGTATGAAATTTTCAATGTGCTTGTACCTACTGTTCTATTTTTCGCACTATAAGACACACTGGACCATAAGACGTACTGTGGTTTTAGAGGAGAAAAATAAGAAAAATATATTTGTAATCAAATGGTATGCTAAAATTACGGCCCCCTATAGTGTCCCCAGCAGTAACAAGGTCTCTCTATAAGGCACACCTTTAGAGCCCTGTTTAGTTATAAGGCATATATTTTATTCTAGACTCAGGACTGATGTACTGGTATATTTTTACACAAATTCTGTAGGTACATAGACATGTAGCACAGAGGCAGTTTTCCTTTACAGTAGTTTGATAAATCTCCCCTATAGTCATTAACACTGTAGTACAGATGTGACTAAGTATACACATGATGAAGGAGATACAGTTAGCCTGGACAGCAGGCCTGGCTCTCTAACCTTCCAGAGAGCAATTTTCCCTACAGTCCTGTTCCACCATACTCCATGACCGGCATCAGAGCAAGGATGTGGCAAAGGCACTAGCACAAGGGCAGAGATGCCAGGCCAGGAGTGGGGAAACACAAGCTAGCACAGACAGGCCTGCCGACTCAGCCAAGAGTGGATATAGTAGGCTGCAGACCAAGCAATACGAGGAGAAGGCTACTGACCGAGTAATATGTGGAGGACCCACGTATTTATTATATAAATAAACATATTTCATATCACCACGTGAAAATATCTTCTATGCGGGGAACGCTGGAACAGAAAACAAAATTAAAACTGCAATTCGCCATCTGTTAGCCACCTTGTCCCCCCAAAAAATCGAATAGGACTGTTCGATTATGGGCCGGACGTTCCATAAAATGCGGAATTCACGTGTCTTTTTAGGGTTTTTATTTTTTTAGCGTGGTATTGAATGGTATTGAATATTGAATATCGCAATACTTTTTTATAGTATCGAAATCAAATCAAAATTTGGGTATCGTGACAACCCTATATAACTCATTGTCCTTTATGGTCCTAAACAGCCTGTGAATATCTGTTCTCTTTCTCTCAGGAGTTTGGGACTCCGCATGTAGGGAAGAAGAATCCTTGTAGAAGGCCTCACACTGCACAGACCAATGCAGCTCCTTACACTTCAACTGCCAAGAGCAGATGCAGTCAGACTACCCAGCTACTCTCTCAGAGGGGTCCAGCTTTTAGGGCACAATGATAAGCTGCTTTCCCATTTTCACCTCTTGGAATCCTGTTCAAAGCATGGAGAGTACATTAACCCTTAAAGGTTAGCTAAACTTTATTTAAAAATGTTGCACATGTCCTAAAAATAATTTTTCTAATATACTTTTAATAATGGATTTTGCCTTTTTACTACATAAATAGGCAGCTGGACTTCGACATGTCAGCTTTAGAATCAGTACATTTGTAAACTGCTGACATGTCAGTGGTGTACTTGTGTATGGATTCCACTGTACTGCTGGAATGGGGCCGCAACAGATTGCTGCTCATACCTGTGTCCCCTGATCTTGGCACAGCGCTTACCAATGTGCTACGCCAGGATTTAGCTGAGCAGAACGGGCTCCTGCCTGAGCCCGCTCCGCTCAGCTGAAAGCTCTCCTATACCCATGTGCAATTCAGAGCTTCCAACTCAGGCAGGAGCCTGCTCAGCTAAGTCCTGGCGTAGCACATTGGTAAGTGCTGTGCTAGGATTTAGATAAGATTAGGGGGCACAGACATAAGCAGCATCTGTACAGCTCTTACTTTACTATGGCCCCATAGTGCCACATTTTCAAATAAAGTTGTTTAAAAAGTTTAATTACTCTTTAATGGTAAATACTAACCTTTTTAGCAGTGAACTAATTCCTTAACAGTGATTCGCTGGGTCACTGCAGTATACTATTGTATTAAAATTACAGTACTTTTTGCGTTGATCCTTGCCCTCAATTAAGTTTGCCCACTATGGATTTATACAGAATATATATAATTTAGTATGGGTATCACAGGTTATTATTACCTGTAGTTTTACATTGGACTGCAGGAAAGCGTACAGTACAGTATTAACACAGAGGATTATACCAGTGTACATGCATTGCACATCAAATCAGCCACTGAATTAAAATTGTAGCTTTTCTACATATCTGTATTTTTTGCATTCTTTGGTGTACTTGCGCTCACAGATGTCGTACAGATCTGCACAACTTGAGTTGTATGGAGCACCCATTGCAGTAACAGAATGTCTGCTGAAAGGGGAGCCTTAAATGGCCTGGCACCTGGGAGTTTTTGGCTACCGCATGTCATAATATTAATGGTATAGCAGTATTATATTACCATTGTATATATGGTTGCCATCTTTCCCAACTAAAAATAACAGTCAAGTTTACAGGGGTAAGTAAAAGGGTACACAGCAAAGTTTGACACCAGTGGTTTCTTTATACTTTGAGTTTTGTGGTATTTTTAAGAGCTACTTGTTTCTTTAATTTTGACAGTTAAATTACTTTTATGCATTTCTACATTATACTGTGTCCCCACATGGTATTATGCCCCCCCTTATGTGACTCAATACAGTAAAATGCCCCCTTGTGTGCCCACCATGCAGTAAAATGCCTCCTTATGTCCCCCTTACAAAGTTGAATGCCCCTCTATGTGCCTACCAGCAGTTTAATGCCCCTCTATGTGCCTACCAGCAGTTTAATGCCCCCCTATGTGCCTACCAGCAGTTTAATGCCCCCCTTTGTGCCTACCAGCAGTATAATAACCCCCTATGTGCCTACCAGCAGTATAATGCCCCCCTATGTGCCTACCAGCAGTATAATGCCCCCTTATGTGCCCACCATGCAGTATAATGCCCCCCTATGTGCCTACAAGCAGTATAATGCCCCCTTATGTGCCCACCATGCAGTATAATGCCCCCCTATGTGCCTACCAGCAGTATAATGCCCCTTTATGTGCCCACCATGCAGTATAATGCCCCCTTATGTGCCCACCATGCAGTATAATGCCCCCCTATGTGCCTACCAGCAGTATAATGCCCCTTTATGTGCCCACCATACAGTATAATGTCCCCTTATGTGCTCACCATACAGTTTAATGTCCCCTTATGTGCTCACCATACAGTTTAATGTCCCCTTATGTGCTCACCATACAGTATAATGTCCCCTTATGTGCTCACCATACAGTATAATGTCCCCTTATGTGCCCACCATGCAGTATAATGCCCCCCTATGTGCCTACCAGCAGTATATTGCCCTCTTATGTGCCCATCATGCAATATAATTTTTCTTTCTATCTTACTCAAAGTATAATGCCCCATTATGCACCTACTATGCAGTATAATGCCCCCTTATGTGCTCACCATACAGTATAATGTCCCCTTATGTGCTCACCATACAGTATAATGTCCCCTTATGTGCTCACCATACAGTATAATGTCTCCTTATGTGCTCACCATACAGTATAATGTCCCCTTATGTTCTCCTGACACAGTGTAATGCACCCATATGTGCCCACCATGCAGTACAGTGCTCTCTCATGTTTGCCTCACAATGTATGTTGCCCCCTTATTTGCCCTCACTCAGGATACTGTCCCATTATGTGCCCCTCTCACAGTATAATGCACCCTTATTGTATAATGCCCACTTATGTGCCCCCCACACAGTTTGATGCCCCAGTTTGTGCCCCCTGCAGGATATAGTCCCATTATGTTCCCCCAACGTGAACATTTACCTTGCCCACATTCCCACACTGAACAAAGCAGGTCTCTAAATGCAGATCTGCTCTGGGTTATCTGGGGCTAGTTACAGCAGGATTGATGATTGCACCATCTATGCCGAACCACCGGTAGCAGGCTGACGGCTCTCTGCTTCACCATTGTATACAATTACATTAGTGTCCCAAGGACGTGGATGCGGTTGAACTAGGTACCGCTGCAAAATACCGGTGATAACTTTTACCAGTACTGGCCTCCCGATCTAAATACTGGCTGCGATGATGGTTTACCAGCTTGGTGCCAGCCCTAATTATTATTAGATTACTTTTTGTATGGATATTTGAACACTGTATGGTAATACACCTATAGAGGCCGCCATGAAATACCGACACGGAGGCATACAACCACATGCCATATCACAGGAAATATCCTCTGAATATGCTGCTGTGTGGAGGTAACGTTCGGCAGCACACGGAGTACCTACGGCTCCATAGCATGGGGTCTTATAGGACCTACTACTCTCATTCACACATATGTGCGTCAATGTTCCTGGACTTTCTCAGACCTGAAGATATGTGATATAAGTAGTGATCATAGGGAAAGCCGGTAATGTTACTTTACAAGAACTTTAGCAATAGATTGTATTCAACTGCAAGTCACAACTACTTTAGGTTTAGTGTACCTTTTAACGCAAGAATGTTTCTTACAAGGTAAGTTCGCCGGTTTCATTTTGCAGTTTTTATCTATATAGAAGTTAAATAATGTGCGGAATAATTATTTAACTTGTATTGATCTTGATTCACAAAGTGCATGGATAAAATGTGGCTGACATGCAAATCATACAATGGACATTGCACGGCGTCAGCCTCAGAGTGCCTTCACACGTGGCCGATGTTGCTTCATATGGATTCATATGGATAGACTGGAAGCATTTGGAGGTGAACTATAGCCCACAGACTTCCAGTTTGGAGCTGTAGGATAGTAGTGTAGCATGAGTCCTACGTTCTATAGGATTGTAGAAGTAAGAAAAGCTATTTGAGCCAGCGCTCAGCGGCCAGGCGTGGTGGTGTAATCTGCTCCAGTATTGGATGTGAGATGTGTTAAGCTGTCAATAATTCAATTAGGATTTTGGAATAAACAGACATATTTCATTGCCCTAATAATCTCCTATAGTTTATGTTAGTAATATTTTTAGACTCGTCTGTACGGATGTTAAATTACAGATCTTGGCGGCCTGAGACTTGTGATTTTTGGCTTTCTGATATTCACTTGCTTACACTGTCGCTAGTGAGTTTAATGGTTCACAGATACTGCAGTCTGCACTCCATGGGGGTCACAGCTGTAGATTTACTGAAATGGTGGAGGTTAGGTGAAAAATGTCCTCCAAATGTATCCTGTTTTGGGACAAATGAATGATATTGTTTAAGGCCACTCATACACATGAGATACGCCCCAGGCGACACCTATCTCTCCCCAGCTACCCCATATGTATCCTCAATAGGCACATGGGGAGTACGCCACTGCCAGATACCCAGCAGCTTTTACCCCTAAGAGGAAAAAGTGTTGGCATGTTGAAATCCAAAATGCCCAACCCTTCTCTCCCCAACATCTCTCATCAGACATTACAGACAGTACATACAGGGCCGGTGCAAGGATTTTTGCCAACACAAGCGAAGCTACATTTTGGTGCCCCCCCCATGATCACATTAATGACCCCCTATTGTATCACATTTCTCCCCCCCCCCCCATGGCACATCATCCCCCCATGTCACATTTCTCCCCCTCCATGGCACAGACTACAGACATTTGATTTGTCTCCCCTCCCATCATGTCACCCCCCCCCCCATTTATGTTGTGTAATAATTATAAACATTATGTGCTCTGTGCTCATCACCTGCCACCTACCCTACGGCAGTTAACAGTCCGTTTGGGCTGGCTGTGCGAGTCACAGTCACCAACAGCTGCTCCAGTCCCTGCTGCTGCCCGCCGCGGAGCCACTCGCCAGTCTCACACACTCTGAGTGACCCCGTTACTGTGCTGCCGCTCTGCGAGAGAGAGTTCGGGCCGCATGGCACACGCAGGCTGGGGCGGCCGGCGGTGCAACTCGCCGCAAGTGATCTAAAAAAAAAGCCCCTTCTCTGCGCCCTGAGGCAGCCGCTTGGTCTGCCTTATTATGGCACCAGCCATGAATACATATAAAGTTTCTAGCCTGCTTAAGGCTTCATGCACACGGCCGTTATCGTGGTCCGCGTCCGAGCCGCAAAGGCACGGACCCATTCACTTTAATGGGGCCGCAAAAGATGCTTACAGCACTCCGTGTGCTGTCCGCATCCGTTGCTCCGTTCCGTGCCCACGCAAAAAAAATAGAGCATGTCCTATTCTTGTCCGTTTTGCGGACAAGAATAGGCATTTCTACAATGGGCCGCGTTCCGTTCCGCAAATTGCTGAACGGAACGTGGAGCAGCTTCCGGGTTTTGCGGATCCGCGGTTTGTGGACTGCAAAACACCAACGGTTGTGTGCATAAGGCCTAAGAGTAAGTGCTGCATAATGTAAATGGTATTGTCGTGTTACAATAAAATAAAGGAAAGGCCAGATCGGCCTTGAGGAAGACTGTCCTGGGGAACTGACGGGAACTTGAGTCCTACAGGCCCAAACATTGCCCCTGGAGCAGGGAGGTCACCCTTGAGACTTATGTATTGTAAATATGGGCTGTGTATAGTTTAAAGGGTCAATAGGACATGTTCTATTTTTTTGCGGGGCCGCAGAACGGACGCATGGATGCAGACAGCATACAGGTGTGCTGTCCGCATCTTTTGCAGCCCCATTGAGATAAATGGGTTCACATCCGATCTGCAAAAAATGCGGATTGGATATGGACTGAAAGTACGGCCATATGAATGAGCCCTAAGACGACAGCAGATTGTGCACTGCAGCCCAAGAGCTTCCATCATGTCTATGGCTATTCCCCGGGTTAGGCAGCTATTCACACATCTTGGAGGACAGTCTTCAACTGTTTCTAGGAGGCTCCTCATGGCTGTGTTTAGGGCCTGATGTGGTGACCATATTCCGCATTGCTCCTCAACATTATAGTAATATACTCAATAACAATGCCTGAGTGTCGCAAACTGAGTTTATAATAGTACCAACTACTGAGTCAGTATTTCTTGCATCCATATGTATGATTACACCTGGAAGGCACTAGATATGTCCGACCAGCTTGTACTAGCACCTACCCTACAAGAGAGCATATAACACATTAGATAAATCTTGGACAAACCTGCTGACTACCAGCCATGTAATGTGTGGGGTATCCCAGCCCTTCCCTGGCAGAAGATGTTGGGGGGAAATAGAGACGGGCATGTTTGATTTCAACATGACCAATCCTTTTGCTCTCAAGCAGGGCATGTGTATGGGGTGAGCTGGGAACAAGCAGCAGTTATGTAGCTCCAGCGTTAGATCTTTAGAGCTCTATGGTCTTCCCTGTGATTATTTATTTAGCCAGGGTGGCATCTATAGTTCTGTGTTGGCTTTATATTGTTCGAGGCTTCCTTTGGATACCCCCATTATCCTTCCTTTAGGCTTCTATGCTTTTCAGCATGTGTCTGCAGAAGGATAATTGTTATCCAATATGTTAGCACATGTATAGTCTGGATATTATCCAGTAATTAAAATAACTTTTTTTTTGGGCTGTTTATTTTACAGAATAGGTCGGTGTGGTCCTTTAGATTACCATAGTATGATTATTCTTACTATTTTATGGATTATAGGGGTACGAATCAAACTCCTTGTTGGGATCATATCCAAACGGGGAGAAAACTGGCTTAGTAGCCCATAACAACCAATCAGATTCCACCTTTCATTTTTCAGCTCTCTTGTGGAAATTGAAAGGTGGAATCTGATTGGTTGTTATAGACAAACTAAACCACCCCTTATAGACCTTACACCACTGGACTGTAGATTAGACAGAGGTATAACCAGGGACACAATAATCCTCAGAAAATGGAAAATGATTATTATTTATTATTACCATTCATTCCGTGGCGCTGTACATATGATAAGCGGTGCACATACGTAATACAGACAATGGCAATAAGCATAATCAAGACGAGTTACAAACTGGTACAGAAGGAGAGAGGGCCCTGCCCGTGAGGGCTTACAATCTACAAGGCTCCTTGTTCAATTCTATAGAGCTCTGGCTTCTGTGAGGTCAATTTATCAATCCCTGCACCAGAAATGCGGCACCAAAAAATCTTTTTGCAACTTTTTGTGACTAAATGCCACTCACACTACTTTTGAGGTAGGAACGATACAGCAGTCAGGTACATATGAATGAGATTTAGGGCAGATTTACCAGTTAAGACTTTTTAAAAAGTTGCAAAAAAGTCTCACTCTAACCCAATGTTCCCATCTGTGTTCAGAAATCTGGCAGGCTGTTCGCGCACGGGAACAGCCAGTCGGAGTTCACCATATCCGATATTGCCAGGAACTGCCGGATCCCCATTGACTACAAACTCTGACTTTTTGTCTGTCAGAATACTGGCATTTACACCAGAAAACTGGATCCCATTGACTATGGAGATCCGGCTCTGGTACAGGGAACTATGGCAGTCTGTTCCTCTGCCGGACTTCTAAACACAGATGTGAACATACCTTTACTCCAGCACAGGGATGGTGGGTAATAAACTGGAGTAACATCTCTAGACAACACTGCTCCAGCAAAACTAAATTCCCCTCATGATAAATTCAACCCTATGTTCTTAACCTGCTGTAGGTTTTTCACGGGGGTGCACCGTGTGCCTGGCTATACTGGTAGAGCACTCGGTAATTGAAGGTCATTCTAGTAAGCAGTTTAAAAATTGCTGATTCCTGATTCTGAACGAGGCTGAATTTGGTTTGCCTCTTCTAAGTCATTCATAGGTAAACACAACTTCCAAGTGGCTACTTAAAGGGGCTGTCCAAAATTATTTAACTGAGCTTCTATTCTCTGGATAGGTCATTAGTAGGGAGGAGCGACTCAACTTCAGATACTTCATCCAAAGTCGATACGCATAAAACTTAGAATTCTGTTCGGTTCCAGGTGGTACCTTGTAACTGAACCGAACAGTACAAAGGTTTTTTACAGTAGAAATTAATTTACAAAGTTATTACCCGAAGTCTCACGAGACTTCGCAAAGTAATAACTTTGGCTTATCGGAGCCAATACATTCTAATACCGTACCGAGCGCTCGCTCCATACAGTATTCTAACAAAGTTAGAAGCATCCAAAGTCGATTCGCTCATCCCTAGTCATCAGTATCTGATCGGTGGCGGTCCGACATCTAGGAGCCCTGCCGATCAGCTGCTTGAGATAGCACTGGAGTCTACAGTAGCGTCATGGCCTTCTCTCAGCTTTTCCTAGGGACATCACCTTCATCGTTCACATGGCCTAGGCGCAGCTCAGCCCTAAAAAAGTGAATGGGGCGCAGCTGTGATATTAAGTACAGCCGCTATACAATGTCTGGCGCTGTGCTTGGTGATTTGAGAGAAGGCTGTGGCGCTACTGCGAGAACCTGTTCCTTTTCATTCATCTGTTTGGTGGGGGGTCCAAAGGATAGGTCATCAGTTAAAAAAATCTCAGAAAACCCCTTTAAGCCTCAGTTTAGAAATTGTGCCCATTCCGTAACTTAACCCTGTCCATGCTGGGGTTAATAGATGGTAACTGGAAGTCTAGTGAACTGGAATGGAGCGATGGGTACTGTAGAGTGTGGGGGAAATATGGAGCGATGGGTACTGCACGGTGTCGGGGAAATATAAAAAAACACGGACAACCGCTTTTTAAAGGGGTATTCTGGTTATATCAAGTTATCCCTTATCCAGAGGACAGAGGATATCTATTAGATCGTTGGAGACCCCCTGAAATGTATGGAGTAGCTGATCGTTGGAAACCCCCTGAAATGTATGGAGTAGCTGGTCGGAAATGCGCACGGCCTCTCTATTCATTTCTATGGGGGTTCCCCAGATAGCTGTGGATAGTCAGTAACTTGATATAACTGGGATACCTCTTAAAGGACAACCATTGCCTCAAGCTGAACTTCAATGCCTGAAGTGTATAACAAGGCCATCCCTTTTCCCCAAATCTGTATAAAAATAATATAATAACCAATAGATGCTTGTGTACAGTGAACGGACTGAATTACACCACCGTTTTAAACCGGAGACCACTATTAAATCAAAAGCCGTATGAAACTGAAGGCCTGTATTAAATTGACCGCCCATATTAAGGCAAAGGCCTTCATTAAAGTAAATATTAAAGGCCTGCTTTATATTGAAAGCCTGTCCTAAATCAAGGCCTCTATTAAATTGAAGGCCTGTATTTAATCAAAGTTTGTATTAAATCGAAGGCCTGCATTAAATCGAAGGCCTGTTCTGGTCTCGGAGCTGGAATACTGTTCTCATCCGCAGAGTTATTTTGTCCTTGGAAAAACAAACCGTGGAGGGGGGAAAGAGGAAAAAAAAAAAAAGCAAAATGACTGATTTGAGTCTGGTAGATTTATGAAGTTCTAGGCCTGCTGTTATTCTGCAGTCAGCGAAAGATAAACACTGCCAAAACTGTGTAGGTTTCAAAACCTGCCCGCAAGCAGAAATTCTTCAGTTATTGAAACTCATTTATCATTTTAAATACATATGCAGTGCCGTGTTTCTGAACTCATAAACATTTTCGACTAAACTAAACCAAACTACGTCTCTTTCAGCAGTAATTTATATTTAACTTTTTCCATATGCGGCCTGTCGTTTAATGTCATTTCCGGAACAACAAGGAAAGCTAAAGAGGGATATAACATGTTTTGGCCTGCTCTATGAAGTCCTGGCAGTGGGAGAAATCTATCTTGTGCAGCCAATGCTCATTAATCATTGGGGCTGCAGACCTGCCAGCTCCTTTCAAGATCTTTCAAGAAGTGTTTTCACCGAAAATAGAGCGGTCCTGCTTTCACAGTCATCAATCTATGTATTATAGTTTGTTTCAGGCAGCTGTGACAGACAAGGGTTTTCTGTTCAAGGGGTACTGACTTCCACAGGCTGTCATATCATATGCTTGATCAAGTCTGACAGCTTCATTTGTACCTACAGAATAGATAAAAGGCCACTTCATTGGGACAAATAGAGAACGAGGGAAGAGAGAGAGAGAGGGGGTGAAAGATGGAGGGAGGGGGGACGCGATCGGCGTGCCGAACTGCAGGCGCAGATCCAGTGCTGAAGAACAGAGCGAGCGACTGAGCCTGTTTCAGTTTAGGGAATTACTGCTGGACATGAGAAATTGTGTCCTTAATGGGGTGATTATGAGATGAAAAACAGGCTCGCGCCCCCCCCCCTTTATTGTTCTCCCCAGCTGCGTTTTTCCCCCCTACCCTTTTCGCCAGCCACAGTTATGCTTTTAATGCAATTAGACTATAATAAAATGTTCTATTCAAATACTCTGCTACCTATTACAGTATAGGAATAATATTTTATTATGTACTGCCCATATTGAAGAACGCCGTTTCCTTAATTTTGACTGTTTTTAGAATCTGTGTAAGACTACTACTTTGTTGGAGTCTAGCTCTAGCCCTCGCGGAAACTCTTGTTAACCCATTCTGTGATGACGGGTACATTTATAAGGGTAGGATCTGCTCTGCTTTTCTACAATTTTTGCGTCACTGAAAGTCTTGCACTTATTATTCTGATCATGACTGTAGACTGCTACCCTTGAAGACCATCCATCAATAGAGGTGTACATTCCTATAATACACTCATGTCCCCATACACACTGGCTAGAAAAGAGCTCCATAAATTCAAGCACTGGTGTTAGGATCCCAGTAGGTTCCCTGTCTAGGGCCCCCGGTTGACACTAAAGAAAAATTGCAGCCTGCTGGAAAGTTGAACAAGGTGTATAATTAAAACCTATTTATTTGAGGAGGGAGGGTGGTATTTTGTTGTTCCTTCATATTCTCCGTTTCTTTTCACTAATCGTGGCACATCTATCTACATATGACAGGGCTATGGTGGATTGGTAGGATTCTTCTGGAAAAAATATCTGGCTCCTTTCAGACTCTCCGTATTGTTACCCGCGATCGGTTTCTGACAGTAGTTTCTATACTTAGGTCTCGCAATAGCCCTTTACCCTTTAACACTACTACAAGATCCTTTTGCTTTTCAGTCCGTTCCTAAAATGATCGGTTACACTGGGTTCATGAACTTCTATGACTCGAATAGCTGCCTTAGTATCAAAAATGGAAATGTCCTCCTAAATTGACACAATTTGGACAGTGAAAATGATGGTTCAGTAGGACAAAACCTAGGATATTCCTGGAGCTGAGGCTTGAATAAGATTCATAAGGTTTTCCTGGCTTTACAAAATATTCCAGCTGTTTATGTCATAAAATGACAGGCAGTAATGATATGTATGTAACTGTCAAGTATAACAAAGGGATGACGGGACCATCAACGCTTGAATGAGAGTATGCTGTTTTATGACATAAGCCACTTCTGTTTTTTCAAGCCTGAAAAATATTTTCCTATTGATTAATTCATTCATCAGTTTTATGATAGGTGTTCCCTTCTCACCACAGGATGGATACCAGTCATGGTCAAACTTATGAAGAGGTTCTTTGTGGTCATATAGCCTTATTCCAAGGCCAAGGACTCTGTTAATCCACTGTAGGGATGGACAAAGACCTCCGAGGGTCCTTGTATGTAGGAAACTTTACATTCCAATATCTATGAAGCAGCTCTTATGTCTAAAAATACACCAGCCTTTTTGACCCATGTAATCCATCACCTCAGTCCTTTACATGGTACCTTGTAGACATTAGGGAGCTGCTTTTAAGGGGGTTTTCTGGGATAGGTCATCAATGTGAGATCAGCAGGAGTCTGATCAGCTATTTAAGGAAGCTCTAGTGAGTGCCGCGGCCTGCTTGCAGCCTGACATGCGCACTCATGTAATTGAATGTAACGTCACATGACCTAGGAAGAGGTCTAAGCCACGGAGCGCCGCTGACTTCATACAGCTGATCAGTGGTGGGTGTCAAGAGTAAGACCCCCAGTGATCAGATATTGCTGACCTATCCTGAGGATAGCCCATCAATACCAAAATCCTGGAAAACTCCTTTAAGCTGGCAGTGGCACCCCAAGCTGCTGGACCTCTGTGATATGTCCACCCCTGATCTATGGGTCCTGTATTAGGAAGAGAGAAGAGAACACCTTGGGCTGGAAAATATATATTTATTTAAATCATAATCTTCTGTAACACATTTACGACATCCACTCCCACTCTAATATGTCTTCTTTCTATGTAAAGACCCCAGAACTTGGGGGTATTACAATTGTGAATAGTTTTATAATAGAATCTTATGTATTTTATTGTATGTATTTGTAGTTAAAGATTTATTGTAGTTAAGTATATGGATGGCAAGGGTTTACAAGGAACAGGGTGGTCGGAGTGGACTGGTCCTGCTTCCTGCCAGGAGGGTGGGAGTTCCTGCTGAGACAGGGATGGAGAGGAGGCACAAGCCTGAGCTCCTGCTCCAAAAGAGAATTTTCAAGAGAGAACAACCAACCATAACCTTCAAGTAAAGTCTTGAGACGCTAGACAGCAGAGTGAACTGCTACAGCCAGCATTAAAGACACTGCTGCAAGGTGAGGGATTACAGCCAATACACCCATCACCCAGAATGTTACTAGGCCAGTAACACCTAAGTGCTAAATGGCCACCATCCAACCTGCCTCCATAATCCTTACTGTTGCCAGAGAAGATCTGCACTTGGTCAGCTGCTACTGAATGTATTTGAGGTTGTATGTTGCACTTAGTGAAAAGACTTTGTTAGGTTTACTTCTAGCCTCATTCTTCAGTACTACATTTACACTGCACCGATCCCCAGGGAGCAACAGCCTGAGGGAGTATACCATGACCCAACTCTTCATCAGGGCCACTACCATCCTCAGCACCGGCTCCTTCGGGGCTTGCTGCATATGAGCCTGACTATTTTTGCCTTCCAGCTTGGTCTGGGGTCAAGTGTTATGGATTCAATAAAGGGGTTCTTTAAAGGGGGGTTTCCATCCACTGTTTCTGGTGACGACAGCAGCTTATTGGTGGAGGTGGAGGATATCGATGACCTATCCTAAGGATAAGTTATCAATATGTACAGGCTGGAAAACCTCTTTAAATACATTTACAAACTCCTTTCACCATATGGTTTATGACATGATTTGCAAATCCACCTCAAGATCTGTCAGTGCCAAATGTTCACTAGAAAATATACACATGGCACATTGTTGAAATAAATGTGTGGGGTTGTTTGCTAGCAATCACAATGTACACACATGTTTTACATGAAAATACAAAAAAAATTAAAACAAACAAATTTCTTGAACTGTGGTATAATTTATCAAGGGCATCAGTGATCCATGACCTCTAGAAACTCAACCTAAAACACCATAAAAAAAGAACCTTAACAAGTGCCAGATAACTGTAACACAGTTGAGAACAGCACCTGCTGACCATCTGAGGCCTAAGCATCTCCATTAAGCAAGATGCATCCGTGATGAAATTTGGGATATGGACTTGGCTGGAATTGAATATCTGAACTTGCTGTGTAGTCCAGCCTTGGAGCCTCAATTGCAGCTGAGATGAGAGGTGCTGTTTGGTGGGGTCTTCCTATGTTATGCTCCCATAATGCCCAACGACCCCTGGTATTGCCCATACGGCACAGGTAGGTTGAGTGGTAGGGTCTTGGGTTATTTGAGAGACCTTGGCGTGGTGTCCGAGCTTAAGACATGTCCTTCTAGTAGGATGTGTCGAACTAACCTCTCAATTTTAACATCAGTGTGAGGGTTTAGTATTGCCGCAGAGTGCATCTGTCTTTGCTATGGTTATGTTTTTGATTGTCTTCCTATGTTACCCAACCTGTGGGTGAACACTGAATTTATTCAACCCAAAAATAATGGCTCTTATATGCACAGCTGATATTCTGTTAAAGCGTCACTAGCTTTTCACCCAACGTTTGATATGTCTCCGCACCAAGACCTCCACCGTTCTCTAGAATGGGGTGAGAGAAGTGGTAAGTACATATGGTGCATCTTTCTCTCCTTGCTGGTGAGGTAGGAATCAAGACAGGTCCCTAGAGTTCTATGGAGCCCGTCTAGTGCAGCGAGGAGAGAGAGAGCAATATGCACGCACTTCTTTTCCCTCGTTCTAGAGATTGGCAGGGGTCTCAGCACTCAGACCTCCACCGATCACGACTTTTAATACGTCTCTACAACATGTGAAAAGTTAGTGACGCTTTAAGAAAAGAAAACTACTTGCAACCTCAGTGTTCCCACCAAGGGTATTGTAATGAGCAGGTTTTATTCTACAACTGCAAATAATAACAAGTAAGGTCTATACACATTGTATATCAAGGGATAAACAAGTCCTATTTATTCAGTGCTCATTTTCTGGAGGCTCTTATTTGGGTTGTCCAGGATCAAAAACGTGGCTGCTTTCACCTCAAAAAACACCTATCCACAGGTGGTATTGCAACTTTTCTGGAAGAAAGCAGCCATGTTTTTCTGGTCCTAGAGAACCGCTTTAACATTCACTTATGTCTGTAGTGTATATAAAAACCTCCTCTGTTCTTCCATCAATAAGTAGGCCTAGTATAGGTATCCCACCTTTCAATTTGTATTACGGCCAATGCCATTCAGCTGTATGGACCCACAAGCAGCCTGTGTATTATCTCATCCTATCAAGTTCTCTAGTGTATGTCAGAGATAGGGACTAATGAGAATGATGACAATCTGTGCAGCGCTGTGGAATATGTTGGTGCCATATAAACAATGGTATGCAGCCATACAGATGGCTTATTCTGCTGCTATAGAGAGTGGGAGTCCCTGCGTCCTCCATATCCGTAGGCACAGGAACCATCTCAATGGTTTAGCTCCTCTTCTCGGCCTTGATGGATAAGAAGGATTGGCAAATAATGGTTTGGGCTGTCCTGCCCCAGGATTTAGATGTATTGATGTTGTACATTTTTCATGTAGGTGAAAGACAAAAAAACTTAAAACATGTCAAACCCATGGGAGAGATTTACAAAGACTGGCGTTTTACACACTGGTCTTAATCTCTTCCGTGCCGGCATCAGATGCGCCACAATTGCATGCCTCCTAACATTTGTGTCGTCTCCGTGAAAGTCCGCACGGCAAACTGGAGATCTACACCAGCAACGGCACTGGTGTAGAATTCCACTATAATATGTGCCAGTTTCCTAGCGTAGATTATCAGAAATGTGCTGGGCCACTTACATGATCCCACTTTACTTGCCACTTTGTAAACTGCCAAGCAGTGCACAACCCCTGCCCCCCCCAAAAAAGTTTCAAAATTGTGCACAACTTCAGCGTGAGACACACTTTGCTATGATACATTTTCGGCCATAAGCCACAGCTTCTATTCCCCTGAACTCTCATCCTCAGAGCTGGTTTATTTCCTTCCTTAGAAATAATCTCCAAGTTGAGAAATATAAAGAGAAAACGATTAGAATATGAGTCAAGGACGAGGCATGTGCGGGAAGTTCCTTAGTAGGTTGTGAGGTGTTAGCACACTTCAGATGACATGACAGCTATATCCCGGCAGGAACAGATTGTTCCTGGCTGATGATCTAACTGTCTAATTCTCCATTGATTGAATGGAAACTAAGGCTACTTTCACACTAGCGTTTTTTGCGGATCCGTCATGGATCTGCAAAAACGCTTCCGTTACAATAATACAACCGCATGCATCCGTCATGAACGGATCCGGTTGTATTATGTCTTCTATAGCCATGACGGATCCGCCATAAACACCATTGAAAATCAATGGGGGACGGATCCGTTTTCTTATGTGCCAGACTGTGTCAGAGAAAACGGATCCGTCCCCATTGACTTACGTTGTGTGCCGGGACGGCTCCGGTTCGTCAGGTGGACAGCAAAACGCTGCAGGCAGCCTCCAGAGCAGAATGGTGACTGAACGGAGGCAAACTGATGCATTCTGAGCGGATCCTTTTCCATTCAGAATGCATTAGGGCAAAACTGATCCGTTTTGGACCGCTTGTGAGAGCCCTGAACGGATCTCACAAACGGAAAGCCAAAACGCTAGTGTGAAAGTAGCCTAAGATGCAAACCGTTTTAGATAACTGATTTGTAAAACTGCAGGGAAAAATATGTCTGAGACCTGCTGCTAGGGTAGTGCCTATGCCGTAAGGGAGCCCGCCTCCAGCTTTTTGTACACTAACTGACTAGCATCTTGTTTTACAGCTGAGATCTATCATTGTACACATGACCTTGATAAAAGTCTCAGCTGTATCACTAGGTGTAAAATAACTTTGATCCGAATTTCAGGTTAAATTCGATTTGCCGCAAAGCCGAATTTCCTCATGCTTCCTGGTAGCGAATAGATTCTACCTGTAATATTGTAAAAAAAACTTAAACCACAGCAAGCGGCGTTTTTCTGTCCACAATGTGGTGCAGAGCAAGACTGATCCGGCATGACCCACAATGCAAGTCAATGGCGAGGGATCCGTTTTCTTAGACAATAGAAAACGGATCCGTCTCCCATTGACTTTCAGTGGTGCTCATGACGGAACAGTTATTGCCATTTTAAAGATAATACAACCGGATCCGTTCATAGCGGATGCAGACGGTTGTATTATCAGAACTGATGCGTTTTCGCTGAGCCCTGCCGAATTAGGCAAAAAAGCAAGTGTGAAAGTAGCCTTAGAGAATCACATATTACACTGATAAGTGCAGTGCGCTTCTGTGGCCATCTTTATACAGGCCTATTAAGAGAACAATAGAGCTGCCATACTGTTATCCTAATGCTACACCTACTATTATATTGAGGTTTACTCAACAGAAAACATCTTACCCTCACAGCAGCAGTAAACTGACAACGCACTACCTATGTATATAGGAGATCATATCATTTGCACTGTTTGCTACAGAAGGACAGTATAGTTCTGCCAAAAAAAACATTTGCACGACTGTATCCGTTTTGCGGTCTGCAAATTATGGATCCACAAAACACAGATACCAACTGTGTGCGTTCCACATTTTGCGGATCAGCAGGTCCTGCCCTTTGTTAGAAATGCCTATTCTAGACCTGCCCTGTCTTTTTGCAGGGCCGTGGAACGGACATACAGATGCATTGCAATGAATGGTTCTGCATAGAGTCCGCAAAAAACCCCAAACTGACAGATTTTGATATCCGTAGCATGTTAATTGTTTGTGCAATTTTTGTTGCAAATTTTGACCTTTTAAATTTCGGCCTTTGCAGATAACACCTGCAGTTTTATGGGATGGTTTTGGTGCGGAATGCACAGAAATCCGCCCAAAAAACCATGCTGTGTTTCTGTTTTGAAATCACTATAAGGGCTTGTTCACACGACCGTATGTGTTTTACGGTCCGTTTTTCACGGATCCGTTGTTCCGTTTTTTGTATCCGTAGTGTTTCCGTTTCTGTTCCGTATTTCTACAAAAATCTCTGTATGGTTTCCGTATGCGATCCATTTTTTGCGGATCGCAAACGGAAAATGTGTAAGCATTACTGTAATGTTCTGTATGGTTTGTAAACAGTAAACACACGGGCAAAGTGGGCATGGATCTGCAAAATGATGTGTTCCGTATACATTCCGTATTTTTTTGTGCAGTGCACCCATTGACTTGAATGGATATACGGAAACGGAAATGCACATGGAGTACCTTCAATTTTTTTTGCGCACCCATGGAAATAAATGGTTCCGCATACGGGCCGCAAAAAAAAACGGAACTAAAATACGTTCGAGGCCTAAGGCACATAGAAAAATGACTCTCATACATATGCAGCCAACTGCTTTGAGAAGAAGGTCGCAATGCAGAACAGGGGCCCACCAGTCTGCAAAGAATGGGTTAACTCTCCAGCTTTGACACACAGGCACACATACTACACACCACAGGGCCTAGCAACTGCTGCAATAAATCAATAAGAAGGCCTGCCTGCCAGTTAGACTAAACAGACGCACTCTTTTTTTTTTTCAAGCATTGCTGACCCTCATTAATCACTCTGACAGCCCTAAAAACACATTTCCCCCTTTAATGACTGTATTTGAGTAATCAGTGGCTTTCTTCCTCGGTTAGATTTGGGAGGAACAGACAGCTGGTGTTATTGTACGCATTCATCAGTAGGAGAGAAGAAAGCCTTGGGGTCAACCGGGAGTCAAACTCCGTGGGTCTCCCTTCTGAAGAGAGACTTGTTATGCAATAATAGAGTGGATTCCGGCATTGCCCAACACATTCCCAATAGAAACCCCCTGTGGGGCTCTTCTCCAAAAGGTGTTGTAACCCCCTTTTGTTAAGCACTTGGCAGTGGAGGGGTTAAAGATGCCGCTCCTCTGTGTAGGGGTCATGTGGAATCCTGAAGAATTGCTTTACAGTTGTCAACGTGCTGACAAAGTTTGATGTAATTTGACTTTTCAACCGACAAAAGTAAAAAAATAAAAAATATATATCCATCTGCAACTTGTAGATATCTGTTCTGTAGCCAAAATTACTATTCTAAAAAAAAAAATCAGTTTAAGCTGAGTGGTAAAATGTAGAAAGGTGATCAGCTATATACATAATTTAACTGAGATAGTAGAACCACCTGCTAAACTAGTGAGGGTCTCACCCGCTGTCAGGACAGCTTTGATCCGTTGAGGCATGAACTTCACAAGACCTATGAAAGGGTCCTATGGTATCTGGCACCAAGATGTTAGCAAAAGCTCCTTTATATCTTGTAGGCTGTGAAGTGGGGCCCCCATGAAAAAGACTTGTTTTTTCCAGGACATACCACAAATGATCTATTGGATTGGGATCTGGCAAATTTGGAGGCCAAGTCAAAACCTTAAGCTCTCTATTATGTTCTTCAAACCATGTTCTGGAACCGTTTTTTTTCAGTGTGAGAGGCATTATCCTGCCATTAGGGAATACCGCTGACATGAAGGGGTTCATTTGATCTGTGCAGTGTTTAGGTAGGTGGTATATGTTAAAATGACATCCACGTGAATGCCAGAACCCAAAGTTTCCCAGCAGGACATTGCCCAGGGCATCACACTGTCAGCTTGCCTTCTTCTGATAGTGGTGGTTTCTCAGGTAAGCCATGCACACACGCCCGCTTGTCCACATGACTTAAAAGATAATGTAATGAATCCACCTTCTTCCATGATCCATTGTAGAGGCTTTGGTGGCTTGCTCTTTTGTGGGGGTGGACCCACTCCCCGGGTGCATCATTGAGCCTCGGGTGCCCATGACCCTGTTCACTGGTCAGACCACTTTTAGTAGGTATTGACCACTGCACACTGAGGACATCCCACAAGACCTGTAGAAATCACTGGATATTTTGGAGACGATGGCCCATTGACTAGAATTGATGGTCAGATGGTAGGCTCATATTGCAAGTTATCTAGAAATTATTTATCCAGATCTTGGGGTATAATGATGGTAATAGAAAAATAGAGAGTGATAATATAAATTACCATATTTTTCACTCCATAAGACACACTTAGGTTTTAGAGAAGGAAAATAATAAAACATTTTTCATCAGACCCCCATTCCTTATCATACCCCAATTAGACCTCCCATCAGGCCCCCATTCCTCATTAGACCTCAGATCAGACCCCCATTCCTCAATAGACCTCAGATCAGACCCCCATTCCTCAATAGACCTCAGATCAGACCCCTATTCCTCATTAGACCTCAGATCAGACCCCCATTCCTCATTAGACCTCAGATCAGGCCCCCATTCCTCATTAGACCTCAGATCAGACCCCTATTCCTCATTAGACCTCAGATCAGACCCCCATTCCTCAATAGACCTCAGATCAGACCCCCAATCCTCATAAGACCTCAGATCAGGCCCCCATTCCTCATTAGACCTCAGATCAGACCCCTATTCCTCATTAGACCTCAGATCAGGCCCCCATTCCTCATTAGACCTCAGATCAGACCCCCATTCCTCATTAGACCTCCGATGGAACATCTAATGTGTACAGTTACTTATGCACGTGGTGCGGTAATATGGCTTCTTAAGTGTCGAGATGCATGATTTGGCACCTAGAGAAGTCTATCCTTACTGTACCACCGTATGCCTCCAAATTCATATTGAGTCATATTATTATGACCACTTCAGTGGGTAGCTCAAGAGTCACTTGTCATGAGCTGGCTTGGTGGGTATATAAGGTGTGCGATAGGCTGTCTGCAAACATATGGCTCATTGCTGTCATGGGTAAGAGGAGCCATTTGTCAGAGTTGCAGGAAGGGGTGATTACTAGATTTTGGGTCAAAGGTGACATTATTTCTAAAACTGTGCCATTTGTGAACTGTTCCTGTGCTGCTGTGGTGAAAGGGTACAAATAGCACTACTGCGAATAAGTGACATGGAAACTGCAGAGCACCAAGTGCCATTGATGTGAGAGGTGAATGTTGGCTATGAGGGTGTGTGAGGGGGGAGCGACACAGTACAGCGGAGCAGCTCACCTCCAAAATGAACCATGAGGCTACCAGACGTGTCTCTCCAACAAGCGTTCAGTGAATCCAGTGAGTATGGGGCTCTGAAGTAGAAGGATGGTCACTGCACCTCTGCTAATGAAGATGCTTCAGTTTTCACAGCAGTATCGGAATTGGACCTCCGCTGACAGGCAAAGGATTGTCTTCTCCGATGTGTCATGTTATGTGTTTCATCGAACGGATAGGCAATGTCGCGTCAGGCGAGAAACATCAGAGAACAAACACCGTGTTATGGTCTGGAGAATGTTTTCATGATAATATTTAATAAAAATGTATCTGTATAGCGCCACCTGCTGTTTGTTCTTTTACTTATTTCTGTGTCCACCATGCTGAGGTATGATGAGGAGAGAGCGGCAGCAGAAAGGACATGCCCCCTGAGCTGGGACAATGAATGGCGAGATCTCTGAATTCAGTTTTTCATTAACCCCTTTACGACTTCCGCCATACATGTATGGTGGATGTCGGATCTTAAAAGATAGCTCCCGTTCCGTAGCAGAGAAAGCGCCATAGCACGGGTGCCTGCTGTTTCATACAGCAAACACCTGAAGCTAATGTCCATGAACGGCGGTAATGCCGACCACAGACATTTAACCCCTCAGATGCCATGGTCAAATGTGACCACAGCGTCTGAGAGGGCTAAAACCTGGAAGACATTCCTTTACAGTAATGAGCCTGAGTCTGTACTAGGCTTCCAGGCTTATTACTTGTATATTAGACTTCAGCCCAGCAGGTGGTAGCCCTGAACTGTAATATACTGATTTCTGTATAGAATAATGGAGAAAATTCCATTATACTATACAAATTGCAATCTGATGATTGCAAGTGGGGGTCCAATTTGGGACCTAACAAAAAGTAAAAAAAAAGTCAACTCCTTTTCCCAAAAATAAAAAAATATCATGGGCATCGCAGAAAACGCCCGTCCTATTAAAATATAAAAACAAAAAACTTTCCCATACGATCAATGACGTAACAAAAAACAAAATATCTGATTTCGCCTTTTTTCATCACCTTGCTTCCCAAAACAATTGAAAAAAAAAGTGATTAAAAAAAGTCATACACACCCCAAAATGTTATTAGCAAAAACTAAGGATCGCACTGCAAGAAAATGAGCCCTCACACATCTCTGTAGACATAACTATAAAAAGGTTATGGCGGTCAATATGGCAATGACATGAAAATAATTAATATTTTTATAATACTTTTATATTTTTCAGTATTAAAACGCAAGAAAAACTATACAAGTGTGGTATCACCGTAATCGTACTGACCTGGAGAATGAAGAGCACCTGCCAATTTTACTGCATAGTGAACGGCGTAAAAACAAAACCCATGAAACTGTGGCCGAATTGCGTTTTTTTTTTCCATTTGGAATTTTTTTCAGCTTCCCTCTACATTGTATGCTCTATCAAATGGTGGAATTAGAACGTACAACTTGTGAAGACCCTAAAATGTTATGCATTTTTATAAACTGGCCAGAGTTAGGGCTCATGCACACTGCCGTATTTTCTTTCTGCTTCCATACGGTTTTTTGTGCGGCCCGTATGCGGAACCATTCACTTCAATAGGGCTGTAGAAAATACGGAAGTTACTCCGTGTGCATTCCGTTTCCGTTTGTCCGCATGGCCGTTCTGCAAAAAAGTAGTGCATGTCCTATTATTGTCCGCAAATCACGGTCCGAGGCCCCATTCAAGCCAGTGGGTCCGCCAAAAATATGGAACGCACACGGAACACATCCGTATGTCATCCGTATTTTGCGTATCCATACTGTAGAAATGCTATGCCCAGCCCATATTGCTCATGTGTTTGGTGATTAATAAGTTACTGTTTCCGATCCGCCAAAAACGGATCCCATACTGATATTATTTGTGGAATAACGGAACGGAATCAGAGAAAAAAAACCTCAGATGCGGAACAACGGATCCGTGAAAAACGGACTGCAAAAACCACAACGGTTGTGTGCATGAGCCCTTATTTTGAGTAGACTGGACCTAGAATGAGTTAGGGGATCGTATGCCTCTTTTACGTCACAGTTGTGGCAGGATTTCATGCCGCCAAGACCACTGTGGCTCCCTGCCCATCTGGCCCGTTCCATACCGGCATCGGTTTGTCTTTGATCAAGCCCTATCCTCGTCCAGTCTTCGCAGGGGCTCACGTTTCTCTACACGTAGTCCGCTATCTTCCTGAGGGTCACATTTTGCCTGCACAGATGTTTGAAGTAGTGTACTGACACATCAACTAAACGGTAACCATTACCTCCAAGCGAACAGGCCCCCAGTGGACTGAGACTCCCAGAATGCGGAATCCAATTATCCACAGAGGAGGGGTCACTGGACAGAATGTAAGGACTTGATTGTTCTCGGCTCTCTTTCTCTGAACCTTCTTACCAGCCGAGAAGAATGGTGGACCTCACAATGGCTTTATCCACCTACCTGGGAAATTTTAGAATGCACTGACCCTGAAACCTTTGAGAGAGGTTCATGTGTAAAGGCAAACTGAGAATTGCCTCGGTAATTGCGGTGGCTTTTTGAAGAATCCCCCTATTTTATGTCACTTCAAGTATTTTACCAGATGTCTGAAGCTTTAGGAGGGCATTTTAAAGATTTTCTTCAGTCGTGCAACACATGTATTGTCTTTACTATTAGCTTGGCATGTCAAGAGTGTCCATAGAAGTGAAGCGCCGCGCTATACGCTGCAGTCACTGCTACCGAGTCGCTGCTTGGCTCGATT
Source organism: Bufotes viridis (assembly GCA_033119425.1). Lineage (NCBI taxonomy): Eukaryota > Metazoa > Chordata > Amphibia > Anura > Bufonidae > Bufotes > Bufotes viridis. The sequence continues at coordinate 75,338,867 of CM065590.1, read as the reverse complement.
CATAATCTGGATTTTATTTTAAAGCAGATCTGTCACCGCTTCTCATGTGTCTTTATAGTAAATACTTGTATTCACCATGAAATAAAAAATCTTCGGGGTACTTTTCTTATAACTCTATATTTTGACATGTCTCCTGTATTCCTCCTAGAAATTTATGAGGACGTTGATACTGGGTGTTCCCTGTTAGGGATGTATTCCTATAAAGTCTGACTGTGACCATATGTACACACTACTTTGACATGGGGAATAGTAACACCTAGTTTTCAATTGATTCATGAATTTCTCGGAGGAATAAAAGAAGAATTGCACAACAGAGAGCTAAGAAAATATAGACAAGTCGGGAGATGTTTGACAGTGTGACAATTCACCTGGAACAAGGAACAGACCAGGGCTTTACTATTCAGAGCTGCTCTATTATAAAGATTTGTATTTCCATTTTTATGTGTAATCATTGCAAATGGTTTCTATTACCTTTTTAATGGACTCTCTCTTTCAAGGTTCCTGCTTGCTATCAGTGAATAGAAACATTCTTGAGGCTGCGAACCCATTCTCGTACCGTACAGGCAGATAACATATTACACGAGAGTGCTGAGGCACACTTACCAAGCTGAGTATCTGAATGAGTTGGACATAATCAGGACAGATTTAAGCATCAATAGATATAAAAACACTTCTATTCACTGACAGCAAGCAGATACAGTCTCTATTAACCACCTCAGCCCCCCTAGCTTAAACACCCTTAATGACCAGGCCACTTTTTACAATTCTGCACTACACTACTTTCACCGTTTATTGCTCCGTCATGCAACTTACCACCCAAATGAATCTTACCTCTTTTTCTTCTCACTAATAGAGCTTTTATTTGGTGGTATTTCATTGCTGCTGACATTTTTACTTTTTTTGCTATTAATCAAAATTTAACGACATTTTTTGGAAAAAAATGACATTTTTCACTTTCTGTTGTATTTTTTTTTTAAAAAACTACATTTTTATATAAATTTTTCTCTAAATTTATTGTTCTACATGTCTTTGATAAAAAAAATGCAATAAGTGAATATTTATTGGTTTGGGTAAAAGTTATAGCGTTTACAAACTATGGTACAAAAAAGTGTAAATACCCCCCAAATTACACCATTTTAGAAAGAAGACACCCCAAAGTATTCGCGGAGGGGCATGGTGAGTTCATGTATCATTTCATTTTTTTTTCACAAGTTAGCGGAAAATGACACTTTCTGAAGAAAAAAATAATAATAAAGTTTCCATTTCTGCTAACTTCTGGCAAAAAAAATAAAATGTCCCACGGACTCCCTATGCCCCTCAGCGAATACCTTGGGGTGTCTACTTTCCGAAATGGGGTCATTTGTGGGGTGTGTTTACTGTTCTGGCATTTTGGGTGGGGCTAAATTGTGAGCAGCCCTGTAAAAGCTAAAGGTACTCGTTGGAATTTGGGCCGCTTTGCGCACCCAGGCTGCAAAAAAGTGTCACTCATGTGGTATCGCCGTACTCAGGAGAAGTAGGGCAATGTGTTTTGGGGTGTTTTTTTACATATACCCATGTTGGGTGAGAGAAATATCTCTGTAAACTGACAACTTTGTATAAAAAAATTTAAAAAGTTGTCATTTACAGAGATTTCTCTCACACCCAGCATGGGTATATGTAAAAATACACCCCAAAACTCATTGCCCTACTTCTCCTGAGTACGGCGATACCACATGAGTGAAACTTTGTTACAGCCAAGATGCGCAAAGGGGCCCTATCGCCTAATAGGATTTCACAGGGCATTTTTATGCATTTGGATTCTCACGCTTTAGGAGCCCTAAAATGCCAGAGCAGTATAAATACCCCACATGTGACCCCATTTTGGAAAGAAGACACCCCAGCGTATTCGGTACTAAAAAGTACGACATGCAGTACCTTTAGTCCGGCTGCCTCACGCTATGCTGCTGCCGGAACTAACTCCGCCCTCACCCCTATTATAGTCAATGGGGACGGAGCGGCAGTCCGGGGGCACACATGAACTAGCGGCAGGACAGATCCGACATGCTATTCGCCTGCCAAAAGGTGCGAATTTATTGTTTCTTTGATGAAACCAGCATCATTTTGCACATAATTTTTAGGATTTACACCACTCTCATCACTTTGGTGTGATTATTAGCTGTGCTAATTACTTATATTCTAGGTTTATTAAGTGCACTTTTCATAAATTTGCAGAAAAGATGCAATCTTACTCCAGTAGGGGGTGGAGTACAAAATTGGAGAAATATCCAGGTAAAGGTGAACGATGACATGCGCCGAACATGTACATCGGATGTTGTCTCTTTAAGGATTGTGCCCTCTTTGCAGCGGTCACCATAGCAGCCAGGTACCTGCTGTTTCACACAGCAGACACCTGGGCTAATGTCTGCGATCAGCGATAACAGCGACCGCAAACATTGCACCCCCTCAGATCCCGGGAGCGCTCTGCTGACAGCGGGGAAGCCGTTCATTGTCTGCAATAGCATCTCTTACTCTCTGAAGAAACCCAGCCTATTACAGCTGTGATTCTTACGTATGTAGTTTTTAAAGCGGTTGGCCCATGTCAAACATCGGGGGCATATCGCTAGGATATGCCCCCAATTTCTGATAAGTGTGGGTCCCACCTCTGGGACCCGCACCTATCTAGAATGGAGCCTCCAAAGTGAAGGAGATCCGCGATCCGCTCTCCTTTACTTTGTGGGCTCCGTTTTAGGGATAGGTGCGGGTCCCAGAGGTGTGACCCACACTTATCAGACATTGGGGTGTATCCTAGCGATATGCCCTCAATGTATGAGAAGCGCCAACCCCTTTAAGTCTGGTCGGGGATTTACAATAATCCAAATTAATAAAAATCTATGCACCTGAATAGTAAATTTGTCTAATTTTAGGACGGGGATTCATATTCTTAGACAGTGCCATGTTTGCCAATACAATATTAGTAAATCTGCCCCAGTGTCTTGTGGGGCTAGCTTAGCTATATGCACATTTCACATAACGATCCATTTCTTCATTGTGGAGAAAAGTACGTTTAATCCATATGTAAATGAGACGTTAAGTGCTCTGTGGGTGGACCCAAGCCACTCTGTGCACCTTTGCTCCTCCTTCTTTCTCTGCCAGCCCCTCTCTCTCCTATTTAATTGACATGGCCAGGTTCCTGCATAATGAAAAAAAGAACTCCAGTTTGTCTGCGGTTTGGACGCTTTTTATTTCTGAGTAAATGCGGCAATATCACTAGTAAATGTGACGTTTCGGCCCAGTTATGGCCTTCATCAGACTGTTGCCGCTGGTATTTGGGTATAAGGGGATGGTCTGTGACCTGGTGATCCGCAGGACTGTGCCTGCTAAAGGTATATGTCGCCTTAGCAGGCACAGTCCTGCGGATCACCAGGTCACAGACCATCCTTATACCCAAATACCAGCGGCAACAGTCTGATGAAGGCCATAACTGGGCAGCGTCACATTTACTAGTGATATTGCCGCATTTACTCAGAAATAAAAAGCGTCCAAACCGCAGACAAACTGGAGTTCTTTTTTTCATTATACCGGGGCGGGAACCCGACTTCCAGTGGCGGAAACAAGCAGTGTGCCACAACGTTTATCTTTGCAGGTTCCTGCATAGACATTTTAGCTGCCCCTGTCAATCAAGAAGGAGAGGGAGGGGCTGGCAGAGGAAGGAGGAGGAGAAAGGATGCCCAGAGTGACTTGGGCCCGCCCTCAGTGCACTTAACTGCTCAGTTGCATATGAATTAGGGCTCATTCAGCTGACAGTATGTACGGGTCCGCATCTTTTCCGCAATTTTGCCGAACTGGTGCGGTCCTATTCGTTTCAATGGACAGTACACCGTTTGCTGCCCACATCCCTGGTTCCATTCCGTGGCCCCTCAAATAGTACAGAGCATGTCCTATTCTTGTCTGCAATCACGGACAAGAATAGGCATATCTATATAACTCTGGCCCTGTGTGTTCTGCGAAATGTGGAACGCACCCAACCGGTATACGTGTTTTGCGGATCCGCAATTTGCAGACTCGCATGGCTGAAACTAAGCTTGTACGCTATGCTGAAAATTCTTCTAAAACCATCCAATTATCAGGCTACATGTATCTCCATCTTTAACACTGTGTTGCCCATTGCTCTTTCAGTATTACAGTTGTATACTTAATATCATTAATGTGAGTGACATCACTTTGTGGAATGCTGCCTAGCATGATATGATGTTTCCATTCTGTCAGTGACCTGCTTCTTTTCCTTCCCGTGTACAGATTCCTGGCTCTGCCCCAGACTTCCCAGATTACTGTCGCTATATCATGCCCAGGTCCTCGTGTGCAGCATTTGGTTTAGGATGACTGAAGCTCTGTCAGGATAGCCTGGCTCCTGGTTGTCCTATTCTAGATAACAGAGGCATATAGTCTATGGAAGGGACGGCCTACCAAAATTTCTGTCAAATTTGCCCACCGTTTTACATTAAATGGAGAGGGCAACTATAATGATCCCACTAGACGTGTCACTGAAAAGTTGCAATTTTTATGGGATAGCAACAGTGACACTATGGGGGAGATTTATTAAATAGGTGTATAGAAAAAGCAGCTATACAAAAAAAAGCTTCTAACGGATGCCATATAGTGGTATCCACGTCACCGTGGGTTCCACTTTAAAAATAATGCATCCGTTAATGTATACTTTTTTTGCTGGACTCTGCGGGATGGAAGAGCGTATTTTACTACGCTTTTGAAACCTTTTTTCTACCACCAGGGTATATGTTGGTGCTCATGTACACGGCCATATGTTTGGTCCGTAACCATTAGTTTCTATGAGGATGCAAAAGATGTGGAATGGAGCAAGCGCCATAGCCGCCAGGTGCCTGCTGTTTCCTACAGTAGACACCCGAGTCTAATGTCCATGATTAGAGGTGATGTCGTCTGTGGACATTCAACCCCTCAGATGCTGCGGACAAATGCTAAAATGGAGATTGGGGAAAGTGTCCTATGCCAATAATAAGCCTAAGCCTGTATTAGGCTTACAGGCTCATTATTTGTATATCCCAGTTCATGCCAGCAGGTGGCAGCACTAAGCGATTTCTGTATAGATTCTGTATAGATATAACGATTTCTGTATAGAGTAATGGAGCAAATGCCATTATTCTATACTAATCTCAATCTGATGATCGAAAGTTGGAGTCCATTTGGGGATCTAACAAAAAATCTTTAAAAAAAATATAAAAATTCAAATCACCTTCCTTTCCTCAAAATAAGAATAAGTAATTAAAAAAAAAAAAACATCATGGGCATCGCTGTGTGCTAAAACACCCCTACTATCAAAATATTGAAAAAACCTATCCCGTACGATGAATGACGTAACAAAAAATAATGGCCGATTCGCCTTTTTCCATCACTTTTACTTCCCCAAAAAATAGATTAAAAAGCGACCAAAAAGTCATACACACACCAAAATGATATTACCAAAAACCACAGACTGTCCGGCAACAAATTAGCCCTCAAAAGTCTCTGTAGACATAACTATAAAAAAGTTATGGGGGTCAAAATACATCAATGACAAAAAAAGAACAATTTTTTACAAACTTTTCTTTTGTTTTCAGTATTAAAACACAAGGATACCTATACATATGTGGTATCGCCATAATCGTACTGACCTGGAGAATGGAGAGCACAACTCAGTTTTACTGCATAGTGAACACCGTAAAAATAAAACCCGTAAAACTTTGGAGGAATTGCCATTACATTCTGCCGGCGTTCGGTGGCCGTAACTAAGGGACTACACAGAACAACAATGAGGTAAAAGGGGGAGGGTTTTTGCGAGAAGGGTAGGAATTAGCTAAAACATTATATTTAGAAAATTGTTCAGTGTCGCAGCGCGAACACATTAAACCCTGATCCTTTTGATGGATGGTATTAGAAATCACAACTTGTCCCGCGAAAAACAAGTTACCATACAGCTATGTGAACGGAAAAATAAAAAAGTTATGGCTCCAGGAAGGCAGGGAGCAAAAAACATAAACACAAAAATGGAAAATCGCTTAATCAGGAAGGGGTTAAAGTTAGGATTACTAAGTATGTTTTGTAGTTTTTTTTGTTTTTGTTTTTTGGGGGAGACCATTGGTGAACTAAAAGTGTTTGTATGCTTAGGAAGCTAATGTATTTTTCGCCCCATAAGACGCACATTCCCTCCCCCCCCCCCAAAGCGGGGGGAACCTATCACTGCGTCTCATTGTCACGGTCTCTAATGTGACAGGTGTCAGAATATCTAAGAGACTGGCTGTACGTGATGTGATATGACAGCCTTTTTTGGTTTCACTTGTTTCGGTGTTGTTGCTGGTAATGACCACACCTCTTGTCTCAGGTGTAGCTTAGTGGTCATTCCAACTCCTCTATTTAATCTGGCTTCACCCATCATGCTATGCGGTTATTGCTTCTGTTTGATATTGGAAGTGCTGGTGTGTGGTCCTCTTCTGAGTTCCTGCTGGTCCATTTACTTCAGAAGTTTAGGGTCCTTTCACACTGGCGTTTTTGTTTTCCGGCATAAAGATCCGTCGTCGCGTCTCTATGCCGGAAAAATCCTGATCAGGATCATCCCCATGCATTCTGAATGGAGAGAAATCCGTTCAGGATGCATCAGGATGTCCTCAGTTCAGGACCGGAACGTTTTTTGGACGCAGCAAATACCGCAGCATGCTGCGCTTTTTGTTCATCCAAAAATCTGACACACTTGCCGCAAGGCCGGATCCGGAATTAATGCCTATTGAAAGGCATTAATCCCGATCCAGCCTTAAGCTAAACGTCGTTTTGGCGCACCGCCAGATCCGACGTTTAGCTTTTTCTCAATGGTTACCTGGTTGCCATGGTAAAGTGTAGTGGGGAGCGGGGGAGCAGTATACTTACCATCCGTGCGGCTCCCGGGGTGCTCCAGAGTGAAGTCAGGGCGCCCCAGTGCATAAATCACGTGATCGCATGGATCACGTGATCCATGGGCATGGGGCGTTCTGACGTCACTCTGGAGCGCCCCGGGAGCCGCACGGACTGTAAGTATACCGCTCCCCCGCTCCCCACTCCTACTATGGCAACCAGGACTTTAATAGCGTCCTGGCTGCCATAGTAACCTGAAAGCATTTCGAAGACTGATCAGGATCCTGATCAGTCTTCTAATGCTTCAGGCGACTTGCGTTCTGACGGATCCGGCGGGACGGAAGTGCCTGCCGGATCCTCAGAACGCAAGTATGAAAGGACCCTAAATGTTACTTCGCTTTTATATTTTGTTGTTTCTCCTCTGTCTTTTGTTACTAGGCCTCAGGGAGACGCTGGTTCTTTCATATTGGAAGGAACAGGTCGTCTCAAGCCCAGACACTATTCTAGGGAAATTCAGGGTTTCCAGGGTCATAGGTTCCAGTGTATGAACATTCCTACCCTCAAGGTCTGCTAGGATTAGAGTTTCTATAGGTGGTGTCCGTTTCCCTTTCCCTAGCTTTATGGCCTAGTTTCTTTTCCCTTCCTTCCTGTTGTCGGGCGGGGGTTATTCGGAAGATACTGGTGCGATATTGTCTGAAGGGGTAGTTATATCCGCTCTATATCCCGACCTTGAGGCAGAGGTATTGGAGGCCCAGGGAGATACACCGGATTCTTGCCCTCCGGGAAAGTTGTTTGTTCCTTCTCAATTGTGTCACAAGGTGTTCGACGAACATCATTGTACGGTTCTCACAGGACACCCTGGGATAAGATCCACTGTCGATCTCATCTCTCGTAAATTCTGGTGGCCGGGGTTGTGTAAGTGTGTTGAGGACTATGTGTCAGCTTGTAGTACTTGTGTATGTGCTAAGGTGACACATACTCGGCCTTCCGGATCTTTACTTCCGTTGTCCATCCCGTCCTGACCTTGGACTCATTTATCCATGGATTTTACCGAATTCTTCAGGAAAAACTGTAATTCACGTGGTTGTTGATCACTTTAGTAAAATGGCGCACTTTATAGCATTGCCAGGTCTACCTAATGCGAAAACTCTTGCACAAGTGTTTGTCGATAACATCGTGAAATGACATGGTATTCCTTCTGATGTGGTGTCTGATAGGCGGACTTAGTTTGTTTCCAAATTCTGGAAGGCGTTCTGTATTCACCTGGGGGTCCGACTGTCCTACTCTTTGGCCTTTTACCCTCAGTCGAACGGACAGACTGAACGCACGAATCAGAATCTGGAGACTTACTTGAGATGTTTTGTCTCGGAGAATCAGGAGTGGTCTTAATTTTTGTCTTTAGCCAAATTTGCCATAAATAACCGTATACAGAATTCCACTGATAAGTCGCTGTTTTTTAGGGCATATTGGGTTCCACCCGCAATTTGGCACATTTTCTGGTACTGAGACTTCTGGTATACCTGAAGAGAAATGATTTTCCTCTTCTTTGTCTGTCATCTATTTGGCGTAAAATTCAAAATAATCTGAAAAAGATGGGCAACAAGTATAAAAGTATGGCTGACAAGAGACGTAAGAATGGTCCGGACCTGAGAGTGGGTGATTCTGTGTGGCTGTCCAAAGGAAACATTAAGTTGAAAGTACCTTCTTGTAAGTTGGGCCCAAGGTTTATTGGTCCATATAAGATCACTGTTATTATTAACCTGGTAGCCTTTCATCTTGAACCTCCTCAGGCTTTGAAGATTCATAATGTGTTCCATAAGTCATTGTGGAAGAGATATGTCGAACCTGTTGAACCGTCCTCCTTGCCTCCTGCTCCTGTCAAGGTGGACGGCAATTTGGAATTTCAGATCGCCAGGATAATGGACTCCCGAGTTCTCCGTAGATCCCTTCAGTTCCTCGTTCACTGAAAGGGTTACGGACCAGAGGAGAGGATGTGGTTTCCAGCGGCCGACGTTAATGCTAGTAGGCTGGTGAAAGCCTTTCACAGAGCTCATCCGGATAAAGTTGGTCCCGGGTTTCCCTAGCTTTGAGGCCTAGTTCCTTTTCTCTTTGCTCCTGTTGTTGGTGTGGTGTTCCCTCCCCACATCACTAACGTGACACTTATGGGGCGAATACTAATGATCACTTCATTATGGAAGCGTAGTATTGGAGGATCGAGGAAGTGGTGAATGCAGGGCTCCCCAGGGTTTGTACTCACCGCTGCCTAGTCCTCGACCGCTTTCTGTGCTGTGATTGCGCACAGTTTGAGGAGACACAGTGCGCAGCAGGAAGAAGAGGAGAGCTGGATCCGAGGAGCGGTGGCGTCCGGAGCGGGAGAGGTAAGTTGATTTTTTTATTTGCTCTGATGCATGGGGGTCTGATCTGAGGTCTGAATGGGGGGTCTTATTTATATTGGAGCTCTTATCTGAGGTCTGATTGGGGGTCAGTCACATTGGGGTCAGTTGAAGTCTGATTGTGGGTCTGATCTGAGATCATACTGGCGTCTTATTAACATTGGGGGTCTGATTGCTGGTCTGACCTGAGGTCTAATGAAAAATATTTCTTTCTTATTGTCCTCCTCTAAAACCTAGGTGCATCTTATAGGGTAAGAAATATGGTATATTTATTTATTTTATGCAGTTATATATTCCACAGCCCTTTACAGACAGTAGCATCACACTGTCCACAATGGAACACGCAATCTAAGTTCCCTACCAGAATGTCTTTGGAGTGTGGGAGGAAACCGGAGGACCCAGAGGAAACCTACGCAAGTACGGGGAGAACATACAAACTCATGCAGATGTTGTCCATGGTCGGTTTTAAACCTAAGAACCCAAGGCGGCAAGGCACCAGTGCTAACCACTGAGCCACCATGCTGCCCCTAGCTAATGATAATAAATTCTTACACAACATTCACTTCACCTCTCACCATTGTCTATGTCCTCTTCTTTATGTATAGATGGCCTCCAACCTCGTACATATAAAATTACCCATCATATTCCGGTTTCTCACCATCTATTTGTATGTGAGTGTCTCAGGGGCCATCTTGGTCTTAACATTTTCGGATGACATCTCTACCAGGCATGTTGATGCGTATGACAGATGAACTAAAACCACATACAGTTCTGAAAAAACGTTTGGTAGGCTGAAAAGATTTGCGCTCGAGACCAGTTTGATGAACGGAGCCCAACCTTCTGGTACATCTTGTAGGGAGGTATAATAGGGTGTTAAAACCGCTCTCAGAAGGTGATGATGACTGTGGTGATTTATTGCATTCATTGTCAATGCATTTAGCACATCCTGAATATAAATATATAAATTGTACAAATGAAATGCAGAAGAAAAGAAAGCAGATGAAATATATACATGCCTTTTATAATTCTGCAGCCAGATGCAGACTAAGAAGCTCTAGTACCTATACAAATGAGCCCTTGGGAATGTGGTGGATCCGTGTCAAATAAGGAGACACAAACCAAGTGATTATAAGCCGTGTACAACACTGCAGAATATGCTGGCGCTATATAATGAGTGAAAACTCTAGAGTTTATCTTGGGTTATGCCATGATTGATATACAAAAATGAATCAGACATCACATAGCACATGACAGTACCTTTATAATAAACCAGACTAGAACCAGACCTGTACCTCACATGGGTCCAGAGATCTCATATTGACTGCTCCAATTTCTCTGCTAGATTATCTTCAGCCTGGCGGCTCTCAGGGGGCGTGTCCTTTCTGCTGCAGCTCTCTCCCTGTAAGGCCTCTTTCACACGGGCGTCACGTTTGACGCCCGGATAAGAGGCGGGTGCGTTGCGGGAAAATTCACGATTTTTCTGCGCGAGTGCAAAGCATTTTAATGCGTTTTGCACGTGCGTGCGAAAAATCGGCATGTTTGGTACCCAGGCCCGAAGCCGGACTTCATCACTGAAGTCCGTTTTTGGGGTTGAGTATTCTGGAGATTTTATTATTTTCCCTTATAACATAGTTATAAAATGGTTATAATATGGTTTTAAAAATAAAAAACTTAACTTACCTTAGCCACTTGATCGCATAGTTGGCGATCTCTCTTCTCTCTTCAAGCTTAAGCTGCAGTCTAAAGGACCTGTGATGACGTCACATCACATGATCCAATCACATGGTCCATCACGGACCATGTGATTGGACCATGTAATGTGACGTCATCACAGTCCTTTACACTACAGCTAATGCTTGAAGAGAGAAGAGAGAGCGCCAACTACGCGATCAAGTGGCTAAGGTAAGTTAAGTTTTTTATTTTTCACCACTTAATCCACATTTTACTAAGCATTCTTTATTAAGAATGCTATTATTTTCCCTTATAACCACGTTATAAGGGAAAATAATAAAATCTCCAGAATACTCAACCCGAAACCGGACTTCAGTCATGAAGTCCGGCTTCGGGTCTGGGTACCAAACATGCCAATTTTTCCAACGCACGTGCAAAACGCATTACAAAAGTTTGCACACGCGCGGAAAAATCGCGCATAATCCCACAATGCACCCGCATCCTATCCGGGCGTCAAACATGACGCCCGTGTGAATGAGACCTAACAGAACATATGGCAGGTGGCAGTTGAATATTTAAACTGAGCACGTTCGACCAGCTCAGTTAGACGGACAAAAAACAAGCAAAGAACAAACAGCAGGTGGCGCTATACAGATAGATTTTATTGAATAACTCTTTATTTTTATTATTTATTTATTTATTATTATTATTATTATTATTTTTATTATTTATAATAATTTTTAATTACATGGAATTTTAAAAGGATTCAGATCGAGGTTCTGGTTTGAAAAAGACCTCCATGGAACAGTGCCTCTAAAGAAAAGCAAAGAAAATCCTGATTATCAGACAAAATAACTTTTTCAAGCATCACTTTGCATTTTAATCCCCAAGAAGAGATTTACAAGCGTCTTCTGTGTTTCCAGTATACAAAGTGTCATTCTAATGGGCTTATAACGTATTGTACGGTTTACATGTTTTATCAATGTCCTGTTTACAGCTCTTCGCTGTTATAAATCTCGGAAATAGTTGGATATAACTACCCGTCAAATGCGCAGACACTTTAATGGCCATTTTCAATCAGTCAGAAACAGTAACTATGAAATGATGTTAGGTATTTTCCGAAATTCTGCTGCTAAAAATGGAAAATGAAAAGTCAGGTTTCCCGTTGGTAAATTTCCCCTTGGTATTTGAGAAATTCGAGTCCATAGACTGTAAAGTAAATTTGTTTCCTGCGTACTTGCGTACTGCGTGCTCTGTCACCCTTTACGGGTGTGCTGTCCGCATCTTTTGTGGCCCCATTGAAATGAACGGGTCCACATCCGCTCCGCCAAAAATGCAGATCAGATGCGGACAGAAACTACGGTCGTGGGCATGAGGCCTTATATAGAGAAGGAATACAAAATAGATGACGCGTCAATAGAAACTGTGGGTGAACAGGAGATTTCATAGTGAGCACATGCTTGGATTAAAGGGGTATTATGGAAGTTATCCATTGTCCATAGGATAGGGGACAACTATTAGATTGGTGGGACCCCCACCCATCATAAGATACGGGCCCTGTTCCCACTGCAACCCCCCTGAAAAGAATGGAGCCGCTCCATTACTTTCTATGGGAATCTGGGAGATAGTGAGTGCTTTACTTCACTATCTCCAGAACTCCTATAAAAATGAAATGGTGCGGCCACGTGCATGTGCAAACCGCCGCTCCGTACTTTTCAGGGGGCTGCAGGGGGCTCATGATCATTATACAGAGCATTATAAGAGAGACCATCAATGGTTATGGTATAATAATTTTTCTACCGAAACCATGCATTACATACAGTATCCACATGGCTGGGGCTACACGGCGATCTTGGCCACAACACTGGATCCCTGTGTAACAGTGCAGCCGTAGAAATGAACGGGGCACGGCGCAACTCACAAGATGCCGCGAAACGAGAATCACAAAATCCTGGGGCCAGGGTCACGGCAACTTGCGAGTCTAGCTGTGACCACAATATTTTCTATGGCTGCAGTGCTTCACAGTGATCCTTGGTCGCCCAACGGGTGTCGCAGCCAAGATCGCCGTTTAGCCCCAGGTTAATGGTCTGATAGTTACCTGGTTCCATAGTTTACATGCCATATCCATAGCCATGTATTCAGTCTGTGGAGGGATGTGGTGGGCCACAACAACAAGGCTGCAGGAAGATGCGCAGTCAGGAGAACTACCAGCAGATGAGGGTCGTAGAGGTTGGAGCCTCATCAGAAATTATAAGTCTTTAATATTATATGCCCTTGTATGATCCGTGTATCGGTGGGTTCACATCATGTTTTATGCCTCCGTTTGACATATAGGTTAGAAAAAAAAAAGGATTTACAATGGAACTCTATGGTGATCGGATGCCACCGTATGGCATCAGTCAGAGGCATCCATTTAACGTATACGTTATTTGTATATGTTAAACGGATGGAAAAAACGTTACGCGGACCCAACCTTAATTTGACTTCTGCATTCTTCTTCAGATTGCCTAGCACCTACCGCCGTCCTATCTCGGTGGCCACCATTTCAGTAAATGCCGTGACCTGTATTAAAGTAGTCATATGAGGCTCTATGTGCAATATAATAAAATGCCTATCCATTATCAGGGATTATTTTGGGCAGATGCGTCCCAAAGTCTGGATTTTATTCCCGAGCGCCGGGTGCCGGTTGTCCCTTATAGGCACGGCGTGTGAGCGTGCACTGCATGTACTGTGCAAACAGCACAGAGTTCATTTTGTTATTTTCATGTCTTCCATCAGAATTTTCTGTGCCAAAACCAGTTAATTTACATAATTGCATTGTAGAGCTTGTACGGATTCTTTCTGTCGGGGCTGAATCAGCTCACACATGGAGCAGGAATGTTCAGCAGTTTGAGGTGTTTATTGGGCCCTTAATGCAGATTGGGATCTGCTTAACAGGAGAACAGAATCTGCTTCTGCCAGCAATTATAATGTCCTGATAAAGGGCAAATCAAGCTGGAATTTAACTTTCGAGGGAACCTGTCTTGGTAGTGAACATGGTGTCTGATCTGATGTTATAGAGCAGGAGGAGCGGAGCAGATGGACATATAGTTTCGTGGGAAAATATTCTGTATAAGGGCTCATTGATGGTTGCCGAACCCGTGTTGTGGACTGCAAATAGCAGTCCGCAATACACGGGCGCCGGCCTTGTGAACAACGCTCTGTGCTGTGGTGCAGAGACATAGACCCGAAAGCCCACAGAGTGTTTCCGCGGGCTTCCAATCCATGCCTCCGCTACTTAAAAGATAGGACATGTCCTATCTTTTGCCAAATTTTCCGGATCGAAAACACATTCAAGTCAATGGGTGTTTGAGATCCGCAATATGGGCACCGCGGCCCTACGGTTGGGTGAATGGGCCCTAACTTGTATTTAATTCATTTAAACTCCTGCTTATTCTGGGCTTTGAAGTCCAGGAGGCGGTCCTATCAGTGATTGACAGCTACCTCTGTATACACAGTCATAGAGGGAAGGCTGTCATCACTGATAGGACCTCCTCCTCCATACAGCTACCTCTGTATACACAGTCATAGAGGGAAGGCTGTCATCACTGATAGGACCTCCTCCTCCATACAGCTACCCCTGTATACACAGTCATGGAGAGAAGGCTGTCAGTCACTGATAGGACCTCCTCCTCCATACAGCTACCTCTGTATACACAGTCATAGAGGGAAGGCTGTCATCACTGATAGGACCTCCTCCTCCATACAGCTATCTCTGTATACAGAGTCATAGAGGGAAGGCTGTCAGTCACTGATAGGACCTCCTCCTCCATACAGCTACCTCTGTATACACAGTCATAGAGGAAGGCTGTCAGTCACTGATAGGACCTCCTCCTCCATACAGCTACCTCTGTATACACAGTCATAGAGGGAAGGCTGTCAGTCACTGATAGGACCTCCTCCTCCATACAGCTACCTCTGTATACACAGTCATAGAGGGAAGGCTGTCATCACTGATAGGACCTCCTCCTCCATACAGCTATCTCTGTATACACAGTCATAGAGGGAAGGCTGTCATCACTGATAGGACCTCCTCCTCCATACAGCTATCTCTGTATACACAGTCATAGAGGGAAGGCTGTCATCACTGATAGGACCTCCTCCTCCATACAGCTACTCTCTGTATACACAGTCATAGAGGGAAGGCTGTCATCACTGATAGGACCTCCTCCTCCATACAGCTACCTCTGTATACACAGTCATAGAGGAAGGCTGTCATCACTGATAGGACCTCCTCCTCCATACAGCTACCTCTGTATACACAGTCATAGAGGGAAGGCTGTCATCACTGATAGGACCTCCTCCTCCATACAGCTACTCTCTGTATACACAGTCATAGAGGGAAGGCTGTCATCACTGATAGGACCTCCTCCTCCATACAGCTACCTCTGTATACACAGTCATAGAGGAAGGCTGTCATCACTGATAGGACCTCCTCCTCCATACAGCTACTCTCTGTATACACAGTCATAGAGGGAAGGCTGTCAGTCACTGATAGGACCTCCTCCTCCATACAGCTACCTCTGTATACACAGTCATAGAGGAAGGCTGTCAGTCACTGATAGGACCTCCTCCTCCATACAGCTACCTCTGTATACACAGTCATAGAGGGAAGGCTGTCATCACTGATAGGACCTCCTCCTCCATACAGCTACCTCTGTATACACAGTCATAGAGGAAGGCTGTCATCACTGATAGGACCTCCTCCTCCATACAGCTACCTCTGTATACACAGTCATAGAGGGAAGGCTGTCAGTCACTGATAGGACCTCCTCCTCCATACAGCTACCTCTGTATACACAGTCATAGAGGGAAGGCTGTCAGTCACTGATAGGACCTCCTCCTCCATACAGCTATCTCTGTATACACAGTCATAGAGGAAGGCTGTCATCACTGATAGGACCTCCTCCTCCATACAGCTACCTCTGTATACACAGTCATAGAGGGAAGGCTGTCATCACTGATAGGACCTCCTCCTCCATACAGCTACCTCTGTATACACAGTCATAGAGGGAAGGCTGTCAGTCACTGATAGGACCTCCTCCTCCATACAGCTACCTCTGTATACACAGTCATAGAGGGAAGGCTGTCAGTCACTGATAGGACCTCCTCCTCCATACAGCTACCTCTGTATACACAGTCATAGAGGGAAGGCTGTCAGTCACTGATAGGACCTCCTCCTCCATACAGCTACCTCTGTATACACAGTCATAGAGGGAAGGCTGTCAGTCACTGATAGGACCTCCTCCTCCATACAGCTATCTCTGTATACACAGTCATAGAGGGAAGGCTGTCAGTCACTGATAGGACCTCCTCCTCCATACAGCTACCTCTGTATACACAGTCATAGAGGGAAGGCTGTCATCACTGATAGGACCTCCTCCTCCATACAGCTACCTCTGTATACACAGTCATAGAGGGAAGGCTGTCATCACTGATAGGACCTCCTCCTCCATACAGCTACCTCTGTATACACAGTCATAGAGGGAAGGCTGTCAGTCACTGATAGGACCTCCTCCTCCATACAGCTACCTCTGTATACACAGTCATAGAGGGAAGGCTGTCAGTCACTGATAGGACCTCCTCCTCCATACAGCTACCTCTGTATACACAGTCATAGAGGGAAGGCTGTCATCACTGATAGGACCTCCTCCTCCATACAGCTATCTCTGTATACACAGTCATAGAGGGAAGGCTGTCAGTCACTGATAGGACCTCCTCCTCCATACAGCTACCTCTGTATACACAGTCATAGAGGGAAGGCTGTCAGTCACTGATAGGACCTCCTCCTCCATACAGCTACCTCTGTATACACAGTCATAGAGGGAAGGCTGTCATCACTGATAGGACCTCCTCCTCCATACAGCTATCTCTGTATACACAGTCATAGAGGGAAGGCTGTCATCACTGATAGGACCTCCTCCTCCATACAGCTACTCTCTGTATACACAGTCATAGAGGGAAGGCTGTCAGTCACTGATAGGACCTCCTCCTCCATACAGCTACCTCTGTATACACAGTCATAGAGGGAAGGCTGTCAGTCACTGATAGGACCTCCTCCTCCATACAGCTACCTCTGTATACACAGTCATAGAGGGAAGGCTGTCAGTCACTGATAGGACCTCCTCCTCCATACAGCTACCTCTGTATACACAGTCATAGAGGGAAGGCTGTCAGTCACTGATAGGACCTCCTCCTCCATACAGCTATCTCTGTATACACAGTCATAGAGGGAAGGCTGTCAGTCACTGATAGGACCTCCTCCTCCATACAGCTACCTCTGTATACACAGTCATAGAGGGAAGGCTGTCATCACTGATAGGACCTCCTCCTCCATACAGCTACCTCTGTATACACAGTCATAGAGGGAAGGCTGTCATCACTGATAGGACCTCCTCCTCCATACAGCTACCTCTGTATACACAGTCATAGAGGGAAGGCTGTCAGTCACTGATAGGACCTCCTCCTCCATACAGCTACCTCTGTATACACAGTCATAGAGGGAAGGCTGTCATCACTGATAGGACCTCCTCCTCCATACAGCTATCTCTGTATACACAGTCATAGAGGGAAGGCTGTCATCACTGATAGGACCTCCTCCTCCATACAGCTACCTCTGTATACACAGTCATAGAGGGAAGGCTGTCATCACTGATAGGACCTCCTCCTCCATACAGCTACCTCTGTATACACAGTCATAGAGGAAGGCTGTCAGTCACTGATAGGACCTCCTCCTCCATACAGCTACCTCTGTATACACAGTCATAGAGGGAAGGCTGTCAGTCACTGATAGGACCTCCTCCTCCATACAGCTACCTCTGTATACACAGTCATAGAGGGAAGGCTGTCAGTCACTGATAGGACCTCCTCCTCCATACAGCTATCTCTGTATACACAGTCATAGAGGGAAGGCTGTCAGTCACTGATAGGACCTCCTCCTCCATACAGCTACCTCTGTATACACAGTCATAGAGGGAAGGCTGTCAGTCACTGATAGGACCTCCTCCTCCATACAGCTACTCTCTGTATACACAGTCATAGAGGGAAGGCTGTCAGTCACTGATAGGACCTCCTCCTCCATACAGCTACCTCTGTATACACAGTCATAGAGGGAAGGCTGTCAGTCACTGATAGGACCTCCTCCTCCATACAGCTACCTCTGTATACACAGTCATAGAGGGAAGGCTGTCATCACTGATAGGACCTCCTCCTCCATACAGCTACCTCTGTATACACAGTCATAGAGGGAAGGCTGTCATCACTGATAGGACCTCCTCCTCCATACAGCTATCTCTGTATACACAGTCATAGAGGGAAGGCTGTCAGTCACTGATAGGACCTCCTCCTCCATACAGCTACCTCTGTATACACAGTCATAGAGGGAAGGCTGTCAGTCACTGATAGGACCTCCTCCTCCATACAGCTACCTCTGTATACACAGTCATAGAGGGAAGGCTGTCAGTCACTGATAGGACCTCCTCCTCCATACAGCTACCTCTGTATACACAGTCATAGAGGGAAGGCTGTCAGTCACTGATAGGACCTCCTCCTCCATACAGCTACCTCTGTATACACAGTCATAGAGGGAAGGCTGTCATCACTGATAGGACCTCCTCCTCCATACAGCTATCTCTGTATACACAGTCATAGAGGGAAGGCTGTCAGTCACTGATAGGACCTCCTCCTCCATACAGCTACCTCTGTATACACAGTCATAGAGGGAAGGCTGTCAGTCACTGATAGGACCTCCTCCTCCATACAGCTACCTCTGTATACACAGTCATAGAGGAAGGCTGTCATCACTGATAGGACCTCCTCCTCCATACAGCTATCTCTGTATACACAGTCATAGAGGGAAGGCTGTCAGTCACTGATAGGACCTCCTCCTCCATACAGCTATCTCTGTATACACAGTCATAGAGGGAAGGCTGTCAGTCACTGATAGGACCTCCTCCTCCATACAGCTACCTCTGTATACACAGTCATAGAGGGAAGGCTGTCATCACTGATAGGACCTCCTCCTCCATACAGCTACCTCTGTATACACAGTCATAGAGGGAAGGCTGTCAGTCACTGATAGGACCTCCTCCTCCATACAGCTACCTCTGTATACACAGTCATAGAGGGAAGGCTGTCAGTCACTGATAGGACCTCCTCCTCCATACAGCTATCTCTGTATACACAGTCATAGAGGGAAGGCTGTCAGTCACTGATAGGACCTCCTCCTCCATACAGCTACCTCTGTATACACAGTCATAGAGGGAAGGCTGTCAGTCACTGATAGGACCTCCTCCTCCATACAGCTACTCTCTGTATACACAGTCATAGAGGGAAGGCTGTCATCACTGATAGGACCTCCTCCTCCATACAGCTACCTCTGTATACACAGTCATAGAGGGAAGGCTGTCAATCACTGATAGGACCTCCTCCTCCATACAGCTACCTCTGTATACACAGTCATAGAGGGAAGGCTGTCAGTCACTGATAGGACCTCCTCCTCCATACAGCTACCTCTGTATACACAGTCATAGAGGGAAGGCTGTCATCACTGATAGGACCTCCTCCTCCATACAGCTACTCTCTGTATACACAGTCATAGAGGGAAGGCTGTCAGTCACTGATAGGACCTCCTCCTCCATACAGCTATCTCTGTATACACAGTCATAGAGGGAAGGCTGTCAGTCACTGATAGGACCTCCTCCTCCATACAGCTATCTCTGTATACACAGTCATAGAGGGAAGGCTGTCATCACTGATAGGACCTCCTCCTCCATACAGCTACCTCTGTATACACAGTCATAGAGGGAAGGCTGTCAATCACTGATAGGACCTCCTCCTCCATACAGCTACCTCTGTATACACAGTCATAGAGGGAAGGCTGTCAGTCACTGATAGGACCTCCTCCTCCATACAGCTACCTCTGTATACACAGTCATAGAGGGAAGGCTGTCATCACTGATAGGACCTCCTCCTCCATACAGCTACCTCTGTATACACAGTCATAGAGGAAGGCTGTCAGTCACTGATAGGACCTCCTCCTCCATACAGCTACCTCTGTATACACAGTCATAGAGGGAAGGCTGTCATCACTGATAGGACCTCCTCCTCCATACAGCTATCTCTGTATACACAGTCATAGAGGGAAGGCTGTCAGTCACTGATAGGACCTCCTCCTCCATACAGCTACCTCTGTATACACAGTCATAGAGGGAAGGCTGTCATCACTGATAGGACCTCCTCCTCCATACAGCTATCTCTGTATACACAGTCATAGAGGGAAGGCTGTCAGTCACTGATAGGACCTCCTCCTCCATACAGCTATCTCTGTATACACAGTCATAGAGGGAAGGCTGTCATCACTGATAGGACCTCCTCCTCCATACAGCTACCTCTGTATACACAGTCATAGAGGGAAGGCTGTCATCACTGATAGGACCTCCTCCTCCATACAGCTACCTCTGTATACACAGTCATAGAGGGAAGGCTGTCATCACTGATAGGACCTCCTCCTCCATACAGCTACCTCTGTATACACAGTCATAGAGGGAAGGCTGTCAGTCACTGATAGGACCTCCTCCTCCTCCATACAGCTATCTGTGTATACACAGTCATAGAGGGAAGGCTGTCATCACTGATAGGACCTCCTCCTCCATACAGCTACCTCTGTATACACAGTCATAGAGGGAAGGCTGTCATCACTGATAGGACCTCCTCCTCCATACAGCTCTCTCTGTACGGACAGTCATAGAGGGAAGGCTGTCATCACTGATAGGACCTCCTCCTCCATACAGCTATCTCTGTATACACAGTCATAGAGGGAAGGCTGTCAATCACTGATAGTACCGCCTCCTGGACTTCAAAGTGTAGAATGAGCAGGAATGTGAATGGATGTTCCCATAAAACTATACACCAATCTGCTCAGCTCTTCCTGCTCTATAATACACTGCCTGCAGATTGCACTGCCATTTCATGGTGACAGGTTCCCTTTACTGTAGCACGATCCACATCTTGGCTGTGTGGCAGTGTGCTGCGGTTAGTGCATGCGCCTAGGGCTGCAGGGCAGGGTTGCCAGCCCCCTGGAAATATCTGGACAGTCTGTAAAAATAGGAAACGTTTCACACTGTCTGTAAAAATCCATATCCCAAGTCAGAGGATGCATGTGTACTGAACTGGGAGAAGGGGGTGAGCTGCTGCGCTGGAACAAAATAATCAGACATGCTTAAATCCAACTGCCCGATCCATATCTCTCCTGACATCTGCCGTCATGGGCAGTTAGGAGACCACCATATGTATCACATGGGGAAGTCTGGCTGATATACATCTATCTGTCTGGTCAGCTTTATTTAAGTGAAGTACATTTAGGACAGATCAGACCTGATGTGGAGCCTGTGTCTGGTTCATAACAGTCAGTGGTCGTGCAACGGGCCTGGGAAGGGACTAGGGTAGAAGACAGGAGCAGTGGTAGAGGCAATGATGGTGGTAGTTGTACTCTCAGTGACAGTCCTCACTCTGGTGCTCCCTGGGTAGAGATAGGCACAGTCGGCATGTGTTGCATAGGAAGCTTTCCAAAGGTTGTGTATAGGCGTGTAGACCATAAAAGGACCCCCTCCGAGTCCCAATATAAAGATCCCCTCTGAGTAAACTGTACAATCTTCCCCATCCGGCCAAGGGGTGCAATCGTCATCTCTATCAATATTCTCTTGTTCAGTCTGTATTTCTACAATATCCCATTAACAGATGGCCAGTCTGTCTCTTTGGTGTTGTAGGGTGTCTAAAATTTCTAGTTCCCACCACAATGAATGGCCGCTCTACCTCCTCTTAAAGGGGTTCTCCAAGCTCTCCTATATCGATGACCTATACTCAGGACAGGTCATCAATATCAGATTGGCAGGGGTCTGACACCAGGCACCGCCGTCGATCAGCTGTTTTAAGAGACCGCAGTGCTACCTGCTGGCCGTCAACATTGCAGTGACGAGCAGGTGTAACTAATCAGCTGTATGAGGAGATGGTGCGTGCACGTGCCTTCTCTCTTCTGGTCTTTGCCATAGACAGCAGCAGCGGTGAACAGGAAGAGGCACCTGCGCACTGCGCGCAACTATCTCCTCATACAGCCAATCGTCGGAGCTGCCGGGCGTCGGACCCCCACCGATCTGATATTAATGACCTATCCTGAGGATGTCAACAATAGAAAAAGCCCGGACAATCCTTTCAGTTCAGTTTCTCTCTCGGAGGCTGTTCTTTGCTCACAGGCTGCTGTATCTGTCTGTTTCTCTCCACACTCCCCTGGCTGTGTTCACTCTCCAGCAGCAGCTCCTAACTAGCTCTACCCTACAGAGGTGGGGCCAGCCCTCACCTAGCAACTGCTACTAAGGGATACCTGTTTCCTCTATACACACGGTCTTTGGACTGCTATGTAAAGCCTCATTCACACGTCAGATGTGTGCTGTAATTTTAATGTGTGCATTCACACATCCGTGTTTTAGCACAGTCCCTGGTTTTAGCACTGAAGCATGCTCTATTGTGTCCGTTTTCACAGATCTATGGGTGCGTGAAAAACACGGACGCAACGCGAATGCCATCCATGTTTCACGGACTATTAAAAGGAGATGCTGTGAAAATTAGTTTTCAGCTGTGCAGTGTCTGTGAAATATGGATAACACATGGACCAAACACAGATCCTTCACAGATGAATCACTGGCCATCCTGACTGGCCGCGACTTCTGCTGTTTGCTTGTGGTGTCCCATATGACAGCGCTTGTCTATAAGCAGACTGCCCCTTTAATGAGAGTGACTCTCCTTTGTATCATTAATACTTGCAGAAGCCTTGTGTGGTCAGTGCCCTGGGTTGGAACTATTAGTAGAATTAGATTTGTGGCATGGTTTTGGATGAAGCTCATAGATGCCCATAGTTCCCACGTCTAAGATGACCGTGCTGCTCGAACGTCTCCATCTTACCCTAATTCAGGCCTCAGCCAGCACTGACCTCATCACCCCCTACACGTATCAGTGACCCGGCTCCCCTGAGCTCCATGTCCTGTCACTTTCCAGCACGTTGTGATCCCGCTGCCGAGCCTGAGCCCCAGGCTCTTTAAAGCAGTCAATTTCACACATGGAAGGCTTTGTCTATCTTAATCAAGTTGTTCTAGTGATCAAAGTAGCTCATAAAGCAGCACCTCCCTGTAACTAAACTGTTTATCCCCCCAACTGGGGCTCCACGCAGCCAGCTAATTCACCCATTTCATTTCCAAAAATGCCTTCATAAACAGAACCAGCTCCAAGCCCTGCTACAGTCAGTCCACATGACTCGCTCCATACCGTGAACCAGGAGTAATCTCATCATCTTCTACTCACAGAACCAGGTCATCTATTAATATCATATGACCGCCATACCCAGTTAGGCCCCATGCACGCAGCCGTATGTGGAAATACGGATACTGTACATGTTGCATCCTCTTGACTTCGATGGGTCCGCTATTTGCATTTTGTGGACAAGTATAGTTATGTTCTTTTTGCTGAACAGACATAAGGATGCAGAAAGCACATCCATGGGAGAGAAGATAGAATATGTCCGGAAAATGCAGACCACGGAAATGTATTGAAGTCAATCAGTCCACAAATGTGTGTGCTGTACACAAAAAAATGTGTACAGCACACAGACCGCATCCGTACTTTGAGGATCCACAATTTTCAGTCCACAAAATGGACACAGTTGTGTACATGAGACCTAAGGATGAGTAAAAGATAGCAGGGCAGAGGGAACAAGAGCTAGGCCTGTTCAGCATTCCTCCCACCGGAAAGAGGGACACATTAGGCTTCTTTCACATCTGCGTTTTCCTTTCCAGTTTTGAGATACACGGAGGATCTCAAAGCTGGAGATAAACGCTTCAGTCTTATCCCCAGTGTAAGAGGGTGCAAGGTACCGTGGTCGATGGCAGGTACGTGTCACCGAGGTTCCTGGCCTCGGTGAGGTAAGAGCCAGGTTTTCGTGTGTCAGCAGCAGCTAGTGCTGTTTGACACCTTGTTTTTTAGTTTGGCTGCAAAGCCAATCCGGGCCGGCTCTTACTGGGGGTAGGCAAAGAGTTGGGTGGGTGCCTATTCCCCACGGTCCAGGCCGGACTTTATCCGGGCCTTTAAAAGGCAGCCTCCTCAGCAGCTGAGTGTGATTGTCCTGGAGCTGCTGTTAGGCTGTGGAATCACTTGAGTTTGGGAGTGCTGATCCATGCTGTGCTGTGTGGAGTTCTCTAGGCTGGAAGCAAGACCCCAAGCACGGAGGAGTGCAGACGGCCTGGAAGCCGGAGGTCGATTGCCTTGCGGCTGGACTGACAGCCAGGTGCGAACCTGGACCTAAAGCCTCCCAGGTGACTGGAACCTGTTTTGGACTATTTTGTTTTGCCGCACGTTTTCTGATGGGTGTGAACTAACACCAAGTGACTGTTTGCTGTGTATTTGCTGCAAGTGTGAATTAAACACTGTTTGCTACACTTTCTGGACTCCGTGTTGCCTCTATACTGCACCCGCACCGCTATCTACCAGAGCGACTCCCCACACCATTCATTGTCAATGGGGACAAAACTGAACAAACTGGAACGGAATACACCAGAATGCATCCCATTTGTTGCGTTCCATACCGGACACAAAACCGATGCAAGCAGCGCTTTTGTGTGCGGCATGGGAAACTGCAAAACCATGTAAGTCAATGGTGCCGGATCCGGCATGTTCATTTTCGAAATAATACAACCAGATCTGTTCTGAACGGATGCAGCCGGTTGTACTATTCAACAGATGCATTTTCTTCTGGCTTTGAGATGCTCTGCCGGATCTCAAAACCGGAAAGGAAAACGCAGATGTGAAAGTAGGTTAAGCCCCCCCCCCCCACCCTTTTTTTTTTTTTTTGTAAAAAAAATGTTGCATCTACAGGTTACGGTAATAAAACCCTTTCCTTTTTTGGTCCTGGGCCTATAAGGATACAAATACAGATATGCAACAGCACTCTGCAACCAGAACTCTGCCCTACCTCTATACTAGAGGCGTGCTGGGCCTGCACTCCCTGAATTTATGTGGCTGTCATAGCCCACAACAGGTAGGATTTAGCGTTAGGACCACTCATAGAGGCGGTCTTGGCGCGGCGAGTGGCTTATTACTTTTTGATCAAAATGTACACTAACGCCTCTAGTATAGAGGTAGGGCAGAGTTCTGGTTGCAGAGTGCTGTTGCATTTCTGTATTTGTATGTATATTTTGCCATGGCTACGTGCACCTGCATACTGGGACGTGCTGACTGACCCCCGGCCCCCCTTGTTTTTCTGTGTAGGCCTATAAGGAGCGCTGCTTGGAGTAGACTGTTCTGTGGCCTGCTGTGGAGGGCCCACTAGTCACCACTATTCATTGCATAAGAGGTTGAACAGGGCTGACCCTCAGTTGATTACACCCAGTGCAGTATTCCACCTCTTTTTGGGGACCTCTGATGCCCTACTGTAGTATATCTGTTTTTGTGTTGCCCTCTGTCTCTCTCTTTCTGCTCTCCTTCTCGCACATTACTCTTCATCTCCACTGGCATTCACCTCTTCCTCTTCGATACATAGCCCTGCCTCCTCCCCGTTCTTGTGTCTGCCACCGTGGATGAGCCACAGAGGCTGGGGCTCAGCTTCCTGACCCATGTGGACCTGTTCTATCTAGGATAATGGGGCTAAGCTTCCTTCCTGTCTCCTATAATGGCGTGGTGCCACGTGGCCCTCACAGAGTGACAGCCCGCCAGTAAGCGCGGGTCTGTGGCACAAACAGTGGGACATGTGGCAGACCTAACAGGACAGTGTCTGAGATGTGGGACTGTTCCGATGGATCCAGAATGGTTGGGAAGTATGTATGTGGAGGGTGTTAGAAAGAATCAAGTGGGGAACACGTATGGATGGGATTTTTGCTGTGCTTTATGTATGTATTACACAAGACACAAGTAGTTCCCACCACCTCCTGACCTAAGTCTCTTTATAGCAGCGTTCTTCTATTTTCCATCATGTCACACAACTGGCTATTTGGAAGAGAAAAATATAGCACTGTGCACTTTAGAAGTCACTGTCTGCAAGCAGGAGGCTAAGGGTCACATATGCAGGGGTAAGGCACAGGACAGGCTACCAACTGTGCTTTATGCAGCAGCAAGCGTCTCACAGGCCGTGAGCAATCTTTATCCCAAGGAGGATCAGGAATTACTGTATAGCCTTAAACCTTCTCCAAGAACCAGGAAGGAGCCTGAAGAACGACGTGCACAACTAAAAAGACTTTAGTAATTATAGTAAGATAGTGTTCTTGGATTGTTGCTGTGCAATGGTCGAGGCTAGTGTTGAGCGAATCAAAGTCCACTGATCCGAATTTCAGGGAAATCACTGCAAAGCTGAATTTCCTTGTGCTTCGTGATAGTGAATGAATTTGCCCTAAAACAGTGTAAAAAATAAACCCCCCCAAAAAAAACCATACTTACCTCATCCATTTGCTCGCGACGATCCAGCCGCCATCTTGATTGAAGATCTCGCAAGAAATCCTGTGCGAGGTGACATATGGCATAAGAACTACAGACGTATGAACCGCCCATGTAATAACAATTCTGGAGCATCTACATTATGATCTTTTTGCTGTGCCTTTCTTCTATTATTCCTACTTGAAGTTTATTAATGAACTGCCGGTGTTCCGTTATATTTCCCTACCCGTGAACTTTCCCTACCCTCGTCATTTCCGGTTCTGACGCAGCCGCACCGGAAGTGACGTTTGCAGGTGTGGAAGGAGGTGTGTCACGCCGCTCGCTTACTGAGTGGCTGAGGAGGAGTCCGCACAGGCGAGCACGGCTAACTGTGAACGCGCCTAGGGTAGGGAAAACTCACGGCCAATTGCGCATGCGCCCGAGGGTAGTGAAAACTTACTGGGCTGTAACTTTTCACTACCCTCGGCGCATGCGCAATTGGCCGTGAGTTTTCCCTACCCTAGGCACTAGAATAGACAAGATCCAGCAAGCATTAGCCGCGCGTGTGCACTGGGATGCAAGTTTTCACTACCCTCGGGCGCATGCGCAATTGGCCGTGAGTTTTCCCTACCCTAGGCGCGTTCACAGTTAGCCGCGCTCGCCTGTGCTGACTCCTACTCAGCTACTCAGTAAGCGAGCGGCGTGACACACCTCCTTCCACACCCGCAAACGTCACTTCTGATGCGGCTGCGTCAGAACTAGAAATGACGAGGGTAGGGAAAGTTCACTGGTAGGGAAAAATAACGGAACACCTGCAGTCTGGGGGTATGTCCCTGCACAGTCTCACACTGTCCAATCAGAGCTGCCAGTGTCAGACCGTGTAGGGACACACCCCCAACTGTTAAAACCCAGATGAACCTTTATTGAAGACTGTGAGCAATTCACTCATAACTTCTAGTAGGAATAATAAAGGAATGACACAACATAGAGCCATAAGAGTAGATGCTCCAGAATTGTTATTACAAGGGGGATGAACGTAGTCACTGAAACAGACAGGTCCTCTTTAAGCACTGGCTAGCGGGTGTAATGACTGATCCAAAGCTAGTGATGGGTGGAAACATCACCCTTGTTTTAAGATTCTCTTTGGCTGACGGCAGACTACTATCTGTCAAGTAAGTCTTGGTCTGTCATGGTGGAATATTTCGGTCATTGTCGGCTAAAACTAGACATACATGGCGTGATCACTTTGTACAGGCGCATTACGCTGTGTATTTTAATATGTGCTTGATCTGCCAGTATAGTCTACCATCTCGTATGTGGGATCTGGTGTACAACTGATCGGCCACAGTCTGGCCAGTCCTTATGCTAGGTTCACACTAGGCAGATCCTGCAGCCTGCTCCAGCATAAATGCCAGCTGTGGGACGGACCAAAAAAACGCTGCCTGCAGCAGTATTTGTCCGGCCTAAATCTGGTATTTATGCGGAAAAGTGGCCGGATTACGCCAGATCCCATTATAGTTAATAGGGATCCGGCGGCAGAAGGCTTGTCAGACCAGACGTATGTCTATTATGTGATGTGCGTCAGTACACATTTATAAAACTCATAAAACTGATGTAAAGTAAAACTGGCTTAGTTGCCGATAGCAACCAATGAGATTCCACCTTTTATTTTCCAAAGGAGCTGTGAAAAATGAAAGGTGGAGTCTGATTGGTTGCTATGGGCAACTAAGCCAGTTCTACTTTACACCAGTATGAGATTACTATTGCGTGTCACTATGCGCTGTGACACATTACTCTGACGTCACATCCATTCCCGCCTACACTATTGCTGTGAGGGCATATAGGGGATGTCCCCATTGAAGACTCGTAGGCCGGGTTCACATCACCGTTTATTTTTCCGTTCTCCTGATCCGTCAGAAGAACAGAAAAATAAAGAAAAAAATGAATCCTGTATTTTAAGCATCCGTTTTAGCCTTTTCCGTTGAGATGCATTACCTGTGCTACGTCTCCTGTATAACATTTGTGCATCCTAAATATCTGTCACATTAAGTTTAATTTATTTTCACATACACTTACAAAACCTGCGCTACTGTACGCGTGACATACTTGCAAGCATATATACCATTTAATATGATGAAGGCAAGCAGTAAGGGACGGGGAAGTGGCCGTGCTGATGATGGTGCACGCAGAGGCGAAACTGTGCCTGCTGCCAGAGCACAAGAAACACACTCATCCACGATACCTAGCTTCGTGTCCCAGTTTGCAGGGCGGCGCAGGACACCACTCTCGAAGTCAGACCAGTGCGAGCAGGTGGTCGGTTTGATTGCAGCAGATAATGCTTCCAGTCAGGTAAGCACCACCCTGTCCTCCACAAAGTCTTGTCTCAGTAGCCAGGAGTCTGGTCAACAGAATCCTCACCCTGATCCTCCATCCTCCCACCATGGAGAGTGTTGGCAAACAAGCAATCCCATACTCGGATATTCCGAGGAGCTCTTTTGATCGCCATTCCTTGATTTGGCCCTCTCGCCAAGCCCGTTTGAAGAGAGACATGAGGATATCTTGTGCACTGATTCCCAAACACTTGAGTGAGGAAGTGGAAGAGGAGGTGGTGGACGATGAAATCACTGACCCAACCTGGGAAGATGGCAAGCCGAGCGAGGACAGCAGTACAGAGGGGGAGCCATCCGCAGCATCGCAACAGGCTGGTAGAGGCAGCGGGGTGGCAAAAGGGAGAAGGCGGGCCACACCAAACAGGCCCACAACTGTTCCCCCTTGCGCCAATCTCCCTTGCCAAGGGGTAGGTGTTCCGCAGTGTGGCACTTTTTTTTTTTTAGGAAAGTGCGGACGATAAAAAAATTGTCATTTGCAACCTGTGCCGTGCCAAAATGTGCAAACGCGTGAGCACTAGCAACCTCACCACCACCAGCATGATCCGCCACATGGCATCAAAGCACCCCAAGACCTCTGTGAGGTTTTACGCAACTTTGAGGAATCAACACAGATGGTAAGTGGCGATGCTGCTATTATCATCGTAACCATCCCACTTCAGTGTCTACTAAAACGCTCACTGCTCACAATGAAGGCGTACGCCTGGCATGTGGAAGAGGTGGAAATGGAAGAAGACATTACACAGGGTGATAGCCAGACCACCGTCAGTTCGTCTTCTCAGCGCAAATTGGATGATGATTAGGAGGATCAGGAGACGGTTGCCTCCGCTACAGAGGGTAGTACCCATAGCAGGATTATTCCATCTGTTCAGCGTGGATGGGCAGAAGAGGATGAGGAGATTGACAGTCATCCTCCTGATGAGGACAGCGAAGTCTTGTCTGTTGGGACTCTGGCACACATGGCTGACTTTATGTTATGCTGACTTTCCCGTGACCCTTATACGCATTTCTTTTTTGGCCAACACTGATTACTGGTTGTTTTCACCCTTCTCGACCCTCGCTACAAAGAGAACTTCTCATCTCTCATTCCTGTGGTGGAGAGGACTAGCAAAATAGTGCAATACCAGAAGGTCCTTGTGGAAAAATTGCTCCAAAAATTTCCAGTTGTCAACGCTGTTGGCAGAGTACGTAGTTCCTTTGGCAACCGAGGAGGGGAGATGAGGAGGACACACAGCAGTTCCAAAAGAGGCCGGGCAACACTCTACAAGGCCTGGGACAGTTTCATGACACACCGCCAGCCTCACCCTGATGCTCAGCCTAGTAGTTTTGGAAGATGGTGAAGGAATACGTAGCAGACCGTGTCAGCGTCCTCAGTGATCCCTCTGTGCCTTACAACTTTTGGGTGTCCAAGCTGGACACGTGGCATGAACTGTTGCTCTAGGCCTTGGAGTTGCTGGCCTGCCCTGCCGCCAGTGTTTTGTCAGAGCGTGTATTTAGTGCTGCTGGGGGCATAATAACTGATAAGCGCATCCGCCTGTCAACTGAAAATGCTGACAGGTTGACTATTATCAAAATGAACAAGGCCTGGATTGCCCCTGATTTCTCTACTCCACCAGAGGAAAGCGGCTAAACATAAAGGCACTTTAAATGTTGCTTTTATGGTGTATTAAATACACTGTATTCCCATGCACCCTTTCTACCACAAAAAAGGGTATATGGTTTAATCTTCCTTTTCTCGTCCCCCTCCATCATATCAACATGCTTATCAGGCTGCCCTAATGTTTTAGAGGGTCAGCTCAGCAGCAGGCCCTCACCCCTAATGTTTTAGATGGTCAGCTCAGCAGCAGGCCCTCGCCCCTAATGTTTTAGATGGTCAGCTCAGCAGCAGGCCCTCGCCCCTAATGTTCTTGAGGGTCACCAGCAGGCCATCAATCATAATTTTTCAAGGGTGTGTATGATGCCCTCCTTTATGTGTAACAAAGGGTGTATTGTAGTGCAGGTTCCTTGTAATTTGTGGCAGCCCTTTCACTTAGTGCATAGGCTTTATGAGTGTAGGAATCCCACTACATGAACAATTGTTCTACAATGTGAATGAGGCCCTCCTTTATGTTACATACAGGTTGTATCAGAGTGCCTCTTCCTTGTAATTTTTGGCAGCACTTGCACTTTATATACAAGTAAATATACAGGAAAGAATGTTTCCTAACAATTTTTCCTCTAAAATCGATTTTATCTTCGATGTTGTGCCTATTATTGTCGGTCTTTAAAAGTGGCGTACTACTAGGACAACATTGTTCCCAGCAGCGACCTGGGAGTCCAAGATGCATCCAGACATCCTCCCAATGCTGTTCCTGAACCATTTCGGTGATGTTTCCAGCAATTTCTGACCTTTTCCTATGAACCAGGCACCCTCCCCTCTTCAGAGCAGGGGGTGTCTGGTTTAATGCTCTGGTTCTCCGATTGACTTCCATTGTTCTATGGTGCTCTGTAGAGCATCCGAGCATCCCGATGTGTTCTGCCCGAGCACTTTGGTGCTCGATCAGCACTACTGCCCAGGTTGTTGCACACGACATGGTGGAGGATGCTGGTGATGTGCATTGGCCAGGTGATGCGTCAAGCAAAGGAAGATGGGTTTGGAGCCAGGACTGGATGACTCTTCCTGATCTGGACTCCGCCCAGATGACTCTTTACTAGTAATTTGCATACAGCGCACAGGATTTTGAAAAAAATGATTCAACATCATTGGATTTTGCTCACAGGGACGTGTTTAGAAACATTATCAGGTCATGGGTGTGTCTTGGATGCAAAAAGGAGATTACGGGGTATGAATGGCTCCCTCTTCTTCAGCAATAAACCCAATTTCCCTGATTCCACACCATTAAGTTACCCATTGAAGAAAGTGTTGTTGTTGTTTTCCGCATTAAAATTACTTGATTATTGTAGGTCGCCTGTATTCATTTCATTGTAAATAAGCTGCAATACCAGACAAAGCCTATGGACAAGAGTGGCGCTGTTTCTTAGGAGAAAAAGCATAACTTTTGTTTGTTTCTTTAAATCTTGGATATTCCTTTCATAAGCATAGCGCAACCTCCGGCCCTCCAAGTGCACTGAACCTACAACTCCCAGCCTGCTCTATTCACTTCCATAGGGTTTCCAAGAACAACCAAGCAAATGTGCATGCTGGGAGTTGTAGTTTCACAACAGCTTGGGAGCTGGAGGTTGCTGATCCCTAGCCCTGATCTTGCACAGACCATAGGTTTAGTTTGTAGTGTGTGAATCACTTGGAGGAGATTTTCCTGAGCCGAAGCCAGAATTGCATCCATCGGGAAGGAGAAGCCTAATCCATTCCTTTCTAATTCACTTCGCGCTTTGGATGAAAAACCTGCTAGAAAAACCTGCGTGTGTGAACCTGGCCTAACTGTGAACTCCTCACAGGTCACAATTACTAGGAACATTTCTGATCCATTTATAGGGATTCTTGTCATTGCTTCCAATGATTCGTTGACATGACCATCGTCCCCACAAGGGCTCATTATGGGTCGCACTGGACTGATTTTGTGCGGTCTCTATATTTGGGATGCCTGTATTGTGTGACCCTGTTACACCCCCTCTAATATCACCTAGAGTCCCGGTCACCCACCTCTCACGTCTTCTGCTATTTTAGGCCATCTTGACTTATTGCAATCTATGAACGGGGCTCAACTGCCTGTGTCCAAAATTATTTTTTCTCATCTCGTAGAAACCCCGGTCCCTTGTGTTCACTCAAAAGAATCTCTCCTTTTTCTCCAATTTGTTAGGTTGACGAAATTTGCATATATTGACGATGTGCCCGTCCAAATTCTAGCCCTACAGTGCATATACCGATGAAGCAGAGCCGAGTCTGTCATTGACTCTACTGCATCCAATTGTAATAACAAAAAGGGACTGCGCCAAATGATTAACTCGGCTCTGCTACATATTTGACAATATGACATAAGAGCGTGTAATTATCTAAAGACGCATTGTGTTAAGGGCTTATTCATAGCAACAGAAGGTGTGAAACCCAACTATCATCTAAAGCTAAATAAAACCGTCTCCATGTACAGCCGTCATTAGTTCCATCCACATTAATGGGAGGCGTACAGTTAGGCGGCGAATCGCACGGCGTCTGATTTGAAAGCCGTGGGACATGCAGAAAGTGACGTGCCATCAATTACTATAGAAGCCGGCTAGACGGGGTAGCGGTGGCTCTGCCCATATAGACACGGAAACTGCGGCTCATGCAAAAAGTGTGAAGAAAAACGCCAGCATTTACAAATGTACTTGACGTAAAACGGTTTGCTCTTAATACTTCTATTTCATTCTCAGATCTGTAGTCATTTTTTGTAGGACAAATATATTCACACATTAAAAAAAAAATTATACATATTAGAACTTGTCTGTATTTATTGTACAAATAGCAGAGCTGAATTAGTCATTTAACGGATACTAGATAAGTGTTAGGGTTTGGTGACCCATGACACATTCAGCTCTACTACCTCGGCTCAATTAATAGCACAGACCATTTATTAAAATATACAAAAATATATGAAGTTTGATTTTATTTTTTTGTATTAATATTGCATATGGACCTACATCTAGGAAGCCGCCATCGCTATACATATAAACACACGGAAAGGTCTCTCATACCTCTCCGATTAACTTTTAAGAAACGAGAGGTCATTTACGGCACTGGCGTCTTCTTAATTCGCCAGGTAAGAAATAATCTTCTCATACCAATTCACAAATAAGTCTCAGAAAACAGAAGTGACTTTCAACAAATGTAACCTCCCGGCACACAAAATGAAAGCGCTTTAGAAATAGCAGTCTGGTACACCGCATACACATCTGCGCAAACCTCAGCGGCTATCGATGACGCGAGCTGTCAAGGTTAGGGGAATGTGTCCCCGTGTGGAGCGGGTCATGTAGAAGATGGAGTCATCTCGCCTATTGCGATGTCTATAACATGCCATCTAGGCGTAATGTCTGTCGCCACATTGTGCTGAATACCGGGTCACAGGATCCTGATAGATAGATAGATAGATAGATAGATAGATAGATAGATAGATAGATAGATACACCCACAGCTTTTTGCTACTTTTAATCTACCGTAAATGACACAAATCTCAATTACTTTAGGCCAAGTTTTAAAGCTTTAACGATCAACGTTTCCATCAGATTAATTTTAAAATGAATATTTTTCTAACAGTCCATGTTTTAGACAATAAGCCTCCAGGTAAAGCGAATACATTTGTAACGTTTACCATTTTACACACAATTGCAGGTAAAACCTGCAATCATGGTGCACATAAAAACCAGCAAGATGAGAAATTCAGCTCTGCTATATCTATACAAACCCCAGAAAAAAAAAAATTACACGGGGAATTTCAGCTCTGCTACATCTGGACATTATCATTTCTTTCTTTGTTTGTTTTCCTAGGATACTTTGTATCTCATGTGTGATACAATCATCTGCCTGTGCAGTGCCCCTAAACACCAGCAGATGGCGCCCGAACTCCAATTTCCAACCGCACTCCATGCAGTTCACTTATTAAAGACATAAACAATCTCTAAATATTTTAATAGCAAAAAGAAATGTTTATTGTAATCAATACATTCCAGATATTGTACTATTGAACGCTTTGGCATTGAGGTTTCTTTCACGTTATGTTATGCACGTTACCCACGTGAAAATATTTCGGAAAAGCATGAAGGGAAACAAAAAAAAAAAAAAACCCGAATGTCATTTAAAAGAACACAGCGTGGATAATTAAATTTTCATTTATTAAACAAAATAAGATTTGCCAATTCTGGATAGCAACCAATGCATTTTTTTTTTTTCTCGACTCTTTCCTCCCACCCGCTCCCACCATGCCAAGAACACATTACAAAAAATACACTTCTTTAGAGCTGTACAAAATTAAAAGGAGGGCGAGGCTTTTATTATTTTTTTTAAACCTCCCTAAAAAAATAAAATAAAAAAAAAAAAGACAGGGAAATAAATGAAAAGGCGGATTAAGCGATGAGTATCATGCAAAACAGAAAGAAAAATGTAAAAAAAAAAAAAATTTAACAAAAAGTAAAGCAAACATAAAAAAGGAAGAAAAAATAGGCCAAATGGAAGACAAAATGATAATGCAAAAGAACTGTTTGGGGGGCACAGAATGTTTGCATACCATTGGATTGTTGTAAATAATGCACTTAATATTCCCAGCTTGAAGCTAACATACAGTAAATAAATATACAGTCTATGGGTGGTGAGTTCTATTTACTGGTATCCTAGCGCTGAGGCTGACGTTAACCTCTGTCCATATAGAGCGTATGGGGAGTAGTAAGATCCTGCTGGTAATGAGGGCACAGGGAGACCACTGGGCGTCGTTAGGTGGCTCTTTCCGTACGGATGGTACCTATTTAGTCCCAAAGTGTGAGGACTCCTTAAAGACAGAGTAGGACTTCCAGGCCCTGTGGGGGGAAGATGTAGGTGGCAGGAAGCAGCAGAACCCAAACCAGATGTAGGGTAACCAGCCAAAAGTTTGTCGGCTCCAGGCAAGGCCGTGTGTGTCCGTAAGTGGGAAAGAAGTTCTTCTGACGTGGAAAATCTTTTGTCACAAGGTCCACTGGCAGACACCCAGTTGCATATATGGGGGACTGGGTCGTTTGGGATCATAAAGCCATATGTGTAGAGAGGGTGACCCGACAGGGAAGGGGTGACGCTGGAAGACAACGTGGTGTGCACTGAATGAAGATGACTGGGGTAAACTAAGGGATATCCAGACTTGAGGGCCGACGAATCGTGCACACAGGTAGAGCAGCTGCTAGAGCCGAGGTGCGAGGCGTTGTGGTAGCTCAAGCAATACGGGTCCCTGCATAATCCTTGCATGAAAGAAGGAGGAGAGGCGCCAGTCAGAGGACTGGAGCTGGGTGCTTTCCCTGGCAAACCTAAAGTTCCATGGAGCTGATTTCCAACCAGGCTTGTTTTGGTGTGATCCAACCCAGGGACAAACTGGGACGGGTATCCAGCATAGGCACCCACAATGGATCCATGATATCCCATGCCAGAGGGTGGAAGAGGGTAAACTGAGTGTCCAGGTTTGTAGGGAGAAACTGGTGCCACATGGCCTGATCCAAGGGACGGTGGCTCTGATTTGCTGCTAGGGGTAACATCTCCACTTTGGCTGGACTCTGCACTGGAGTTGCTAGTACTGGCTCTGGCATGAGAAGTGTTGGCTTGGGACACGTCTGAGCTGATTTTGATGGCTTCCGCTTCTTTTTTGTCCTGGCTTTCGTTATTTTTAGAGTCACAGTGCTGTCCAGGAGAGCTCACTCTTGACGACGGAGATGGCGCATGAGGAGGAAAAGGTTGGCAAGAACCGCTGGGCACCCTAAATCCAGCCTTATCCGAACCGCCGCCATTTGAAGAGCTACTTTCCTTCCTGGTCTCTCCTCCCTTTGAGTAGGGCTTGAAGCTGGACTTGTCCTCCAGAGGAGACTCGCCGAGCTTCAGAGATGAGGAACGGCTGCTCTCCTTCTCACTCAGACCGCTGGAAGTCACAGAGTTCAGTTTAGAGGACGGCGGAGGATCCGGCTTTCCGATCTGAGAGCAGGTCTGAGCCAGTAGAGGCGAGGGGACTTTTCTTGGCATCCAACTAGAAATAACAAAAAAAACAAAAAAAGAGATAAATGTCAGAAACCATAGTCAATCTACAACGCATGGTCAACCATGAGAACATTCCACGGATGATTGCTAGCTCTTCTGTACATGGTTTCAGCTATATAAAAATACTTCATTCCTAAGTCCTATATTATTGCCCCTCCGCAGAGTAATTGAGATTTGGGACGACCAAATCCGAGAACAGCCTGAGAAAATACGAACCACATTGATTAAACCTCTCCTGTTTTTTTTCCACTGCTCCTATTCAACAGAACCCGGCTATTATTTCCAGGCCATAAATCTCGTGAAACTTTATCATTAGGGACTGCCAAGGAATGATTAATGACAGGGCCCCGTGAACTGACTAGGAGGGAAAAGGAGGGGGCGAGAGGGGGTTGCTGGTTGTATGGGGTGTAAGGGGGGGGGGGGGGAGAGGAAGACAAACCCATAAAGATCAAAAATATAATTTAATTAGAAAGTGGGTGGAAATAAAATATTACAGGAAAACTCAGGAGACCATTAAAAATATGAAAGCCATTAACAATTGATGCAAACGGCGATGTTGTCACCGGCGATGAACCCGCGTGCGTTATTAAAATAATAAATTAAGATTTGCTGATCGCGAAACTACGGGGAAAAAAAAACATTTAAAAAAAAAAAGTTTTTTTTCTTTGATTCTGGCTATGAAATGTCATCTAATGCGGCGGATCGGCAGGGCGAGAGACGTTATTGATCCCTTTCCACCGTGACGTGCTCCTGACATCAAGCGGAGCCGTAAATCATGAAGAACAGGTCGGCGCCCGCCAGAGGGGGGAAAAAAAGGCTTTTTCAATCAAAATGGAGGCGACCGACATCCCACAAACTAAGCGATTCATCGGGACGATGCCGGAGCTTTACGTTCCACCAGCCCCGCACCGACGCCGTCCTCCCCGTACTTCCAGGATCAGGACGAGCGGGCGAGGGAATGTTTAGAAAGATATTTAAGAAAAAAAAAAAGGGGGTTTTAGATGATGGCGTCTTGACGGCTTCGGATGAAACGTGACGCAGAAGCGAGGAATGGGCTTCCTAATCTTGTACCTTAAGCCACCTCTTGTGAAGGGGGGGGGGGGGACATTACAAAGTCACAAGGCAAACACAGCACTCCTTGTGATGAAAGGCTGCGGCTGGCAGAAATCAAACAGCCCTGGGTGTGTAGAGCTCCGCAAGCACCACAAGTCCCAGCTAGCCTGCCTGCCACACTCACAAGACTCAAGCCTACAACTTGGCAATCCCCCCCAAGGAATGAGGGAGCCGCACAATCCACAGGCTCCAGGGCTCTCCTTACCTCGATGGGGCTGACAGGGGTGGAGGAGAGCGGCTGCAGGTACTCCGGGTGCAGTAAGTGTCCTGTGTGTGCAGTCAGCATTTTCAGCACCCTGATGGGCAGTCTGTTGGCCTGGCGCAGAGGGTGGCTGGGTGCTAGGGCTGCCGCTGGAGAGGGGCACTTCTGTGGCTCTGTCTCAGTGTAAGATCCAAGGGGAGAACAGCTCATTTGGAGGAGGGATGTCCAGGGCGCAGAGATTCCCCTTGTGCTCCCTTCCCTCCAGCTGGCTGCAAGGCTCTGCCTGCGAGACCCAACCCAGAGCGCTCAACACCACTTCAAAGGCTCGGGCACGGCGGCCAATCACCGGCGGGGGGCGGGCGCAGGGGCGGGGCCAGCACTTCAAGAGGGGGCTTAACCCGTGCAGTGCCGCGGCGGGGAGCGGACACGGAACATAGACTCTACGTGTACATACATGACTCACTCACATGCCTGTCTCTATACAATATCAATACCTATCTGTAGCTTCCTGCCCATGTCATATCTATCTAATGTATTATCTAATGTATTATCTAATACCTATCTGTAGCTACCTGCCCATGTCATATCTATCTAATGTATTATCTATCTATCTATTATATATCTAATGTATTATCCATCTAATGTATTATCTAATGTATTATCTAATACCTATCTGTAGCTTCCTGCCCATGTCATATCTATCTAATGGATTATCTAATGTATTATCTAATACCTATCTGTAGCTACCTGCCCATGTCATATCTATCTAATGTATTATCTATCTATCTATTATATATCTAATGTATTATCCATCTAATGTATTATCTAATGTATTATATATCTAATATCTATCTAATGTATTATCTAATGTATTATCTAATACCTATCTGTAGCTTCCTGCCCATGTCATATCTATCTAATGTATTATCTATCTATCTATCTATCTATCTATCTATTATATATCTAATATCTATCTAATGTATTATCTATCTATCTATCTATCTATCTATCTATCTATTATATATCTAATATCTATCTAATGTATTATCTATCCAATATCTATCTAATGTATTATCTATCTAATCTATCTATCTATCTATCTATCTATCTATTATCTATCTATCTATCTAATATCTTTCTTTCTATTTATCTATCTATCTATCTATCTATCATCTATCTATCTATCTATCTATCTATCTAATATCTATCTATCTATCTATCTATCTAATATCTATCTATCTATCTATCTATCTATAATCAATCTATCTATCTATCTATCTATCTCCTATCTATCTATAATTTATTATCTATCTAATATCTGTCTCATTATCTATCTCATACCTCTCCATCTATCACTTTCTGCACAGATTTATGAAGGGCCGCCCGCACCCCTATAATTTGGCAGGAGTCTGACTAAGGGCTTATGCACACAACCGTATGTACAGTATTTTGAGGTCCGCAAAAAAAAGACAACGGTACATTGCACATTTTGCGGAACAGAACAGCTGGCCCCTAATAGAACAGTCCTATCCTTGTCCATAACACGGATAATAATAGGAAATGTTCTATTTCTTTAAAGAACGGACATATGGGAACGGAATGCACACGGAGTAACTTCCGTTTTTCTTGCAAACCCATTGAAATAAATGGTTCCGCATACGATCCACAAAAAATAACAGAACGGATACGGAAAGAAAATATGTTCGTGTGCATGAGCCCTTGCGGTCCGTCTCTCCGGTTTCCTGTGGTTGCTGCTCCAGAGAAGCTGCCGATCGGCCAAGTTGGCTATTTTTTATTTTTACCAACAATTCTTTTTCTTTCAGAGTTCCAGTTTTCTGCTCCAGCCCTGTATAAATGCCCTGACCCGCGCCCAGTTGTTGGTGCTGATCCCCCCCCCCCACCCCCAGGACCTGGGCCAGACGCTCCGCCTGTAGTTTTGCTCCAGGATCCGCGGCGCCCTGTCTCGCAGCCCCTCACCCTTCTTTCCTCTATAGAAATGATAAATCTTGCCGGATTGGGGTATGGTGGGATTGGCGTGTCCTTCCCCCACACCATGTAGATTGTAAGCCCTCACGGGCAGGGCCCTCTATCCTTCTGTACCCGTCTGTAACTCGCCTTGTTCATGCTTAGTGCACTTGCCTGTATTATGTATGTGCACCGCTTATCATATGTACAGCGCTATGGAATGAATGGCGCTCTAATAATAAATAATAAATAATAATAACTTGGCGGGAGGATATCGAATGTTTATAGGTAACTTTGGCGACGTTGGATTGGCGTGTCACATGTCATGTGTCATGCATTGCCGCAGTGCACACATGTCCAGCTGCACAGGACGGGGATTGCGCGGCGCTGCCGTGACTTGCCTTACGCCCGCTCCCGCTCACATTCTTGCACAGGCTGATCCGGACGTCGTATCATCTTTTTCTCTTTTATTTTTGGCTCTGATTAGACATTCTCATGCGCTTGATATTTACACCAGAGCAGCTGGGATACCCTCCAGTAGTGCCTGCCGGGACCACAAGCACAGGGGCCACGCAATGCTTATTTCAAGTCATTTCCCATCTTTTACTAACGATCTGCGGTACAGCGCAACTGATAATGACCCCCATTAGGATATTCGTTAAGTCTGTGGCTGCAAAACTATCCGACACGATCGGCTGAGATTCTGCAACAATTTAATAAAATGCATTTATTCGATAAAATACGTAAAATCGTCGCGGCAAATTTTCTCCCATAAGGCACTGCCTGCCTTCATCCGTAAAATCCATTTCCCCTTGGAATACAATGTATTAGCAGACCTACATGGGTAGGAGTGAGGCCAGTACCGCACAGGAGCACTAGGGGGCGCTGCTAATGTTTATCTAAACTGAAGGTGCTGGGCCACTGTGGAGTTTACTCAGGAAGGCCGCCTAGGTCACATCTTGATGAGCTCATAGCAAGATAACAAGTAATAAGCATCATTGTCTGAATTATTTAAAGGTCTCCTGGCAGAGCAGGGGTCAGATTCCTTATCAGTAATTACAGGTGATAAATGGCTGCAGGAGCCGCTTATCTCAGGAGGGGCATGTTGTCTTCTCCTCTCATAATTCATCCTGGGAAGGTTGCAGGAGGACCACACTGTCTTCATGAAGGTCCCACAATGTCACTGCTGCAGGGCTTCGGATACCGGCTGTTTCTGGGAGATATTAAATATATGCTGTACCTATACATGTATGTGATATGTAATAATTATATAGTGCCGCTATAGAGGGCACATGTACAGGTAAGGCACACAACTGGAGCAATGAGAGGAGTGATCGCAAGAGCTTACAATCTAGGCGTGACACTATAGGGAAAGTCCTTGTTTTTCACTGTCTATCTATCTATCATCTTTTCTAATATCTATCTATCTATCTATCTATCTATCTATCTATTTATCATTTATCTTTCTATCTATCTATCTATCTATCTATCATCTATCTATCTATCTATTTATCATTTATCTTTCTATCTATCTATCTATCTATCTATCTATCTATCTATTTATCATTTATCTATCTATCTACCTATCTATCATCTATCTATCTATCTATCTCATATATATTATCTATCTATCTATCTATCTATCTATCTATCTATCTATCTATCTATCTATCTATCTATCTATCTATCTATCTATCCTCTATCTATCTATCTATCTATCTATTATCTATCTATCTATCTATCTATCTATCTATCTATCTATCTATCTATCTATCTATCTATCTATCTATCTCATATATATTATCTATCTATCTATCTATCTATCTATCTATCTATCTATCTATCTATCTATCTATCTCATATATACTATCTATCTATCTATCTATCTATCTATCTATCTATCTATCTATCATATATCTATTATCTATCTATCTGTCTATCTATCTATCTATCTATCTATCATATATCTATTATCTATCTATCTGTCTATCTATCTATCTATCTATCTATCTATCTATCATATATCTATTATCTATCTATCTATCTATCTATCTATCTATCTATCTATCTCATATCTATTATCTATCTATCTATCTATCTCATATCTATTATCTATCTATCTATCTATCTATCTATCTATCTATCTATCTATCTATCTATCTATCTATATTTTGGTCTCCCCTGGCAATGCTGGTGACATCACTCATCCTCCTTTCCGGATAAAGATTCAGTTTGCTCCCCTATCTCACCAGTAAATGCACTGGCCATGGCAGGGTGGCTTGTTGGCACCCCCACTTCTTTCCCAGCACCCAGAATTCTCCACCCTAAGTACTTCCCTGGCTTGTCACACATATACATGGGGGGAAGGGGGGGGGTCCTAAAATGGTAATTATTTAAAAATTTTTTACAAGGTCGAAAGATATTTTCTCAGAAGGGCCATTTATCAGGGGTCTCCATTGTTCTTGCCTGCCAGTTTTCTGATGTACAAAAGTTGCAAATTTTCCAAAACATGGGCAGAATGTACTAGGTCGCCTGCTGTTCCTATATATGTACTAGAAAACTGGCGCATGCCACACCTGAAATCTGCGCCAGCTCCTTACTTCTTAAATAATTCTGGCGCGTTGTACACCGGAGAGGTGTGTGTGAAGATTGGCATAAGAAGCGCCAGTCCCGATACATATTCCCCCCTCTGTAGAATCCCATTCTACTACAGGTTTAGATGCCACCATGGTAGCCACCAGTCTTGTAGATGGCACATGGTAGGTGGGCGTCCTGTGACAGTTTGCATTGAGACCTACACAGATGGCACATGCATACCGAGCAGTTCTCCGACTGGATCCAGTAAGAAATTTGTATGGAACCTCACGACAGGAGAGGACGACTGAAGGGCGTTATTTTATTTTCGGGGGAAATGCTCTTCAGCGCTGTGTCATTGACCCAGGCCTGCTGCACGTCGCGAGCTCATAAATATGGCTGTCAGTTTATATTTCCAATATGGATTGGACTTTTCGTTTATTGCGCTTCATTTCTAAACAATTCCTTTTATTGTTACATGTCAGGACATAGCAGCGCGGCGTGTTCAATCCCAGCGCATTTGTTAGTAAGGGACATAATTCACCGGAATTTTAGCCAGGAGCTGCTGTAACAGCAACCGTGCTAATAATATACAGGCTGTAAATTCTGGGTGAGAGCTGGCTCAGTCCTATGACATGTATACATTAATTGTATACAGCGCGTCCATTGCTGCGTAAACACTGCAGGCATGCTGATTTAAGGGCCAGGTCTGGACACACTTAGGAAAGAGGGAGACAGCTGCACACCCGCGCTCTCCAAAATCCACCGCCGCCCAACGCCTTTCACTAGGTGACAGTTTGATGAAGTCATTACATTAATCTCCACTGCTTAGGGTAGGAATGTATAGGCAAATTAAACGATTCCGATTTTTTTTTTTTTTTTTGCAAAAGGTCAAATTTCAAAATTTGATGCTAAGAAGAATAAAAAGGGAATGGCAGGAGGCGAAAGCAATTGCTTTCAGGAATTGCTACACCTTGTGAAAAATGATATACGGTGGCAGGATACAAAGGACTGCAAGACGTTTATTTCACAAAATTCGAATTGAGAATGGATGCTGCTGTGCTATAAGACCATTTTTAAGTTGTCCTTTGCTACAGTGTACCATATATAAGGATGCTCACTGGAGCTATGCCATGATTAATGTAAGAAATGAAAATTAGACATCATCTAGTACATGACAACCTCTTTCTAACAAAGCTAGAACCAGCCCTGTACCTCACATGGGTCCAGAGATCTCCCCATTTAATGCTCTGCTACATTTATATCAAGCTGGCAGCTCAGGGGAGTGTCTTTACTTCTGCAGCTCAGGGGCGTGTCTCAACTCTCCCTATCACAGCTCAGGGGCGTGTCCATGCTCTCCCTATCACAGCTCAGGAGGCAGGTGAAGGATGAAACTGAGCATGTGCGGCCTTCTCAGTGAGCAGTACAAAAAAATAAGAAGCATCAGGTGGCGCTATACAGATACAGATGGTCAACCAGGCAGTGTCTTGTAGGGCCGGCTCAGAATGTAATGATACCTTTCACTTAGCGATCTGCTGCTTCATTCTAGAGAAAAATGACTTTTAGTTTATATGCAAATGAACAGTTAAGTGCAATGAGGGTGGGCCCAAGCCACTCCTCCCGTTCCCTCTGCTAGCTCCTCTTCCTTCTTGATTGACAGAGCCAGGTAAGATGACTATGCAGGAACCTGTCCGTGCTAGTGAAGAAGGGGATCGAGAGCCTGGCAGAGGAAGCAGGAGGAGCAAGGGTGCACAGAGTGGTTTGGGCCTGCCCTCAGTGCACTTAACCGTGAATGTTGCATATGGATTAAAAGTACTTTTTCTCCAGAATGAAGCAACAGATTGCTAAGAGATATATTTGATTACATTCAGCTGAGCCGGCCCTACAAGGACTTAACAGTGCATTTTCTGGTGACGCACTCCCTTTAGAGGGCAACTGATCCGAGTGTTCTTTTAAGGTGCACTAGCAGTGGTGTACATAGAGAAGTAAGGGCCCCATAACAAGGATCAAACCAGGCCCCCCACACAGGACAGAAGGGTTTCTGCCTAAACCCTTTTCAATGACGCTTGAGCCATTTTTCGACTTTTTAATTTGCTAAAAGTTGTTCCTTTATAGGTTAGAGTCCTGACCAAGTTTTCACCTCCAGTAGAAGAGGAGATGATCCCAACTGGGCCCCCTCTTGCCCTGGGCCCCATAACAGTCGCATGGTCTGCCGCTATGGTAGTTACGGCCCTGTGCTCTAGCCATCTCCATATCTGCAGAACTTCTGGAGGACGCACTAGGGTCACCAGTACGTGTAACGGATGTCAATCGGTCAGCCCTAGGGTACCATTGTAAAAAACGTACCACTCAGTATG
This sequence comes from Bufotes viridis, assembly GCA_033119425.1. Classification (NCBI taxonomy): domain Eukaryota; kingdom Metazoa; phylum Chordata; class Amphibia; order Anura; family Bufonidae; genus Bufotes; species Bufotes viridis. Next base: position 75,294,171 of record CM065590.1, on the reverse strand, counting down.
GCCCTCCGGGTAGGAAGGCACAGCAGACTGAAAACATGATATGCCAACTCCAGGCCGGAAGACTGTCTTAGCACAAACTTAGTATGCAGGACGGTAAATGGTCAATTTCTGAGACTACTTAAGTAATTATGGGGCGTCTCAGGCGTCTGTTGTTAAAATAGCTGTTCTTGGTATTCAACATAAAAGTACAATTATCTGTAATATCAGTGGACGGCACAAATGTACAGCACGGCTTGTAAATCGGTGCCTGGTGATAGGACCTGGCCTGAGGAGCTTCTCAGAGATAAATGAATGTGGTTTGGTGCTTCTTGGTATCTGGCTTGAGGGGTTAAACCTCGGCCATATTCTCCAGAAGTTTTGTGAGGGGATGAGGGGTAAGATGGCACATAACAGCAGGCTGTTAAACCCGCAGCTTTGAAGAGGAGACATCACTCAGAACAAATTGCTCCTCTGTTTGAATACCTTTGCTCCTTTGCACGGACATCAGCTTCACAGGCCCATTTATCACCTCCCGGCCTGACAGTTTTATGCTTCCTTTCATTAACTGCTTTGTGAGGGCCTGTAATAATCTTCCCAGAACCTTCCAGAAGAAGCATTTTTTTCCTCTCCTATACCCTTTCTCTTATGAACAGAAAGAGAGCAGAAAAAATGCGCCCAGTAATCAAACGCCAAGCTTATCGTCGCCGGTGTGAGGAAGGGCATTTAGATATGTATCACCTCCTCTAAGACGTGTCTCACAAGGGTAAAGATGGTGTTGTCTAGGCTTTCCATAGTTAGATTGTTCATAAGGATTCATGGTGTCATATGAGCAATACTTAAACCCACCTACTTATCTAAAAATAACTACAAAACCAAATGTGGTGAAAAATGGCCGTGGTCCTTTATTAGGGGGTTACATAATATAATAATGCACACAATCAAACAATGACACCGCGCGCACTAATCTGTTGTTTGAGATTGCCAACCTCTTCCTATTGCTACACACGTGCACTGCTGGTATCTTGTATATGTCAATCATACCTTGATAAAGATGTCCGCACTGTAGTTATATATCGTGTGGCGATCTTCACTCCTCTGCTTTGTGTGGGGCAGCGGGACAGATCAAAGGGAAGAAAGTTGCAATGTCGACTAGTCAAACAGTATTCAAATGTGGGAGCTCGCCCTGGCCGGTGGCGATGTGCTCCCGTTACCTGTTGCTCTCGCTCACTTCTGAGCGGGTGACGTCACCACAAGCAAACTACGGATGGCAGCAAGGGTAAAACATCCCAGCAATACTTAAACCCACAATACTTATCTAAAAATAACTACAAAACCAAATGTGGTAAAAAAAGTCCGTGATCTGTTATTAAGGGGTTACATAATATAATAATGAACAAACTTTGAATAATTAATAACCCCCCACTAATTCAGGACCACGACTTCAACATAGGGAGGGTGGGTGGGACGACGTCTTCTTTCTTCCAGGCTCTGCGGCGGACAAGCTCCGGACCTGATGGGACACTCCATAAATACCCCACTTTCCCGCCTTAGAATTACAGCAGCCAATCAACCTCTGGCAGATGTGGTAAGGTGCAAGGTGTCATATGTGATGGCAGGTACGTGTCACCGAGGTTGCTGGCCTCGGTGAGGTGAGAGCCGGGTTTTTGTCTGCAGCAGCTAGTGCTGTTTGACTTGGTTAAATAGCATGGCTGCAAAGCCGATCCGGGCCGGCTCTTACTGGGAGCAGCTAAAGAGTAGGGTGGGTGGCTGCTCCCCACGGTCCAGTCCATGTTTTGGGCTGGATATATAACGCAGCCAGCAGCTGTGTCTGAGGGGTGTGATTATCCTGGAGCTGCTGACAGGGCTGGGAGTTCTCTGTCCAGGAGGAAAGAGCTCAGCAAGGAGGTATTTTGTTCCTGGCTGCCTGAAGCTGGATTCTCCTGCGGCTGGGCCGACAGCGTGGTGCGAACCTGCACCTACACCTCCCAGGTGACTGAACCTGTGTTGGACTGTTTTTGTTTGGCTACGTTATTTCCGTTGTGTGTGAACTGTCACCAAGAGACTGTTTTTCATTTTGTGTGCAAGTGTGAATAAAACACTGTTTGTTGCACAATCTGGTCTCCTGGTTTTGCCTCTAAACTGCACCCGTACCGCTGTCTACCAGAGCGACTCCCCACACAGACTACAGGTGCCTCAGAAACAGGTAGGCAACCGACAACCAATCAGATATCGCCCATAGAAATCACCTCAGAGCTGCAATCAAAAATATGTTAGAATAGAAACTGAAGTAAAATTTTTACAAAACAGGACAAATTTGGCCAAAACATAAACTACTACCCCTACTCTGCTCCATTACACCATGGTGGGCCTTCCGCATGCGCTTCCGTGCCCACTATCAAAATCAGAGAGAGAATATGAGGACGGATATGGACAGGCTTGGTAGGGCTTACAGTCTAACCTTTGTATCTTAAAGGGGTTGTCCGATCTTGCAGCCAACATCCCCTATTATCCGGACCTGTGCCCCTAAACAGAAAAGGAAGACCCATTTGCCCACAGTCTTGCCACTACTCCATTTCCCACGCTAGGTCCCATGAACACTGTGGCTTGAATGGTAGCTCACAGCTATGACATAAAGTTCAAGTCCATATGACCGCTGAGGCCTGTAATTGGCTGCAGCAGTCACTGGGCCCAGCTTCTCGCTGGTTCTGCAAGGACTGAATGGAGCAGTGTTGGGACTGCAGGCAGGTGAGCCTACTTTTTATGTTTAGGGACACATGTCTGAATGGTAAGGACTGTCGACTTCAAGTTTGGACAACCCCCCTAAAGGGGTTTTGTCACTTCGGAAAATAGCATTTATTATGTAGAGAAAGTTAGTACAAGGCACTTACTAATGTATTGTGATTGTCCATATTGCTGGCTTTATTTTTCCATCACATTAGGCACTGCTCATTTCTGTGGTTATGACCACCCTGCAATCCAGCAGCAGTGGTCGTGCTTGTACACTATAGGAAAAAACACTTTACTATGTGCGCTCCCCAGAGAGGCGGGGACTTTTTCCTGTAGTGGGCAAGCTTGGCCACTGCTGCTGGATTGCAGGGTGGTCGTAATCATGGAACCAAGCAGTGTATAATGTGATGGGAAGATGAATCCAACCAGCAAAGGAAGCAATATGGACAATCACAATACATTAGTAAGTGTCTTGTATTAACTTTCTCTACATGATAAATGCCGTTTGCTGAAGTGACAAAACCCCTTTAAGATACGAAGGTTATACTGTATAGGATTCTACTACTGTAAAAAAGGTGGATTGTGACATCCTCCCGGTGTTTATTTATGTACATTTATGATGATGCAGCAAAATAATCCTTTAACCCCTTCCCGCCATGTGACGTACTGTTACGTCATGGAAGTCAGTGACTTCCCGCATTTTGACGTAATAGTACGTCATGGTAATAGGCGATGCCGGCGGATTAACCCCTTCTATGCCGCAGTCAGCGCTGACTGCGACATAGGAGTGGTTTGCAGCGGGTCAAGGAGCGCATCGAGTGCCCGCACTGCTGTTGCGGGGACCCGATGAGTGATAAGGCAGCCGATGCCGTGCAGAGGCTGCCCAATGCCTTGCACGGCATCGGGACCTGCCTTCTACGGGTGCCCAGGAGATCCAGCCTCAGGCCCGTCTCCTAGGCAACCTGTTAGTGTACGGCTACATGCACACGACCGTTGCCTGCCTCCGCGTCCGCTCCTCCTTGAAATTTTGCGTCCGTCAAAAAAAACGGATGACGGACCGTTTTTTTTGACGGATCCGATGTTTATGGCAGATCCAATGTAAAAATGCCTATCCTTGTCCGCAAACGTGAAAAAAATAGGACATGCACTATTTTTTTGACGGAATGAAAACACGGATCACGGATGCGGAACAAAAACGGTTGACCATCCGCATTTTTTGACGGACCCATTGAAATGAATGGGGAAGCACCCTATCAGTGAAAAAAAACGGAACGGACGCGGAAACAAACAACGGTCGTGTGCATGTAGCCTACTGCTCAGTATAGTACACTAACAGGCAATGCATTATAATACAGATGTATTGTAAAGCATTGCAGAGGGGATCAGACCCCCAAAAGTTTAAGTCCCAGAGTAGGGCAGAAATAAAGTTTAAAAAAAAAGTTTAAAAAAAGTTTCAAGTAAAAAAAAAGAAAAAACGCCCCTTTCCCAAGATTTCATAATAAAAAATAGAAAAAAAAGGAAAAACACACATATTAGGTATCACCGCATCCATAACAAACGGCTCTATAAATATATCACATGATCTACCCCGTCCGATAAACACCATAGAAATAAAAAAATAAAAACTGTGTCAAAAAAGCCATTTTTGTCACCTTACATCAGAAAAACTGCAACACCAAGCGATCAAAAAGGAATATGTTGAACAAAATGGTACAAATAAAACCGTCTCCTCATCCCGCAAAAAATGAGACCCTACATAGGAAAATCGCTCAAAAAATAAAAAAACTATAGCTCTCAGAACATGGAGACACTAAAACATATTTTTCTTTCAAATATGCTATTATTGTGTTAAAGTGAAATAAAAAAAAAGTATAGAAATATCACATGACCTAACCCCTCAAATGAACACCGTAAAAAAATGCCATTTTTGTCACCTTACATCACAAAAAGTGCAACACCAATTGTTCAAAAAGGCGTATGTCCCACAAAATGGTACCAATAGAACCGTCACCTCATCCTGCAAAAAATGACACCCTACCTGAGCAATTAGTAAAAAATGAAAAAAAACTATGACTCTCAGACAACAGAGACACAAAAATATGATTTTTTTTGGCTTCAAAACTGCTATTATTGTACTAGTGAAAAAAATAAAAAAAAGTTGACATATTAGGTATTTCTGCGTTCGTAACAACCTTCTCTATAAAAATATCACATGACCTAACCCGTCAGGTGAACGCTGTAAAAATAAATAAAAATAAATAAATAAAAACTGTGCCAAAATTACCAATTTTTTGGTCACCTTTTTTGGTCACCTTGCCCCATAAAGTGTAATAATGAATGATCAAAAAATCATATGTACCCGAAAATGGTACCAATAAAACTGGCACCTTATCCCCTAGTTTTCAAAATGGGGTCACTTTTTTGGAGTTTCTACTGTAAAGGTGCATCAGGGGGGCTTCAAATGGGACCTGGCATCTAAAAACCAGTCCAGCAAAATCTGCCTTCCAAAAACCATACGGCGCTCATTTCCTTCTGCGCCCTGCCGTGTTCACTTACATCAGTTTACGACCACATGTGGAATTTCTGTAAACCGCAGAATCAGGGTAATAAATATTGAGTTTTGTTTGGTTGTTAACCCTTGATGTGTTAAAGAAAAAAATGAATTAAAATGGAAAATCTGCTAAAAAAAGTGAAATTTTGAAATTTCATCTCCATTTTTCTTTAGAGAAAGGGTTAAGGGTTAACAAGGTTTGTAAAATCAGTTTTGAGTAACTTGAGGGGTGTAGTTTCTACAATGGGGTCATTTATGGGGGCTTTCTACTATGTAAGCCCCACAAAGTGACTTGAGACCTGAACTGGTCCTTAAAAAGTGGGTTTTGGAAATTTTCTTAAATTTCAAGATTTGCTTCTAAAGCCTTCTAACGTCCTAAAAAAATAAAATGACATTTACAAATGATGCCAACATAAAGTAGACATATGGGGAATGTCAAGTAATCAATATTTTATGAGGTATCACTTTCTGTTTAAAACAAATTGCTAATTTTTTAAAATTTTTGGTAAATTTTGGATTTTTTCATAAATAAAGGTGAACTATATTGACTCAAATTCATGACTATCATGAAGTACAATGTGTCACGAGAAAACAATCTCAGAATGGCTTGGATAAGTAAAAGTATTCCAAAGTTATTACCACATAAAGTGACACATGTCAGAATAGCAAAAAATGACCTGGGCAGAAGGGAGAAAACTGGCCCGGGGTAGAAGGGGTTAAATCGACCCTCAGGCTCCTCTTCTCATCCAAGATGGCTGCACCGCTTCTCAGACTGTCTGATATGGTTTGTACTGGAGCAGAGGGAGGTTTGTATGGAAGCAAAATGGATGCGATTTCTAAAATAAATCTAAGTATAATTGAAATGTTAACATAATTAGAGTGTATTAAACGTAACATGGCTGCTGCAGTAAAAAAAAAAAAAGTTAAACCTATTATAAGGCAAATGTTCATTCTGAGGAGCATTAACCCGAGCCGTTATTCATTATTTTACTTCAGAGCTGGCTGCTTTCTCAGACCATTGAAGACAAACGTCCGCTATTTCTGAAAACAAGGGTGTTAATTCTGGATTTCTTTGGGATGCAGGAAACATGGTCCAGCTACCTCCGGGACACATCTCAGCCAATTCAGCCAGCCTGCCCTGAACAATAAATGCATATATTGGCTGTATTTTTCTTTCTGGTAAAGTTGAAGTCCTCCCTATAATCAATCTTCCCTGCCTGTCATGGACCTGTCAGTATGGACACACTCACAGGGCCCGGGTTTTTAACAGAGCTGGAACAAGATTGATCTAATTGCCTCTAAATGAACAGAAGCAGGTCAGCGAGGCCTAGGAGAGGCCAGGAAGCAAGCATTCCAACTCGGAGGGGCGGTGGGGGGCGAAGCTGTTCCCAAACACGCACCCGGGGCAGAAATAACCATTCTTTTCTTACCACTCATTTTCAGGTTAATGACATTATACATCTGAATGAGATTCTATAGATTGTCTCGCACCGCACACCATAAATACATTATTTAAACCCAAGCCAAAAACAATTTAATGTAATCGTGCAATTTCTTAATGACGGCTGTTTGCAGCCTCGTCAGTCCAATTCTTCCTGTGAAGTGTCAGGGCACCGTGACAAAACCCATTCTCAATGGAGTCCACGGGGCACCGTCCCTTGGGCCTAGCAGAGGAAATGATTCTCAGGGCCCACCCTCTGTGTACACAAGGCCCCTAAAGGGGTTGTGCAGCGATTTATATTGATGACCTATCCTCAGGATAGGTCATCAATATCTGATCTGTGGGGGTCCGACTCCCCCCGCTGATCAGCTGTTTAAAGAGGAGTCGGTGCTGCATGTGAGCGCGGCTTCCTGGTCATTACACTACGCGTCATGTCCTGTGGAGTGGCGGCGTAGTGTTATTATAAGTACTCACTCCATTCAAGTAAATGGAGCGAGTACTCATCATTACACTCCACTTCCGAAACGATGTACAGTGTAATAAAGAGAAAGTAGTGTCCACATGGGGCATGGTCTCCTCTTCAAACAGCTGATCGACGTGGGGTTCCTGGTGTTGGACCCTCATCAATCAGATATTGATGACCTATCCTGAGGACAGGTCATCAATATAAATCGCTGCACAACCCCTTTAAGGGCCCTGTTTTATTAGGGGGTCAAGTATTGTCAGTGCCTGGGCTGGGCCCACTGGAGGATCCTCTGGTACTCTGATGAGCCAGTGCAACCCTGGGCGCCATGGTTTCTGTTATAAATGGAAACTATGATACAAATGTGAACAGAGCCTTAGGAAAACTCCTGCCTCCAGTCAAACATATCCCATTCTCTCAACGGAGTGTCCTTTTAGCCTCAAAAGGGCTAGTATAGTACTTCAGCTGTATGGGATAGTATAGTCAGCTGCTCGATTCCACACAGTATCCAATTAAGAATATACTATGCAATAGAAACGTAATATTCCTCATGCATACTACAATAAAGGAATTCAGGAGGAGCCTGGATGTATTTCTGGAGTGTAATAATATTACAGGCTACAGCTACTAGAGAGGGGTCGTTGATCCAGGGAGTTATTCTGATTGCCTGATTCGAGTCGGGAAGGAAATTTTTTATTCCCCTTAAGTGTGGAAAATTGTCTTCTACCTCACAGTTTTTTTTTGCCTTCCTCTGGATCAGCTAGCAGGATGACAGGCTGAACTGGATGGACAAATGTCTTTTTTCAGCCTTATGTACCATGTTACTATTCCCCATTAAAGTATTGTGGAGAATTTTTTTTTCTTATAACTGTGTTGTGCCGTTCTTTTATTATTCCTACTATTAATGTATTACTAAATTGCCAACTGGGTATTATCCTTCCCCTTGTACAAGGGGTGTGTCCTCACACAGTTTGTCACTGGCAGCACTGATTGGACAGTGGGGGACTGTACAGGGACACACCTCCAGCTGGTAAAACTCAGATGGACCAGCACTGAAAACCTCATAAACTTTTAGTAGGCATAGTAAAGAAATTGGACAATATAGAATTATATGAAAAGATGCTCAAGCATTGTTATTTCTTTAGGGGAATTCAAGTAGTTAGTGCGGCAGATATGCCTGGAGAGATGACATTGTCCCTCATGGATCGCATTATGGTAGTTCTTTGTTTTTTTGAGCCCTATATTTTTTATGTAAAAGGCAATAAAAGGAAAACTTCAAGAAAAACGGATACACTGGCCCAGATTTACTACTAGTTAGTGGATCAGGTTGTATGGCAAATCTGCTGACTCTGGCTCTTTCAGTTGTCTTACTGTCACCTCACCATAACTTAGGCGCTACCTCCGGCATTGCAAGACATTTGAAAGCTTTGATAAATCCTCCCTAAAACTTCTGTCTTGAGATGCTAGTCCACTTTCTAGTCCACCCTTTTACTGGAGTAAGATTGCGACAAATTTTATGACTCTTTAAAAAGTCTAATTTGATAAATCTGGAGCGAAACTCATAACATAGCTAATGACGCCAAATTTTTCCACCGACTTTTCATAATTTTTGCACAAGGGATCTCAAAAATAACTCACTAGGCCACTGCTAGTGATAGGATTTGATATATTACCTGTCTGTCATGTTTTATAATGTGTTATGCTTTATTATGTCATTTGCATGTACTTCAGTCTGAATCACTGGTTTAATTACATCCCTTAAAAAAGGTATCCTGGGAGAGGTGGAGTCTATCCCCTGGGCTTGGGCTCTTTTCTATGAAGTGAGTTGGCAGAGCTAAGCAGGAGTGTGAGCAGCATCTCCAGTCCTGGAGCAGCCTCAGACACATTTGTAACAGAAAAAGCCAGGAACCATCCCAGAGAATGATTGTAGGTCAGCATCTTTTAGAAGGTTGAGCTACTGTGAAAAGAGGGGGTGCGTGTAATCTGTGAAGGTAATGCTCATCTAAGGCTACAGGCCTTGAATGGCTCTAAAGGCTTCCGACCCCTAGTCATTTTATGGTGGCACCTTACAAGTGCTGCTTTTGAGGGTCTATACGCTGCAGTGGGAATTGTCGACATTGTTTCAGGACTTGCACCCCTCAGCTGGATTGGGACGTTAAGTATTGTTATATAGGAAGGTGCTTCTGTGCAGGGAGCTCCTGGAGATAACCTGCTGTGATTTCTTTGGAACTGTTCAAGAACTGTACCTCCATTTACATGTGGGAAAGATTTGCACTATTGAACTCCATAAAGACTGTAAATACAACAATGTCCACCTTTTGTATGACTCTTTTCTCTTTTGTCTTTGCACCTCACTTCCAGCATCCAGCCCCCGCAGCTGTTTGAAAGGGTTGTGGTGCTCATGCGAGTCTCACCTACTCTTTAATGTTTTCCTGCACACTTTTGCAGCAAGCCCCCGGGGGAACCAGTGCAGATGACGGGAGTGGTAGTGGCCCTAATAAGGTGCTGTATCATGGTATACTCCCTTAGCCCATTGCTCCTTGGAGATCCGTGAAGTGCAAAAGTGGTTTGAAGAATCAGTCAAGAAGTGAGAATATAATAGTCTCTCTTTACATAGTGCAAAATATAACTTGTGGCACATCCAGCAGTATAAAGTACAAAGTGCAGATTCTTGATCCAGATGAGGAGCTATGGTGGCTGGTTAGATGGCAATTTAATGGCACTTGGAGGTGCTTACAGGTATAGGTGTCCACAGGGTTGCAGGCTTGATGTTTGTCTGGCCTGGTTGTTAGCTAGGTCTTGGGTGTCTGAGCCGCACTCCCTCACCAGCAGCAGTGTCTGTAAAGCTGTGAATTTGCTGATCACTCTGCTGTCTTGTCTTTCTGGAAGCACTATTCTGGATTCTGAAGATCTTCCTGAAGTGTTGGTCTCATGGGAGAATTGGATATGGTTCCTAGTAATAGGGGCTCAAGTATGTGTGGTGCAGTATAATTACAGCTTCTTCTCCCAATCACTTGAATGGGACAAACAGATGTAATCAGGGGCGTAACTATAGGGGAAGCTGGGGAAGCGGCTGCTTTGGGACCCTGACCCAGAAGGGGCCCATCCAAGAGGAGGAGATGTAATAAAAGATTTTGTCAGGGCCCTTCAACATTATTACACATTGGAATTATATACAGTTGCAGTATAGACAGTGTAGAAAACGGATGGAACAGCTGCCGGGCCTGGTCTGAGAGAGCGATCTTTACTAGCCACAGGAAAGGGGGCGGCATGAAAGGAAGGGGTTGTGAAAAAATTACTGGGGGAGGGGGCCCCATTCAAAAATTTGCTGTGGGGCCCATTCATTTCTAGTTACGCCACTGGATGTAATTACACTGCACCGCCACTACAGCGTAGATGATGTGCAGTTCAACATTGACGAGGACGTAGGGCATGCAAAAACACCATGGCACTTTCTAACAGCGGATCGGTGGGGTCAAACTCCCTGCGAATCTGATATTGATAACCTCTCCTGAGGATAGGTCATCCATATCTGATGCCCGGATTAACCCTTTAACGTAGTGTTCTCCTACGTGCTAGTTATAGCATGAATTACCAATCATATTGATCCAAGTCGATCTGGAGAACCAAGGTGTTAAATAGGAAGGACCTCATTTTCAGTTGCTGCATGTGTTTCGTTTTCTGACGTTCCTAATCGATCACATACACATCTATCTGTTTTTACTGTTTGATGGAGTCATCTAACATATCAACAGTTATTATAAGTTACTATTTTAGCTTCTAAATAATGAGATTTTAATCCCAGAGGTCCCACCATTTTTGCATAAATTCTGGCAGGATTCTGTAATTCAAAGACAAACAAGTGCGCACATGCAGATTCTGGACGGATCTGTCCCCAAATCGCTGCTACTGGTACACTATCTACTGTCACCGCATGCCTGTCTCCATTTCCTTGGCAAGTCATCGTTTCATCTTCTTCTTGTCACCTGATTTCACGGCATGTAGATTTACACGTTCAACCCCAAATTACTCAGATATCCTATTACACCTGAGACGCTTTTCATTTATCCGGGACGTGACGCTGACACTTCGTTATGCAAGCTAGGATCAGATTATATATATTAATGTGCCACAGGCAGGAAATATAAGATCCTTCACGGTTCCACTTGAGATTTATCAAAGCTAATAGCAAGTCATAAATGTCGGGGGTGTTCATGGGGGGAAGATCTCCTCTTTTTGCCGATTTCACATCCTGCATTGGGTTGGCTTGGCTCTTGTTTCCTCTTATACATAGCCATCACTTGGGTGGAATGGGTTCATCTAAGATTGTTACCTATCTTGTTGGCCAAGGTTATATTGCCTGTGAACAAGGGGAGCGCTGTGCAGGTTTGCACCAAAGACCCAAAGTGGACCAGTGCCATGTTGTCTCCATTCTACAGGCCCATATTCAGACAGGCTCATACTTTCTGTCTGTATATGACTTATAGGCAGAGTTGCATAAGTGATTTCTAAATTTTCTGCTTATACTTCTGATTAAAGGGGGTTTCCAAGATTTTTTAACTGATCATCTATCCTTTGCATAGGTCATCAGTATCTGATCAGTGGGGGTCTGACACCTGGGACCCCACCGATCAGCTGTCTGAGAAGGCACCGCTGCTTGCAGTAGCACCGCACCCTTTTTGCAGCTTTTCCTAGGCTAGTGACGTCACGTTCATTGGGTCACGCGCCCTAGGTGCAGATCAGCCCCACTGAAGTGAATAGGGCTGAGCTGCGATACCCAGCACAGCCGCTATCAAAAACGCTGTGCTTGGAGAGAAGGCTGAGGCGCTACTGTGAGCACAGGTGTCTTCTCAAACTGCTGATCGTGGGGGGTCCTGGGTGTCGGACCACCACTGATCAGAGGATAGGTCATCAGTTAAAAAATCCCAGAAAACCCCTTTAAGTTGAACATTTCTCACCTAGCTATGTACCGTAATTTCCATGGACAGATAGCATGTAACTGGACACAAAACTCTGACAGTCAAGGCAGATTCTATTCTGGGCAGATAATTTTCTCATCAGTGCCTGTATTTGTGAGTTATAACCTCCCTTCTGCTTCTCACCTGTCTCATGTGACCAGCAATAAGACTTTCCAAATGACACAGCATCTTATGTGTAGGCAAGAAGGCAGTTTTTTCTGTGTATTCCTATGGGAGCCTCAATGTCTCATAGGAATCAATAAAGAAGTAACTGACTTCCTGTCCTGTGTCAGTTGGAAATCAGAGTGCTGGTGACGTGGCACAGCTGAGGATCAGAAGGGAGGTTATAACTCACAAATATAGTCACTGGTAAGAAGATTACATTCACTACAGATTACATCATGTACCTTTCTAACAGGTCGGAAGAATAAAAACATTTCCGTGAGTTCTTCTTTCTACTGTAATTTTAATTTTTTTGCATTGTGTTACATTCAGTCTCATGATAAACCACTCATAAGACATTAAAATATCCTAATCCGTTTTGGTAATTGACATGCTCAACACTGCTGCATCTGTAGCTTTGGCCTTGCCCTTCAAATGAGATTTGTAGTGCCCAACATCAGATATTAAAGGGGTTATCCCATGAATAAAGTAAAAATCATACATGAACTAGTACCTGATAATCTCTTTCTAACAAAGCTAGAACCTGAGATCTCCCCATTCATTGCTCCAATTTATTTCAGACTGTCAGCTTAGGGGGCGTGCACTTTCTCAGGGTGCGTATTCTGTCTGCTGCAGCTGGTGGCAGTTGAAGGATAGAACTGAGCACGTGCTTCCTTCTCAGTGAGCAGGGCAGAGAAATTTGAAAAAGAGCAAACAGCTCAGTAGCTATAATACATTTTTAATGACATGCAATTACTAAAATATTCAGATCCAAGCGCTGATTTAAAAACTGTAAAAAACTTTTGTGGGACCACCCCTTTAAGGAATCAATTTTCCTAAACTGGATACCTGCCATTGAATGTCCTTATCCAGTTATGTGCCTTGAGGTAGAACTCGAAGCTCCCAGACCTGGACGTTCACCTACCGTGTTTCATTCATCATACGGACTGCGAACTTAAATGGGCCCTGAAAAAAAAAAAACTAAAACTAAAAGTGGCCCTCCAGTTGTCTCTGATTATGAAATGGAGCAGTGGCTTAGGAGGTAAAATGCAGGCCACAGCATTTGAACTCAGGAGAGTATGTGTGTTCCCTGGCGGGTACATGACTACGTGATTCTCATAGCGTTAGGTACCACTCATTATATAGCAGGCCAGCGGCAGAGAGGAGGGCTTGGGCGGCCCCCTGGGATATTTCCCTGTAAGGTCTATGGCCAATCCGCCCCTGATCATACTGGATTTGTGGTTCTCTCAGGCAGCAGAGCCCAGTTACTGCTGCTATCTCTGCGCCCCCTGTAGCTACGCCCCTCTTAAGCCACTGAGATTTCTTGGGACCCTTTTAACATTCTCCTGACATCAGTAGCTGGACTTACTGAAAACCAAGATGCACAAGCATTAAAACCCTAAATGTATCACCCATTCTATATAATGCTTCTGTATAGGAAACATACCGTACTGAGGCTTTAAAAACCCCTATGATAAATTCTCCGCTGTGAAATGCTAAGTGACATCTCATATTATTCTACCGTAGCACATTCATCTGCCTTTAAAATAAATGTCAATATCTAGACAGGTGAGTATTGATGCCTGGAAGAGGCAGGAAACATTAGGCTCTCGCTAGACAAACAATTATTTGGGAATATCAAAGTCAGGTGCCTTTAGACATTACACACCAAGGTTATAGAGATAATGAAACGTCACCGAGATTCTGCCAAGAGTGATAGGGCGGTCTGCAGCTGGGGACACGGATCCATTCCCAATGTGCTGAGCTTGGAGGATCACAGGGTTATAATTCTTCTGAAATTAACCTGTCCTCAGCGAGGGAGAGAACGCAGGGCCCGGCACAGCATTAACACAAATAGATATCACCGCAGCCGAGAAAGACTTATCAGTAAATTGGAAATCAAATGGCCAGATAACTTTTCACCCGCCAACCTACTAAGATCTAACGTGGGAAATATTTCACTAGGTAATGGGATTCTAATTAAAAAGTAGTAAACGGGTCATCACAATTAGAATTGATGAAATGGTACAAACAGATAGGAAGGTTGTCACTATATTCCCTGTGGGTGCTCATGGCTCTTATCCACACATGCGTATACATATTATACAGATATTATCCTCCTATGTAATATAAGGGATATTGGGAAACATTTTAAAAAAGTGGTACGCCACTACGGGGGTACAAAAGTCCAAATCTGCATTTTGCACAAAACTAGGCTGAGGCCAGGGTGTAGCTAAAGGCTCATGGGCCCTGGTGCAAGAGTTCAGCTTGGGCCCCCTTTCCCTCAGTGCTTTGTGGCCAGGGGCAGGGAAACACATAGCCTTTGTGCTGCCTGAGGCAGAAATTAAAATGCCCCCCCGTGCCCCCCCGTGCCAAATTCTTGACCTAACCTCTTTCCTCCAGCTAGAGGTGTAAAGTGACCATGCACTTCCTATAATACTGGTGTCTTCTTATGTGGCACAAGGGTCTTTGGGCCCCCTCAGGCTTCTGGGCCCGGCAGCGACTGCTATCTCTGCACCCCCATAGCTACGCCCCTGGCTGAGGTCATCTACCAGTCGCAAAGGCGAGTTTTGTACAAGCCAAAACTTCAAGGGTTTGCCAAGGATTGGAAAGACATGATGGCGTTCTTCTAAAAACAGAGCCATACTTCTCTACAGGTTGAGAGTGATATTGTAGTGTAGCCCCTTTCAGTTCAATGGGGCCAAACTGCAATACCACGTATAACCCATTCACAGGTGTGACACTGTTTCTTGAAGAAAGCTGCCATGTTTTTTTTTAAAGCGATTCTCCAGGATTTAAAACTGATGACCTTTCCTTTGACTAGGTTATCAGTATCTGATCTGTGGGGGGTTCGACACCCAGGACCCCCACTGATCAGCTGTTTGAGAAGGCTCTGGTGCTTGCAGTAGAGCCACCTCTAGCTTTTCCTAGGCCATGTGACATCATGTTTCTCTGTCACATGGCCTAGGCCTGTGTTGGCTGTACTCCGGCACTCCAGCTGTTCTCAGAACTCCATAGAAATTAAAGGAGCATGCTGGGAGTCGTAGTATTACCACAGCTGGAGTGCCAGAGGTTAGCCGTCACAGGCCTAGGCGCAGCTTTGCCCTGTTGAAGTTAGGCTGTGATACAAAGCACAGCCACTATAGAATGTATGGCTCTGTGCTTGGTGAGCTGAGAGAAAGCCCTGGCATTACCGCGAGTGACGGTGACTTTTCAAACAGTTGATTGGTGGGGGTCCCGGGTGTCAGACCACCATCGATCAGATACTGATGGTAGGTCATCAGTTAAAAAATCCTGGAAAACCCCTTTAAGAGTAAAAAGAAGTAAAAATTTGCCCTGAACCTTATCTACCAATATTCTTCTTTCAGAATGTTCTAAACTGCATGCAAGCTTAAAATTTGACCGAAATGACTTAACCATGAAAATTCTGTTTAATCAAAGCAAAAGTTACTATGACACAGCACTTGTAAAGCCCACACTTAGGGAATTTGTGGCTGATTATAATAATATGCTACAAATGTAATAACAGGAATAATTTACTGAGAGAAAATGTTAAGCATCTCAGCCAAACACCACCGATGCCACGGATGGTCACCATTGCTTGGATAGTTCGCATTATTTGTGGCCAGGTAAAAATGATGCTGGGGAACGTAATGTTTTTGACATCCTATTGGTGCTATTCCATGTATATGTTCCTTGGAAAGCAACAGTTAGATATCCGCAGACTGTCTCGTGTGGTGGAGAACTATCTTACAGTATGTTGTACCACACACGCACTGCTGAGGTGGCAGATTTAGTTGCTAAAGCCCAGAATAACCTCTGATCCAAACCAACCACAATATCTAAACATATCTCGTAGCATTTGCCAAAAATATCTATTCTTGAGGTCAGGTAGGTTCATAGAAGAGACGCCAGCCCCTACTCAGTGGTCACACCATGACATGTCATAAATGGGAAAGTTGTTGCTTGTTTCCCTCTCTCTTCACAGAGCCCATCATGACTTGGGTCAGTTCCCCGTCCTTTCCTGGTTAAATTGTAGTAATGTTGGGTGGGATAAGCCCAACTAAAACTGGGAACCTAATTGTCGGCCGGCCTCATGGGACACCGACTGCCTTTATTGTATGTGTACACTCTTGCTAGGTGTCACTGAAATGTACTTGAATGGTCATCACCAAATAACCCCTTATACAGAAACTAGTCCTGTTATATTTTTGCTGTTTATAGATATAATAGTACATTATTAGCTCTCACTGCAAGCCAGATATAATATGTCCTACATGTATGTGTACTCTATTCACTTTCTCCCCAGAATATCTCTAGTCTGGAGAAAGATGTGTCCTGAGACGACTATAGACACCCTACCCACATCTTGAATTTAATGTCTTGGATGAGTCAATCAAGGTGAGAGGACATTGAAGAGATAAAGCACACCAGTCAGTCCTCATAAACAATAACTAGACTACAGCGGTATGTCCCTAAAATATGTATATAAAAGTTTATTACATGAAAACAACATAAATCAGTTGGTTCCAGGAAGGAGACTACGCTGAAGTGATGGATTAGCACTTTATTCATTATTGCACACCTGTTACCAATACTTCTTTCTGCTTTAATCCTCTAACTTCTTCATCACTTAAACTTCTGCACGACCTTATTTGTGGGACATACCGTACAAGCCCAACAATACAAAGTGTTCTGTACGAAGAGACCCCTGTCATTGCACCGAAGAATGGGTCTCTTGGAATACAACAGATTTTCTCAACTTGGCTGAGAAAGTCTGGATTGTCCACTTTACAAAACCAATTTCCATAAACCCAGTTAGGTGATTAGGATCCCCAGGATCCTCATTTCTTGATCATAGTGTAGAGTGGTTACTAAGAGGGTGTCTTACTCTGGAGAACCTGTCCTGCCCTTCATTACCCAAACAGACCTATCATGTGAATGGGCACTGTGTAATGCCTAATTTCTCCTGTGGTGGCGCTGCTGGGAATTTAGTCACTAACAGGTTCCCGCACAGATTACAGCTGATCTCTGAGAGCGGGAGTTTTTTTTTTCTATTGTCAAGGGACTTATCTAACATAGAAAGCAGAGAACCCCTTTAAAATGGCCATATCTATAATTGACTTCTGGGTCACATTCTTGCAGCAGGACAGACTACATCCTATATTAGTACAACAACACACTATCTTCTTTCATAATGGTGTTTCTGTGTCTTGACTGTTTATACCCTGTTTATGCTTGCATCTATTATTACAGTGCATTATTTTCTGTGACTTTATAAATGTAGCCATGTACATCCGTGCATTTAATATCATATCGTGCAGGATGTTTTACAAATATATTTTTTTCTGTGATTTGCTTGACTTGTCTTGAAGGAGTGGCACCTTCATGTGTGAATGCGCTCCTACCCTGGGAGTGATATTCATGTGCACTTTTGCCCCCTATCTAATAGGCGACCTTCATTAAGGTGGTACATATAGGTGTGTGTGTCCCTCCTCTTACCGGTTGCTGATGCACATGGAGATAACAAGGGGCAGCACACCATATGTGCGGGGTCTGTGCTCCTTAATTTAAATGCACAACAGCATGGATAGGTTAGCATAGGACCCGCCTGAACTGAGACCACCTTGTCGCTTCGTAGGTGGGCTTAGATGTATTTTGATTAAAATCTATTGACCAAGTGTCTCAGATTTTATCAATAGAGTGAGGGCTTAGTCCGTATGTTATGCTTGCATCTATTATTATAGTGACTTTGTAAATGTAGCCATATACATCCGCGCATTTAATATAATATCGTGCAGGATGGTTTATATATATATATATATATATATTTTTTTTTTTCTGTGATTTACTGTTTATACCCTAGAATAATAGCAGTAGAGAGATTGATCTGATGTTTATGATAATGTCTGTAAAGCTCTGTACAATCTCTGGATCTGGCGTAGCCGGATAGTTCTGCGTGTCTGCGTCCCATATATGCTGATATTCCGCCAGACAAAAACCGTTGAGTGCAGCAATTTTTGTCTGGCTGAATCCTGGCTGACGTGCTGGGGAGCGTCCAGATGCCCACCTCATCCCATTATAGTCAAGGGGTCCAGCGGGCAGGTGACACTATCTGGCTATGCCAGATCCAGAGAGCTCTGGCAAGGTTTAAGAACAGATTTCTTTGATGCATTTGTGAAAGTCGCCTAATATTGGAGGACTTTTTGGCAGGATGCAGACTTCTTGCTCAAGTGTCCATTCTAATATCATTCGGGAGGGATGGAATATAAAGGCTATTTAAAAAAAATCATGAACCTAGAATGTGTGGGTAGTGTGATGATCCATTTACATCTTCCAGTGGAGTCCCAACAGACTGAGAATTTCAGGCTAGCACGCACTTGTACAACCAGGTAAGACAATTTTTGACATCTTGACAAAAATGGTCTACTTTTCTCTAGACTAGAACTTCGTGGCCACTTTACAAGAAGTGGGAGTAGCCAGTGCTATTAGGCCTGCTTGACTGGAGTAATTTAGTACCCCAAAACAGAGTCATTGTTGGCTTTTATAGACTGTCATTACATAGCTGATGTCCTCCCTTCAAGAGTATGAAAAGCAGTGGGAACGGCAAGAACTATTTGGCCTACTTCAGGACTATTGTCCCTTGTTTACAGACTCAGCAGGTCGTAATTACACCCTCACCAAATTATCTTGTTAAACACTAGGATTAAGGTGTCAGTCACTTCTTAGACATTTGATTATTCCACGTCTTCCTCTTGCAGTTTGTACACAGGATTAGAGTAAACCTGAGTGAGCGTGTGCTCAGTACTTAGGAGAAGAGAAGAGATGAAAGGCCAAGCTGAGGGAATGAACGCCATAAACCTGTGGGATTTATGGAACAGAAGAGAGAGACAGGAGCACAAACTTTTATGACAGTTAAAGTTTCAGCCTTTTAATCTATGATGAGAACTACAACAAAGACTATATTGTGCTACGTGTCTGTTCTTTCCTACATTTATGAAGCCAAGGAAGTCTGAAGACTTAGGTGTGAAGCTATGAAGTGGTTTACAAACACCTTGTAACATCTTCTTTTCTGTCTTACTGCGTGTTACTGGTAAAAACATTCCAGAAGTGGAAACAAACGTCCACACCGTGGTTATTTTACATGGTGGTTGTTATATGGAGAGTTCTCATCTCATTTATGTGTTATTTTTATAATATACTGTATAAAATAAACATTTACAAGAATAGGTGCACTGCTGTGGTGGATGCAATCAACAAAATCTGACTAAACCCTTACACTGATGTTAAAATGAGACTTTAGCCAATATATCCTTATATGAAGGACATACCGGAGCCCGCGCACTCCGTAAAGGTATCTCAAGTGGCACAGGACCTAACGCTAACCTACCTGTGCCGTATGGGCAGTTCTACTGGCCAGTGGGTGAATTACAGAAGCGTAAGGTCCGACTCACAGCAAACGGCTCCCAGTTGCCTCCAGTGTGAAACCACACATACAATAGGAGGAGGCTGTGAGTCCGACCCAAGGCTGACTAATATGACGCAGGCCTCACAGGTGCACCAAATGTTGCCTATAGGTCGAAATCAAGGCACATTCGAATTTGGAGTTTATACAACTCCAGGCATACATATACAAACTACATGACAAAATAACGTGGTCTCAAGAAGCAGGAAATGCTTAACCCCATATGCAGTTGTGCATCTATACCCAGGGGAGCAAATCCTGCACATGGCGATCCCCAGCAAAACATGCATGCAATGGAGGATGCCTGCAGCAGACCACAAGTGCCACAAAGACATCCCACTGGCCCCTTGTACTGCCCATATGGCAAAGGTAGGTTAGCGTTAGGTCCCATGCCACTTGAGATACCTTGACGGGGTGCGCGGGCTTCAGTATGTCCTTCATATAAGGATATATTGGCTAAAGTCTCATGTTGACAACAGTGTGAGGGTTTAGTCAGATTTTAGTTGATTGCATCGACCACAGTAGTGCACCTATTCTTGTTAATGTTTATTTCATATAGTCAATTACATCCACACATTTTGCTATCTGGTGTAGGATGTCTTTGTGGCACTTGTGGTCCACTGCGGGCATCCTCCATTTCTGGGGATCGCCATTAGCAATGTACCACATGTGCAGGATTTGCTCCCCCGGATATAGATGCACAACTGCATATGGGGTTGAGCATTATTTTGTCATGTAGTTTGTGATGAACTGTATAGACTTATAGCGGGATAGTTACAGGAATTTTCCATGCAATGTGACAGTAAGATCATAATGTGGCTTTTCTTCAAATAAGAAAGTTGTATGCCATGTGCGTCCAAGCGAGTAAAGACAGGTGGGGGATACATTCTAAAGAAGTGTGTGGAAGCTCTGCTTCTGGATAAACCTATTCATTTCAATGCAAAAGAGGGATCTAAGAAGCCTGTGAATGGTGAATGACAAGGGTTTGGTGTCCTGTGAAGGCTTTGTGTGCTCCAATGATCACAGTGGCTCACTTGTATTGAGGATGGGTTTAGTTTTGTTGGTTTTATTCATCAGTCTCCATTATAAAACTACAACTCCCAGCAAGCCCTTCTGTTTTCAGGTCATACTGGTAGTAACTAGGAAGTTAGGTATGTAGGGTTCACAGGAATGCATTGCCCTGAACATTGCAGTTACAAAGCATTCGGAGAGTCTTCAGACCCACTTTTTTCACATTTTATTATCTTGCGGTCTTGTGCTAAAATAATTGAAAAAAATCTGATTTTACCCATCATTCTGCACTATATAGCCTATAATGACAAAGCGAAAACAGTATTTTCGAAAAAAAAAAAAAAAGAAAAACTAAAATTTGGCATAGCCATAAGAATTCAGACCCTTTGCGATGACACATGAAAGTTAACTCTGGAGTTCATCTGTGGTAAATTCAGTTGACTGGACATGATTTGGAAAGACACAGCTCTGTCTATATAAGGTCTCACAGCTGACAATGTATATCAGAGAACCAAGCCACAAGCAGCAAGGAACTGCCTGTAGAGCTCAGAAACATGATAGGGTGAAGGCACAGATCTATAGAAGGGTACAAAATTCTTCTGCGCTGAAAGTTTGCAGGAGCACAGTGGCCTCCATAATTCTTAAATGGAAGATGTTTGGAACAACCAGGACTCTTCCTAGAGCTTTCTGTCCCACCAAACGAAGCAATCAGTGGAGAAGGCCTTGGTAGCAGAGGTGAACAAAGACCGAATAGTCATTCTGGCTGAGCAGCAGAAATCCTGTATGCAGATTGGAGAATCTTCCAGAAGGTCAACTATCACTGCAGTACTCCACCGATCTGGGCTTTATGGCAGAGTCTCCAGAAAGAAGCCTCTCCTCAGTAGCAGACACATGAAAGCCTGTCTGAAGTTTGCAAAAAAGCACCTAAGACTCTAAAACTGTGAGATCCTCTGGTCTGATGAAACCGAGATTGAACTTTTGGCTTTAAATTGTAGGCGTCATATCTGGAGGGAACCAGGCATTGCTCATATCCTGCCCGACATCACCACTTAGTGAAGCGTGGTGGTGGCAGGATCTGGGAGTTTTGGAGCAAAGTACAGAGATATTCTTAGTGAATACCTGATCCAGAGTGGTCAGAGGCCCTAATTAAACTGATAAGACCTCTCTGTTTAAGCCGGTCTGCATTGTTAATGGGCATGCAGTATTTCAGGGTCCGCGCTCTTATTAATAATTATAGATGAGCGAACTTTAAAAAAAAGTTCGGCGTTCGGGTTGTGGTAACTCGCGCATTCCGTTATGGATTCCCCTACCGCAGACTATCGCCGCATATGGAATCCATAAGGGGCGGCTTCCACCAACCCGAACTGTTGAACAGCCGAAGGACCTGGGGTGACGTCACCGTCATGTGATCAGTGCAGGGGGCGTGATCAAATCCAGTGCTGAGCCACGCCCCCTGCACTGATCACATGACGGTGACGTCACCCCAGGTCCTTCGGCTGTTCAACAGTTCGGGTTGGTGGAAGCCGCCCCTTATGGATTCCATATGCGGCGATAGTCTGCGGTAGTGGAATCCATAACGGGACGCGCGAGTTACCACAACCCGAACGCCGAACTTTTTTTTAAAGTTCGCTCATCTCTATTATTAATGCAGACCGTCTAAACAGTCTGGTCTCATTATTTTAATTAGCACTCGGTTCGGCCATATGGTTCTTGATCGCCATGTCCCAAATACCATATGGCCACGCCGTGTGGTCATACCCTTATGTGATTGAGACCTTTCAGGCACCAGTACCCTATAGTCATGCCGCTGTCTATTGCCTGCAAGCCTTTTTCTGATGGTATGGGAGATACAGTCATTTCCTTTTGTATCTGGAGGTAACGTCATTTAGTATTGGTGTGATGGCATGTTGGGTTTGGTGATTTATGGAGCCCGTACGATGACTGTAACATATTGCCTTTTAGGCTGGTGAGTTATGAGTGACCTTATGTTAGGAATCCTTTGTTCCACTATGTCTTGCTGACATTAGACTCTGTCAGCCCATTATATAGCACACAATATATACTGATTGCTCTGCTGATGGTGTATTCAGTCCATCAAGTCCCTAGTCCACATTTAGGGGGGGACACACACTAATTTGAGATCAGGATAATAAGCATGTGATCCAGTTTCTGCTTGTGTTATGCAATTCTACACGGAACATGCTCATGCTATTAATCAACCACATATGTCATATTTAGGATTTTTCCCTGCTGGTAATGACATGAGGAATCAGACAGGGACAATGTGAAAAATAGGTGTCGTCATATCGAGGAAAGGCCATTCATCACTTCTGCTTTTAATCAAACAGAAGTATAGTGTAGATTTTATATTTCAGGTATTGTAGAAAATGTTCTGTATACTGTAATCACATAACAAGAAGCTACTGGGTCTTGATGTAAAATCTATCGCAGGGTCCCCCAACAATTACTTGTCATATACAGGACTGCTGTGCTCTTAAAGAGGTATTCCCATCTGGGCCATTGATGGCATATTGGTAGAATATGGTATCACAGTTCAATAGGTGTTGGTACCATGTCTGGGGCCTGCTCCTATCTCCAGAATGGGACCCCCGAATTGAACAGAGCACACATGCAGCCACTCTACAGTCACCGCTATGGGAGTATAGTAAATAGCCAAACACTGTCTGATAACTGTGAATGGAGAGGTGGATGCGTTGCACAGTGCCCTCTCCATTCATTGCTATGGGACTTCTGAAAATAGCTGAGCTTGAGCTTCACTTCGGAGGTCTTGTTCTGTAGATAGGAGTGGGTCCCAGAGGTGGGACCCGCAAATTTTTGACATTGATGGCATATCCTAACATTATAAGAAGGGGTACAAAAGAAAAAACAGAGGCTGAGTAGTTGCGTGGATACAGAAATACCCTGGACTATAGGCGCCAGAGGGTAAAGTGATATATAATGTGTATGGTTATGTTATAATAGGTAATCAGTAAGATAAGTTCTATCAGAACAGTAGAGTCGTGAGGGAAGGCAGCACAGGTGTTAAGGGAGATGAAAAAAAGAATTCAAGCCCTTAAAAGCAATAGTGGAAAGGAGTGGCCAGTTACCGGTGGTGAGCCGGGTACAAGGTCCAAAAAAAGTACACACCAATGGAGGCGCCAATCCCAGGAAAGCAAGAGATGTGCTGGAGGTAGTGGAGGGAGTGAGCCCTTTTACTCTAAAAAGATAGCACGTGTTAGGGTATTACCACGTTCCACCTATATGGAGAAGTGGAAAAGACCCCAGGTGAGCAGTCTACACTGAATAGCTCAGATGGACAGTTTAGGTTGTCTTTAGAGACGGTTAGTGGTGACTGTACTCACTTCACAGGGGGGTGGACACAGGATAAAGCTCAAGACACCTGTGTCCTACTTCCCCCCTGGCCAGGATCGCGTATCTGATGTAGCAAATCAACGGCAGCCAATCACTGTAGGCTTCTGGTCAAAAAGATTTATTAGGTAAACAACTGGCCCAACGTGTTTCGGAGGTGCAGTATCCTCCTTCTTTAGGGGTCTTTGTTCAGGGTCCACCGGATGTAAGGGGAGTGTTCCTCCTCCGAAACGCGTTAGGCCAGTTGTTTACCTAATAAATCTTTTTGACCAGAAGCCTACAGTGATTGGCTGCCGTTGATTTGCTCCATCAGATACGCGATCCTGGCCAGGGGGGAAGTAGGACACAGGTGTCTTGAGCTTTATCCTGTCTCCACCCCCCTGTGAAGTGAGTACAGTCACCACTAACCGTCTCTAAAGACAACCTAAACTGTCCATCTGAGCTATCCAGTGTAGACTGCTCACCTGGGGTCTTTTCCACTTCTCCATATAGGAGGAACGTGGTAATACCCTAACACGTGCTATCTTTATAGAGTGAAAGGGCTCAGTCCTCTACTACCTCTAGCACATCTCTTGCTTTCCTGGGATTGGCGCCTCCATTGGTGTGTACTTTTTTTGGACCTTGTACCCGGCTCACCACCGGTACCTGGCCACTCCTTTCCACTGTATCCTAACATTATACCATCCATGTCCCAGATGGGCCACACACTTTACCCCTTTCAGGACCAGGCGATATTCCGTTTTGTTTCACTCCCAGCCTTCCCAAAGCTCAAACTTTTCTATTCACATAGCTGAATGAGAGCTTGGTTTTTGCAGGACAAGTTGTACTTTCTAATGACACCATTCCTACATTTTTTCCACTTCTTTTAATAAGCCTGTCAGGAAACAGAGAAAAAGGAACCTGTGGAGAGTGGGTGCTCAGTCTTGGATAGTCCCATACCCATTGCTGTTAGGTGGTAAGACCCTGTGTGGGAGTAAGGAACTGCATTATCAGCAAACAAGGTAGTGGAGAAATGGCCTATATGGTGTGGAGGGGAAAAAAACATCAGGTCCTTCTGCCATGTAAGTCAAAACCTGCCACCATAGTCATGGAGCTCCCTTCTCTGCTACGTTTGCAGCTGCCCAATGGGATTCCTGGTAGGACATGCAGAAAAATATCAGCCCCATGATTACTAACAGAGTTTCAGGACCAACAATGTTCTAAAGAACAGATTTTACATTGCTCAAGGCATTCAACAATCTAGCCACATTACCAGGAGCGATGAAGTCACTACGGACGCACCCATAGCTGTGTTTTTTACACCCAGCGCTCCGTCAGTGCTCGTCTTCTAATTGCTTTCTCTTCGAACATCAAAGCACCACATGTAGACAATCATCTTAAAAATATCCCAATCCCAAAAATCCCAATTATTATTTTTTTATAAGTAAATCATATATCCACAGATTTGCTCTCCATCAATGTGGTACATACAAAAGTAGATTTTATTACATGGTTTTTGATTAGATAAATCTGCAGTTGTATATTTCTCTTCTATAGTAGACCGTGAGATGGTCTCCATTCATGAACTACAAGCCGCAGTCATACACGTAATCTTATAATTGGACCTTACATCATTCCAGCATTAATGTAATACAATCTAATAATCGCTTGAAAATGAAATATGATCATTGTTGGGCATGTCTGTAATGTGCCTGAAAAATGACTACGGTATTCGATGGTCATTTTCCAGTCAGGGTCTAGTAGAAATTGATTAGGCCTCAGTGTATTTAGTTTGGTGATCCATCTGTGACCAGATTAGAAGGCAGGGAGTGACTTTTTCTCATCAGACACTTGTAGAAGAGCATGGTTTAGATTGGAGACCCCAGTGGATATCTCTAATGTTCTCTATGGGATAGGTACACCATTTTAAAGATTATATACAGTGTTAGGGCTCATGCACATGACCATATTTTCTTTCCGTGTCCGTTACAACTTTTTTTTGCAGCCATATGCGGAACCATACACTTCAGTGGGTCCACAAAAAAAAAAACAAAACGGAAATAGTGTGCATTCCGTGTCTGTATGTCCACAAGTCTGTTCTCCAAAAAAATAGAACATGTCCTATTCTTGTCTGTTCTACAGTGAAGGACAGGCATTGTTACAATGGATCTGCAAAAAAAAAAAAAAAACAGATGCAACACGGATGTCATCCGTTTTTTTTTTTGTGGAGCAGAAAATACATATGGTCGTGTGCATGAACCCTTAAACTACATAAAAACGAGAATAACTTTGTAGATACATTACATTTTCTATTAATGTTGAGTTATAATCTATATTAAATCCTAGGACAGCACCAACAATTCTGCTTGTCAGGGGTGGACTGGGAACTTAAAGTGGTCCTAGAAAACACCTCAAAGAGGCCCCATGTTGTAGGCAGGTCCAAACTGACAAGGCGTGGCACCTGAAATAGGTGAGGGCAACACAAGTAGGTGGGACCAACAATACCGTAGTGCAGCACAAAATACTGCCCCAGCAGAACCAAAGACCATAGTGCAGCACAAATATACTGCCCCAGCAGAACCAAAGACCGCAGTGCTGCACAAAAATACTGCCCCAGCAGAACCAAAGACCGCAGTGCAGCAATAAATACTGCCCCAGCAGAACCAAAGAACGCAGTGCAGCAAAAAATACTGCCACAGCAGAACCAAAGACTATAGTACAGCACAAAATACTGCCCCAGCAGAACCAAAGACCGCAGTGCTGCACAAAAATACTGCCCCAGCAGAACCAAAGACCGCAGTGCAGCAATAAATACTGCCCCAGCAGAACCAAAGACCGCAGTGCAGCAAAAAATACTGCCCCAGCAGAACCAAAGATCATGGGGCAGCACAAAAATACTGCCCCAGCAGAACCAAAGACCACAGTGCAGCACAAAATTACTGCCCCAACAGAACCAAAGATCATAGTGCAGCACAAAAATACTGCCCCAGCAGAACCAAAGACCATAGTGCAGCACAAAAATACTGCCCCAGCAGAACCAAAGATCATAGTGCAGAACGAAAATACTGCCCCAGCAGAGCCAAAGACTACAGTACAGCACAAAATACTGCTACCCCGCTGCAGTATTCAACTGTATCACAGTCCTGAGGATGGCAATACCACTGAATTCAGGAGGTCACCTGTGACTGCCAGCCAACTGCCTAAGTACTTGATGCTCCTACTGAGGTCATGAGATCATTATGTATCCAGCTGGTAGCCATGAGGAGGGCTCGGTGGCCCCCTGGGCATCGTCCCACTGGGAAATGTTCCTTTAGGGTCTATGACCAGTCCACCTCGGCTGCTGGTCATCATTGGAAACAGACAGGAAGCTTGTCACGTAACACGCCCCTAATTAACCGAGCTCCTATAATGCAATATAGTCATATGTCTTACATCAGTTTACTGTGCCGTGCTAGGAAGAATGCTGGAAGAATTCAAGCCTGAAGAAATGGGAATTTATGTTAATTAATTAATTTAATGTACTGTGTAAAGTGCGAATTGGTGTCGAAAGGTGGACGTACCGTTTAAGGAGGACCTGCCGGCACTATGAATGTGATAGGCAGTAAGAGTATAAGAATTGGTTCCCCTCTGAAGACACGTTTATTGACTTAAACCCGGGCACAAGGAGGTCTCAGGCATGAAATCCTAGTTGTGTGAAAGCACGTAAAGACCATTTGGCCCATCTCGTCTAACAAGCGCCGGCCTGAAGCTTTATTTTATAAGCAAACAGAAAGTGAATTTGTTTTCCAGCTGTTTGTACAGCAATCTTCCTCCTAATCTGAGCAGCCAGTACTCCGCACTCATTATTTTGCAACAGGTTATGTCAGGTTCTATCTAGACAGAAACTTTAGTGTTTAACCTTTTTCATCCTGGACACAAACCTCAAGCTGAGGATCATCTTTGAGACCCATGGGCCATGCTGTATAAAGCTCATTTAAAGGGCTAATTCAGATTTCAATTACATTCAGGCCCCTGTACAACCTCTGAGTCTTGCGTAAACAACAACTTTTCCCTTATCCACAGGACAGACGGGGGTCCCAGCGATCACTAGAACAGGGGCCCATGTTTCTCCGTTTGAATGGAGAGGCAGATGCTTGCTATGTGACTGCTGGAAATAGCTGAGCACTTGTACTTGGCTATCTCCGGCAACCCCATACAGCTGAATCTAGCGATGGATATGCCTGAGTGTCTCCTACTCCAACCGAGAACCCAGACCTCTGTTTTAGTGATCGGCCCCTAGCAGTCAGACCCCTGCCAATCAGACACTTATCCCTTATCCTGTGGACAAGAGATAAGTTGTCTTGGAGCAACTCATAAGCGACTGCTTCCAAGTTCTATACATGTAAGGATCAGGCATGTTGTATTTCAACATGTCTGATCCTTTTATTCTCAGACATTGGCAGAGGTCAGAACACTTGCCAAGCCAATTGTGCATGTACACAGTGGAGGGTGGAACTGTCACCACTGATTTAGACAGTCTGAGAGTATGTAGGGACACAACTCATTGACATGGGGAGTGATAATACCTAGTTTTCAACATATTAATATATTTCCAGGAGGAAAAACTGAGCAACAGCACAATGCAAAGTTCTAAGAAAAGATTCTCCAGAAATGTCATTTCATGGGGAATACAACCGATTGAGACTCTAACCAAGAGTTTGCTACAAAGCCAAATCTCCTAAATTAAGTGGTGACCCACGTCTGTTCCCATATTGCTGCATAGTATGTTCAGAATGTATCGCACCCAAAGGGTCCTTTTCACACTTGTCTTTTGTAACTGTCCTTTAAATATTACTTATGCTGTAGGCACAGGCGCACCAGTGACGTGAATAGCTAAAATGCCTTAAACTCAAGCCTCGTGCAAATTCCAAAAAATGTCATTATTTACGAGAGATCCTCCTTTGCTGGCTTGAATAATTTTTTCATCACATTATACGCTGCTCGTTTTCATGGTTACGACCACCCTGCAATCCAGCAATGGTGGTCGTGCCTGCACACTATAGGAGAAAGTAATGGCCTATGTGCACTGTTACGGCCACCAGAGAGGCCAGAGCTTTTTCCTATAGTGTCCAAGCACGACCACCGCTGCTGGATTACAAGGTGGTCATAACTCTTGGATACAGGCAGTGTATAAATAAATAAAAGTATATGGAAAAATGAATCACGCCAGCAAAGCAGACAATATGGACAATCACGATACATGAGTGCCTTGTATTAACTTTGTCGACATGATAAATGCCATTTACTGAGGTGAGGCAACCCCTTTAATGTGAATTTTTGTTTCTTGAACCGGAGGGTCGTTTTAGGCCCCTTTACACGGGCTAATTATTGGGGACAAGTGTTCACATAAACAGTAGTTCCTGATAATTAGCATGTGTAAATGAGCTGCCAGTCACCCGTACGCTTTTTCATCGGTTGAAGGCATCCTTGATGTGGACACCAAAATTATATTTTCTGGGCAGTAGATCATGCTGTCTAAAACAACCTTCTGGTTCAAGAAAAAAAAATAAATACACTAGCTGGGGAACGAACAGAACATTTACCTGGTGACCTCCTTTTCAGTTGCAGATTCTCTAATTCTCGAGCTCCTCTTCTGTCATTCAAGATGGCTGCACTGCTTCTCAAACTACCTGATGCATACTATGCATTTGGTAGCCCAAAACACTTCTTACTTGTCCCACCTGCTCTTGGAGTGGCCAGCACTGTTCACGTGAGCAGTGTTGACCAGTCGAAGGGCTGCAGAAAGTGTCTTCCAAAGGCACAGTAAGCATCCAGCAGTGCCGCCATCTTGGATGGTAAAAGAAGAGGCCGGGAACTGATGGATCGGCAACTAAAAAAATGAAAAGGATGGCGCCAGTTCTCCAGTTCGTTCTCCAGTTATTTTGTGGTCACTGTAAGGTCTTGTGCACACAATTAGATTACTGCTCCATCTTGTACAGAATCTCAATAAGACACTCATAGAAGTATGTAGGAGATTTTTATTTCCATATGGATCCAACAACAGAAAAAAACAAAACAAAAAAAAACAGCCAGCTCCATTGCATGCCACATAATGGAGGTATTTTTTCCTGGTACGTGACCGCCGGAGACTGAAGTGTCACTGCACAGGCCTAACAGTCTCTGCTGGAAATGTCTTTAATGGCCGCAGTTTACTAACTAGAAGAAATCCTGATATATAGCCATAGTCCTGTAGTTTACAAGCACTCTGTGGACGATCGGAAAATGTCACTTACCCAAGTAATCCCTAGGTTTAGGTAACCTCTGGCTTTCCAGCTGTTGCTCAATGAGGACTCCCAGCATGCCCTGCTCCTCGGGACTATCAGTGCGTGCCACAACTTTATTTCAGTCACAGCTGGAGCTACACGTGGCCTAAAAAAAAAGTTTGCGGTTTACGAGTATTAAAATATCGGTGGTGATTTTAATTGACTTTTCTTGCTTTTGGTTTTAATTGAGGTTCATGCCTTGTGAGCACTTAGAGCCGCGCTTTGTACATACTGTGCAGCGGCGGAGGAGAATTTATTGCAAGCAAACATACAGTAGGGCAGGTTCTACACCTCCTGGAGAGGATATAAAAAGTCTAAGAGTACATCTGTCAGTCAGAGCTTTAAAGATTTCATAGCTGGAGAAGTACAGAGGAGCAAGGGTGGGGGCCTGAGGAGCTCGCTTTGAACTGGTGCCATGAGGTGCACAATTAAATACCTATCTGCCTATGACATAAATCAGCCGCTATCCGACTTGTCACATCAAACAAACCATTATGAGTCCTTTACACGCCCACATCATTAATCTTCCAGCGCACCCGCTCGCCCTGACAGCCCAAAAGTAAAAAAAAAAAAAAAACACCTCTGCTGTAAAAACAAACCCTTTGCTGGAATAAAGGCGCCTGGAGCCGGGTAGCGTGGCACTAGGAGCGGCACGCTGGCACCGAACCGGTTAAAAGTACCCCTTTGGGGGGAGAGTGTTGAAGGGTTAATTGATAGCATGAAAGCATTATGCTCATAGCAGCCTGAGAGGGTAATGGAAATCCTTAACAATGTAACCTGTTCTACCATTCTTAGCAGCTGATTTATGACTTGAAGTGTCTATTCTCTTATGAACGTCGACAGCCATTTAGCTGAATACATTATGTCTGACATGTTATGGCAGATTTACTAAGAAGCCTTAAGCTAGGTGCATTTTGATGCAATGGCGGATACTTCATGCTGTCAGTGTGAATGGGCCCAGAAGTTGCTATTATTCTTTGTTGTTATGGTACTTTCCTTAGATATATCAGTGCAGATCTTCACGGTTCATGTGACATAAGAACTTCTGGATCAGACCAGGGTTTGGGCGCACAATCCATTTCCTCACTTGGGTACTGTGACGCCCTAAAGGCTTCCATTGGGTAGAACATATAGTAACATACATAGCAACATAGTATATAAGGCCGAAAAAAGGCATTTGTCCGTCCAGTTCGGCCTGTTATCTTGTAAGTTGATCCAGAAGAAGGCAAAAAAAAAACTGTGAGGTAGAGGCCAATTTTCCCCACTTAAGGGAAAAAAATTCCTTCCTGACTCCAATCGGGCAATCAGAATAACTCCCTGGATCAACGACCCCTCTCTAGTAGCTTTATAGCAAAACTGCTCCACATTGCCACCCTATAGAGCTGTGCTATAATGCCACGGACAAGTGTGACTCTGTTTCTGCAAGAAAGCAGCCATGTTTTTTTCTAAACTCGTATATAACCCCTTTAAAAGGGGTTTTCTGAGATTTTCATTCAGATTTTTATTCTGATGATCATCAGTATCTGATCGGTGGGGTCGGAGCCCCGGGACCCCCCACCGATTAGCTGTTTGAGAAGTTGTAATTTCAGTGCACATCCGCTGCACTGGAGACGATGCACAGATAATTTTGAAGAGAAAGCAGTGCTCGCACAAGAGCCTCTACCTCTTAAAACAGGTAATTGGCGGGGGTTCCGAGAATCAGACCACGAAGATCTGATATTAATGACCTTTCATGGGGATAAGTCATCAATATTGTGGCATGGCACAATCCCTTTAATACTCCATGTGCAGCCTATGTTCTCATCTTTGTCCCTTCCGTAGGGGATGGGGACTGAAAATGAGAATATGTCTCTATAATATGTGAGGAAGATGCTGGAGGTACAGGCATGGTGGGTGTTTCAGCAGTGTAGATAGAGGAGTTATTCTGAGGCACAGGATTTATCACCAGTAATCTATACTGGATGTGATTGCATACATAGGGACACATAAACATTTAGGTTCTGGTGTGGTGAGATGAAAGGAACCAAAAAGCCCTCTGCTGAAAGATGGGAATAGTAATGTATATGCTATTGAGCTGCAATCAATCAGAGGTTCCCAACTCCAGCTATGCTCACTTCCTCATGGCAGAAAACATAGGCCCATACTGATTTTTTAAGTGACCACTTTGATAAATCTGGGTACAGTTTGAGGGTCCACCAGAACTCTAGGGACTAGAACAGTTTCTGTCATAGAATAATCCACTTGGAAAATTCATGGGAGTTGACCTCTCGTGGCCAATATTGTACTTTTCAGCATACCCAGTAAATGAAGCAACCAACGGGACAGCTTTCTGTCAATCAGAATATATTGTGCCATCACATGAACTCCTTTATTGTTAAGGCGCATTTACACTTTTCTGACAAGCAGACAATTATCGGGAAGAAAGCGTTCCTTTCCGATAACTGCCTTCTTGTCAGTGGAGGTGAAATGATCACCTCCACTGTATGGGGATTATCAATAGCTACTTGCTATCGCTTGTCTTCATGCAGATTCATTGTTTCTGGGCAGTAGATCTCTGCTTAGACAGCAAGATCTGCCGCCCAGAAATCATGATTGAGATGTTTGCATCAAAAATCACTTCGCCCGAGGATTGAGCGTTTTGCAGAAGCTTTACACGGGCTGATTATCGGGAATGAGCGTTTGTATGAACATTCATTCCCACTAATTGGTCTGAAAGTAGGGCAATGTAAATCCACCTTAGGCCTCTTGCACATGACCGTATGGCCTTTTCAGTATTTTGTGGTTCGTTTTTAACGGATCCGTTGTTCCTTTTTTTGTTTCCGTTGTGTTTCCGTTCCGTAGTTCCGCAAAATATCTCGGTATTGGTTTCCGTATGCGATCCGTTGTTTGTGGACTGCAAACAGAAACATAAAATTTTTAATCATTAATGTAATGTACAGTAATGTGTTTTAACAGTAAGAGGGCATGGATCCACAAAAAACGGAAGACATACGGATATGTTCCGTATGCATTCCGTATTTCTTGCAGACCCATTGACTTGAATAGAGCCACCATAATCGTTATTTGCGGGCAATAATAGGACAAGTTCTATCTTTCAACGGAACGGAAATACGGAAATGGAATGCATACAGAGTACATACCGTTTTTTTAGCGGAACCATTAAAATTAATGGTTCCGCATACGGACCGCAAACGGAACGGCAACGGAAAAAAAAAACGTTTGTGTGCAAGAGGCCTTAGAATGAGAGTGCTAATTATCAGTTGTGCCGGCTACATTCTTAAGGCCCCCATACACATTAGTGTACTGTCGGCCTAAGTCAGCAAGAACAGCGAGTTCAGCCCACAATCTAATGTGGGTGGGGAGCTCCAACTCCAACACATGATGTTAGGGGAGAGAAGTTAATATTTTCACCTGATCCTTTCGTTTTTTTTGGGAGATAAGCCATTGCCAGAAGTAGAAGCCTTTCACGTTCAGCTCATGTGTATGAGGGAGCCAGGATGACAGATATTGAATGTGTATGTCCAGCTTTAAGGTGGCCATACACAGTAGATAGAAGTTGGCTGACAGTTGATCAGTAGTGGAACAACCAACCAACGAATGTTCGTTTTGTAGACACAGTCATACACATTTAAATCCATAGTTATTTAAATTGGCCATACACGTTCAATGAAACCGGGCGATGGATGAAAGATCTTTCTGAGAACGTTCTTTCATTCATGAGCGAAAGATCTTTTGTCTGTCTGTTGGATGAAAATATTAAACATGGCCGACTTATTCCCAAATGATAATGATCTATCATCGGTCGGCAAAAACGTTACATTTTAAATGGTTTCTGTCACCTGACTGACATTATCGATGTGCTAATGTCAGCTGAACATAACTATACCAGTGCCATCTCACTGAATGCCGCCATTATTGAGAAAAACAAACTTCTATAATATGCTAATTAGTCTACAGGAGCAGGGGGCGTTGCCCCTGCTCCTAGAGGCTCCGTTCTCCAACCTCTGGCATTGCCCCTGCTACTAGAGGCTCCGTTCTCCAACCTCTGGCATTGCCCCTGCTACTAGAGGCTCTGTTCTCCCATCTCTGGCAACGACCTGCTTCACTAGATTGACAGGGCCAGGCAGCGTTGGTGACCTACCTCCAGCCCTGTCTGCAGTGTAAATCTCGCTCCTGCGCCATCCCGTTCAGTATTTGGCACTTGCTGGCTGCCAGCTTCCTCACTGCGCCTGCGCCGAATACTGAACGGTGCAAGATCTCCCTAGCGCACAGGGCCGGCAGGAGGAGGTGAACGCTGCCTGGCCCTGTCAATCTAGTGAAGCAGGGCGTTGCCAGAGGTGGGAGAACAAAGCCTCTAGGAGCAGGGGCAACGCCCCCCTGCTCCTAGAGGCTAATTAGCATATTATAAAAGTTCTTTTTTCTCAATAACGGCGGCAGGCAGTGAGATGGCACTGATATAGTTATGTTCAGCTGACATTAGCACATCGCTAATGTCAGCCAGCTTAATACCCATTTTTCAGGTGACAGAAACCCTTTAACTGTGGAACGTTTGTTTTGGTTGAACCATGGTTAAATCATCCTTTTTTACAACTTTAGACTAATGTGTATGAGCACCTTTAGAGCTGACAATAAATGCAAAGACTAAAGGGTCTATCACACTTTCCGATTTTACAGCCAGTTATCGGGAACAAGTGTTCAAAGAAGCGATCACGGGAATGCTGGTTCCCAAAAATTGGCCAGAGTAATTGTGTCTTAA
The DNA here is from genome assembly GCA_033119425.1 of Bufotes viridis. Classification (NCBI taxonomy): domain Eukaryota; kingdom Metazoa; phylum Chordata; class Amphibia; order Anura; family Bufonidae; genus Bufotes; species Bufotes viridis. Next base: position 75,259,008 of record CM065590.1, on the reverse strand, counting down.
TTTCAGCAGACAAATAAGCTTGTTCGTCAGCTGATTGCATTCAGAACATCACCCTGTGTAATCGGGGATATGCTGCCGACAATCAGTAGAACTAACTGTGGAGGAAAGGATTGCCGTAGTGTCGCCCTCTCTACATTTAACCCAATGGAACGTCAGGGATATATGTCACCACTGGAAGACACAGCCATGTGACCTAAAGTCACTATATATGCAAAAATGGCTGTGGTCACCACTCCTGACCTGTCTGTTTTACCAAATAATTTTATTCCTGATGTAATAACGACTCTGGAGATTTTCTTATAACTCTTAGGCTAGTTTTACATCTCTGTTTACCTGATAGCTGGATACTGCCATTCACCGCCTGACCCCATTGACTATAATGGGATCTGTCTGGTTTCTGGCATGACTGCGGGGTTTTGGCCATACCAGTGCAGGCTACTTTTTTTTGTCTGGCTGAAACCCGGCACTCACGCCGGAAACCTGCTGGATCCCATCATAGTCTATGTGGTCGGATGGTAAAAAGGCAGTATCCGGCTATGGCAGATACAGTGACTCCAGTAGGCTGTTCCTTTGCCGGATCACATGTGAAACTAGCCTAAGCTGCTCCGTTCCTCAGTTTTTACTCTTAGAAGGTTACTAAATCATAAAATCAGTATACAGTAAGTTGCCCTCAGTGGCAAATCCAGTCAGCCAGAATATTAAGTTACCTAACTCCATATAGGAAAGTTGGACGCCCAACTCTATGAACATTTGACAGTTTTGTTGCAGGTTCCTCTAATGTTTGGTCTGATACAACCGCCATTAGTGTAAAGTTTGTCAACCGAGACAATCTGATCATATGTTACTTATCAGTTAACAATTTAGCATCACATGACAACATATTATTTTATACATTACTATGAATCGTGATGTGTAAGTTTGGCATAGGGCACTTTTATGTTGTGTTTTAGTGCTTTTGTTCTGTATATTTTTGTGGTCTTCTGTTTGTGTCTACGTGGCTTTTTGTGTGTTTATTTTTTGCCCTGCTTTAGCTCTGTAGTTTGTGTGTCTGTGTGAGTGGTCCTGTGTGCTGTGTTTTTAAATGTAAGTACTAGCGTGTGTGTGCTGTGTCCTTTTATTGTCTTGGTGATGAACACACACGCACAGCAATGCCGAATATCCATCATCCGCACATTTAATGGGCAGCCTTTCTAAAGCCATAACTCACTACTTTAAAATAGAAAATGGTGAAATATGGGGCCGTATATATTCCAGGCTGACATATTTATGGGCCCGTCCCTTCTTATAAATACACTGATTGCTATTTCCAAAGCGCCCTGTCAGGTAGAGGCTGAGCGAAAACAGCTGGTGTGGTTGAGAAATGATAGCTGCTTTGGACATGTTTTCTGAACCAGTTTCTAGCGGCAGTAAATTTACATTGTTTGAACTAACTGTTATTAAAACCAAATCCCATACCCTTAGCAACAGTAGCGAATGAAGGGGAGGACACACAAAACCTGAGTGTGTAGACCAGGCCTGTATGTGCACAGCCATGATACAACACATTGACACTCAGGCCATGCATTTATATATTTCATGCGCACTGATGATGGCACCAAAGAAAGCTTTTTTTTTTGCAAATCTGACATGTGTCACTTTATGTGGTAATAACTTTAAAATACTTTTACTTATCCAGGCCATTCTGAAATTGTTTTCTCGTGACACATTGTACTTCATAAATTTGAGTCAATATATTTCACCTTTATTTAAGAAAAAATCCCAAATTTACCCAAAATTTTAAAAAATTTGCAACTTTCAAAATCTCAATTTCTCTGCTTTTAAAACAGGAAGTGATACCTCATAAAATATTTATTACTTAACATTCCCCATATGTCCACTTTATGTTGGCATCATTTTGTAAATGTCATTTTTTTTTTTAACGGACGTTAGAAGGCTTAGAACTTTAGAAGCAATTCTTAACATTTTTAAGAAAATTTCCAAACCCCACTTGTTAAGGACCAGTTCAGGTCTGAAGTCACTTTGTGGGGCTTACATAGTAGAAACTCCCCCATAAATGACCCCATTGTAGAAACTACACCCCTCAAGGTACTCAAAACTGATTTTACAAACTGGTAACCCTTTAGGTATTGCACAATTCTGCGGTTTATGGAGACACCCCATATGTGGTCGTTAACTGCTGTAAGGGCACACGGCAGGGCACAGAAGACAAGGAGCGCCGCATGGTTTTTGGAAGGCAGATTTTGCTGGACTGGCACCCTACAGTAGAAACAATCAAAAAGTGACCCCATTTTGGAAACTGCGGGATAAGGTGGCAGTTTTATTGGTACTATTTTGGGGTACATATGATTTATAATCGCTATATATTACGTTTTTTTGTGAGGCAAGGTAACCAAAAAATGGCTGTTTTGGCACAGTCTTCATTTTTTGTTTTTTACAATGTTCATCTGACAGGTTAAATCATGTGCTATTTTTATATAGCAGGTTGTTACGGACGCGATGATATCAAATACAGTATGTCTACTTTCTTTGTTTCAGTTTTACATAATAAACATTTTGGAAAAACAATTATGTTTTTGTGTCTCCATTTTCTGAACGCCGTATTTGTTTTATTTTTCTGCCGATCATCTTGTGCATGGGCTCGTTTTTTGCAGGAAGAGTTGCCATTTTTATTGGTACCATTTTTGGATACATATGATTTTTTGATCATTTATTATTACACTTTATGGGGCAAGGTGACCAAAAAATTGGTTGTTTTGGCACAGTTTTTTTTTTACAGGGTTCACCTGAGTTGTGAGGTCATGTGATATTTTTTATAGAGCTGGTTGTTACGGACGTTGCAATACCAAACATGTTTAGGGTATTTTATTTTCTTCATTTTTACCCAATTACAAATGTGCGTATATGGGCAAAAATTTATTTTTACACTTTTTTTTTTACACTTTTTGTACCCAGACCCACTTGGTTCTTGAAAATCCAGTGGGTCTGATGGTTTTTCAATACACTGCAGTACACTGTATAGTGTACTGCAGTGTATTTTCAATCACAGTAAGCCTGATCAGGCTCCTGCCTCTGGCAGGACCCTGTCAGGCTTACATACCATGGCAAGCCTGGATGCCTGTGTAAGGCGTCCAGTTGCCATGGTAACCACCAGGACACCGCCACAGCAGCGCCCGATGGGGAAGGGAGCTTCCTTCCTGTTAACGCCTTCCATACAGCGGTCTCTATGGACTGTGGCATGGAAGGGGTTAAACATCCGCCTTCAGTTCCAGCACCAATGTCGGCCGTTACAGTAGATTGTCAGCTGCATACAGCTGACAGTTTACTAAGCTCGGCCATCCAGAAGGGGGGGTGATCGGGGCACAATAGACACAGCAGCACAGCAGATCGGAGCTGTGCTACAGAATGCTGCGGTTGGTCAGTCAAATCTGACTGACCAATCGGAGGGATCCAAAGGCAGAGTCCGCGCTGATTGGTCCCCTGCCGGGTGCCCGGACAGCTCTGCTCTCCGTAGAACCAGTTTAAATGCCGGTGTCACCACATCATGACGTACACAGTACGTCATTAGTCACTAAGGGGTTAAAAGTCCAATACTGTTTATTTTCCATCCAAGTCCGGGTTTTGAGACTTGGTAGAGGATCTCAAAACCTGACCAAAGCGGTTCCATTTTGATTACACATCAGGATGCATCCCTTCCGTTGTGTGAAATCGAAATGGAACAAACCGGATCAGTCACTAAATACATTGAAAGTCAATGGGTGACGGATCAGTTTTTTAGGATCCTAATAAAATCGCATCTGTCGCCATTGACTTACATTGCTTTTAGTGATGGATCCGGTTTGTTCCATTTTGATGACAGGCGCAAAATGGAATGCTGATGGAACGGAAGGTATCCCGATGCATCCTGAACGGATCTCTTTCAATTTAGAATGCATGGAGACAAAACAGAACCGTTTTGGCCCGTTTTTGAGATCCTCTGTCGTATCTCAAAACCGGAAAGCCAAAACACATATGTGAAAGTAGCCTTATACAGTCACTTGAGCGAAACCAAGACACATAAATAGAACTCAAACAACTAAACAGTGTTTTTTTCTCACTTTTGCTTTCAGCATAACACAGGAGATTAGGCTTTACAAAGCCAGCAGGTCATGCAGCTTCCAGGCATATGACCATGAATGAGCATTTCAGCCCTGTCTTTATTCCCACAGTTATGAGTCCATTAACTACCCCTGGGTTTCCTCAGGCTAGGGGAAAGTGTTGTAGTGGAGTGGAGAGGGAATGGCACGTCTCACTACCAAGAGACCTATATGTCATTCCATAAAAATCCAGCCCAAAAAACACTTTAAAGAAAAGTGCTTCAACAAACTGAAACAACCCAGCTTTCTTGGATTCTTTTTACCTCCCCCATCTGAGTATTCTGGGTGAGATATACACACCCTCCAGTACTTTACCAGCCACCATGTAACAGCTATTAGCGCAAAACCATACAGTATGAACCAAAGCAGATGAAATTTCTGCAACATGTTTATAAACCCTCATACTTTTATTAGGTGTTATCAGGGGCTTTGCTGTGGTCTCAAAAGATCCCAAGCCCACAATGCATAGGTGCCAAATTCTTGAAGTAACCGCGTCCCTCCCCCACACTGTAGAGCACTAAAGACACATTACATTCAGCACTACCAAACCAATTCACTAATAAAAAGAGAGCGGCAGAAAAGATGAATTTTCAGCTTCATGGAGGGATCAGGTTACAGCTGCTGCCCAAACAAGTCTATGGCTATTGGGAACTGGGAGGAAGGAAATGCAGTGAAAAAGAAGCAAACACAAGAGATATTGGTGTGTATGGTGAGTGTTTTACTGTCTCACGCCGGTGCTGGATTCACAGCTCACTAATCAGTACTGTTGTACTATGTCTTCTATGCTGCTGCTGCTTCCAAGGGTGTGACATATAGAAATGGGGGAGCAGAATCTCCTCTTCTTTTTGTGCTGTATATGTGAGACAACATACCAGATAGTCTTCCGCCCTTAGGAGGCTGCTGCATATAATAGCAGCGGCCTCCTCCGCTAGCTAGCAGGCCATTGCCGGGGAGGGAACACCTCCTTCCTGACAATCGCTTGCTCAATCAGCCTGTGTAATACAGGCTTAAGTGATACTTCAGTACAATCTTTCCTTCCTATGGTGCACAGTATCACAATATTTTACATCAAATGATTTGCTAATAAGCCATGAACTTCATGAAGTTAATATAAATCCAGTAATAAATATACTGTATTTCCCGCGCCATTACACACAACTAGGTTTTAAAGGAGGAAAATAAAAAAATATATTTTTCATCAGACTTCAGATCACACCCCCAATCTTCATTAGACCTCAGATTAAATGCCCAATCTTGATCAAACCCCCAAATCAGACCTCTAATATTCATCAGACCTCAGATCCGACCCCAAATCTTGATCAGAACTCAGATCAGGCCCCTAATCTTCATCAGACCTCAGATTAGACCACCAATCTTCATCAAACCTAAGATGGGACCCCCAGTCTTCAGCAGACCCCCAAATCAGATCCCCAATCCTCATCAGACCTCAGATCAGACACTTCAATCTTCATCAGACATCAGATTAGACCCTCAGTCTTCATCAGATCCCTAATTTTCATCAGACACCCAATCCTCATCAGACCTCAGATCACACACTCCAATATTTATCAGACATCAGATTAGACCCTCAGTCTTCATCAGATCCCGCATTTTCATCAGACCCCCGATCTTCATCAGACCTCAGATCAGACAAAAAAATAAATAAAAGGACTCACCTCTCCTGCCCCAGACAGCACCGTCCCAGTGTGCTCTTCCTGCAATACTGAACTTATATTGCACGCACTACATCCATGTGCTATAAGCTGTCAGGACACAGCACGGTGCCCAGAGAAGAGCAGGGAGCGATGAGTAAAGCCAGCACATGCTATATTCACCTCTTCCCTGTCCTCCATAAGGAAAGCACTCATTAGTATTCACATTATAAGACACACTGCAATTTTCCCTCAACTTTTGGGGGGGGGGGGAAGTGTGTCCTATAGTGTAGCAAATATTGTACTTGATGAATTTGCATCAAATCCAAATGTGCTGCATAGTATTTGTCACACATTTGCTGTAAATTTGCTACTGATTTTACCCTATGTATCACAAAAGTGAGTATTCGCAGCATAAAGTGACATGTTGCAGATTTAAAATGTTTATTTCTGCTGCAGAGTGTAGATGAGATTTTGTCTTCTAGGCTGCTGGAAGGGTATTACCCATTCTCAGGGCGGAAAATGTAAAGCCTGTCTACAATGGCTACACCAGTACTAAGGAAAAGATTTGTTCTCGGCGTCTTTACGACATGCTAGGAACTTCTATCTACTTAGCAAACATATATGGAAATATTCATTCTCCCATGTTCATGTATGTCAAGTAGAAGAAACCCTGAAACAAACAAGTTATCCATCACATCACCTCTCCACTCCCTGGAAAAACCACAGAGAGAAAATCCCCTGAGTTATTTTAATTACATGGATGAGTGGTGAGACGTTTAGCAGCAGAGCAGAGCCAGCAGCACTTGATTGAAGTTTGTCTCACCCGGCACTATTTAAACTGCCACCATTGACCTTCAAAAGAGGAGACACTAATGCAGGTGTTAACCTTAATGCCACTCACTCAGGCCTGTCATTAGCACTTCACTCCCTGACAGGTGTTTTGTTCACCCAAGACAACCAGCCACTGTTTGCTCATACTCTACAACCAACTTTTTCATGTCCTGGACTTAACCCCATTCACTTCGATGTAAATGCTCAGACTGATTCCAGGATAGGTAACACAGGCATGATTACAGTGCAGAAATAAAGTAATACACAGTACCTAGCCGAGAGGTGTGCATAATCAGCATGGGCACCTCTATTGGTGGTGACTAATGCCTACACCAGAGGACAGAAGGTCCCAGAGCTTATTTGCCCTTTTAGGAAGTAGTAGTAGAGTGACCCTCAGATAAGTTCTTTCTCTTCCTTTTTTTGTAAGAACAAAGTACTATACTAAGCTCAGATGTGAACATAATCAGAATGGACACCTCTCTTAGCCTACACCAGAGGATGGGAGGTCCCAGAGCTTATTTGCTCATCGCTCATCTTTAATAGGAAGTAATGGCAGAATGACCAACAGATAAGTTCTTCATCTACTTTTTTCATAAGAATAAATTGATATTCCTAACCTAGAGGAGTACATAATCAGAATGGACACTTCTCCTGGTGGTGATTAATAACTACACCAGAGGACAGGAGGTCCCAAAGCTTTAATAGGAAGTAATGGTAGAGTAGAATGTCCCTCAGATAAGCACTAATATGGCATGGTCTTCAACCCATTTATCATTATTGTGAAAATGCCAAAGTATAATCACTCATGCCAATTGCATATTGGAGTCAGGTCAACTTGAAAGGTAGTCCAGAGTTATGAATACATTGGTATTTATAAAATTTATGTCATAGATATGTTTTGTGGTACTGCTTACACATTAGACGCCTGGACTATAAGACCATTGTGACGTGCCATTGATTGTTTCTTGCGTCTGGCATTGCATGCATGTCAGTGCAGGCCAAATTCATTGCCACCGGGGTAATATTATACACTAGCTGTGACTTTCAAGAGGTTTGGAAAGAGCTCCAGGTTTGGTCACAAGTGGATAATCCAGATGTTTTGAGCTCAGCCAAAATCAGGTGTCCCTCTGTTTGTACTCCTTACAAGTAAAGACATCTGGTTGAGATGAGGCATTGTATGTTATCCTTTGACCTGAAAGTCTAGCCAATCAACAATTCTTGCAACCCTTGAGAAAGAAATATGAAGAATGGTCAATTATATAATTCCTTGACTCCTGACATAAATTTTCATTGGGTTTTTCTATTTCCAGTGTATCATTGCTAGCCAATTTTTATGTTTGGAAGAGATTACATTTGTTATCAAGATCCTTGTGTCATCATCAACAACCCAAGTATTCAGTTTTCTCTCAAGAGCTGGTCTCCGTATGACTCTTTAAAACCCTCTGGAGAAATGTCTCACCAAGTCATGAGACTGTGTGGGTGTGGGATTATTAGCGTCTCTTTGTATTATGGGAAGTAAGGAGCATGAGGCTATGGGCCTGGAATCGTAAACTAGCGTAGAGACCACAAAATGTGTTGTCTTGCCCTATTCTTTAAAAGAAAAGAAAAATGTAACAGTTAGATGTATTTGTTGTTCCTTGCTCACCATAAAGCCACTTAATCCCTTTAAATCTTACATAGGTTCAATTTATCCACAACTTTACCCCAGTGAGAGGTTTACAAAGTACAGGGAGGGGTGTAATATAAATCACATATATCATACAAACAGGATATGTTAGCCCTGTGAGCATCTCTGTGTTGGATTACTGTCTGGAGCGCTGGTTTTATATGTGTTATGTGCTTTGTGCCTGACTGCATATAAATCCCCCCTGATAAAACATTTATCTGAACTTCACAATGTATACATTTAATATATACATACAGTGAGTATGCTCTGAAATGTTTATGCATTCTATAAACATGTCATCAGTCCCTCATCTGCTCTCATAAGCTGAAGGTTTTGAACACCAGCCAATAGGCGCAGAAGACAGCAAGGCTCTTAACTCAGTGCATACTTTGCTGACATCTGGGGACATGCCAAGTGTTATCAGGAAACAGATCTAAACAAAGGAAGAAAGTCCTGTATGTGGAGGGGCATTAGAGTAATCCTGGACTGCTCCCATGTAGTGCAGAAAGCAGCTCAACAAACATGGGGTTTAGCTATAGTTGGTGCAGTTGCACCAGGGCTGTGGTTCCTGAGGTTGCCCAAAAGTCCCTCTGTCACATGACAAGAGAGAGCTGATGCAAGACTTCTCTGGTGGTGGCTTATGTCCCCAAGAACCAAAGGATCGGGCAGGTTGAAATTCAACTGGACAGTCAATAGTTGTCAGACATCTGCTGTTGAAGGACATTACATTACAAGGTCGGCCTGTCCCACTGAAATTGGCAGGTTTGGTTGACATTTATCTAATGCCTGTGGGGGGCCTTGTTAAAGATATTGCTTTGGGGCCATGGAGCTTCAAGTTACACCCATGAGCTTTCCTCTCGTAACATCATTTACATGAATAGGCTTTTGAATCCACATCACGTAGCTCTGTGCAAAGTTGTTTTCCATCCATTGCAGTTTTAGTGCAACTGCTCTTTGAACGTATTTGTCATCAACAGTTGGTGAGACTTCTCCCCATTCTTGGACCCCCACTGTGTCAGAGCTGTTTTTCCCCCCATTTTCTGTGAGAAAAGGGAAGGATCAATCAGGGGCAATTGACACTGTCCTGGGACACCAGTCGGGTACTAGTGAGATCAGTGTGCATGGCAATGAATGAGTGCCAAAAGATGTCGGTGGAGTAGAAGGTCATCTGCTTCAGTAACAGCTACAGATTACTATCCAACGATAAGGCTGCCATACACATTAAATATCTGTGTACTAAAAGCTTCTTTAGCCCACAATCTCCTGGACCCTACATACCTATTGTGCACATGTAAGTATGGATAGAACAGTATAGGCCACTTTACATGGGCTGACTGACCAGGTGAGCCCTGCTGTGTGGGGACAAGCAGTCGCTATTGTGATCATTCGTCCCCGTATAGATTGATTGTTTCTGGTCAGCAGATGTTTAAACAGGACAATCTGCAGCCCAGAAACAATGATGCAAACAATTTTTTACCCAAAGAACAAGCATCTGCTCATTCATTGGGTGATCGGTGGCACCTTTACATGTGCCAATTATCGGGAACAAATTTTTGTACAAACTGCCCGATACTTATCTGTCCTTGCATTTGCAGTGAGGGGAAAGTCACCCCCCATATAGAATAGATGGCAGGCCAGTCCCGCTGAGATTGGCATGCTCGGCCAACATTTATCTTATGTCTATGGCCGGCTTTAAGAGCTTTTCTTGGAATATGAACGGTCAAGAGAAGGCTCTTAGCGTGCATCGCTCCTGAAAGATTCATACTTAACTGGTCCTCACTGGCCACATCCTGAGCATTGGTTCCCATGCCTCCATCTTCTGGTCCCCAGCTTGTTGTTTTCTGTCTGGGGCATGGACAAGTTATGCAATACGCTATCATAATATCTCTATATACGTTAGAACAGTGCTTTTCAAATTGTGAGGCGGGACCTCCTAGTTCATGGTGAATGAAAGCTGGTTAGATAGTTTTTCAAGCTATACTCATTTTGGGTTCTGTTTGATTCAAGAGAAAATTTTTAAGACCAATTGAGGTGACTTTTACAAATCTTGCCACAGACTATGACCATTGAGTGATGAGACTTAGGCATCATCATTTTCTTATTGAAATCAATTACTGTAAATTTTGAAGCCAGAAATATTTTGGATCCAATAAAATAAGGCACAAACTTGTAAGAAATATAGTCCTTTTTGAGAACGCAAAGGAATGAAATAGTTGATGTAAACGGTCATCTCTCAAGGTTAAACATTTTAAAAGTAATTCTTAAATTCTCCTGCTTGGGTGCCCATTGTATTGTACAATATTCTGTCGGAATGACTAGATCACTGCCTGTATAGTGCAGTCTGGACAATGGCCAAATATCTGACATTTTGTTGAATTGTACAAAAATGTAGTATATGTGTGGCCATAAATCTTCTTTTATGAACTTGTTTAAAAGCCTTGGGTATTGGGTGCATATTTAGACATAAAATCCAGTATGTACAGTAGATTTAAAGAGGAGTATGTGGTTACGTAGCTGAACTTAATTTTAATCTTGACAAATATGGGTGAGTCACGTATGTGTTCTGAAGGTGTTGAGATGGTGGCAGCAGTTATATGGACAATAAATCATACCTGTGTTCTCTGACCATCCATCAATTAACACTTTATGGCTTTGACACAGGACATTGTTCTTCGAACATGTCAAACATATCCACACAAGAGCTTTCTGGATGTTTTGTCAAAGATGAATTTCTATGTTACTGTAGTATTAAAATAATAATCATGTAGTGTCAGAAAGTAGATGTGTGTGTTCACTTGGTTTATTTTATCCCTGATTGTCAGCCCCATGATATGCTTTACACTATTCGGGACTGTATGCTGAACGCTACATAATAATGTCAGGGGGCTCGAAGCTTAAAGATGTTGGAGGGGAACCAGACAATTGTGCAATTTCTCTAAAAGCATGACATACAGTAAAATTAAACCAACATGAATACCCTTTTTGCATTTTTTTTTCTGGGTGGCGCCTTGTAGCAGGTAGGATGGACTTCTGGTCTTGTCTGTCTCAGACAGCAGAGACTACATTGACTGTAGTCCACCGGATTTGCAAGTCGAACTGCACATGCTCAGTAGATGTAACTGCAATTCCAGACTATTGTAGGTGACATTAGCGATGACACCCCATGCATTTAGACCCCGAATCAGACGATCATGCGAGCAATAAACAAAGAGTATATCAGCTAAATAGAAAGGAACATTGTAGGCGGCGTCACGTGACGGAACTAGAAATCTGGATACCGTTCAGTAATCTTCCGATCATGCCTCACACTTTTCTATTCAGTCTTACATTAATTGTAATACTACAGGCGTTATCTACATTATAAAATGCACAATATGTGATTTATCGTATGTGGGAAGCACGGTCAGAAAACTGAAAAATAGGATCCTTGAGCACTCGAATTATGTTGCAAACCCATCTTGTGTTAATATTTCTAGTGCAGCCAGGCACTTCATTTCAGTACATGATAGGAATCTGCGATCATTTTCTGCCTTTGCTATAGAAAGTTTTTTCTTACCAGTACGAGGGGGTAACCTCCATAAACGTATATTACAGAGAGAGGCCTTTTGGATACTTTGTCTGAAAACCAGACATCCAGCTGGTCTTAATGTTAAAAAGGAAATAATGTATATATACTAGGATTTTGTGCTTTTCTTGTATTTTCTCTTTATATTTACCATCATGTATTTACTTCACCATGTCAGACTTGCCATATTTAGTTCGTCCTGTTGTTTTTAACATTCTAGATGCTTGGTCAGACCATGTGCATTTTTTCTCACGGAGTACCTCCTTTCTTTATTTTATTTTATTTGATCAGGAGGGTCCATTTGGAAAAATCTCTCATGGGATTCAAGTGGAGGGTCTGAACAATCACGTATTTTAACATGCACCCATACGGTTACTATGGTAACTATACCACATGAGTGACACTTTTTTGCAGCCTGGGTGCGCAAAGGGGCCCTAAAACCAATGAGTACCTTTAGGATTTCACAGGGCATTTTTACGCATTTGGATTCCAGACTTCTTCTCACGCTTTAGGGGCCCCTAAAATTCCAGGACAGTATAAATACCCCACATGTGACCCCATTTTAGAAAGAAGACACCCCAAGGTATTCCGTAAGGGGTGTGGTGAGTTCATGTAAAATTTTATTTTTTGTCACAAGTTAGTGGAATATGAGACTTTGTAAAAAACAAAATAAAAAAAATATATATATCAATTTCCACTAACTTGTGCCAAAAAAAATAATTTCTGCGAACTCGCCATGCCCCTCACGGAATACCTTGGGGTGTCTTCTTTCCACAATGGGGTCACATGTGGGGTATTTATACTGACCTGGCATTTTAGTGGTCCTAAAGCGTGAGAATCCAAATGCATAACAATGCCCTGTAAAATCCTAAAGGTACTCATTGGTTTTAGGGCCCCTTTGCGCATCTTGGCTGCAAAAAAGTGTCACTCATGTGGTATCACCGTACTCAGGAGAAGTAGGGCAATGTGTTTTGGGGTGTATTTTTATATATACCCATACTTTGTGTGAGAAATATCGCTGTAAACGACAACTTTTTAAATTTTTTTATTCAAAGTTGTCAATTTGCAGAGATATTTCTCTCACCCAGCATGGGTATATGTAAAAATACACCCCAAACCACATTGCCCTACTTCTCCCGAGTACAGCGATACCACATGTGTGCCACTTTTTTGCAGCCAAGATGCGCAAAGGGGCCCAAATTCCAATGAGTACCTTTTAGGAGGGCATTTTTACGCATTTTTCTTCTCACGCTTTAGGGCCCCTAAAATGCCAGGGCAGTATAAATACCCCACATGTGACCCCATTTTGGAAAGAAAACACCCCAAGGTATTCTGTGAGAGGCATGGCGAGTTGATAGAAAAAATTTTTTTTTGGCACAAGTTAGTGGAAATTGATTTTTTATTGTTTTTTCTCACAAAGTCTCCCTTTCCGCTAACTTTTGACAAAAAGTTTAATTTTTCATGGACTCACTATGCCCCTCAGCGAATACCTTGGGGTGTCTTCTTTCCAAAATGGGGCATTTTAGGGGCACTAAAGCGTGAGAAGAAAAATGCGTAAAAATGCCCTCTTAAAAGGTACTCATTGGTTTTAGGGCCTTTGCGCATCTTGGCTGCAAAAAAGTGGCACACATGTGGTATCGCCGTACTCAGGAGAAGTAGGGCAATGTGTTTTGGGGTGTATTTTTACATATACTCATGCTGGGTGAGAGAAATATCTCTGTAAATTGACAACTTTGAATAAAAAAATTTAAAAAGTTGTCATTTACAGAGACACACAGCATGGGAATATATAAAAATACACCCCAAAACACATTGCCCTACTTCTCCTGAGTTCGGCGATACCACATGAGTGACACTTTTTTGCAGCCAAGATGCGCAAAGGGGCCCAAATTCCAATGAGTACCTTTAGGATTTCACAGGGCATTTTTACGCATTTTTCTTCTCACGCTTTAGGGCCCCTAAAATGCCAGGGCAGTATAAATACCCCACATGTGACCCCATTTTGGAAAGAAGACACCCCAAGGTATTCCGTGAGGGGCATGGCGAGTTCACAGAAAAAAAAATATTTTGGCACAAGTTAGCGGAAATTGATTTTTATTTATATTTTTTACAAAGTCTCATATTCCACTAACTTGTGACAAAAAATACAATTTTACATGAACTCACCATACCCCTCACGGAATACCTTGGGGTGTCTTCTTTCTAAAATGGGGTCACATGTGAGGTGTTTGTACTGCCCTGGCATTTGAGGGTTTCCGCAATCATTACACGTATGGCCAGCATTAGGAGTTTCTGCGATTCTGCTTATATTGACCATACGGGTAATGAGATTTTTTTTTTCCGTTCAGCCTCTGCGCTGAAAAAAATAAAATAAAATGAACAGCACAGATTTTTTCATTCGCATCAATCAATGTGGATGAAAAAATCTCTGCCAAAATCAGTGACTGCGGTGCGGTGGGCTGGGCGCTAGCTACCTAACAAGTAGCTAACTAACTGGCGGTGATAGGGGACCATTATGCCCCATTCACACGTCCGCAATTCAGTTTGCGGAACGGAATTGCGGACCCATTTATTTTTATGGGGACAGACTTTGTCCCGCTCGGATCCGAAATTACGGATCCGCGCTTCCGGGTCTGCACTTCCGTTCCGCAAAAATATAGAACATGTCCTATTCTTGTCCGCAATTGCGGACAAGAAAAAGCATTTTCTATATAGTTCTGGCAATGTGCGGATCTGCAAAATGCGGAAAGCACATTGCCGGTGTCCGTGTTTTGAGGATCTGTCCACGGATCCGCAAAAACACATATGGACGTCTGAATGGAGCCTTACAAGGGGTGTGATCAATGACAGGGGGGTGATCAGGGGGTCTAGATGGGGTGATCAAGGGGTTAACAAGGGGTTAATAGGTGAGGGGGGTGGGGGGTTAGTGTAGTGTTTGGTGCAACTTTACATAGTTACCTGGTCCTCTGTTGGTCGATCCCAGCAAATGGGACCACCAGAGGACTAGGTAGCAGGTATACCAGACGCTGTTCACAAAACAGCGTCTGATATACTTGTTTGATGCGATTTAGATCGCATCTACAGCCTGCCAGCGATGGATCATCGCTGGCAGGCTGTAGTTAAACTCCTGAGACGCGAGTTACTGTTCACAGGAAATCTCGCGTCTCGCGAGATGACGCACATGTGCGTCGCCCCAGAACAGCCCGACCACCGCGAGAACGCAGTTGTGCGTTAGGCGGTCGGGAAGTGGTTAAGGATACCCTGAAACCATATCGATCATTCTCAAACTAGGGTCCAAAATTATGAACTCTCCAAACTTCAGTCCAAGAAGACCCTTCCCGGGATAGAGGCGTAGAAAGTTTAGCCATTAGGCATTTTTAAGAGAACATTTTCACAAAGATCTTAGTTCTGTAGGACAACACACGTCCATTAGATGTCCATAATAATCTGCTATAAAATGGATAAAATGGCAATGGGAAACGCCCCTAAATGTTTGATCAGTGGAAACATATGAGAAAATTAGGATATTTTCCTATATATCTAAGGCCCCTTGCACACGAACGTTTTTTGCGGACCGTATACTGGCAGTTTTTTCAGTTCAGTATACTGACAGTATACTGAACCATTCATTTCAATGGGTCTGCAAAAAATACTGAAGTGTCTCCGTATGCCTTCCGTTTCCGTTTTTCCGTTTTTTCTGTTCCGTTTAAATATAGACCATGTCCTATTCTTGTCCGCAAATCACGTTCAGTGGCTCCATTCAAGTCAATGGGTCTGCAAAAAAAACGGAAAGCATACTGAAGTGCATCCGTATGTCTTCCGTATCCGTTCCGTTTTTTGCGGAACCACCTATTGAAAATGTTAAGACCAGCCCAATTTTTTCAATGTTATTACTGTATACTGTATATGCCAAACGGAAAAACGGAACAGAACAACGGAACCGAAACGGAAACAAAACGGAAGCAAAAAACGGTAAAACGGATCCGTTAAAAACGGACAGCAAAACACTGATAAAAGAAAACGTTCGTGTGCAAGAGGCCTAACTGTTAAGGTTTCCCCTAGAGAGAAAGGAAAACTTTCGGCCCCTTTGCACAGGTCAATGGAGCAGACTATTGTTGGAGGTGTTTCTTCTTGGCAATCGCCTTCTCGTTAGTGAAGGAGGACGCTGCATTTACATGCAGCAATCTCCTCCACAGTATGAGGCGGAGTGATCGGTAATGCCATCACTCGTCCCCATACAGAATCATTGTCTGCTGGCAGCAGAGGCTGTTTAGGTGACCACATGAGAGATCCAATTACTTAGTGAACGAGTGTTTCACTCGTTCAGCGGGTAATCGCTGGCACCATTACACCAGTAGATTATCACTAACGAGTGTTCTTATGATCTACCTGATAGTCGGGCAAAGTAAAGGGGTCTTTACTCTTCTATCCACAATGTGTCTTTGGTCAAACTGAGCATGCATGTGTATGGGTGTATCGGAAGGAATAGCTGCTTGTTTGAGCACCTTTGAGGATCCTCCTGAAACCATATTGATCATTCTCACACTAAAGGCTGCATTACACTGGCTGATATTTTGGCAGATAATTGCTAACGAGCATTTATCTTGCAGTGTAATACCGCTGCCGATTGCCCAATGAACAAACTCGTTCATCGGGCAATTCTCATTTTTAAGCATGCTTAAAAATCAGCGCTTGATGGCGGCAGATCGTGCTGTCTAATAGTGATCTGCCGATGGCAAACCACTAGAGAGTATGGGGATGAGCAATGGCATAGCGATCACTCCTCCCCATGCTGCTGAGGAAATCACTGCATGTCATAGCAGTTGTCTCCTCCGTAGCTAGCAGGCAATTGCCGGGAGAGAACGCTTCCCTCCCGACAATTGCTTGCTCATCTGCATGTCTAATACAGGCTTAGGCCTCTTTCACATGAGCGTGACGGATTGGCTCTGGGTGCGTTCAGTGAAACTCGCACCATTTTGCAAGCAATTTCAGTCAGTTTTGTCTGCGATTGCGTTCAGTTCCGTTTTCTCCGTGCAGGTGCAATGCGTTTTGATGCGTTTTTCACGGGCGTGATAAAAAACTGAAGGTTTACAAACAACATCTCCAGCGAAAAACACATTGCATCCGCACTTGCTTGCGGATGCAATGCCTTTTTTTACGGAGTCCCATTTCTATGGGGCCAGAGCTGCGTGAAAAACGCAGAATATAGAACATGCTGTGATTTTCACGCAACGCAGAATTGATGCGTGAAAAACAACGCTCATGTGCACAGACCCATTGAAATGAATGGGTCAGGATTCAGTGCGGATGCTATGAGTTCACATCACGCATTGCACCCGCGCGGAAAACTCGCTCGTGTGAAAGGGGCCTTAAGTTCCAAAACTATTAACTCTCCTCAGGGTGCGACCACATGGTCAGGAGTGGATCATATCTTATCATATTTAAGTATAAAAGACAGATACAACTTCTCCTCTTTTCTGAATTCACTCCTCGTTTTGGCTTCCAAAGCTGCAACAGGAAACCTGACCGTGTGACCCCATACCTTCACATCAATCTAAGAAGACCCTTTCTTGGATAGAGGTGTACTTGCTAGTCAGAAAAAGGATGACCATTAGCTCGGAAGGACAACACGTGTCTACTAGATGTCCATTCTACCCTGTTGTCCCTGCCCTAAATGTTCGGTCAGCAGAAACGCATATGGGAAAATTACAATATATACCTTCGATATACTTAACTATTAAGGTTTCCCCCGGGGGAAATAAAACCTTAGTGTTATCTCAATCTTATGAAGGCTAAGATAATAACATTGTCCAGGTGGAAGCGAAAAGTCGTTGGCTCTGATGTCATATATTCATCTTGGCCTACATGACACGTCAGCGTGTATAGCCTTCATGTCTGATTCTCCTCTATTACTACCTGCTTTTGTCCTAGCTCTCATTAGTAGAATAGGTGTGTCATCCGTACGGCTCAGACCCAACTGCTGTCAGTCCAAGTCTCTGACACATGGGAAAGCTAAGTATCTTTATGGCTTGGAAATTACAGCCCCTTCTCACTTCAAAGGCTCAGGAACAAGGGCTCTTCCCTTTGATAAATGACAGAATTGTTTTACTGATTTATGACACCGACATTTAATCAACAGAAACAGGCTGTTTTTCTGTGATTCCTCTCAGTTTTATCCCCCTCGGGCTATTTAACAGCACAGAGTGAGTGGTGACATCTGTTTAACTTAGTGAGACATCTAACTTATTAAACTGTCAAGTCAGTGTTTTGAGGTTTAGCCAACCTGTCATGGAAGAAGCCAGAGGGAGTGAGCGAGGAAGGGAGCGCCTTTTTGGGGCTTAACCCCTTCGGCTCTGCTTATGAATAGCAAATAATGGACAGGTACAGTCCTGACTTTGGCTTCTCCCTGAAGCAAGCACAGACTTCTTGTTGTTCCTGGGATTGTAAAATGGCTGTCTCGCGCGTTCGTTCAGGCGTCTGTGACTTTACGTCTTGTGGGTAGAAGCACAATAGGGCATTGTGGGCCTACCAGCCTGGATCCTATAAACAAGGCACGGGGGACATCTGTGTGGTACAGCTGTGTAACCACAGAATAAGATCTGACAGGAGATATGAATTGATTGGCCCACCCAGCGGGTCCCATCTACTACCTGCTGACATTGCAAATTCTGATTTTAAGCAGGGGTCCCTTTCGCTTTAGAATTGCACGCATTGGGCGAGATTTATCAAAATTGGTATAAAGGAAAACTGGCGCAGTTGCCCATAGCAACCAATCAGATTCCACATACAAAACAACTGAAAGGTGGCATGAAGCAGGATGTGCTCAACCCAATCAGATTCCACCTTTCATTTCTCAGCACTCCTTTGGAAAATAAAAGGTGGAATCTGATTGGTTGCTAGGGGCAACTAAGCCGGTTCTTCTTTACACCAGTTTTGATAAATCTGTCCCCTTGTTAAAATTCTCCATTTCATTTCATGCAGTAGTTAGGCTGGCCATTCATGAATGCTAAAGTGTTGTCCGACTGACAGCCATCTTCTCCCCCATAAGCATGCACATTCACTTCTGCTCAGCAAAGGTGGAATGGGTAGGGCTACCATGTGCCATTTCTAACGCTGATGTCTCCTCAGGTAACTGTGAGGCTTCTAGTTTCCGTAAAGCACCAGGGCCTGGATGCCGTTACCTCAGCACCCCCTATTGTAGCAGAAGTATAACGGGTGGCTCCTGGACCCTATGTAAAATCTGTAACACCTATTATATGTCAGAGGGGCTTTTAGGCCTCCTTACGGGGTATTCTAGTATAATAATATTGATGACCAGCAATATATGATCAGTGGAGGGCTGACACCCTCACCTCCACAAATCAGCTGTTTCGAAGAAGCTCCGGTGCCGGAGGTTGGGGTCAGAGCCACACAGGTCCATCCATTGTGTAGTGGATGGAACTGGTATCTGCAGGGCTGCTCCTTTCTTATTGGGAGTCGAACCCTCAAAGATCAGATACTGCTGGCCTAGCCCGAGGATAGCCTATCAATATTGAAATCCTGAAATCCCCCTTTAAGCATGAGAGTCCAGATAAGATTGCTACTTCTACACCTCCTATAGCTATGATATATATATATATAGTTGTATTGCTTGTTTCTTCTCTGCTATAGATGTCAATATGCCCTGTGCAGAATATCTTATGATATTAAAAAGTGTTTGCTACTCCTCACTGTAGTGTTTAGGGAAGTAAGCCAAGTGCAGGAGGAAAACGTATGGACGTATGAAATCGGAGGCACATGGAATTACAGTAGTGCTCCATATGCAGCCACATGTGCATGAGGCCTTAAAGTGAGGTGCATGAGCACTTCCATGAAGACCCAGTAGGGTGCTTGTACTGTACTTCTGCAACCTGGGCTGCTGTCTCCTTTTGGTCAAATTAATCCCCTAGCAATTTGGGGATTTCATTAATGGGAGCATAATTATTTATTCTACTCTCTGATATAGCACTGACATATTCCGTTTCGCTCTACAGGCATTTGTCATCACTTTCTGTCCCCAATGGAGATCACAATCTATGCCCCCTATATAAACGTATGGCGGTTATCATCAGACTGTGGGAAAGGTGACAGAAAACGGTGATGTTCATCACCTTAGCCTTAGGTGTGCAGCAATATACGGATGGGCCGTGTTGTAATACTACAGCCTCAAGGGTGTAGACCTATGGTGAACATGAACAGGGAATCCCTGAAGCACCCTGCCTGTCAGCAGCCTCTTCAGGGGCCCCATCCTGATGACAGTGAGGTGTGAGGGACTCTGATCTTGCCCTGTCCATGGCCCGATCCGGTGACAGGAATGTGCGGAAGGCGGCGTTTTCCTTGGGACCTGACACTCTGTGGGTTTGTCATGTCCCTATCCAATTCCTTCAGGGTAGGCCAAGTGGTTTCACCTCCGAATACCTTGTCACTCAACTGAGCTCTCCAAGTGTAATTCAAACCTCTTGTCCTCACATCTTGAACCCTCTAACCTTCTGTGTGCAGATCCTCAGCTAACCCCTTAGGTGCCTGAACTTTAACGTGTTGTATCAAACACATTGCTTCTAAAGAGAGGCTGTGTACAGTAAACAGCCTCATGTATTATCTCTGATGGCAATGTTTCTCAGGCAAGGTTCCCTAATTTTTGATCAAGAGTTCCTTAGGAGACAGCAGCAGAAAGACCTGGGCTTTTTGCTGTAGGCATTTAACATTTTCTTCCTGTTTAAATACACTTGGAAAAGCAGTCTACGTTCAGAATATAGCATTGTGCAAGAATGATATAATGCTTTACTTCCCCATAAACAAACCTCTTTGAGGTAGGAATGGATGTTCGAAATTTGACAAAAACTTTCATCGGTTCCCCTTTAGTAATAGTCTTGGACATCCTCAATGTCCTGTGACATCACTGTGTTTTTATCCCTGTACTGTGACATCACTGTGTTTTTATCACTGTACTGTGACATCACTGTGTTTTTATCACTGTACATTGACATCACTGTGTTTATTATCCCTGTACTGTGACATCACTGTGTTTTTATCCCTGTACTGTGACATCACTGTGTTTTTATCCCTGTACTGTGACATCACTGTGTTTTCATCCCTGTACTGTGACATCACTGTGTTTTTATCACTGTACTGTGACATCACTGTGTTTATTATTATTGTACTGTGATATCACTGCGTTTTTATCACTGTACTGTGACATCACTGTGTTTATTATCCCTGTACTGTGACATCACTGTGTTTTTATCACTGTACTGTGACATCACTGTGTTTTTATCCCTGTACTGTGACATCACTGTGTTTTTATCCCTGTACTGTGACATCACTGTGTTTTTATCCCTGTACTGTGACATCACTGTGTTTATTATCTCTGTACTGTGACATCACTGTGTTTTTATCACTGTACTGTGACATCACTGTGTTTATTATTATTGTACTGTGATATCACTGTGTTTTTATCACTGTACTGTGACATCACTGTGTTTATTATCCCTGTACTGTGACATCACTGTGTTTTTATCACTGTACTGTGACATCACTGTGTTTTTATCCCTGTACTGTGACATCACTGTGTTTTTATCCCTGTACTGTGACATCACTGTGTTTTTATCCCTGTACTGTGACATCACTGTGTTTTTATCACTGTACTGTGACATCACTGTGTTTATTATTATTGTACTGTGATATCACTGTGTTTTTATCACTGTACTGTGACATCACTGTGTTTTTATCCCTGTACTGTGACATCACTGTGTTTTTATCACTGTACTGTGACATCACTGTGTTTTATCACTGTACTGTGACATCATTGTGTTTTTATCCTTGTACTGTGACATCACTGTGTTTTTATCACTGTACTGTGACATCACTGTGTTTTTATCACTGTACTGTGACATCACTGTGTTTATCTTTGTACTGTGATATCACTGTTCCCGGCTGATTTTAGTAGGATCTGCCATCAATTCCATGTCTGTGGCTTCTGTCGTGGAAAAAAGGGATCAGACAGGTATATCCACCCATCCAATCAATTAGTTTCCTTCAGATAAACAGCGCCATACATATCTGATGCCCTTTTGTCTGTCCCATCATAGAAATGACATAGAGTAGATGTATTGTTATAAAACTCACTTATCTCTTAACCTTTATTACATTCTCGTTTTTATGTGCCCTTTAACGCTGTTCTTCCTGGTTTATGATTCCTGGACATATAATATAGGAAATACTGTAAAGAATTAAAACGATTGTCCTACCAGGAGAACTTTTCACCTTATTGGACCTATTGGACTTCCACCAATCATGAGAACAGGTTGCAGAGGTTGTAATTCCACTTCTTCTGCCACCTAATGCTTCTTATTCCATAATTAACCATTAATATAAAAAGACTTGACAGATTTATCTTACTAATAATATAAGATACTAGCAGAAGGACCCGGCTTTGCACGGGCGTATTTCATCTATTTCATTTAATGTTTGTGTGTGAGGTTAAAAGATGTCCACAATGTTCTCCATCACAGTGACCTCTACAGCATCCACTCCCTTAACAGTGACCTCACAGTACCCCGCTGCCTTAACAGTGACTTCCATAGCAGCTGCCCCTTTAATAGTGGCCTCCACAGTCCCCTACCCCTTAACAGTGACCTCCACAGTGCCCGCCCCTTTAAAAGTGACAACTAGAGCGGCCTGCCCCCTTACGTAACATGTACAGCGCCCGCCCCTTTAACAGTGACCCACACAGCAGCTGCACCTTTATTAGTGACCTCCACAGTACCCAGTCTCCTTAACAGTGATTTCCACAATAACTCTTCCCTTTAAAAGTGACCTCCACAGCGCCTGCCCCTTTAACAGTGACCTTCACAGCAGCTGCTCCTTTACTAGTGACCTCCACAGTACCCAATCTCCTTAACAGTGATTTCCACAATAAACCGCCCCCTTAACAGTGACCTCTATAGCACTCTGCCCCTTAACACTGACCTCCATAGCGGACTGTACCCTTAACTGTTACCTCCACAGCAGCCTGCCCCTTAACTGTGACCTCCACAGCACTCTGCTCCCTTAACAATGTAATCCATAGCGCCCTGCCCTGGCCCTTTAAAGGTGACTTACAGCAGTGAAGAAAAATGGCTGGGTTGTTATGGAAACCTGGTGTAAAACAGTGTATGTCAAGACTAAGGGCCTACCAACTTCTATTGGCTAACAAGGGTCATGTGATCATGTGTATGGCAGTTGGGATATAAGTGAAAGACCTGTGGGCTTAAATTGGCTAATGCAGGTCATGTGATGGGGCCATATTTGCATTTTGTTGGGAGTCTCTCAGGAACGGTACGTCCTAGAGAGCTGAGACCCGGTCTAAAACCTTCACGGACATGTAGTGCACCTGTGTGCCAGATTTGGTGCAGATGGTTCCAGTCGTTTGGTCACACATAAAGAACAGACAGACATACATAAACTCATATATATATAATGTGGATACAAGTGTAATAACACTGAATGCTATATAATGGAGAAGAGGTCCCTGATACAGACTTAGAACAGGCACCTCCTGCAGCTTAAAGGGTAACTCATTTTCTCAAAAAAAAAAAATCCATTTTAGCATAAGTTACTGCTGCAGCAGCATTATGCATAAAGCAATCTTTAGTTTCTTCACTTACCACTGTTTTCCTTGAAGCATTTACAATATGAAGACCTTCTCAAGATGGCTCCTCTGCCAGTTCTCTGAGGCCAAAACTGCTTTCCCTCACATCCCATACACACTTGCTGTAGCCAGCAGCTCCCTGCCAGCCAATCAGATTGGATTACTGAGAGACACGCCTCCTCACTCTGAAGCCTAATGCAGGCATGTAGTGTGAAGGAGCGCCCCTCTGTCTTCTGTTTATACTAAGGCCTCATGCACACGACCGTATGGCTTTTTCAGTATTTTGCGATACGCAAAAAACAGATCCGCAAAAAATACAGATGACGTCCGTGTGCTTTCCGTTTTTGCGGAACGGAATAGCTGGCCCCTGATAGAACAGTACTATCCTTGTCCATTATGCGGACAATAATAGGACATGTTCTATCTTTGAACGGAACAGAAAAACGGAAAAGAAAGTCATACAGAGTACCTTCCATTTTGTTTGTGGATCCATTGAAATGAATGGTTCCATATACAGTCCGTATACGGAACGCAAAAAAACGGAACGTAAACGAAAAATTCCTTACAGTCGTGTGAATGAGCCCTAAAAGGAAGACAGACAAGCCCTAGCAACACTCTTTTAAGGGAGCAGTCGAAAAGGACAGACTAACTCACCAAATTTTGCGCCAACTTTTCACCAAATTCATCAAACAGTGCATCTTGTTTGATAAAATTCGGCACATCTTTAGGGCTCATGCACACGACCGTGTGCTGGCTGGGCCCGTGCTGCGGACTGCAAATTGCGGTCCGCAATGCACGGGCACCGACCATGGGGCCGCTGCATGCAGATCGCGGACCCGTTCTCTTGAATGGGGTCCGCAATCCGCATCCGACGATCCGCACCGCAAAAAAGTAGTGCATGCACTACTTTTTGCAGTGCGGAGCCACGGACAGAAAACCCACATAAGCACTGCGCAGTGCTTCCGATCCTGGCCTCCGTTCCGCACCGCATCTCCCGGATTGTGGACACATTCAAGTCAAAATCCGTGATACAGGGTGCACACAGCTGGTGCCCGTGTATTGCGGACCCGCTGTATGTGGGTCGCAAAATGGCCATTGCCGGGCAACGGCTGTGTGCATGAGCCCTTAGGGCTTGTTCACATGACCGTGCCATATTTTGCGGACCTCAAATTGTGAATCCGCAAAACACGGATGCCGCCTGTGTGCCTTCCGCAATTTGCGCAACGGAACGGGCGGCCCTTTATAGAAATGCCTATTCTTTTCCGTAAAAAACAGACAAGAATAGGACATGGCTCATAATTTTTGCAGTGCCACAGAACGGAGCAACGAATGTGGACAGCACATTTTTGCGGCCCCATAGAAGTGAATGGGTCCTCACCCGAGCCGCAAAAAATGCTGCTTGGATGCGGACCAAAACCACGGTCGTGTGAACGAGCCCTTAATGGGATTTTCCAGCCTGTAGATACACTGTAGATGACCTATTCCCAGGATAGGTCATTAATATCAGATCTGTAGAGGTCCATCTGGCACCCCCACCTAAGTTGTTTTTGACAGCTGCAGAAGCAAAACAGTGGACGGAGCCGGAAGCAGAAGACTGTGTAGTGGACGTACAAGCGCACTGCAGATCAGCACCAATTCAAGTCAACTTTCTCCTTCCGGCTCCGTCCACTGTATTGTTCCTAGCACGGCTTCTGCTGAAACAACTAAGGTGGGGGTCTCAAACTTTGGAACTCCATCGATCTGATATTGATGACCTGTCCTGACAACAGCCTGAAAAAGTGCAAGAATGGCGTGCACCAAAAGTTGAAACTACTGTTCTGCCAGAATTCTGCCGTAAGGTAAATGAAATATTTCACCCTATGTATTCTCCATGAGTAGAAGGGAGTTAAGCCAGTATTACGCTGCCCGATAATCGCTAACAAGCAGTCGCATGAACTCGCATTAGTGATAATCTGGCAGTGTAATACTGCCGCCGTTTGCCTTATAAACGAGGAAACGCTCAATCATTGGGCAATCCAAATATTTGACATGTTGAAAAATGATTGTTTGCAGGTGGCAGATTGGGGTGTCTAATCATGATCTGCCGCCGGCAAACCACTATACAGCATGGGGACCAAGGGAAGGCATAGAGATCGCTCTTCCCCATGCTGCGGAGGAGATCCTTGCATGTAATAGTAGCAGTCTCCTCCACTAGGCAGTAGGTGATTGCCGGGAGGAAATGCTTCCCTCCTGAGAATTGTCTGCCACATCGGGCTGTGTAATGCAGCCTTTAACCACTGCCAGGCACTTGGCATCAGCTTGTGTCCCCTGTGAACAAAAGAATTGTGCGTTGATGTTCAACATGCCTGATTCTTCTTTCCCCTGAAATTATCTGTCAAGTAAGAGTCATGAGGCCCCGATCCTCATAAGATAGTCGGCCAGTCCACTTTTGTGTTATTTTGATGTAATAACAGTGTGAAATGTACTGAAGGAGTTCCAGGGGAAGCTGTTTCCAATCATGTTGGGGGACACCTCTGACTCCATTATTTTCTATGGAGATGACTAGGCACTGAAATGCCTGATTGATGTAATAAGCAGATGCATGTCTGGAAAAGCCATCCTGGTCTAAGGGCAGGTGTAAGTCATTTTTACCATGTGCTGCCACCATTTGTTTCCTGAAACCGTATAGATGGTTAAAAAACATATTGAATTGAAATGACTATGGGCACTCTATATCTATGGCCACATTACAGTATGTCTATGAGCACATTGGGGGTCATTTATCGTTTGAGTTGTTTATATGTCAGTTTTAAGTCTGGCTTTGCTTACCGGTACACCAGGGCGTTGCCTGTCATAGGTTATGGCTTTTTTGAGACTTTAGCAAAAGTCGCACATAGTAAATGGGATATAATCCAAGTTTCATAAACAACCCTCACAACGTATATGAGCACATTATTCTTATAGCCCTTGATGTCTAGGCCATACATAGGCCATGGGTACATTGTGTGTATGGGTACATTGTTTGTATGGATACATTATGTGTATGGGTACATTATGTGTATGGGTACATTATGTGTATGGGTACATTATGTGTATGGGTACATTGTATGGTTACATTATGTGTATGGGTACATTATGTGTATGGGTACATTATGTGTATGGGTACATTATGTGTATGGTTACATTATGTGTATACGTACATTGTGTGTATGGGTACATTATGTGTATGGTTACATTATGTGTATGGGTACATTATGTGTATGGGTACATTATGTGTATGAGTACATTACATGTATGGTTACATTACGTATTTTGGTACATTACGTGTATGGTACATTATGTGTATGGTTACATTACATGTATGGGTACATTACATGTATGGTTACATTATGTGTATGGTTACATTACGTGTATGGGTACATTACGTGTATGGTTACATTACGTGTATGGGTACATTACGTGTATGGATACATTATGTGTATGGGTACATTACATGTATGGGTACATTATGTGTATGGTTACATTACGTGTATGGTTACATTATGTGTATAGTTAAATTACATGTATGGGTACATTACGTGTATGGGTACATTACGTGTATGGTTACATTACGTGTATGGGTACATTACATGTATGGGTACATTACGTGTATGGGTACATTATGTGTATAGTTAAATTACATGTATGGGTACATTACGTGTATGGGTACATTACGTGTATGGGTACATTATGTGTATGGGTACATTACGTGTATGGTTACATTACGTGTATGGATACATTATGTGTATGGTTACATTATGTGTATGGTTAAATTACATGTATGGGTACATTATGTGTATGGGTACATTACGTGTATGGTTACATTACGTGTATGGGTACATTATGTGTATGGTTACATTACGTGTATAGTTACATTACGTGTATGGGTACATTAGATGCATGGATACATTACGTGTATGGATACATTACGTGTATGGTTACATTAGATGTATGGATACATTACGTGTATGGTTACATCATGTGTATGGGTACATTATATGTATGGTTACATTACGTGTATGGGTACATTACGTGTATGGGTACATTAGATGCATGGATACATTACATGTATGGTTACATCATGTGTATGGGTACATTAGATGCATGGATACATTACGTGTATGGTTACATCATGTGTATGGTTAAATTACGTGCATGGGTACATTATGTCGATGAGCCCTTTAATCCTCTTATCACAATATGCAGACCCCATATTGACATACGCTGCACATTACTCTTTTCTACCTTTGATGTGCATTGTAGTGGGCCCTTATATTATAAGAAATGTCAAGAATGATCCCCTGTCTCCTGTATGGTAAAATGCTGATAAGACATAAGTAGTATTACTCAATCTGAAGTGGCCTTATGCGATCAGTTCACATACATCTGACTCGTTGCTTAAATTATGAAGTTTTATGGAGCTAATCCAGCAGAGCAGGCCCCATATACATAGCACTGGGTCTTTGTGGCGTGATATTAAACACATTCTGCTCATTCCACCCCCTTTCCTTACTGATGGAGACAAAAACCAGGCCGCTTTGGACTACAGAACCCACTGCTAGGCCAGCCTGGGGTCTGTGTTTCAGATGTTAAACATTCCCAGGGCTCAGTCAGATCCTTCAATAGGCTGCCATTGTTTGAAGTTTCCATTAAAGGCAAGTGCTTCCCACAAGGGCGTATCCAGAGCTGGACTTGAAAGAGCGCTGCCTCCCCCTTCTATATTATACTAATTGCCTAGTTTCACCTTTATTTGTTGTCGTTAGGTTTTTATGAGGGTCCCAGCAGGATATCATGCTCACTGTACTGTATGACTCTACTTTTATTCGATCCGGGCAGGAACTACATTGAAATGCTCTCAGATTTGCTCTGGGCAACCTTCAGTAACAAGGTGATTCTTAATTGTGACATTTTGTGGTTTAGGAGGAATGTCCAGGCTTGGCTTTTGTAAGTGCTGCTTGTGAAATGGAAAGCTACAAGACTAATTCAACCAATGTCGTTTTTCAGATCACATGCGAAGGTCTACGAGGCTGAGCCATTCATACTCTTCAAAGGATTTTCTGATTGTCCAAGAAAACAAAAGAGAATTAGCAAATGGCCTAAATAGTAAAAACAATACAGAAAAAAGTACGCAATTCTTCAATTCCCCACTGATCCAAGGCAGAGGTTCTGCCAGGGGACCACTACAGCCAATCACTGGCCTCAGCAGTCACATGCCATACCTACTGCCATCACCACTTAGTGCACGCCACTGCTGGCAGCCTGTAAACAAAGACTGGTGGGCAGCCACCAGAGCATGTGACCTGGATCGGCAGTGGATTCAAGAGGTCTGCTTCTTTTTTTGTTATTTTTGAACAATCAGACTATCCATTTTTGACACTTGTTGATTTTGTCACTGCTTCACCACACAAGGACTTTGAGACTAGCTGAATTATTTCCTGTTTATCCCAAAATTGCTTAAAGGGCATCTGTCAGCAGATTTGTACCCACGAAACTGGCTGACCTGTTACATGTGCTCTTGGAGGCTGAAGACATCTGTGTTGGTCCCATGTTTATATGTGTCTACATTGCTGAGAAAAATGTTTTATTGTATGCAAATGAGCCTCTAGGAGCAACGGGGGCGTTGCCGTTACACCTAGAGGCTCTGATGTCTCTGCATCCGCTGCACCATCTCCACTCTGATTGACAGGACCAGGCAGTAAAAATGTCATACCTAGCCCTGACAAAGTGCAGAGGGCCCAGCAGTTGCAGAGAAAGCTAAGCCTCTAGGAGTAATGGAAATGCCCCCCTTGCGTTCCCTCAGCTGCCACGTTCACATGCAACAGGTCATCCAGTTTCATGGCTACAAATCTGCTGACAGATGCCCTTTAAATGCCATGGCTACAGAGGCAGGAGGGCTGAGTTTATCCATACCATCCTGACTCCATAATAAGGGTCCATTCACATGTCTGTGTGTTTTGCCATGTTTTGACACCGGCCATGTGCACATGGCCTGCACTGTAATAGAAAATGCCTATTCTTGTCCGCTATTGCGGACAAGAATAGGACATGTTCTACTTTTTTGCGGAAACGGAAGTGCGGATCGGAAGTGTGGATCCGGAAATTCGGATGCGGACGGCACATAGTGTGCTGTCCGCATCCATTCCAGCCCCAATGAAAATGAATGGGTCCGCACCCGTTCCGTAAAATTGCGGAACAGATGCGGACCCATTTTGCGGACATCTGAGTTGACCCTAAGAGGAATATGTGCATCATTGTTTCCCATTGATAACTGGTTTTATGCATTACACATAATAAGCTGGGGGCTCCTTTGCAGAATTTGCATTGGAACCAGAAGCTTTTTGTTAATCCTCTGTTTATCATTGTTTCTTTAAACCAACCTAAAGCGTAACTCCACTGAAAAGCTTTAAAGTGTACCTGTAGTTTCAGTTAATTTTTAATATAGTGTAGGGACTGGGAGAGCTGTGTTAAAATATATTGTCAGGACTGCTGTCCATATGCGCATGAGTCCTCTACATCTTGTTAGAACAGCACTGCAGTCCTGTGTATTTCAGCACAGCTTTGAGTGCTGACAGTGGGAGAACGGGGCAATAGGAAAATAAAAAATAGTGATCTGGACTCCTTATCTTCAGCACTACTCATGCAGTTAATAGATCAAAATCGGGGTGACAGATTTACCCATACAACAGTTACACTTTAAAAATCCTCCAATGTGACTTTAATGAAAGGGAACCTGTCACCCAAAATGCTATGCAATCTGCAGTCAGCATGACATAGACCTGGAAAAGCATAGCACTGATATATCTATAGCTTTTCTGACTTTGGTTGTACACACTGAGGTATTAGTGATTGATAGCATTCTCTGTGTAAGTGTATATACAGAGATAGCTGTCAGTCACTGATATTTGTATACGGAGAAGGTGTTATCAGTGATAGCATTCTCTGTGTAGTGTGTATACAGAGATAGCTGTCAGTCACTGATAGATGTACACAATGGGTTTTTATCAGTGATTGATAGTATTCTCTGTGTAAGTGTGTATACAGAGATAGCTGTCAGTCACAGGGAGTTGTTATCAGTGATTGATAGTATTCTCTGTGTAAGTGTGTATACAGAGATAGCAGTTACTGATGGTTGTACACAGGAGAGTTGTTATTAGTGATTGATGGCATTCTCTGTGTAAGTGGGTATACAGAGACGCTGTCAGTCACTGATAGATGTACACAGGGAGTTATCAGTGATTGATAGTATTCTCTGTGTAAGTGTGTATACAGAGGTAGCTGTCAGTTACTAATAGCTGTACACTAAGGAGGTGTTGTCAGTGATTCATAGCATTCTCTGTGTAAGTGTGTATACAGAAATAACTGTCGTCACCGATAGCTGTAAGTGGTGATGTGCTATCAGTGATAGTGATTGATAGCATTCTCTGTGTAAGTGTGTATACATAGATAGCTGTCAGTTATTGATATCTGTATATGGTGGAGGTGTTATCAGTGATTGATAGCATTCCCTGTGTACGTGTGTATACAGAGTTAGCTGTCAATCACTGATAGTTCAGGGAAGGTGTTATCAGCGATTGACAGCATTTCATGTCCACGGTGTTTCAGTGGTTAGCATTGGTGCCTTCCAGCTCTGGGGTTCTAGGTTCGAATCTGCTCAAGGACAATATCTGGAATATCTATACATTCTCCCCATATCTGTGTGGATTTCCTCTGGGTACTCCAAAGAAATACTGATAGGGAATTTAGATTGTGAGCTCCATTGGAGAAAGCCAGTAATGATATTGTCTGTAAATCTCTGTACAAGTGAGTAAAATAAATACAGAAATAGCTGTCAATCACTAAAAGCTCTACATGAGGTAAGCAAGTGTAGAAAAATCATAGGTTTAAATGTATAAAACACAAGTTTCACTGAGTCTTTTCTCACAAAACCATATAGATCTAGATCTATAGATCCTCTTACCCTCTTATTCTCTTACCCTCATCAGTGGCGAAATTCTATTTTTCTGTTCCGGTATAGGACACAAATGGCACCTGGCAGATCCCATTGACTATGGCAGACTGGGAACTTAAAATTGCCCTGGAAATTAAATTTGAGATGGCCCCATGTTGAAGGCTAGCCCATATTGACAAAAGATGGGAAAAGACAAGTAGACTGGGGCAACAATATCATATCGCAAAATTCTGTCTCAGCAGAACCATATACCACAGTACAGCACAATATACTGCGCCAAAAGCTGTCACCCTGTGATGGCCATCAATAGATGTCATTTTCTGTCCTCCTTCTGTTGTCTCTGATTAAGATATGGAGCAGGAGGTGTAGGAGGTGAGATGCGGGCCACAGCAGTTGATTTCAGGAGGACATATAAGGGCGCAGGCTGGGTACACGAGTACCTGATTCTCATAGCGTTAATTACTGCTGAGAGCTCATTATGTACCTGGCCAGTGGCATAGAGGAGGGCTTGGGTGGCCACCTGCGGATCAGCCCACCAAGAAATTTCCCTGTATGGTCTATGGCCCATCCGCCCCTGATCAGGTTTCTGTTGTGGATTTCAGGATTCTGCCAGACAAAATGCCACTACATGAAGTGGTATTTTGTCCTTTCTTTTTGTGGAAGCCTCCATTGCAGATGTGAACCTGGCACTAACTGTGCTATGGGAATTTGTTGGGATCATCACAGTGGGGGTCTGGAGGTCACCAATCGTCACATTTTTTTTTGTCTGGCAAAGAAAATCGTGACTGCACAGGATAAAAGCAAACAAAGGAACAAGTTCTTAATCCTGAAGTGTCAGAAGTAGACATTAACAGCTGGATTGTAGAATAGCCTCTAGTTCATCCACCACCTAGGACTCCCAAGAGCCTCCCAGACATTCCCAAAGCAAATCTTGGAAGTCTACAAAGATGTAAAGAATACTAACAACAATTTAAACATTATAATATGTAGCAGAGGAGCTTTTTAATATGCTTTTATTAATAAAGCTGGCCATACTCCTTTGGATGTTCTATATACAGTGACAGCCATGAATAGCTGAAATTAGAGTACCCCTTTAAGACGAGAAGAAATGGGGCATCAGACCACTGAAAACCAATGGAAATAGAGACTAAGGGGCATGTGCACAGAATACTGGACACCAGAGATATTCTTTCACCATAGCCTATTTGTACATTTTTGGGGAATATATTGACAGTATGTTATATTTGTGACTCCAAGCAGTGATTTTTCTGAATAAAATAATAAAAAGTTATTTACCTGAAATTTTCATTTCCTGTAGTCCATAAGCAGCACACCTTTCATGACTGTGCTGCCGTAGGATGTCCAAGAAACAACTGTTTCTGACATATTAACATACCTTATAAATATTATAGTCTGCTTATCCCAGGTTATTTTAGAAGCTTATGAAACCATTACCTTTATCATTTTTAATTCACAAAAACACATACACGGGAAGGGGAAATAGGAGGAAAAAGCAAAGAAACAGTAGAACGTTAAAGGATTTATGAGACTTCGGAGTAGCCCACAATGGCTGATTTACAACCACCCTCTGTATGAATGGCCCACCCAGGATAGATGCCAAGTAAATAACTTCTGGAGTCTGGAAATGACCGGTTTACAGTGGGTCTGTCTATACCCAAGCTACTAATAGGACCATGAAAAGGTATAACCTGTGGGGCAAGATGTAACCCCTCTTCTTCTCAGGCTGGGCTGATATAGCACATGATGAGTGAATTCTCACTTGTTTTCCTCAGAGTTTATTGGGTCATTGGTTATTTTATTGCCTCTGAAAGGCATTTTATGTTTCAGTATGAAAACACCATATGTGTGGTTTATGTTCTAAGGCAATGTAGTCATTATTGAGCTAGCAGAGGGATCTGGTTATTATAGCGGAGTTTGATGATCTACAGAGGGACAATATGGCACCTGGTTAGCCAATGCAACCATCAATATGCACCTCAAATAAAGTGTGAATCATTTAAAAAGAAAATTCCACTGACACCAGGATATTAATCTATGTGTCAATGTCTGTAAAATATCAGTTATTTATTCTATGATGGTATGGACTTGTAATATCATGATCTGACTTTTGATCTGTAGAGCTTTCTTGAATGCCATTGTTGTATTGGTCACGTAAGATATACCTCTAAAGGGTAGGTGCTAAGCACAGCAATCTAACTCCAGAACAAAAAGGTCTCTTCTGGAACCACAGCATTTGGTCAAGTAGACATTGCAATATGAAGTAGTCCTAGATTTTCTCCTTGCTCATTATCCCTACATTCTTCACCTGGGAGCTTAGGTTAGGTTAGGAGGTTCAAAGGGTTACAAGGTCTTCTTCAGAACAGGATAAGTAGGTGTAAATTGTCCTATTGTTTTCAGACAATCAGTATAGAGGACCACAAACTCGCTTTTCTCATTTCTTATACATTTTATAATTTTTTCTGCAGGTGCTAAATGCAAGTAAATGGTACACGTTCAAGTGCAGCCATGCTTACGAAAAGCAGGTGTTAAAGAGCCCTTAGGGCTGAATGGGATTATTCTAGAATTCTCATTCTCACTCAGTTTATTAATGTGGACCTGTGTCTCTGAGGGTTTTACATCTTTGATAGCCATATGTTATGATTTTCTTCCCCTTCTGCTGTATCCATCTTGTATGCGTCATTTTGGTTCTGTCCATGAAAACACTTTGTGTAGTATTTGTGAAAATTTACACATACTCATACATACACTTATATCATCTGCCCGAAAATTCTGAATTAATTTCATTATATTCTGCCCAGAGCTAAAGAGGACCTGTCACTAGTGTTGGGCGAGCATGCTCGACCGAACACCAGTTCAGCTTGAGCATCGCGATGCTCGGCACATCGCGGTGTTTGGCGTGATGCTCGAGTCTCCTGCCCGCATGTTTGTTGGCTGCTGCGCAGCCAATAAACGTGCGGGTAAGTGCTGCCACTACCTAATGCTGTAGCCATGTTGGTTACTGGCATTAAAGTAATTGGCTGGCCGGAAAATGTCATCGGGTGCTATATAGCCGTGTTCGGCTCAGTCTTAGTCAGGGAGAACTGTTCTGAAGAAGGGACAGATAGTGTTCCCTACACTATCTGTCCCTTCTTCAGCACAGTTCTCCCTGACTAAGACTGAGCCGAACACGGCTATATTGTAATAGTAATATTTTAGGGAAAAAACTTGTTAGAGACCCCAAAGTCCTTTTAAGGACTATTATTGTATCTGGCAGCAATATAATTATTAGTTCAACCTGCGCTAAATTGCATGGATTTGTTAGAGACCCAAATGTCCTTTTAAGATGTATCTGTAAAATATATATTATTAGGGCAACCTGTGCTAAATTGTGTGCAATTGTTAGTGCCGCTTCTGATAGTGACACAACCTCTGCTACATCTTTTATTTTACAAATATCTGTGACATTCCGCACAATAGTTTGGCCGCTGGTGACAGCTACATTACCAGCGCTATACCTCCTGTATAAAGTTTGTGCATCCTATTTATCAGTGACATTCATTCAGTGTAATTTTTCATTAGCCGGTGGTGACAGCGACATTACTTGCGCTATACCTCCTGTATAACGTTTGTGCATCCTAAATATGAGTGACATTCATTCAGTGTAATTTTTTATTAGCCGGTGGTGACAGCGACATTATCTGCGCTATACCTCCTGTATAATGTTTGTGCATCCTTAATATCAGTGACATTCATTCAGTGAAATTTTTTATTAGCCAGTGGTGACAGCGACATTACTTGCGCTATACCTCCTGCATAACGTTTGTACATCCTAAATATCAGTGACATTCATTCAGTGTAATTTTTTATTAGCCGGTGGTGACAGCGACATTACTTGCGCTATACCTCCTGTATAACGTTTGCGCATCCTAAAATTATCTGTGACATTCAATGTACTTATTTCATAGACGCTGCGACAGCTACATCTCCTGTTTAACGTGTGCGCATCCTAAAAATATCTGTGACATTCTGTGTACTTTATTTGCTCATACACTTACAAAACCTGCGCTACTGTAGGTGTGACATACTTGCAAGCATATATATCATTTAATATGCGCAAGGCGAACAGTACCATTTAATATGCGCAAGGTGAGCAGTAAGGGACGGGGAAGTGGCCGTGCTGGGCGAGGTGAAACTGTGCCTGCTGCCAGAGCACAAGAAACACACTCATCCACGATACCTAGCTTCATGTCCCAGTTTGCAGGGTGGCGCAGGACACCACTCTCGAAGTCAGACCAGTGGGACCAGGTGGTCGGTTGGATTGCAGCAGATAATGCTTCCAGTCAGTTAAGCACCACCCTGTCTTCCACAAATTCCAGTCTCAGTAGCCAAGAGTCTGGTCAACAGCATCCTCACCCTGATACTCCTTCCACCCACCATGGAGAGTCTTGGCAAACAAGTGATCCCACACTCGGATATTCCGAGGAGCTCTTTTCATCGCCATTCCTTAATTTGGGCCTCTCGACAAGACCGCTTGAAGAGGGACATGAGGAGATTTTTTGCCCTGATTCCCAAACTCTTGAGCATCCACAGTCAGAAAAAGATGACAGTGGGGAACGGCAATTAGTGTTTCACGAGATGGATGATGATGATGAGACACAATTGCCAATAAGTCAACCGCAATTGGTATCTCAAGAGGTTCATGATGAGGATGAGAAACAGTTCTCAATAACTGAGGTTGTTGTTAGGTCAACAAGTCAGGAGGATGACCAGAGTGAGAAAGTGGAAGAGGAGGTGGTGGACCATGAAATCACTTACCCAACTTGGGAAGGTGGC
This sequence comes from Bufotes viridis, assembly GCA_033119425.1. Classification (NCBI taxonomy): domain Eukaryota; kingdom Metazoa; phylum Chordata; class Amphibia; order Anura; family Bufonidae; genus Bufotes; species Bufotes viridis. The sequence continues at coordinate 75,222,712 of CM065590.1, read as the reverse complement.
AATCCGAGTGAGGACAGCAGTACAAAGGGGGAGGGATCCGCAGCACCGCAACAGGCTGGAAGAAGCAGTGGGGTGGCAAAAAGGAAGGGGGCCACACCAAACAGGCCCGCAACTGTGCGGAAATCTCCCTTGCCAAGGGGTAGTAGTTCCGCAGTGTGGCGCTTTTTTGATTAAAGTGCGGACAATAAAAGAATTGTCATTTGAAACCTGTGCTGTACCAAAATGAGCAGGAGGCGTGAACACTAGCAACCTCACCACCAGCATGATCCGCCACATGGCATCAAATCACCCTAATAGGTGGGCCGAACGCCTTGGTCCACAATCAGTGTTTGCGGATCATACCACTGCCTCCTCTTCCCCTGTGTTGCGTGCTGGACAATCCTCTGTCCAAGACGCAGGCCTGGATGCCTCCTGCCATGCTCCTGGACCTTCGCAAGCACCATCAGCTATCACATTAACTTCTGTGTCCCAGCGCAGCATACAGATGTCTATACCCCAGGCCTTTTAACAAAAGCGCAAATACCCAGCCACCCACCCACAGGCCATAGCACTAAATGCGCACCTTTTAAAATTGCTGGCCCTGGAAATGTTGCCATTTAGGCTTGTGGACACTGAGGCTTTCCGCAGCCTGATGGCGGCGGCCGTCCCGCATTACTCTGTCCCCAGACGCCAATATTTTTCACGGTGTGCAGTCCAAGCCTTACACCAGCATGTGTCCCGTAACATCAACCGTGCCCTTACCAATGCAGTTATTGGGAAGGTCCACTTAACGACTGACACATGGACAAGTGCTTTAGGCCAGGGACGCTACATTTCCCTAACGCACATTGGGTGAGCATTGTGGAGGCCGGGAGCGAGTCGTGCCCTGGGATAGCACAGGTGCTACCAAAGCCAAGGATTGCGGGCCCTACTTCAATCAGGGTTTCCGCTGCCACCTACGTTAGTGGCTGCAACCCCCCCTTCTCCTCCTCCGCCTCCTCCTCCACTTCCACCTCTGAATTATCATCTTGCAGCACCAGTCAGCCATCAGTCAGTAGCTGGAAGCAGTGTAGCACTGCAATGGGGAAGTGGCAACAGGCTGTGCTTAAACTGATCTGCTTAGGTGACAAACAGCACACCGCTGCAGAGCTGTGGGGAGAAGGACTGAGCTGTGGCTCTCACCACTTAACCTACAACCAGCCATGGTTGTGTCTGATAATGGCCGTAACTTGGTGGCGGCTTTGGAGCTTGGCAAACTCACACACATACCATGCCTAGCCCACGTGTTCAACCTACTGGTTCAGCGGTTTCTCAAAACCTACCCCAATTTGCCTGAACTACTGGTAAAGGTGCACCGCGTGTGTGCCCATTTCCACAAGTCATCAACAGATTCCACCGGTCTGGCAACGCTGCAGCAGCACTTGCAATTGACAGCTCACCAATTATTGTGTGACGTGAGCACATGCTGGAACTCGAGGTTCCACATTTTGGCCAGGCTTTGTAAGCAGCAGAGAACAGTAGTGGAATACCAGCTGCAACATGGTAATCGCCTTTCCGCTCTTCACAAGCGACGAGTGGGCATTGATGTCTGACCATCTGTGGAATCAACACAGATGGTGAGCGGCGATAACACTATTATCAGCGTAACCATCCCACTTCTGTGTCTATTCAAACGCTCGCTGCTCACAATGAAGGCGGACTCTTTGCATGGGAAAGAGGTGGAACTGGGGGAAGGAGGAGCAGGAGACGATTGCCTCCGCTACAAAGGGTAGTACCCATGGAATTTTTTTTCCATCTGTTCAGCGTGGATGGGCAGAAGAAGAGGATGAGGAGATTGAGAATCATCCTCCTGTTGAGGACAGCGAAGTCTTGTCTGTTGGGACTCTGGCACACATGGCTGACTTTATATTAGGCTGCCTTTCCCAAGTACGTAGTTTCTTGGCCAACCGAGGAGAGGAGACGAGGGGGACACACAGCAGTTCCAACAGAGGCAGGGCAACACTCTCCAAGGCCTGGGACAGTTTTATGACACCCCGCCAGCACCCTCACCCTGATACGCGGCCTACTGTCACAAGGAGGGAAAAATTTTGGAAGATGGTGAAGGAGTACGTAGCAGACCGTGTCAGCGTCCTCAGTGATCCCTCTGTGCCTTACAACTATTGGGTGTCCAGGCTGGACACGTGGCACGAACTGTCGCTCTAGGCCTTGGAGGTGCAGGCCTGCCCTGCTGCCAGTGTTCTGTCAGAGCGTGTATTTAGTGCTGCTGGGGGCATAATAACTGATAAGCGCATCCGCCTGTCAACTGAAAATGCTGACCGATTGACTCTTTAAAAAATGAACAAGGCCTGGATTGCCCCTGACTTCTCTACTCCACCAGAGGAAAGCGGCTAAACATAAAGGCACTCTAAATGTGGCTTTTATGGTGTATTGAATACACTGCATTCCCATGCACTCCTTCCTCCACTAAAAAGGGTATATGGTTCAATCTCCCTTTTCTCGTCCTCCTCCTCCATCATATCAACATGCTTATTAGGCTGCCCTCATTTCTAATATTTTCAAAGGATGCTTAGTAGAGCACCTGAGCATCCCGATGTGTTCTACTCTAGCATCCGAGTGTTTTGGTGCTCGACCAGCGCTACCTGTCACCTCTCAGTTTTAATAACTACTCCCATAGAAAGTATGGATTTTCTTTTCATAAAACTATAGGTTGATTTGTTCCTCAGTACTCAGTACTTCAGTTGCCTCTAGAAGTGTATAATGGATGTACATGTGGGTGTTATCAGTTGGGGGTGTTTCCCTACACAATCTTATCCCAGCTGCTAACACCTAATTGCAGATTTATAAGGGTCTGATCAGTGGCGTACATAGAGAAGTAAGGGCCCCATAGCAAGGATCAAACAAGGCCCCCACACACAAGACCCTTGGGTCATTTTCCACTGCTTCATTTGATAAAAGTTGTTCCTTTAGAGGATAGAGTCCTAAACAAAGTCACCTCCAGTAGAAGAGGAGATAATCCCAACTAAGACTGGGCCCCCTCTTGCCCTGGGCCCCATAGCAGTTTCATGGTCTGCCGCTATGGTAGCCCCTTGGTCTGATCACATGTTCGGGTTTCTACATGCAGTTTTAGATGCCAAAATCAGGAATGGATCATAAATGGAGAGATAGTATGAAGGGCAGATGCGACTTCTCTTCTTTCTTGGATTCACTGCTGTTTTGGCTTTCAAAACTGCATCCAGAAACCTGACAGTGTGGTCATACCCTTAATAAACTTCTAGTAGCCATAACTGGGGAATGGAACAACATAGTCATCTGAAAAGATGCTTGCTATTGCATGGGGAATACAATCATTTAGAAAAACAGACATGTCAGGAGTGATGACAGGTCCTCTTGAAATAGCTGTTTAGACAGCTATAAATGAAGTGACTACAAAGTCTTCCTGGCTATAGATTAACCACTTTTTTTTTGGAAGACACTCTCTTAATGCGCATTGGTGTTGTGATCACACGTGTGGACGTACCCATACTACATTGTCCCCATGCAATAGAAACTGTCCCCATAAACAGTGCCTTCCAGCTTCCCTATAAATGGCGTTTGACCCATAAAAAGGGCCCATTAACTGCCTTAATAAATAGTGCCAGCCATGTCTCGACCATAAACAGTGCCAATGATTCTGACTTTGTGAATAGTACCAGCCATAGTGGAGCCATATACATTGCCAGCCATCTTTCTCCCATATACTCTGCCTAACACCATGCTGCTCTCTTAACCATTGTCTACGTTAATGACTTCCAGTTTTGACCCCTCTATTATGCTTACATGGCTAGACAGGTGACATGTAACCCAGTTAAAACATGGAAATGCTGATTATCATACTAGTTGCCCAAGTGAGAATTTTTTTTTATCTTTCTCCCACCATGGTAGATTCAAAGCGTCTATATGGCAGTCAGTAACTCTGAAGTGTCCTGGGTAAACGCTCTCCAACCCCTTATCTCTGCACTTGCTCTGCTCTACAGTGCAGGCTCCACAACAATCGATTGGCGCCTGCGCAGTGTAAACATACATCTCTGCCTCCAGTGTCCAGTCCTATGTTCTTGTGCGCAGTTGACAAGTGAAGCATCCGGAGCATGCACACTGTGCAAGCCCTCGTTCATCCAGGTACCCAACACTTGTTGTGGGGCCTGCGCAGTAGAAAAAAGGACAGGAGGATGCAATGCCAGATGGACAAGTGGAGGGGACAACCGTGCCATACAATGACATCAGATGTGAGGGCCATGGTGGCAAAACACAGCCACTGTTAACAGGAGTAGTAGTGAGGAAGACCAGATCTGGAGGAACAGAATATGGATGAAAGTTGCTTAAAGGGGTTGTCTCACTTCGGCAAGTAGCATTTATCACGTAGAGAAAGTTAATACAATCCACTTACTAATGTATTTGCGATTGTCGATACCTCCTTTGCTGGCTTGATTCATTTCTCCATCGCATTATACACTGCTCGTTTCCATGGTTACGACCACCCTTCAATCCATCAGTGATGGTCGTGCTTGCCCACTGTAGAAAAAAGCGCCAGCCTCCCTGGTGGCCGGGACCACGGGAGTGCACATAGCCGACGGGAATGCACTTAGGCTAGTGCTTTTTCCTATAGTGTGCAAGCATGACCACCACTGATGGAGTGCAGGGTGGTCATAACCATGGAAATAAGCAGTGTATAGTGTGAAAAATGAATCCAGCCAGCAAGGAAGGAATAAGGACAATCACAATACATTAGTAAGTGCCTTGTATTAACTTTCTCTACATAATAAATGCTATTTGCTGAAGTGACAAAACCCCTTTAACACATTAGTAGCAGTAACAATCATACGGTGAGTTACAGAAAAACTTTGCAAAGTGACCAACTCCTTTAAGGTATTTAAATATGTATTTTCATATATTTTTTGGTCTTTTTCTGCCTCCAGATCAGCATTACAAATGATTGGATCAATGAGTCATTTAGGCAAAAAAAAGTTTTGTAAAGTACTTTTCTACATTGACATTACATTACTATACATTTTAAAGCAGACCTTTCATCCTAAAACTTCTTGAGCCATGGAATGAATGTTTGCGACACTTTTAGCGATATTGATGATCTGTAGCTTAATGAATAGTCATTACATTCACATGGTGTCATTCATTATTCTGTTTATCACTACTTAACGGTGACCTTATTAATATAGTCCCAGCCAATCAGACTGCTATGTAAACTGCAGCTGGGTTCAGGAATGGGGAGGGCGCTGACAGGGTCAAAAATCCCTTTCAACAACGTGTGTTATATCATCTGACATATTAATCCATGCTGCCAGAAGCAATAGCCTTGCGTCACGTGTATGGCGGCGTGTCCTTAAATAGAGTGTAATGCTTCATGAACTCTGGAGGAAGAGATGCTTTAGGCTGTCTTGGAGAGAAAGAAACCCACACACCCTCTTTTAGAAAACTTAATGAAAGATCTTTGAGGATGAACATTTAGGATAAGACATGTAAAACACAAATGCAGATTATAAATGTGAATACATTATGTGATAGCTGAAAACTTTGCTGAAAGTAAAATTCTTGCAAATGCAATATACAGTGTGATATATGTACATGTCAGAAGGACCCATGACATTCACAAGACTGGTTCTTATGTATTAAACTCATGACTGCTGCTTAAAGGGGTTGTCTAGTTGAAAGTGGGTAATCCTTTGTTAGGGACCCTCATACTTTGGCCAGAAAAGAGTCCCAAGACCTGGAGGGCCTGTCCTGTCTTGCCTCACACAGAAAACCTATAGTTTTCAACGAGTACTGGGCAATGATTAGTTTCTCCTGTGATGGAGCTGCTGGAAAATTCAGCACCTACTGCCAGGTTTCACTATAAATCACAGCTGGTTGCTTGAGGTCTAAGCAGGTGGCCACTTCATGATCACCTTATCATCTACAGATCCTTCTAATAAGTAAGGTTTGTCCAAAGCAAGCAACCAACCAAAGCAAGCAACTCTTTAAATTTGGTGGATTTACCCCTCTGGTACCTCTTAAAGCCCCTTTAGACTTCCCGAAGTTTATCACTAACAAGTGTTTGTGGAAACGTTCATTAGTGATAATCTGCCAGTGTACAGGTGCCGCCGATTACCCGATGAACGAGCGAAACACTTGTTTATCGGGTAGTGGGATTGTTGTTGCGGTCACCTAAATCATTGTTTGCCGGCAGCAGATCCTGCTGTCTAAAGAGCACTCTGTTGCCGGCAAGCATTCATTCTGTATGGGGAAGAGCAATAGCATTATTGATCACTCTTCCCCATACTGAGGAGGAGATCGCTGCATGTAAATGCATACGTCTCCTCCACTGAGGAGCGATTGTCTCTAAGATAAAAGCTGAAGTGGCCTATGACTTTATATGTAGTCTTTAGGGGGCCTGCACCAAGGGATTACCATCTAAAGTGATCTGTAGAACTTGGCAGGAAACAGAAAGAGCCCACAAAACGAACATGTGCATCTTGTTGGGCCAGATAGGCTACATACTTTGTTCTATAGGTGTCCATCCCAAGAAGCAAATTACAGTATGGAAAGCTGTTGAGAATTTAATCTGTAAACATGGTGATTTCATTTCTAACTAGCATAGGCTCCTCGAGACATTTATATAGCTTCAGTTGACAATTGTAAGTAAGGATTGAAGAAATAGATCAAATAGATAAAAATGTATTGGCAGCAATCCACAAATGTCAAACTGGTTTGATCCCAGACCTTCCATCTCAATGCATCTATAGATGAAATAGATAATAAGTAGTGAGAGAAGTACTAGGAAATGTGACCACCAAGGTTGGAGAATGATGCCAATAGTGATCACTTTTCCCATTGCTTCCATCACTACCGTTTGCCAATTTCAGGTATTTATGTATTCTGAAAGTCTAAGGAAGGTCTGGGATTAGATCACAACTTCACAGTTTCTCATTTGTAGATTGCCATCAATACATTTTTATCTGTTTGAGCATCACTTTCCAAGTCATGAGTCGTACCTGTCACCTGTTCTCGGAGTGCCATAAAATCTGTACAAAATGTAGTTTCAGATGACAAAACATGGTGACTGCCGGACTGTGGCATCAACTGGACTTCTCCAAAATGTTTTTTTGAGTACCAGAATGAAATGAAACAGGAAAGACTCACATTTTTATAGAGCAGACCCATTTATATTAAAACAAGACCTATTTGTCTTACATCAGATGTCCAACAATTCTAAACTAGAGGATACCTCTGGACCCACTACTACCAATAAGCATATGGAACCCAGAATCCCAGAAAGTGTCATGTGATTCTTCTCGATGCTTCTCATTTCCAATCATGGGTATAATTACTAATTGGAATGCAATCGCAACCAGTAGTTTCGCAGAATTAGGAATTCTTACAGATCCCTTCATTTAAAACCTTCTATAAAGGTTACATAGGCCCTTGAAGATCCACCTTGAGAAAATTTTAGGAAAGCAGCTAACCATGCCTTTATCATGACCAGGAAAGACACTTGCGAGTATAAAACAGGGATTTCAACCCTCGAAATATGTTGTATAAGTCATTCTTCTGTTTATGTCTGAAGCAGTCCTTCCAGTATAACACTTCCTGAGAAGAGCACACAGGGACGATTGAGCTTTCCCAGAAGGCCATGCACATGATGGATGGACTCTAGCAAGGCCACTAAATCCTTTTAAACATTTATGGAAGACTCTGTCTGTTCTTTCTCTTACACGGGGCCTTGATTATAAAAAATAAATAAATCAGATGACAGGCTGGTAGGATATGATTTTGTTATTAGCAGCACTCTTTAAAGGGGTTGTTCGGGATTTTTATATTGATGACCTATATACCATTGGTGACCTATAGGTCATCAATATAAAAATCTGAAACAACCCCTAAAAGAGTGCTTCTAATAACAAAATCACATCCTACCAGCCTGTCATCAGTTTTTTTTAAATAATCAAGGATGGCACTGGAGCTACTGCAAAACTGATGATTGGTGGGGGTGTGGGGTGTCAAACCCCCGTCAATCAGATATCAATACACCAACATCTCCACCAATCATCTGTTCTGCTGTAGCTCTGGTGCTGGAAGTACACAGCTCTATCTATAGTGCAGTGAATGGAGCTGGTAAATGTAGCGCTGCTCTCATTTATGAGCTTTAGCAGAACAGCTGATCGTGGGGGTTTAGGACCTCCACCGATCTGATATTGATGACCTATGCGAAGGATAGGCCATCAATATAAAGGGACTGGAAAACCCCTTTAAAGTCAGATTGTGAAAAATACATGATTAGGAAATGAATCCTAGTGACCGAAAAATGTTCATATTTCATGTATTTACTTATTAATAAAGACATCATTGCAGAATATGTCATGATATTGTCCACTTTAGTAGTGGACAAGAGATTGGAAAAATAACGGAGGCTCAGTGGATATCAAGAACTACACAGGCCTTACCAGAAGGCGCTCTTGAAGGATGAGAAGTATCTCAGAGTCTGTGGGACATTATTGAATTGTTCCTCTGTTCCTGGAAACTGGGGGAGATTTAGAAATCAAGACGCACCAGAAGTCTGGCATGTACGATTTGTACCCCACTTATTAATTGTTTTAGGCACTTTTCTACAAGAGGCCTGCCTTGCCGAAAAACATTGTGGCTTAAGATGTGTGTGACAATTGGCCCTGGTGCAACATTCTGGTGCAAATTATGTCTACTAACAGATGGTATTTATTTAGGCTATACTATAAGGGGCGTCAAATTAGCATCCAGCATCAGCCACTCCGATGCATTTGGCGCAGCTTTAGCCTAGAGCAGGCATGTCCAAACTCCGGCCCTCCAGATGTTGCAAAACTACAACTCCCATCATTCCTGGACAACCTACAACTATCAACCTACAGAAGAGCATGATGGGAGTTGTAGTTCTGCAACACCTGGAGGGCCAGAGTTTGGACATGTCTGGCCTAGAGTATGTCCACTAAATATTAGACTATTAATAAAGTGATCAGTTCAGCTGGCCATACACAGCAGATAAAAGTCATATGAACTTGCAGATGGTGGGTGCAACTATGCACAGACTGCAGATGTCAGTGGAAGGATGGATCAGGCATGTTGGGATGCAGATTTTTGTCAGTGGCTTATTTTCTGCCCATTGAAATATGAAACATGCACGCTTGGCCGAGTTGAGAATGTGTGTATATAGGGAAACTGTAGCTGTTATAGATGAACGGCAGGAGTCTTCTATGTTGTAGGTTGTGGGTGAAACTGGGGACTTTGTGGCTTGTAATGGAGGCTATGGTGCTGGTACTATCCATACGAGAACCCTGGGGCTAGTGATTTATGGGGGCTGTGAGGACAGCGCCAAATGGGAGCTGTATGGCTGGAATAATAGGGGGCTCTGTGGCTTGCACAGTTAAGTGTATACTATGATTTGTACTGTTATAGAGACAATGGGGCTAGAGGTGTTGTGGGGCACTGACTCTGTTATGTAGGCACTGTAGCTGACAGTTTTATGGGGCAATGAATGTGGCTGTCATGTTTACTTAGGTGTGTCCGACACTACTGCATAATAACAAGCTCTGTGAGCAGGATGACGTCAGAGTGGATTTTCAACCTCCGTTAATAATAATTTTCACTATTCACTGACAGCAAGCAGACATCTTGAAAACAGAAGGAATCAAACTACAGAGTATATTAAAGAGTAGCTTTATTTTTATAAAACTTTAAAACCACATTAAAATTGATCTTCTAGGTTGACATTCTTGAGTTCAACAATGACCACCAATGGCATGTTCTGTCCAATGTAGAAGGAATGGAAATATAAGAACATGACCAAAATTAGAGTCTCTCCAAAAGTTACCACCATTACAGCTCCCACATGGGTTATTATCAGCAGGGCTCAAAGTGGCTCTGGAAAAAAACTAGAAGTGGCCCCATGTTGTAGGCAGGTCCAAACCAACAGAAGAAGGAGCAACACAATTAGACAGAGCCAGCAATACCATATTGTGGCACTAAATACTGCCCCAGCAGAACCAAATACCATAGTACAGCCAGGGGTGGACTGGCCATAGTCCCAACAGGGAAATTTGCCTGTGTGCTGATGCCCAAGGGGCCGCCCGAGCCCTCCTCATGACTGCCAGTCTGGTATATAACGATTTAATGCATCAGGTACTTATGCACCTGGTTTACTGCCACAGGATACCTCCTTAACTCAGCTGTATCACTGACCTCAGAATGAGGAGAAGGCGGCAGTATTTTGTGATGCCCTGTGGTATTTGCTTCTGCTGAGGCAGTGTTTTGTACTGCACTACAATATTGCAGAAGACTCCTACTTCTGTTGTCCCCGCCTACTTGTGTTGCCCTACCTTCTGTTAATTTGGACCTGCCTACAACATGGGGCCACTTTTAGTTTTTTTTTTCAGGGTCACTTTAAGTTCCCAGTCTGTACATAAGTACAGCACAAAGTAATGCTCCAGCAACACAAAATACCTCCCTAGAAGCTGTCCCTCCGTGGTGCCCAGCGCCAGCTCCCACATTCCGTCCTTCTACACCCATTGCCTCAGGATGGCAATACAGTTGAATTCAAGAGGCAGGAGGGCACCTACAGCCATCGGCCAGGCATACAGGTTTTTGACACATCCAGTGTTAATTAACCCAGGGAGCATTAGATCATTACTTACCTGACTGGCGGCTGTGAGGGGGCCAAGGTGGCCCTCTGGTATTGGCCCACTAAGGCCCTGTAAGTTCTTTGGCCAGTCTGTCCCTGGTTATCGGTCACCTATCTGTCCCAGACTCCAGACTGACAAACCATTCTAGTTATACAGTGATACCTCCCTGACTCCTGTATCACTGCAGACCTCTAGGAAAGCTGCATGAAAATCCCCACGAGCTATAGAAAAAATAATAGCTAAGAAGTGTCGGTACAGAATATATAGATAATTTCACATTTGATAGGTACGGATCTTTTTTCAGTTTTGGGGGAATTGCTTTTTAAATTTTAGTAAGGCAGTCCATGCCAAACGAATTGCAATGATAGTATAGTGTTGTGATATATTTTGTCTGCTGATAGGTTTATGGCGTGCGCTTAGTCATTATGAAATATCTTCTGCAGTTTAGTAATGGTGTTATATTATATTCTCTTGTGATTTCCGTTCATGGCGGTTCCAGTACATGTCACTGGGTGATGTGTTTCTGTTTGTTTCTCGCATCCTGCAGGACACTCCAGTCACAGAATGGTTTATGTTGTTAATTAAGTCTCTGTGTCAATCCTCTTGCATCTCCTTACACAAATCATAAACACACTCTTGGCCAGGGATGCTGTATGTGGAATAGGCGGTAACCCATTGTCTGAGCTCTTGTTTGTGCAGAGTAAACACAGATGTCTGCTCGTATATCACTTTACTCGTTGGCAGAAGATTCCGTTGACCCTCTCACCCAAATGTCTTCATGGCTGGTCAAAGAGCAGTGTTACTAGGATTTCTCGGTAAGAGTGGATTTATGAAATATAGCTCAACTCAATCACTTATCCGGCAGCTCTGGTGTTTTACTAGTATTTTCCATTTATTTGGAGATCAGAAACAAAAAACGGTGCTATGTAGAGATCAGAAAGAAAACTGGTGCTATATAGAGATCAGAAACAAAACCGGGTGCTATATACAGGTCATAAACAAAGCCTGGTACTACAGTATGTAGAGGTCACTTTAACTATTACTATGCATTACATAGTGGAATAGTAGTAGAGCATTTGTTGGAGGAAGCATGCATGGTGTGCCAAGTGCACAAGGTTGCATTTGAGATATTGCCAGTAATTATATGTAATTAGAACAATGAACTTGTGTAATAAATGGGACATTAAGTCCCCTGTATGGCAGTACATTGCTTCCTTTACCATAATGTAGGGATTTATAATGACTTCCCTGCAATGTAGGTGGTATCTAGAGACACTTGATGCAGAGGGTTCTCTTGTAAGTGTATATAGCAAGCTCCTTATAATTGGAATAAGACCCAACTAGCGATGCCACGACATAGCCGCTCTTTGTTATGACATCTTAGCCCTGCCCCATGGTGGTCTACAAAAAGGCCGTAGCAGTAGAATAAAAATAAAATCCTCCAGAAGAAAAGAAGAGTGATGGGAGGGACATCAGTGACTTGAGGAAAACGTAAGATGCCAGGATCTAGACCAAAAGACAAGCGGATCAAGTTCAGAAGAGGTGACGAGGTCATGTTGAGAAGATCAGACTCTGAGGATGTCTAGTAGTAAAGACTGGCAAAGAAGAAGGGAACAAAGCAAGTGGCTGATACTATTCAATCGAGACCTAATCTATAGACTTTTGAGTAAGTCCACAGACATACTGATATGGAATCTAGATGGTGAACCCCACTGGTGACGATAATGTCTCTAAAGAGCTGTGGAATATATTGGTGCTATATAAATAAGTAAAATAATAAATAAATAGCCTAAAACCCCGAAAAGGTTTGTACTGCATCCCTTTACAGGAAAAGAAGAATTAATTTGTGCACCCCTAGACTATGAGCAGCCCTGGCTGCAAGTAGAAGTTTTATATCCCCTTTGAGAATGTGAATGATTGGCCTAAAATTGTATGCCCTCCTTTGATAACGAGCAGGGCAGGCCTTAAAGGGGTTCTGTAGGAATTTTAAACTGATGATCTATCCTCTGGATAGCTGATCAGCTGTTTGAGAATGCAGCGGCACTGGCAATAGCGCCGCGGCCTTCTCGCTGTTTACCGCAGGCCCAGTGACGTCACGACTTGTATCACTGGCCTGGGCGCAGCTAAGCTTCATTCCAGTGAACAGAGCTTAGCCCAGGCCAGTGATACTAGTCGTGACGTCTATGGGCCTGCAGGTAAATAGCGAGAAGGCCGCGGCGCTACTGCCAGTGCCGCTGCCTTTACAAACAGCTGATCGGCAGGGGTCCCGGGTGTCGGACCCCTGCCGATCAGATGCTGAAGTATTTTTCCTATTCGATAACAAGCAAGATTGGCCACAAGTATTTTTTTATTTAACTTTTTATAACGAGCAGGAAAATTTAAAAAGTACTTCAATACAAGGGACTTTATGTCCCATCCATTACACAAAACTTTCATTGTTCTAATCATATAAAATTTCTGGCAGTGTCTCATTACCTTGTGTACTTTGCAGGAGCAGGACTGGCCCTTTTGGAAGCAGTATGATTGTTATAATTGTCCTTTTCTTTGAAAACAATTAGGAATAACTCTGAAGCATTTTCATCTGTATCGCCTCAATTAGCTCCTTTAGAGGACGACGAGGTGACCATCAGTAATCCTTGATATCAACAGAAGGCTTCTTTTACACTAGCGTTAGGCTTGTTTGGCAGGTTGTTCCAGCAGGGTAACAGCCTGCCGGATCCGTACTAACGCTTGCACATTATAGTGAATGGCGCTGCGCCGGACTTCTGGCAGTACATGTGTGCAAACGTTAGTACAGATCCGGCAGGCTGTTCCCTGGAACAGCCTACCTGACAAGCCTAACGCTAGTGTAAAAGAGGAAGCCTTAGCAGACTAAGACATTATTCCGTAACCATTACCAATGGGGCAAATATATAGGGTTATATATAGAGATGAGCGAAGTTCTTAAAAATTCAATTCGGCTGCTTCGCCGAGTTTTATAAAAAAATTCGCTTTGTGACCAATTACTTTGTCACGAAGCGCATTTCTTTGTAAGTAGTGGGTGCAATGACAGGGAACGGCGATTGCACCGCTCCCCGTCATTGTACGCCTCAGATGCCACGTTCATCGCTGATTGCGGCATTCGACATTAATATTAAGGTCTATAATTTAAAAATCAATAAAATCATACTTACCTTATCCATTTGATTGCATTTGATTGATCCATTTATCCATTTAATTGAACATCAAGTCTGACATGGCGCATGGTGACGTCATCATGTCAGCTGGCAGGGTGACCTCATACTTCACTGCGCACAAGAGTTTGTGCGGGATCTTCAATGATGTGAGTATGATTTTTTTTTACCACATTTGAGGTAAAAATCGATTCGTTACCACAAAGGACGAGGAAATTCAGCTTTGCGACTTCGATTCGCTCAACACTACTTATATGGATATTCAAGATGATTGACTCCTGTGAATAACTATTGTTAAGTCGGATAAGGGAGACTTTCAGGTTAGTAGCCTGGGAGTGGATCATATAGTAAGTAGCCTATTAGTATTCAATAGATTTTTTTAAGATTTTCAAGTAAATTACAGTACACAACAGGCCGATAAACTGCTATATAAAGTACAGCAGATGTAATACAGTGTACAATAATGAGTATCCAGAACAAAACAGGGTGCAAAGTTAACAGTCATAATTTCGACAGGTGTTCTCATCATACATTACAGGCCTCTAATGGCGAAGGGCATGTGGGTGGGGGGGAGGAGGGGGGTGGTTTAAGTAGACCTAGGGACCAAGTTACCATAAACACTTTGGGAGCGCAGTTGCAAATTTGCTAGATAACCACGGAACCCATTGATTATGCGTGCGTAAACAAACAGAGGAAAAGTTCCCAAATATCAGGTCACAGTGCATGTGAAAGTTGACTGAGTGAATTACTTCAGCTAAGGGTGGATTGAGTGCCTGTTTCCAGTACCAGGCAATAACATTCCTAGTAGCAGATATGACATGAGTAACCACCCAACATATCTGTGGAGCAATTTCCGCTAAACCAATCCCGAGAATGGTAAGGGCGGGAGAGAGGGTAAGATTCGTGCCAGTAACCTTGCAAAGCACACATTCCACCTTATACCATAAGGCCCGAGTATATTTGCATGACCACCACATATGTAGAGGGTTCCCCACATTCCCACAGTTCCTCCAGCATAAAGGAGAGTACCCTGGGGAACAGTGAGCTAGCCTGTTTGGTGTCAAGTACCATCTCAGTTGGATTCTCCTGGCTTGCTCAATATGATTTGCACATTTTGTACAGTATGAAAGACCAGTGCATTGACTCCTTCCAATGAGCTGGGGTAAACTGGGCCCATAATTCCTGTTCCCATCTGGACATAAACGGTTGTTTACCACCAGGCTGGCCGGGAGAAGACCCGAATAGAGGGTAGATACCTTGGGACGACGAGAAGTGGTACTCCTAAACAGGGTCTGACATGCACTAGTGGGGGTGCTAGATCTGGGTTTCAAGAAGCTGCCCAATAAATGTCTGATCCTGAGGAACTGATAGAACTGTAAGTTCGGAAGAGTGTAAGTGGAGTGCAGGAAAGTAAGTAGCCTATTAACTTATAGGTCCAAGGACTGGAACTATGAATTTAGATTGTCCGGTGATTTTTGTTTTTCTTATAGTTGTACATGAAACAATTTCAAGGACCAAAACTTTAATTTGAATTTGTTTAATAGCTGGTAATTCTATCTAAATATTAAATGTTTTAATATTTAGAATAATTTAGAATAATTTCCTACTATTTATTCCTAGGTCATTATTGCATTTATTTACTTGTCTATGTAAATGACTTGCCCCAAGGGTTTTGTGGCGTATACTGCTGGGGTCAGTGACTGCCTGCAGCAGTCATGTGAGGTATACCGCTACATCACCACTGCAGACTGGAATCTGACTGAAAGTGAAGACCAGAGTGGTGAGTACAGGTTATTATTTTTGAACATCTCTCACCCCATTTTGGTGACCTTTTAAAAAAGTTAGAAAACTCCTTTAAATACCTCCTCAGAGCTGAGATAAAGGGATTGTCTTACCTAAGACATTGGTGGCTTATCACTAGGATATGCCACCAATGTCAGATAGGTACAGGTCCCACCTCTGCGACCCACTCCTATCCCCAAAATGAACGGAGAGCTTGCTTGGCAATTTCCAACAGTGTCATAGAGATAAATGGGGCAGTGGCCGTGCTTGCATGGTGCACTTTCCATTTTTATCTATGGGACTTCCAAAAATAGCTGAGCATGCATGCGTGGCGTGCTCTCCTCTGCATTGGGGACCCAGTTCTCTAGATAGGAGCGGGTCCCATTGATTTTAATGTGCCCCATATAATGCTTAGTTTCCCTTCATTTCCAGCTTTGTATCTGGGTAGTACCTACATGACATTGGGTAGCTACTTAGAAACAGGAGAAAACAACTGGTAACAACTGTTACGAGACCCATCGGGAGAAAGGGCCCAGCCCTGGTTGGTCTTATCCCCTTTGCTACTTGTTTGTAGGTATGGGAAATTTGTCTGAGAGTCCGGAAAGGGGCATGCAAAGGGAAGAAACACCAGACATTTGTACTCAGCGGCAAAATCCAGCACTGTATTCGAGGGTCCCATTTTTTTTATCTTTGTGATCACCCACCATCTTTCCTATGTGGTGCATCCATCAATACTTTTACATTTTAGCATCATTGCCCTTTAGATGCCTAAAATGCAGTTTATATCCCCCTCAAAGAACCAACCAGTTTGAATCAACTTTGAATAAGATGGGCAGCACAGTCGCTCAGTGGTTAGCACTGGTGCCTTTCAGCACCTAGGTCCTAGGTTTGAATCTGACCAAGAACAACATCTCCATAAAGAGTGTTGGTTCTCCCTGTGTGTTGTGTGCTCTTCCTCCGACTACTCCAGTTACCTCCCATACTCCAAAGATATACTGATACAGAATCGAGCTTGTGAGCTTTGCGGAATATATTGGTGTTATGTAAGTAAAATAAAGATTTGAGCATTATCGTTAGAATAGGTCAATGGGGTACCCCTTGTGCTGCCATTCGGATGCCACTTATCATAGGCTTTTTGGGTCAATTTTTTTTTTAAATAACAGTTTCCAATTCTAAATAATTGCTAATGGGCAATATACAGTAATTTAACTATATCTAAGCTCTTGGTGTATGCAGCATATTCAGTTTCACTAGAGGTGGATGAAGGGTTAAACATTTCCTCTGTCCCTCTCCTGTCTTGCAGAATCTTGGGCTCTATTTCAGCCTTGATTCAGTGGAGTCTGGTGAAAGATTATATCATTTTTACTGCAAGGCTTTGCTGTCTAGCGGGAGGAATATTTCTAAGTATCATATTTATCAAACAGGCCGGCTCGCAGGAGACAGAGTATGTGTAAGAGAGAAGGTAAAAGACAGAGAGTGCGTGAGATCGCTCAGGAGAGAAATATAGAAGACCAAGAGGCCACAATGCCCCATCACGCTTAATTTTTCACTTTCTTGCTTTTTTTTATAGTGTTATGTTAGAAAAGTTTAGCCCAAGTTTGTCTTGTGACTTTTCTCGTAGAGTACCAAGGCAACATAAAAAGTATGTTAACTAGCTGAAAGGCCAAGATCCACTCAATTTTGTATGCATCTGGAAGTTTAGAAGTCGGCAGAAGGCACAGGATACCAATCTTTCTTAAATAAGTAAGTTTTTATCTACTTAGAGAAGGTTGGTCGACAAATACTGGATCTGGTTGATATGACTTTCAAGTCAGAATTATTTGCTTTTGGAATGTAATAGCATACTCAAGGATGTTTCCTTGAGACAAATCCATGGCTGTAATGTGGACTTGCGATAAAGTTGGTCCCACTTTATGCATCTTACCGATAGCTGGTGTGAACTACTATCAAATAATAATACTGAGTATATAAAGTGGACGGGAACCAGCCTGAAGGTCACTCTGCCCTATGGGGCCATCTCTCCTGTATGCAGACCCCCAGGTATTACTGGTGGACTGTACAGATGAAGAAACTTGTTTGATAGAGAACATAGCTAGTCAACCAGTTGGATGAACATGATTGAAGTCGGTAGTGATTGAAGTATATGTCGGTCTGCATTTCTGTGGAAGATGGGGATGAAAGTTATATGTTCAGGTATCTTTTTCACATATTAGTTTTATCTGAGTATTTTGTTTTCTGTGACTCATCAACATCTTTTAATTCAATGATTTCTTTTATTTTCCCATTTCACCGTACATCATTTTCTGTCTGTTTGACTTGCTTCTTCAAACTTCCTTCACTTTCCCCCTTTTTTCCACACGCAGGAAAAAAACATCTGGTCTCACTTACAAGTCAGATCTCCGAACTCCCAAAGGCAGAATATATTCCCCTCCTGCCTCTAAATCAGACCCAAGCAGTCGTAAATCACACAGCAGGCTTATTTATTAGACATAGTTTTGGGCCACTTCAAGCATGGAAAATAAATTTAACCAAAGAGTTCTGAAGCAATTTTCTTTCACATCTCTGTGGGATTATATTGGGAAAGGAGGAGGGTTGAAGGGGGTTCTGGAGGTCCCAGTCAGAAAGCCAAACTCAAAGACTGATGGTAGGTCGAGGGGGCAAAGAAATTATGGGAGACAGTCTTCAAAAGACCCCCAGTGCACCTTAAATCAAAACACTAAACCGCTGTCACTTCAAGAAATCTGTTCTAGTAGGATTTTGTTTGGCAGGAGAGGAGAAGGTTTAATCATGCTCAGTCTTCAGCGGGAAGTGGTTTTCATCCGTATCACGTTCTTCCATAAAACCTCTTCAACGCTGAAAGCCTTCAAAGTACTCTGGGCGTAACCCTCATGCATCTCTCTTCTGCTCTATTGAAACACATAAACAAGATGGAATATATTTTATTAATATCTCATTAGAATTTAACATCAATCACATTCCTCTCATTTCATTCGTCAAGGGCTTTGCAAACATTACAGTGAGGAGATCAGGATCTGTACATAAGCATTGTGACATTACAGTCCTGAGTCTCTGGTTTTAACCCATATTCTTCAAACCTGATGATTAAAATGCATGTGTCCCATTTATTTATTTGATGCATTTGGTTCTTAAACGTAATCTGTCAGCCTGATTCTGGACTATTATGTACAGTAATACATGGTCATACATGGTACATGCAGAATTTTTTGTCTGTCCGAAAGCCGGCATATCCGATTACAGTGAATGGGGATCTGCTGATGCACGTCATATCCAGCTATGCCGGATACAGTGAGCTCCAGCAGTCTGTTCCTCTGCCGGCACAGACTGCCAGATTTGAAAGCGCAGATGTGAAGCCAGCTTTAAGGTTGATTAAAGGTGGATTTAGACTGCCCGATTTTTGAGCAGATTTTTGGGAATGTCCGTTCCTGTGAACTCTTATTCTCGACAAGCTGCCTATCTAAATGTGCCGTCGGTCACCCTCATTCATCGAGTGATCCTGTCGTTCATGCAGGCACATCAATCATCATTTCTGGGCAGCAGATCATGCTGTCTAAACAGCGATCTGCTGCCCAGAAACAATGCTTTTGTATGGGGATGAGCGATCACAATAGCGATCCCTTGTCCTCATACTGTGAAGGAGATCGCTGCGTGTAAATACAGCGGTCTCCTTCCCTGAGCGAGCAGCCGACTGACAATCGGCTTTAACATGGTGTGGTGTAAACCCACCTTTAGTGAATATACATTAGGACACTTGGAAAGCCTGAATACACCCAGTGGAAAACTAAGCCCTCATTATCATACAATGCAAGAGCTTTTCTCTGTTCCTTTTATAAAGTATGCAGCCGGCAAGGGCCTAATAGCTATGGCTAATTTTGAAAACTCTTTTGTCAGAGGTGTTGGAAATAATTATGGGGTAAAATCCCTTTACTCACAATTCCCAAGTACAGTATTTGAAAGTAGGTTGTCTAAAGCTAGGTTCACAGGTGGAAATTCCGTCAAAAAAAGGATGAAATACTTCTGCATGCCCCCAGGGGCAAGGTAACAGCTGTTTATGGGGATGGGGCGGAGGGGGTCGTACCTTCACTGACCTGAAATTGATGGGCCATCAATAGAAACATCCTGGAATACCACAGCAGTGTATGGAGACTTTTTCCAGCAAAGCTCAATTAAAACAAAAAGTATGCAAATACTTTGAGAATGATGCGGAATTTCAAACCATAGGGGTAGATTTATTAAAACAGGTGTAACAGAAAACTGGCTTAGTTGCCCATAGCAGATTCCCCCTTTTATTTTTCCTTTGGAAAACTAAAGCTTTACACCAGTTTGACAATCTCCCCTAATATATTGCATATCTTTTCAACCCCTTTATTGTTCAGAAAAACTTCAGTCTGGGGGCAGAAGACAGTGTGGGAGATAGAAGAAAAGGGGGAAGGAATAGTAGACAGCCAATCACCACAAATGGTAGAGATCATGACCCACCACTCCTTATGCGTTTGCTTAGTTCAGAAGTGGATCCGGTAGTAAGCAGGGAAGGTTTTAATAGGGTTTACCCTGGTGGCATAGTGATATGACTGGAAATGATCTGAGCCCCCAGTGTAAACTGATCCTCTGCGGCTGAGAGAAGAAACTAGGGGTAGTTAGTCACACAGGGCATCAGTTGGCAATAGTCGGCACTATTTTGTGAAAGCACTTGTACCGTAACACTCCCACAAATTATCATTTCCAGGTATATGACATTGCTCTGTAGTTCATTGTGGTTATATATAACTGCCTTGGCCACAATCCCTCATCCACAGTTTAAAGAGTGTTTAATACTGATGGCTAGAGATGAGCGAAGTTTTGAAAAATTCAATTTGGCAGCTTCGCTGAAGTTTGATAAGAGGTTCAATTCGTTATGAATTAATTTGACACAAATTGCAATGTCAAAACCCCATTCAGCCTATCAATCAATGAGACCATTTTTAACGGCTGTTTAGAGAGAAGTGCACCCGTCTAACTGCCGTTAAAAAATGGTAATACGCTACTGCAATATGGCCTTTTGGGTTTAAGAATAAAAATTACACACTTCACCCACTAGCTCGCACAGAGGCAGTCCACTCTTCTCTTGATTGAAAAAGACCTGCTGGAGGACCTGCGCTCAGCTTTATGATGTCATTATCATCATGATCATGTGATCACTCTGGGAGTGTGTGGTGATGTCATCACACTCAGCGCAGGTCCTTTGGCAGGTCTTTTTCAATCAAGAAAAGAGCGAATTGCCTCTGCGCGGACACGTGGATGAGGTATTTTTTTTCTCGTTCTTTCTAAGACAACTCCGGCCGCTATTTTAGGAAAAATTATTCGTTACCAGGAAGTGCGAGGGAATTCAACTTCATTTAGAATTGAATTTTTCCTAAAATTAGGACCAAATTCCACTTCGGATGCTTTGCTTTGGTCAACACTACTGATAACCTATCTTTAGAATAGGTAATCAGTATCTGATCGGTGGGGGTCTGACACCTGGTATCCCCTTCGATCAGCTGTTTGAAGAGGCTGCAGCCCTCTGGTGATTGTTGCTGACTCTTCCCAGGCCATTCGTGTCATGTTTGTCTCTCATTTGGCTATTCATGAAATGGGACTGAGCTTCCATACCAAGCATAGTCGCTATCCATGGGATAGTGCTGTGCTTGGTAAACTGTGAGAAGGTCATGGCAACTATGACAGCAAAGCGGCCTCCTCAAACAGCTGATCGGTAGGGGGTGCCATGTGTCAGACTCCCACCAATCAGATTCTGATGACCTATCCCGAGGATAGGTCATCTGTATTAAACACTTGGAAAACCCCTTTAACAAGGGTCTCGTGGGCTTTATTTGATGACTTTCAAAAATATTATGGTTGAAATGTAAAATTGTCTGTACCCGGGGCAGGGCCAACAGCCATGAGTAACTTAGTTCTTTGTGCTAGTACAACTCTTTTTTCCTAAGCAGAACCAATAAAATGTTATGGGCACGGACAACACAGACAAGAGCGTTGTGTTATTATGGAAATTACCCACTTAGTGTGTAAAATATTGTTATGTGTTAAGCCTTTATGAGTCTTATTTATGACCTTTTTTCTAAAACTAGAGTTTTCCTCAATTGGTCTTCATTATTTCCTTTAGCATTGTGACCTTTAAGGTGTTTACCAGAAGTTTTCACAGTCTAATAGCCACCATGCTGAGTAAATAGAGAAGGTTACCTGTACAGATATCAAGAGCTTCTCTGGAGGACCCAGAATGTCCACGCATTATTTGGACAGTCTATTCATTGCAGTTGGAATGGTGTAATGTTTCATCTGCCCTGGGGTGGTGCTGTGGGGTTTTCCCACTGACTATAGCAGATCTCTGGTATACTCCGCAGCAGGACTTGCTGTGATTAGTTTTCCGTTGAGGAACCCTATTACAAAAAAGTAATACCCTACGCAGTTGTCTTATTCCAGACAGACCTGTTAATAGGGCCTTCACCACAGGAGTGGCTGATGAGACCCACAGTCAACAGCTGATGTTAGGGGTAGAAAGAGTCAGTGAAACTTTTCCCCAGTAATACAACATGATGGCCATTCAGAGGAATGGCTATCCTTGTAATACGTGAACAGCTTGAGGGCCACTGCCTGCTATTGGCTCTCCGCTGTACCTTATAGAGGGCGCTTGAGTGGGCAACCCTTGTTGTGATGCCCAAATGCCCTAAAGGAAAATTAACAGGTTTTCTCCCAGTGGGACAACCCCTTTAAGGCTGAGGCATTTTGAGATTTAAATAAAAAAATAATAATAATAATACTGCAATTCTTTCATGTTCTTCAGTACCCTTGGGAATATCCTCCTCATATGTTCTGTCTGGTTTTTGTACTCAAGGCAAGTTTCTGTCTTCATGTATAACATGTTTCTAGATTCAGAAGAATGCTGTTATTGTCCATCCCCTCTTATATAATGTCTTCTATCTGTCTTTCCTGACTATCCTCAGATGCACTCATTTACTGATTATAGATGTGGTTGTGATTTTGTATCTTGTTTGTTTTTTTATATGAAAACCATATTAATTTCCATCCTGTATTTTTTCGCAGCTTCACAATGGCTCCTTCCTGTTTGCTAGGTATATATATATATATATATATATATATATATATATATATATTGACGTTGGACTTGTTTGATAACATCTATTTTTTAGTTAATTTATTAGGTTAGCTGGCCAAATTTTTTATTGGACTTCTGTGTAAAAAAGGGCATTTAAAGAGCAGGATTAACATAATCAAACCGAGCCATACTGCATAGTAAAGTTGATACCTGTCTTGTAAAAATTGTTTGCGGCATTCCTGAGAAAAAAATACTTTTATTCTTTATTCAAATCAAAGCTGCAGTACAATTAGGCCACGCCTCTAGGTGCACTAAAGCTCTCATTTGCATAAAGAATAAAGTCTTTTTTCTGGTGGACACTACCAGGGTTTGTTGCCTCGCTACAGAGGCAAAGACATTGAGAATCCTGTTGAGTGCTTGCGGACCACTTCTAGTACCTTGACTCTATTGGACACAGAAGAGGACAATATACCACTACAGAGGGATCTGAATAGATTGGAGGCTTGGGCAGAGAAGTGGCAGATGAGGTTTAAAGAGGACCTTTCACTGGTCCACAGTTTATGAGTTAAAGCTATTTACATGGAGAGCGGCACCCAGGGATGTCCTTGCACTTACTTGTATCCCTGGGTGCCGCTCCATTCGTCCTCTGTAGCCCCCTGTACTGCCCTCCTGCTGCTCTAATATTGCCTGGGGCGGAGACTTCTTCTTCTGCCCTGGGCGTCTCCTTCTCCCAGGGCTGGAGCACTGGCCAATCACAGCGCTCAGCTCATATTCATATTAAGACAGCTTCCTTGCTGTCTTATATTTAGACCATTTTCTACAATGAAACCAGGAGTAGAAAAGAATGAATGCCCCCTCCCCTCCCATGCCACGCCCACTTTTTTAGACCTGGCGTGAGCAGGGAAAAAGTCCCAGATTCTGCTGCACCGTGGCATGTGACAGAATCTGAGCCACATATACACCACAAAAATGGCGTATATATGGTCATAAATGACCCCCTATGTTACTAAGTTACTGCATGTACCGATGAGAGCCTCCATGACCACGGCTTTCATTGAGGGCTCAGTGTATCCTGCAAGCGTTTGCTGTCCACTTCCAACATGTTCCTTTGATAAGGTGGTAGTTTTCCTGTGCAAGCCTAATATTGTGATTAGACCATGACAGAGGCAAGCCACAGAGGCCCTACATTCATCCCATGCTCTGTGAGCTTAGCAGATACTGTACCACTATGTGTGCCGTTAATTCTAACCTCCAAGCTGTGTGCCCATAGAGACTATAACCACATCCTTGTGTCAATTTGTAAACACAAAACTGTGAACCCAATTGTGATGGTAACAACTAAGCTCCATGCCACTGATTGCAACCAATGCACTTGTTGCCCCACTGGAGTAAATTTCTGTTCCTTCAAATTCAACTGTGAAAGGCACGAGTACGAGAGATGTTCTTAAGGTGAAAGCGTCAGGTGGAGGTGAGGGTTTGCATGTGCGGCTTAAAGGACAGGCTGAATCTAATGTCCCCCCCTCCCCCCAGGCAGTGGACCTGTGAGACTGGAGAAAGCGTTGTGCTATTAACTGTAATGAACAGGTCAGGTAGGAGGTCTGAGTGACATGGGGGAAACACAATGAATTCAGTTTTCTCCATGTTGGGTTTTAGGAACACGGAGAAGAAGAATGAAGATATTGCCGACAGACACGCAGGGATTCTGGATAGCAGTGAAGTGACATCTGGGCCAGAGAGGTAGATTTGAGTGTCATCAGCATATAGGTAGTATTGGAAGACATGGGACTCTATGAGCTGCTCCAGGCCAAATGTATAAATGGAGAAAAGTAAGGGACCCAGGAGAAAGCCTTGAGGGACACCAACAGAGAGGGGTGTGATGAGGAGATGGTGTATGAATTGGAAAAGCTGAAGGTTCTGTCAGTGAGGTACGAGGAGATCCAGGAGAGGGCTAGGTCTTTGATGCCGAGGGAATAGAGAATTTGTAGGAGGAGAGAGTGGTCAACAGTGTCAAAGGCAGTGGAAAGGTCAAGAAGGAGGAGCACAGAGTAGTGACGTTTAGCTTTGGCAGATAGCAGATCGTTAGCGACTTTGGTTAGAGCAGATGAAATCTAACAGTCCTTCTGTCCTCCAAAACTACTAGCAGGGTAAAGTCAGGACACCTCGATACAGATTAGATGGTCTGCCATATAATGTTAGATGTTATAGCCAGTTTAAGTATATTGCATACCTCCCAAGTGTCCCTCTTTTGGACTTAACTAGAGAGAACAGGATAGAGGACAAAATACATGAGAAAGGATTGAAACTGATCTTCGTTGCAAGTTTATTCAGTTAGTTTAATTGCAAATATGTTGACATGAAACCATAATGGAAGATACAGATGGGTCTATCTATCTATCTATCTATCTAGGCGTAAAAGAAAGAGGTAGCAGCACACTTGTAGGCAGCGGGTGCAAATCAAGGCCTAAGGACTGGCATCAAAGTCCACAATATACAAATTGAAAGAAGGGCCAGCAGCACTCCAGATGAATTCCAGTGAACAACGTTTATTCACCCAGTGTCCGGGTCAAACAGCGACGTTTCGACTGCTTATTGCAGTCTTTCTCAAGCCATACGGCATATGGCTTGAGAAATACGGCATATGGCTTGAGAAAGACTGCAATAAGCAGTCGAAACGTCGCTGTTTGACCCGGACACTGGGTGAATAAACGTTGTTCACTGGAATTCATCTGGAGTGCTGCTGGCCCTTCTTTCAATTTATCTATCTATCTATCTATCTATCTATCTATCTATCTAGTTGTCTATCTACAAAATACATTTTGGTCCGTCATTATTAGTGATCATTTACAGTGCATCGCTAACAGCAACACCATTTCAACAAATCTTCAAAGAGTCCTGTTACTTGCAATGGATGGCCTATCCCATGGCCCTAAAGAGATAATGCCTTCACAGAAGACCTGGTTTTTCAGGGGTCATTGTCTTTACAATGTGAGAATTTATGGTATTTGAACAAAATGTTATTTTCTTGCATTTGAACGCTCCCCTACCTACATTTCAAACTTGGGTTAATTGGAAGTGATTGGGTCTGACAGAGAGCATTATATTTCAGTTCATTGAAGTGCTATTTATCAGAGCCTGTAATAGGGGCACATCAGGAGCCAAAACCACACACAAGAACCTTGATAACACTGGTTATTGTATGGCATGGATCACAGTGGGAAGGACGGGCTGCTTATAGAATACAGATGAGGACTTAAAGACTCTATTGTTCGCATTAGATTCAATGGTGGGGAGAAGTGTGAATAGGCCTTGACAGTTCTTAACATGTGGAAAGGTGGTGCTTCACATGACCGACAGGACAAAACCTTAAACAATCCATTGACAATAAACCTGTGTGCACGCTTTATTGTGTTTGTATTGGCAGCCATACTGAGAGTTCCTACAACAGGCCGGTCATAAAAATTGATATTGTTTATGACTTAACACAATCCATTTAAAGTGAAATACCAATTGTAGTTTTTTTCCTCCAGATCATAGCACTCTCATTATCTTCACAGAATAGTACTTCGTTTGGCCCCTTTCTCGGAATAAAATCTTACATTACAATTTGAGGCGGTCTGAGAATGGTCTTGGCAATAATGGGTATGAGCCTCTTCCCAACCAGTTATAAAGCCCCTGAGCCAGGTTAGCATAATGACTATGTGAATTTCTTCTCATGTATCTCTAGTTTTTATTGCAGGCTTTACACTTAAAACTTTTATCTGACTCTGGACCTATAGTCTCCTGGTCATGGGCCCTCGGGCACTCTCCTATTGTCTAACTGGTCATTCAACACCCATAAATATCTAAATTTAAAAAGCCTTCTGTTAAAATAGTTCAAGTAAGATCAGGCTTCAATCTGAAAGTGTAACTGTAGTTTCTGGCGATTATATGGCGTGTTCTTGGAGGAATTCCAGTTTTCCATATTTTTTCTTTATTTTTTTGAAAAATGCCAGCTGTCCGTATTTTCATTCATACCCTGTAAAGTATAAAAATGGAGGCAGACGGATGTAGCGATACCACTGAGGAAGGGATCGGAATTATCCCGAAACGCGTCTGGTACGGTTTGCACATCATTTAAGACCTCCGAATATTTCTAGCATGGCCATGCTATAAGCAAAGAATAAGTGGAACTACGAAAAATATTGTGTACAGCTGTACAAGACGTCATTTGGGTCAGACCGAGATATCGCAACAAGGATCACGAGATTACGGGACCGCTTGCCGGGTAAGCGCGTCTGAAGACGCTACTACTATTTCACCGCTTACACCGTGTGCTTAAGCCTCTGAAGCTAACAAGAGAGGTAAGAGTGCAATATAAACTGTTCAAATACCGATGTGTTATATGGACTGACAACGATATCATCCAGATAACAATAACAATATCAATACACAGAGGTACCACCACGATATCACTCGATACTTATACAAAGAGAAGCGGACTGTATTAAACCCTATCGGTTGACCCAGCCTAAACAGCTGTGACAGGGTAACCGATGGAAATATGGACATTTAAACAATCAGTTATCCTTCAATAATAACCTAATCAAGGTCTTCATATTGGCGCAAAATTTAGGGGAATTTTAACATCTGCAACCAAGCACTAATTCTCGATTTTGATTTTATAATTGAACTTTTGAGGATCCAACTATTGCATCTGAACGCCGCAGGTGTGCACCGAGAGACTTTTTGGTGCTGTTATCACTTTATGCATGATTTTATATGTGGATGCTTTAATGTATGTCAATTTGTCATATATGTTTTATTAAATGTGATACATTTTATTTGCCAGCTGTTGAGTGCTCACCATATCAGTCGCTTTTGAATATATCCTATTGTTTGTAGGAGGGTTGGTGTCCCTCCCAATAGGTTTGTAGCACCTATCCATATCCCACCTAAGTGAGCCACCGCGAATATATATATATATTTTCCACGATTATATGGCGTGTGTCTGGCATTTTAGCAGTTTTTTAACACTGCAATCTTTCTGTAATTGTCTTTTTTTTTTTTTTTCTGACCTGGTGGCTGAAGACTAGCTGAGATCATATCTGCCTATAGACTACATATGAAGAAATAGAGATCCTGCTTCCTAACTCTTGCACCTCACCCTCAGAAGCATTAATGGAGGACATTATAAAGCCATACTGAGGATGTTAATCCAGCAGTTAAATAAGACAGTAAATCACTTACAAATCAGCAGCAGTCTCTGTGTCAGTCTTCTGCAACCCTCCCCTCTTTGTAGACTTCTATGTAATCTTTCAGTGAGCAGGCAGCCAATCTTTAGTAAAGATGAATCTGAGCACTTAATTGAGAGTTAGTGAAGAGGAGGGTGGAGACGGAGAAGAGTCTAATAAGAAGAAAAAGAAGCATCTATCTCTGATAAGATATATTACAAAGTTTCTTATGATCGTCTGTACTATTTATTTATAGGAAATACAATGAAAGGAAAGTAACTTTTTAAACTGATGGTTAGGAGTATTACGGTTTCAAGCCAAGCATGAAGGGGTCCTAATTTTTCATCTTTGTTATGGGACCCCCAGTCCTCTATGTACACCTGCCTCATCTCAGCTTTTAGGATGGTTTGCAGGATTGGTCACAGGAGGCAGCTTTTTTCTATCACCTCCAGAATGTGCTGTTTTTACATATCGAACCACTGTGTAGTTTTAGTACATTAGCAAAAAAAATGCCCCCACCCCCTATGATTGCAGCACCAGCTACATATACTTAATGCCATTATCCCCAGCATTTTTTGATGTAGGTTTATCTTCATCTCCCATCAGTCCTTCCCTTATCAGGTCTGAATTTTTTTCCTAGCAAGCAGCACAATTGTACCCGACATGCCAGAAAATGAATACAGTTGCATCAGCAACTTCTTTCAACGCCCTAACCAACTGTTTGTTACAATAAAATCTTTCCATCTTAATTTTTGAAGCATTGCTTGACAGAAGTGGTCAGTTTCTGCGCCAACAGTGAGGAAACCACAGGCTTTAGGCCTGTTACTCAGTGACAGATAAAAGTGCACGAAAACCTCGGTATCTGATGCCAAGTTCTGTTCTTGTGATCGGATTTGACTTTTTCGGCCTTGTCTTTTTGTTTGATTTTTTTTTTCCGTTAAAGGGGATTTAAGAAAAAAAGGGAAAGCTCTGCCTGGGGGAGAATGAAGTGTAATAAAAATTCCTCACAAGACAGTGCTGACAGTGAGGGATAGCAGCATTATAAAGTAGGACCCTGCCACCGGGAGCAAGGAGCGTCATTATTAGATATGGCCCGGAGAGAGACGACAGAGGCCTGCTTCCAGATGAACCGTTACAGATTATAAGTGTTTAGCTTTTTGTTGATTAAATGTGGCCTGGGACATTGGTATTACCAAGCCTGGGGGAAAGGGTTTGTGTTCACTCAGACAAAACGCAAGAGAAGATATAAATAAAAGAAATGACTGAATTGTGCCGGGATGCGTATCCGGATCTGCCGCAGGTAACTTATGAGTAATAGGGGTAATAGTGAATAGCGATGAAACGCATGAATCATTTTATTTGGGGCTTTTGTGATTCATCATTGGTTGCATAGAAGGACCTCTAGGACAATGATACCACAATGTGTGGCGCCTGTACTGGCCAGAGATACATATTCCTGTCTCAGTACAAGGTGATGGCTTTAATGTCAGGCTCGCATGAATGAGTTTCTTGCTGCGGCAATCTTGCCCATTGTCTTAGCATGTTTCCTCTTTCTGCTAAACAGCCATCACAATGCCTAGAATTAATTCCCTGGGATAAAATGAAAATCATATTGCATATTTTTTGTTTGAAAGGAAACCTTTCGTGAGAAATTTAACCCCAAAATCGTCACCAACCTGTTATGCATGGTGGTAATTGGGTCGTAAGGATATCTTTGTACTTTTTGGCTGCTTCGGCACCATGAAGAAAACTAACTTTAAATGCTGGGTTCCAGTGCCAGTATAAAGTCAGGGGGTGCAGCAGCTCTCTGAGAAGTCATGCCAGCCTGTCCCTTACATGGCTTGATTGACGTTCTGCAAGCTGGGTACATCATTGCAAGCATCATCTGGCACATGCGTGGTGAAGTGAGATGTACAGGTCTCAGCTTCAGCTCCACATGAACCGGTAGATTTTGTGAAGTTAGACAAAAGAGTCTAAAGATGCAGCAAATTTCTCATCTAGCGTGAACCACTGTGATAAATTTGGCACATTTTTAGACTTTCTAATCTGTCATTGGCTAAAGGCCCCGTGCATATTTAATAGCTGTCGTCCAAACAATCGTTCGTTCAAAAGCTATCACTGACGTCTTCCTCCTGGCTTTCCCATACACATATGCGTTAGTTTTAGCCGAACTTGTATGTGTATTCTTTGGGGACAGTGAAGAACCAAAAGGTATTCATTTGTTTGTGAATTCTTCCCATAAGGTTTTCCTCCTCCTTTATCGTTAGGCGTCTAAGCACTTCTCTCATTGTCCTGTATCGACTTACTATATCCTTTTTTTGGTTAGGGTAACATAGCAATAGTTGATAAGGCTGAAAAAATACATACGTCCATCCAGTTCAGCCTGTTATCCAGGGAAATTTTTTTGTAAGAATTTGCACCGATTGACGATAATGCGCATTTTAAAATTCAAAAGCATGCATTTGTATGTAATAATAATCATTTCTTTATCAGCAACTTCAATCAAATTGCTTGTAGAGATGATTCTGTAAGTTTTTGAACAAATCAACTTAGGTACTAATTTCCCAAAAGCTTTAGTTTCCAACAAATCAGGATTTTTTGGGATTCGTCCCACACGAATTGCACATATATATTTTATAGTTCAAAAGACAGACAATTCAGAACTAGGGCTAGACACTAGACTTTGAAATGCAGAGGTCCCTATTACAAACATCCTGAAGGTTTGTCATGGTTTAGGTGTTTCCTGTCCTGCAGCATTGTATTCAAACCCTCTATGGGATACTTTATATATGTCAATGGAAATTTAGCCCTGCCACATAAAAGGACACTATAAGGCTAGGGTTACACTGCTACTTCTTATAGTATTACTAATTGATTTTAACTATTTAGCCACAGCTAAAGGAGCACATTGGGTTGTATGCTACCTCGTGGACTGCAGCTGTCACTCAACAGTTAAAATTAATAAGTAGCACTACAAAAAGTCCCAGTGTAACCCAGGCATTAATGCTATATAACATTTCAAGGTCCTTTGGTACAAATTGAGGCATTAAGGAGCTTCAAACAGTGTCAAGACTGGAAGGGAAGAACTGTGTACCTGTATGGACATTTTTTACATGTGGGACACCATGTTGACATATCTATAAATATATATATATATATATATATATATATATATATATATGCAGTGATAGGCAAACTTCAAATAACCTTTCCACCAAATTCAGGATGTGATCAATTCTCCCAGAGCTTTGTTGTTGGTTGAGTCAGAAAAGGAGAAGGGAGGTGCCAACCTTAAAAATGAGAGGATGAAAGAGACTCCCAAGGAGCTGGCTGTAGGGTTTGTACAATAGGAGCATGTGTCCCCAGTAGGGGTCAACTTGCATAGACACACAGACCTCCTGGAATTAGGACTGAACCTGAGGCTGGAACCTGCCCAACTTCTCCATGTCAAAGACCCATCAGGACATAGAAGGTAGTTCCACCCACGAATCAGCAAAGATCAGAGTCACTTCCCAAACCTTCTTGAGGTCATCACAGGTTCACACAGAGGTCTGTCCTTAAGTGTTTTCTGTCAATCACTGGAATAATTTAGACTGCCTGTCAGCTACCTTGATCAATGAGCTCATGAAGAAGCTGGGAAACCAGAATTTTATTGCCCCTCCAAGGTTTTTTTTTGTTCTGTCACCATATCTTCTTTGCACATCTTCAGAAGGCCTGTCCACCTCTTAGATCCATCACTTTTTAAGATGGGATTCCAATAAGAAACCCCTTACTGTGCAAATGCTTTGGAAGAGTCGTAAAAAACGATGATATATCAGCATAAATCTTGTTCCTGGGTCATTCTGCTCTCTTTCCTTTGTCGCAAAAGTTCACTCTATTGTCTCTGACTTTCCCAGATTGCTGACACATGAATACAGTTACTATGACCTCTAGCACTCCATGGCATTTCTCATGTTTTATAGTTAATTTTCACAACCTTCACCAAAGTGGTTGGCTTTTTCATTTTTGTCCCATTTGGTTAATGCTTAAAAACTTTGCTAAGGTCACAACCTCAAACTATCCTACGCAACAAAAGTGAACAGTGCCACATTACATACATGTAAATGGACAGCATGCATTAGCATAGGAATATCCAGGCCAGGCCAGGCCTGTCTTACATTTAGAACTGGTGCTGGATGCACAAAAGTTTTGGAGAGGCCGGCGCCTCTTCATAACTTCGGAAGATCCACCACCAGTGCAGGGCCTTTATTAAGGCTACTTTCACACTAGCGTTTTTTGCGGATCCGTCATGGATCTGCAAAAACGCTTCTGTTACAATAATACAACCGCATGCATCAGTCATAAACGGATCTGGTTGTATTATGTCTTCTATAGCCATGACGAATCCGTCTTGAACACCATTGAAAGTCAATAGAGGACAGATCCGTTTTCTATTGTGCCAGATTGTGTCAGAGAAAACGGATCCTTCCCCATTGACTTACATTGTGTGCCAGGACGGATCCGTTTGACTCCTCTTCGTCAGGCAGACTGCAAAACGCTGCAGGCAGAGCGGAATGGTGACTGAACGGAGGCAAACTGATGCATTCTGAGCGGATCCTTTTCTTTTCAGAATGCATTAGGGCAAACTGATCCGTTTTAGACCGCTTTTGAGAGCCCATGACGGATCTCAGAAATGGAAAGCCAAAATGCTAGTGTGAAAGTAGCCTAAGGCAGGCATATAAAATGCTGGTCTTAAGAAATGTGCCCCTTTGAATTTAAAATAGAACTTAGAAACCTGAAAAACTTTTTGCTTATAGTCTAGTCTGAGTTGTATGGAGCTCTAATAAGGCACCCATAGAAGTCTTTAAGGACATACTCTACCTCCATGTGTCTTTGATTTCATATAGAGGCACATGAAATCCGAGAGAAGAGAATCAAGTTATGTTCCATTCAATAATCAGGAGGTGTTTCCTTAGGAGCTTTTCTTCTAAGGGAGAGTACCTCGATAATACTCTGCTGTGACATACAGTATAGCGGCACACGGAATATCTGTGGCTTTGAAGAACGGAAGTCCTTCTGTCGCCATACAGGCTCCATCACATTGTAGAGATACTCTGAATTGTAACGTTGATAAATACGCCATCACAGTCCTCTTTGCTTTTCAGCACATATCTCCAAGGTTGCATTAGATATTAATTTATCAGTTTCCAAGAATGTCACTAGCTGTCACAACTCCATATTTAGCCTTAAAAATCCAAATGAAACCAGTTGTGCTGGCGCTATCTGTGTGACAGTAAAGCACCATGCCACTATCGGCTTCCTGCCTCCGTACTGAACATAGAGCTCTCAGTCTGTTCCCCTCACAGCGCCGTGTGTGCACAGAAAGAATTTGCTTAATCATAAACAGCTTGCCTCTGAAAGCAGCCAAGAGAAATATCATTTCGATTAGATGTTTATAAAAATGCTATTGTACGCCGCGTATATTAATCATGTTGTTAGGTAAGCACAGTGACAGTTTTATGGCAGGTTTGAAGCGAGTCTGTCACTAACGCTTTCTAGATTATAATGCTTTCTTGCAGTTTTGATTCATTAGCTCAGATCCCTAATAGAATTAGTGCTTTCATTTCCTTTGGTTATTTGACATCTTCAATAGAATGCTTTTTTCTTTTTATCCTTTTTGCTGCCCCGACATGTTACCGTCTCTGTAGAAGCACTTTCAATATTTCATGGGGAGGTTTAAAGCACTGAGTGGATTCTTTGTGTGGTCTAGAATAAAATAAAAAAAGGCCACCGTTTCGCAAACCACGGGTGCCGAGGACTGTCCTGCAAAATTAACCTCTTGTTACTGGAGAACAATGCTATGGTTTCATAATGATTATAGCTGATAGGAAATGTTAAAAGGTTGTGGTGCCTCCATTCTGCATGTATAATGGATAAATGCAGTGTTGGACTGGGGTTCCTTGGGCCCACAGATGGAAATTATTCTTGGGGCACAACACCTATATCAGACCTTTGGGGCTTACTATTGCTTGAGGCCGTGGGATGATGCTCTGGTTCTCTGGTGGGTCAGTCTGACCCTTGATAAATGCTACTGTCATGGAAAGTGTCAGAAGTATGCTAAAGAGACAGTATTTCTTAGGTACAATTGAATACTAGTTATGGTACCATTTTATCGGCCAATTCATGCCGGGCATAGACTGGCTCTAGTAAGTTTGATGGAATTATAGACAAGGAGCCTAAAAATCCCATTACATTATCTCATATATCTTCAAGAACTTCCAAAACTTGTTAATCCTATTAGAGTGTCCTAGAAGAGTGTCCATAGCAAAGACAAAACAAAACCTTCTTATATTGGACCACAGCCATAACTTTCTCCCATGTACCATGCGGACAGCACTGTGGGAGCAGTGTTATGTTGCACCCCTGCTGTTCTGTAGACATTAGATTAGAAGCATGAAGAGTGGTTGGGTCAAGATTCCTCTCTATGGGTGCTGATTTGTACCTCCCATGCCACATAGCACCATTTTTAGGTCTGCAGGTGAATAACTCAAATTGATTAAATGTGTGCAAATGGTATTGTTAAAAGTTATAGAAGCCCCTTCTGTTTCCTTCTTGTGTAGTTCCTATCACTTCTCAATAATTCTTTCGATTTCCAGTGGTACAGTCAAGTAACTCAGCATCTAGGGATTTGTGTCCCACATGCAAGTGGTGGTAATTCCTAGGACCTTGGCTATGTCTTCAGCTTGCAACAGTTTTGATTCTTCCTTGGATGAGACACTAAGAGAGCTTTCTGATATGATTTCACAGACTAATTCAAGTAATGAAAGAATTGGATTTCAGCTACATATTCCCCCTCCACTTTTACATGAACTAAACGATCACCTTGTTGGGGTTTCTAAATTGATCTTAAATATAAAAAGAAGGAATTAAAACACCATGTCCTAAAGTTCAAAGGGTTTTCCGAGATTTTAATCCTCTGGATAGGTCATCAGTATCTGATCGGTGTGGGTCCGACACCCATGACCCGGCCGATCAGCTGTTTGAGAAGGCATTGAGGCGCTTGTGAGTGCCACTGCCTTTTTACAGCTCACCGAGCACTGCGCCGTACATTGTATAGCGGTTGTGCTTGGTATAACAGCTCATCGTCATTCACTTTAATGGGGCTGAGTTGCGCCTAGGCTATGTAACTGATGAATGTGATGTCACTGGCCTAGGGAAAGCTAAGAGAAGGCCACGGCGTAACTGCAAGTGTCGCTGCCTTCTCATACAGCTGATCGGCAGGGTCCCGTGAGTCAGACCCCACTGATCAGATTATTAACACCACATCACAGTATTAACATCTCAAAAAAACCTTTAAATCCAAAATTCCTTCCCAGCATTTATTTTAATAGAGGATTAGAACTGGAGTTTGTTATACCTGTAAATGGACATCATTATGTTTTCCCTTTCCTGTGCTGTGATGTCACAGTGTACTTGGTGACCGTTCTTAGTGTGTGGTATGATGTTATATTATGGTCTGCACCATGTCATGAATATTTGTGTAATTTCTGTGCTGTAACGTCTCTTAGTAACTCATGCCTGACATTACTGTGCGCTTTAAGCCTGCGCTGTAACCTAACTGTGTGCAGTGACATCACAGTGTGCATTGTCCTCGGGTATTAGTGCAACCAAAATAATTAAATGTGGGAATTTATCAAGTCTTGACAATCAGAATTATTGCTTTAAAAAGTTGCACAATAGGGCTTTGAGACTTTTGGGGCTTACTTAGACTACATTCATATGGCCGTGTCCGTTTTGCTGTTCACAAATTGGAAACAGCAAAATACGGATACCAGCTGTGTACATCCTGCATCTTCCTTGGGCAATATTCTAGAAATGCCCTCAGTGTCATGTGATCCTTCATATTCATCCACCTGCTGTTTTTGCGTGAGTCATCTGAAACGAACCGGCAAATTCGTTTGGCAGATGAATTGTTGTGAATTGTATAACAAATCCAATTAATTTAGAATATATTCTGTCATCTACATTCCACATCTTAAAAAATATTATTACATTCAAAATTTATGAAACGTCATTGCACAAATACCCATTCATAAACTTGACAGAAAGGGATGCAAATGAGCTCTTAACAAGCCACCGATCTGCCTCTAATGCCACCAGATGTAAGACAGCCATCTTTATAAGTGTTCGACCCTTTTAATCGGCCTTGAGACATGACTTGGATATTAAATAAGCCAGCATCTGATCTGCAGACAGCTGTTTCAGGGTGATTGCCCCTCATCAGTGCAGAGCAGAGAGTACTGGCTTAACTATAGCTTAACTTAACTATAAACAGAGAGATGCCAATGCAAAAAGAATAGATCTGATGTAAGCATGAGTAAATTAAGTTACCTGAGGATTAGTGTTGATCGCAAAAAGTCTAATTGCGAATTTTTATCGCGGATATCGGCACTTCGAGAATTCGCGAACATATAGAATATAGTGCTATATATTCGTAATCTCGAATATTCTAGATTTGTTTTTCATGAGTAACCTCCCTTATTGCTTGTGGCCCAATGAGAAGGCTATATTATCTTTGTCAGAGCTTAGCAACATCCCTAGCAACCAACAGGAAAGTTGCCTACCCCTTTACTATATAAGAACCTCCCCAGCAGCCATTTTCTGCTGTTTTTTGCAGTTGTGAGAGAGACAGCAGTGTCATTACTGTGCTTTTTGCTTTGCCGAGTCAATGACATTAAATAGTTAGTGAGCTCAAATATATAGTACAGATAGTTAGTGGGAGATTGTCAGTGTTGTTTAGATTGTGATATAGTGTAGCTGATAGGTTCCAGTGCAGGGTGTTAGGTAGTGTGAAGTGTAGTGTAGGAATTACTGTACCGTGCATTTTCTCCAGTCTCAGGAAACTTCTAGCAGCTTGAAAAATGTAGCAAAAGTGAGCCACGCCTGTATTGCGCGCTCAATACGCGCATATTACATTAATGACTTTCGCAATCAAGAAAATAATGACGAGATCACAAATTCTAGAATTTCACAAATTTATTGCGAATATTATTCCATAAATTCACGGAATATCGCAAAAACTAATATTGCACATGCTGCTCATCACTACTGAGAATGACAAACTCATATATACTCTTATCTGTCATAGAGCAAGCTCTGCCCAGTGGCCACCTCTGATGTCTGGTCAGTTTTGTGACCTTTACACCATTGACTCTGTCCACCATGTGTAGGTCCTTTGCTGTTGATTCCATTGAATTGGCTCTTCTGTTATCTAAAATCTACGACTGCTCAATGACTACTTTATACCATTGTACTGATGTTGTATTTCATTGCTAAAGGATTTGGTGTATATGAGACAGTTAATACAAATACAATATGATCACACCCTATGATAATTTAGTTTAGCTTGGAGAAACCATAAACCCCTTGAGGACAGGATGATTTTCTGTTCTCTGAACATACTCTTGATCATTGATACATTTGAAGTAATTTAAAGGGATTGTGCAAGAATAGGGGAGTTTTTGGCAACTTCCCGCTTGGCCAGACCTGCAAAGAGAAGATTACTTGGCTGCTTCCCGGCACTAGCTCCCCGCTCTTTCCCTTCCCGTCCTGCGATGCTCTGTTGAGCATCCTCACTGTAATCTGGCTTGACATTGCCGCAGCCAATCACTGGCCACAACGGAGACCAGCTCCCCTTACATCATGTGACTATTTGTCATGATGTAAGGGGAGCCGGTCTCTGCTGCGACCAGTGAATGGATGCAGCAGTGTCAAACCAGATGTTTACAGTAAGGGAGCCCAGGGGAGCATTGCAGGCCTGTAGGAGAAGGAGCCAGCACCGTAAAGCATGCAAGTAAGCTTCCCTTTACAGGAACGGCCAAGTAGGAGTTTTGACAAAAACACTCTAATTGTTGCACAACCCCTTTAGGGGTGCCAACTTGCTTGCTATATCATCGATCAGTACAAGAAAATAATCTGTTCTCTTAAAAGGGGTCTTTGTAATGGTGATTTAGACAAAATGTATTTTGAGATAAAAGATTGGTTGATGTTGATCAAATTGGGGGGCAAATTCCTGGAGATGAACCCACTATTTTTGTTGAGAAAGAGAAAATTTTATGAAAAAGTTTATGTAAGTAGAATTCCCACATTGACCTAATGGCACACTATTCTTTGCCTTTCCTTTTCCATTACATGCAGTCAAGCTTGGTCATAGCTACAATGCTCATCTGTCTTCATGAAGTTATAAACGTCTCATCTTAATGATTTTACCGTAGGCATCGTCATTCACTGGACTTCTTGTATTTGTGTATATTTATGTTAGTGTCATGGCAATCTTTGTACATTTTTCTGGAGGACATGACGCTTCAGCCCACAAACACTTGGCTAAAAGTGGGATTGTGGAGAAAATAACACCTCTGAGGTTGTTATAAGAGGAAATCTGAGGCCCTAGCAATGACCAGCACAGCCAAATCCCAGTCCAGATGGATAATTTATTGCGGTATTGCACCATTCCCACTTTGATTTGCATATACAGTTAGTTGGCATCTATGTGCCTTGAGATGCAGCATTAGTATTTTTGGGAATTGTAGCTTTACTTCTCCTTCCCTCCTCATTACCGAGAAGAATGACTTTATTTTTATTGCTCTTGTCAATATACCCTTCATAGCTTTGTAGAAACCTCTACATGACCTCCTGGCCTGGTCTGTACAACAAACATTATATTAAACCAGCACTAACTGAGCTGTTCCTTGTAATCTAGAGGCATCTGTTCGGTTTTACAGCATCTGTAAAAACTGTGAGTCCTGGGAATACCACTTCTGACTTTGGTGCCATTCAAGCAAAAGAGGAAATCTAGGATGGAAGAAGGGGGGGTGATTTGGAATTCGGAGGCGTTTAGGAGAACTGCAAATATTTTACATAAACCTGTTAACTTGTACAAGGCATGGAGGGGACTTCAAAGAGGTAATCGAAAGCAGCTGTGTCAACTGAATGATCTGTTTGGGCCAGTTTGAGATATTAGCTGCAAGTTTGCCTATTTAAACGGAGCAGTAAATTATAACATAATTCACATTTCAGTGTTGAGTTTTGTGGGGAAATTCTTAAAGGCGTAGCGCTGCTCTGTAGGGTTGGCTGATGCGTGGATTGTAATTCTGCACTCAACTTTTTATAGCAG
Organism: Bufotes viridis; assembly: GCA_033119425.1. Classification (NCBI taxonomy): domain Eukaryota; kingdom Metazoa; phylum Chordata; class Amphibia; order Anura; family Bufonidae; genus Bufotes; species Bufotes viridis. The sequence continues at coordinate 75,183,632 of CM065590.1, read as the reverse complement.
GAACAGATTTAACAATTCTGTTCTTCGAATTTCTGTTTATAGATTGAACCTCTATGAATAATGGATATGTTCAGCTAATATACTTGTTGAAACATGTGTGGTCATCTCTAAAGTGACCACCATAGAGTAGATAAGGTTCAATGTTCAAATTCTGGAGACCATTGAAAAGAAAGAATTTAAAGAAATGTGAGTTTCCCAAAAATGCTATAATTTTCTATCAAACTACAAGGTTCTTTTCCCTGCAAGGTTCAATAATCAACAGAGCGTAGATATGTCCAAACTCTGGAGACCATTGAAAATTAAAAAATAAAAAAATTTGAATGTTCCTCACAAATGCATTGATTTTCTACCAAACTAGAAGGTTCTTTTGACTGCTTTCTGTGGTGGGTAAATGATTGCTAATTGCAATCATCCATATCCCATTCAATACAGTTTAAGGGAGATGGTGCTGGACCATGGGATGGAAATTGTATTTAAAAAATGTAGCACTTTTTGGGACAAAAGCGTGATGCGCAAGAGACAGATCAGAGAAGACTCAACTTTTAAATCCCATTGATTGTTTTTGGGTGTCCTACTTATACATTTCTCATTAAAAATGTTCTTTTTAATAACAAATTGAAAATCTACCCAATCTACACTCTACAGCAGATTTACATGACAGGCTGTGATCTCAACGTTTGTTCTCGAAAAGGAGTTAACCGCCTATAGACGTCTATATGGAGGAAGACATAACATTTCCCCCCAAGTTCCCGGTGAGGGTTAAAGGTTCGGCTAATGCGCGTGCAATAAAGAGTATTTTAAGGTTGACAGTATCTTGGCAGTTCTGTAGGCCTCTTTCCCTCCCCCTTCTCACCCCTCCAACTGCCTTTACTGTACTGAGTCCCTGGCCAGAATTAATAACATTCCTTTCAAAGATTTCCAGAAAGAGACTTTTCTTTTCAGCGGAAAAAAAAAGAAATAAAGGGTCGTTTTTAGGGCAGAGTTTTGAAGGACGGGCTGCTAGGAGAGAGGGTAGGAAGGCCTACACTTGCGAGAGTTGGGCCAATGTGAACACAAGTCAGCTCAGTGATTGAAGCCTTGTTGATTACAATCAATCAAACCACAGCAGACAGCTGCATAATTTGTAATTTACCTCAAGTGCTTAACCTGACCAAATGCACTCCGGGTGACCCTGTCTCTCCACAGTGACTCCCTGTTCCCCTCCCTCCTGGACATTGACTGATGGAGATCTCTCCCACTATTGGGCCTTTGATAGTCCATAACAGGTAAGCAAAGTTCAGAAGCAAAGAAGGCGGTTAGTTTGATTTATACGCAGCCAGGAGAAAGAAGGATGGGGTGAGGAGTGGTAGGAAAAAAAAAGGAATATTTCAGCCTGACATCAACCATCTGTACAATCCATCCCTCCTTCCTCTCTCTCCCTTGGGTTTTGCTTTATTGGGAACAGCAGAACACAACCTTTTAAAGGGAATCTGTCTACTCCAAGCCGTGTCTTGGAAGAAAATGTTTTATTGCCTTTTAATAGAGTGTGAAAATGTTCAGATCCGATGAGTCAGCCTTGGCGAGTAAAAGTGACAGCAGTGATTTTTATGAAATGGGTGCAGCACGCCTAAATTTGGTGTGGATGGCGAACTCCTTCACCCGTCAGTTTTTTTTTTTTTACTTTATTTTAAAGAAAAAAGCCCTTTTAAGAAAAGTTGTTTTAATTACATTTTCAGTTTGCGCAAAACCTCCAGCTCATGGAGCTGGCTTGGATTTAGGGCTGTTATAAATTTGGATTAATAATGATCCTATTATTTTATTTTATTTGTTTTATTCCCGTAAGTAAATTAGTCTCGATTCTTGTAAGTGAGTTAGTCTTGGACTTCTTAGCAGAATTAATTAAAGCATCGCTACACTTTAAAAAAACTTTTGATATGTCATAACGACATATGAAATATTTGTTTGGTGGAGGTCTGAGTGCTGAGACCCCCACGATCACTAGAGTGAGGAGAGAGAAGTGTTCACATAGAGCGCACTCTCCTCACTGCAGGAGACGGAAGCAAGACCGACTCAACAGAAAGTGTATGGGCCAACCTTTTTTTCGTCTCTTGCAGCGAGGAGAGAAATTGCTCTATGTGAGTGCCTGTCTCAGCACTCAGACCCCACCGATCACTAGAATGAGGAGAGAAAAGTACTCACATAGAGCACTCTCTATGACAGACTCAATTAAAAGTCTTTTGGCCCATGTTTATTTTGTCTCCTGCAGATAGGAGAGAGCGCGTGTTAAGGGAGTGCCTGTCTCTCCTTTTTCTAGCAATCGGTGGGGTTCTCAGCACTCAGATCCCCACTGATCACTAAAGTGAGCAGAGAAAAGTGCTGAACTTTGAAAATACCTTTGATTGATTAATTGCTAGAACGAGGACAGAGAGGCACTCAGATAGCGCACTCTCATCCCGTCGCTGCAGGAGATGGAAGCAAAATGGACTTAAAAAAAAGTCTATGGGCCCGTCTTTATTCCGTCTCCTGCAGAAAGGAAAGTGAGCGTGCTATGTGAGTCCCTCTCTGTCCTCGTTTCTAGCAATCGGTGGGCTCAGTACTCCCACCGATCTAAATCTTTGATATGTCACTATGACCTATCAAAGGTATTTTCAAAGGTTTAGTGACCCTTTAAATGGTAAAGCATTGCATAAATAGCAATGCCTAAATATATTTTTAGCAATATAGTCTTTCTTGCAGGACAAAATAGACCGAAGGAGCAAGGGACATGGTGATTTTTGAACGTATGGTAAACACTTACCATCACACAATTATTGTTAGGGTGGAAGAGCGCAGGTAAATTACAAGGACTGCAAACAAGACTTGCAAACAGATTTTGTCTCAAACCATTTTCCCGTCAGGTCTAAAGAAGGGGGCGTTGACATGGGCGGGCCGGCAGGTCCATCTGAGTCATCATTTTGTACGCCAGTTTTTGGTGTGCAAAATGACTTAAATCTACGTCCGCTTAGATTGTCGCACATCCTGCAGGAGGAAGGGACATAGTTATGTAGAGGCCTGTGCCTCCGTGCCGGTCTAAATAAATATGCCCCTATAACCGTATCAGGATGCTTGCACTTTTTTATGCAACTTCTTTTTTGTGCTTTCATCCCATTTACAGTAGGTCTTGGTGGGTTGGGGCTGGTATAGTTATTTGTCTAACAATTGTGCCAAAAACTAAGACCAGTCCATAATAGGACTAGACAAACAATTTGTAAAAAAACCCTTGGGGCCATCTACGAACAGATATACAGCACTTTTTGGAATCTATCTGTTGCAGGCTGTGGTACAAAGGTTATTTGCACCGCAATCTGCTGACTTTTTCTTCTTTTCTTACGCCAGGTCCCAAAAAAAGGGGCGGGGAAAAATCCCATTTATTATTTTCTACGCCTGTTTTAGAAAAGGGTCTAAATCTACGCCAGCAAGGGAGCTGGTGTAGATTTATACAAGTGTAAAGTCTGCCTAAGTTATGTAGAGGCCGGAGCCTCTACATAGCTGGAGAATTAACCGCCAGCACAGGAGGTACGAAGACCGGCGTCTAAATTTAAGTTCTTCATAAATGTCCCTCCTTGTGTCTAGCGTGTGGTAAATTAAACTAGATTGTGGCACATACACTTAATATATTTGGCGCATCAAACGTGTGCCACAAATTCTGGTGCAAAACAAGACACTTTCCAGGCGCAGCGACATTGATGTATCTCCTCCAATGTGTATTGTGTCTAGTGAAAAGTTATTCAAGTTTTCATTGTACTTTGTGTTTCAATTCCTCGCCATTTTCAATATCTCCTGTTGCTGTCAGTGATTGCAAATCTTGTCTATAACTGGAGGCTAAAAACCTGTCCTCACCTATAATGGCTCTGTGTTGTACGGAGTGATAGTAGGGAGTCCATAGACGCGCACCTCCATATGCCTTGGAGGTTATGGCGCGCTCCATCACACGATGTATTATGGAGGTATTTTCATCTAGGGGTTAGGATCTCTCTCACACCCTGAGGAGCATCATCCACAGTATGGCTCTGCTGTATGCATGGGGCCTTAAAGAGATCCGTGCAGCCATGTTTCATAAATGTGGTCTCCATTACTATATATATATATATATATATATATATATATAGGGGCTTATAAATGTAAAGAGTCCCATGTGGCTCCGTACTACTAACCTGTAGGCACTCTGTGTGATGCTGTATGGCACCTCCGTACTGCACCGTGTTCAGTGCCCTTAGGGAAGAACATGGCACATATACCATAATCATACAGAGGTAGCGTTTGGCCCCACAGACTTCTATGAGGCATGTAATACGGCCCTGGACTACTCAGACGTTGTGTGCATGAGGTGTATGGAAATTCACGTGCGTTGCGTCTGCTCAGGACATGGTATATACTTATATATGTTGTTAGCTAGTCTGGGGCTATGCATTGCGGAGATAATTGGTGAATATACAGGGTGGAATTATCTTGTGCGCCGTTCTATTAAGCTTAAGTGAATTATTCCAGAGCTGCGATGACAACATATGGTTTTAAATGTTTCTAATTAATTGGGTGGTTATGTTTTCACACCGAGGAATATTGTTGTTTTTACATCTGTGATCTCACGCATTGTGAAATGTCTAATAACCTGCCGCGGTGTCATGTGTAATGTGAACTGCTACAAGCCCGAGGAGCCCTGACTAATAACTGATCAGAAGAGCAAGAGTCTATGATCAAACAATGGCTTACATCAGAATATCTACAGTGTATAGAAGATCTTTAGCATGGTATCTTTATAAGGGCGCATTCACACGCCCGTGCCGTGTTTTGCGGTCCGCAAATTGAGGATTCGCAAAACAATGATGCCGCCCATGTGTGTTCCACATTCTGTGGAACCTAACGGGCGCCCGTTATAGAAATGCCTATTCTTGTCCGCCTTCTATCTTTTTTTGTGGGGCCACAGAACGGAGCTACGGATGCAGACAGCACGCAGTGTGTTGTCCACATCTTTTTCAGCCTCATTGAAATGAATGGGTTCGCACCAGTTCCCCAAAATTGCGAAACGGATGCGGACCCATTCATACAGTCGTGTCCTAAGAGTGTGAGTGGAGGGACAGATAGATATGAGATAGGTAGATTGATAATAGATATTAGATAGATAGATAGATAATAGATATGATATAGATAGATAGATAGATAGATAGATAGATAGATAGATAGATATGATATAGATAGATAGACAGACAGATAGTTGACTGATAACTTGCGGCCTCTAGAAGGCTGATGCTCGATTGTAGCGCTTGTCTACAGCAACCCCCATGGTCTGAGTGTGCCCCCTCCACCTATTGTATGTGCGATAGATAGACAGACAAATAGATAGATAGATACTGTAGATAGATAGATTGTTAGATATGAGATACATGATAGATAGTTAGATAGATAGATAGTTGACTGATAACTTGAGTCTGAGTGTACTCCCTCCACCTATTGTATGTGCGATAGATAGATAGATATGATATAGATAGATAGACAGACAGATAGTTGACTGATAACTTGCGGCCTCTAGAAGGCTGATGCTCGATTGTAGCGCTTGTCTACAGCGCCCCCGATGGTCTGAGTGTACTCCCTCCACCTATTGTATGTGCGATAGATAGACAGACAAATAGATAGATAGATACTGTAGATAGATAGATTGTTAGATATGAGATACATGATAGATAGTTAGATAGATAGATAGTTGACTGATAACTTGAGTCTGAGTGTACTCCCTCCACCTATTGTATGTGCGATAGATAGATATGAGATAGATAGATAGATATGAGATAGATAGATAGATATGAGATAGATATGAGATAGATAGATAGTTGACTGATAACTTGCGGCTTCTAGAAGGCTGGTGCTCCATTGTAGCACTTGTCTACAGCAACCCCCATGGTCTGAGTGTACTCCCTCCACCTATTGTATGTGCGGTAGTTCGATAGACAGATAGATAGCTAGATAGATAGATAGATAGATAGATAGATAGATAATAGATAGATTGATAGATGATAGATATGATATTCGATAGATAGACAGGACTGTTGGGTCAGGCCTCTAGAAGGCCGGTGCTCCATTTTCGCACTTGTCTACAGCGCCCCCCATGGTCTGAGTGTACTCCATCCACCTATTGTATGTGTGATAGATAGATAGATAGATAGATAGATAGATAATAGATAGATAGATAGATAGATAGATAGATAATAGATGGATAGATAGATAATAGATATGATATTCGATAGATAGACAGGACTGTTGGGTCAGGCCTCTAGAAGGCTGGGCTCCATTTTCGCACTTGTCTACAGCGCCCCCCATGGTCTGAGTGTACTGCCTCCACCTATTGTATGTGTGATAGATAGATAGATAATAGATAGATAGATAGATAGATAATAGATGGATAGATAGATAATAGATATGATATTCGATAGATAGACAGGACTGTTGGGTCAGGCCTCTAGAAGGCTGGGCTCCATTTTCGCACTTGTCTACAGCGCCCCCCATGGTCTGTGTGTGCTCCCTCCACCCATTGCATTGCTCTGTGTCCTTGTGTGTGATGTGTAAAGTGCTGAGCACCAAGCTGCTAATAACAAACAGGATCTCAGCCTTGACCCAGCAGCCGGCAGGGGTCCTCTGTGATCCTGTCTGTGTAGGATGGACACCTGCCTGTCTCAGCCTGGGCCTCCTGCTGAGCGCTTTGATGTTGCTCCGTGGAGAGTGAGGCCTGCTCTGATGTGTCTCTTGCTTTGTCCTTTGTGCAGGCAAAACAGCCCTCCTTCCCTGACATAATCTGTTCCTGGGAGTTCAGTCAGGGGGCAGAGGTCAGGCTGCTTTTGGAAGGAGGCTGAGAGATTTAGGGAAGGCTTGGAGGCGTTGGAAGCAGTCACTCATGTGATCCTGACACTCCGCATGTGACATATCCACAGGTTTAGTTATTACATTTATATGGCGCTGATACATTCCATATTATTCACTAATGTCCTGGGGCCCCTATTGATGGCTGTGTGAGGAAACCGAATAGATAACAATTCCCTGTGGGGTGAACTCCTAGATGATGTGAGGTAAGTACCTCACTGTTGGTGGCCTCCTGCCTAGACTGCAGACTGGCAGCAAGATCTCTGGCCCCTGCGATCAGGAGGGCAAAGAGTAGTCTGACATAAACGATCTATCTGGGCAGGAGGGCATGGTGGCTGGCACTCTTCAGGCTGGTATTAATACATGGTTGCACTAGTATTTTGTGTGGCGTAGAAAGTGGAGTAACATCTCAAGTCGGAACTTAAATGGCATCTGTCAGCAGATTTGTACCTATGACACTGGCTGACCTGTTACATGTGCACTCGGCAGATGAAGACATCAGTGTTGGTCCCATGTTCATCTGTACCCGCATTTCTGAGAAAAATGATGTATTCATATATGCAAATGAGCCTCTAGGAGCAACGGGGGCATTGCCCTTACACCTAGAGGTTCTGCTCTCTATGCAACTGCCGCGCCCTCTGCACTTGGATTGACAAGGCCAGACATTGAAAACATCATCACATCTGACCCTGTCAATCAAAGTGCAGAGGGCGCAGCAGTTGCAGAGAGAGCAGAGCCTCTAGGTGTAATGGCAACGCCCCCGTTGCTCCTAGAGGCTCATTTGCATATATTAAAACATCATTTTTCTCAGCAATGCGGGCACATATGAACATGGGACCAACACAGGTGTCTTTAGCTGCCAAGTGCACATGTAACAGGTCAGTCGGTGTCATAGGGACAAATCTGCTGTGTAAACAGGCCTCAAACAAATGTCAGTCGACGTGTAGCGCACAGTAGGGGAGATTTATCAAAATTGATGTAAGGTAAAACTGGCTTAGTTGCCCATAGCAACCAATCAGATTCCACCTTTAATTTTCCAAAGGAGCTCTGAAAAATGAAAGGTAGAATCTGATTGGTTGCTATGGGCAACTAAGCCAGTTCTACTTTACACCAGTTTTGATCAATCCTCCCCATTAGGGTGCATTCACACGTCCGTAGTGTATTGCGGATCCGCAATACACTGGGCCGGCACCCCTATAGAAATGCCTATTCTTGTCCGCTATTGCGGACAAGTAAAGACATGTTCTATTTTTTTTCATAAGCCGCAGACCGGAAATGCAGATGCAGACAGAACGTGTAAATGGACCTTTATTGTGACCACAACACCATGTAGCAGAAACTGAGCGTCCACATGACTGGGACCTGCTGCACTACTGAGAAGCACACAGTGGTCGCCTAATATTTTTCATTCAACATCTTAATCTGGAAAGAAGTCGGACGTGCTTAAAGGGGGTTCTCCCATGACTAATGTAAAAATGAAAATCAGACATCATACAGTACATGACAATCTCTTTCTAACAAAGCTAGAACCAGCCCTGTACCTCGCATGGATCCAGAGATCTCCCCATTCATTTCTCTGCTAGATTTATATCAAGCTGGCAGCTCAGGGGAGTGTCTTTTCTTCTGCAGTTCAGGGGCGTGTCTCAACTCTCCCTATCAGAGCTCAGGGGCGTGTCCATGCTTTCCCTATCACAGCTCAGGAGGCAGGTGAAGGATGAAACTGAGCATGTGCGGCCGTCTCAGTGAGCAGGTCAAAGAAATAAGATAAAAACAAGCAGCAGGTGGCGCTATACAGATACATTTTATTCAATAGCTCAGTAGCTATAATACATCTTTAATTACATGCAATTACAAAAGCATTCAGATCCAGGTGCTGGTTTGAAAAATGTAGAATATTTTTCGTGGGACAACCCCTTTAAGTGTTTTGTTCAGTAGTTGCTAGCACTTGATATTGTATGGCGGCAATTAATCAATTTTCCTATGAATGGGAAAGAATGTTCTTTCTTCACCCAGTTTTATAGAACATGTGTGACCAGTCTGAAGAATTGTGGCTACCAGTATGGACCAAACTTCGTACAGCTGTATCAGCGAAATGATCGTTCAGCAGATGATCGCACCTTCTATGCTTGTTCAGCCATCAACCTGCTTCTATCGATTCTGTATGACCACCTTTACAGTAGCATGACATGGTTCAGGTTCCGGCTTTTATGTAGCCCTCGTTTATCATTGTCTTCCAATTTTATGTAAATAAAGCTTATTCGAAGTATATGCAGCATTCTAATATACGTCACTTTACAATCTGTCCCCATTTTCAATATCTGCTTAATGTCAGTGAATGGAATGCTGTTAACGCAACCCCATTCAGATGTATGGAATGGATTTTCACTCGCAGAAATGTTTGGGCCGGCCATGTAGGAAAATACCCTGCTGAGTGGTGTGCCTGTCTCGGAAGGACATGACTGGGAGAGGTTTTATGGCAATGACTGTCAATAAATATGTTTCCATTCACAGACAGCAAGTGCATATCTTGAAAATAGTGTGAAAATGGCCTAAAATGTATTATACCGTGAATAAGCTTAAGGGTCCATTCACACATCCGTGGGTGTGCAAAGCATGGACACCGGCAATGTGCGTTCCGCATTTAACGGACCGCACATCGCCGACACTCTCATAGAAAATGCCTTTTCTTGTCCGCAACTGCGGACAAGAATAGGACATGCTTTATTTTTTTGCGATCGGAAGTGCGGACCCGAAGTGCGCATCCACAATTCCGGATCCGGGCGGTACATAGTGTGTCCCCATAGAAATGAATGGGTCTGCAATTCCGTTCCGCAAAATGTGGAACAGAATTGCGGATGTGTGAATGGAGCCTTAGAGAGAGTCTGTCACCTCCAAACTGCGATGTAGGGTAGATGCCCCAAACACTTGTGAACATCCAGTCCTCCAATCCTGAGAAATGCTTCATTGTACTTATATAAAAAAGAAATAAGGCTTTTGGTGCACTGTGGGTGGAGCCACTCTGTTTGGTGCACTATCAATCTGCCAGTAATGCTGCCCAGAGCCGCCCTGTCTTGTTTGACTGACAGTCCCTGAGATCTCTAAGCCGATAACAATGATGCAGGAGAAGGCAAGTGCACTGAAAGTCGTGGCCCCACCCATGGTGCACCGAAAACCTTATTTTCATAAAGATAAAAAGAAGATTTCTTAGAATTCAAGAACTGGATTTTCACAAGAAAGCTTGGCTTTTAGGGCACCTACCCTTTATGGTGGTATGGGGTTACTACAAGGCTCTTACTAATGTATTGAGATTGTCCATATTGCTTCCTTTGGTGACTGGATTCATTTTTCCATTGCATTATCCACGGCTTGTTTCCATGGTTACGACCACCCTGCAATCCATCAGTAGTGGTCGTGCTTGCACACTATAGGAAAAAATGCCGACCTCTCTGGTGACGGGGACCGTGGGAGCACACATAGGCTGGTGATTTTTTTATAGTGTGCAAGCACGACCACTGCTGATGGATTACAAGGTGGTCGTAACCATGGAAACAAGCAGTGTATAAAGTGATGGAAAAATGAATCCAGCCAGCAAAGGAGGCAATATGGACGATAACAATACATTAGTAAGAGCCTTGTATTAACTTTCTCTACATGATAAATGCCATTTGCTGAAGTGACACAACCCCTTCAAGTCTATAATTCAGTGACATCATGGCGTGTCTCGTGGTCAGTTTGTCGCAGTGGGTGGAGCTCTCCAGGCTGACCTGTACGATCACTAATAATCGCCTGTCCGGCTGTTTGTGAATTTGTGCCGCACAGCAAAGCATTTAGAAGCAGGGACGTCTTTGTACTCGCCTGTGAATTAACATCAGAAAACAAGTCACTAAACATGGAATCCAGGCGGCGATTTCTGGAGCAGACCTGTCAGGGGCCGTTTCGTGCACATGTGTGTAAGACTACAGAAGGCACTGTTCTTTGCCCAAGGGAAACCAAAAGGAATGTTAAATAGCTTTTACATGTCAGTGGCATAATGCATTACAGTAATTAATAAAAATACTTCACCCATACATGCACATATTACAGCACGGGCCGCCGCTTTGATGTTACTTCTGCTGAGCTTCTCCTATAATGAGATGTCATTTAAATTCCCCTTTTCTGTTTTTCGGAGGCCCTGGTTTCCATGAATGGTTTTACCACATTCAATCAATTTGACTATGCTATACTAAACCATTTTCTGGTATTATTTACTCATATCCCAGCATATTATTATCCCAATATATTACTCTCGGCGCCCCCACCAATCAGCTGCGTGAACAGGCTCTGGTGAGCATACCAAGCACAGCGCCGTATATTGCATAGTGGCTGTGCTTGGTGTTGCAGCCCAGACCCATTCATTTAAGGCCTCATGCACACGACCGTTGTTTGATGCCGTGTCCGGCGGACCACGGAAACACAATGGAACCAAAAACGGACACGGATCAAGGAATAACAGAACCCCATTTTCCGCTAAAAACAACTGTCGTGTGCATGAGGCCTTAGTCATGTGACCAATGAATGTGAGGCCTAGGAAGAGGCTGCAGCCCTCAACGGAGCACCACAGCCTCTTCAAACAGCCGATCGGCAGGGGTGCCTGGAGTTGGACCCCCACCAGGATAGGTCATCAATGTTCTACTTCCGGAAAACCCCTTTAGGGTCCATTCAGACGTCTGTTTAAATGGTCCGGATCTGTTCCGCAATTGGGCGGAACGGGTGCGGACCCATTCATTTTCAATGGGGCCAGAAAAGATGCGGACAGAGCACAGTGTGCTGTCCACATCCTCACTTCCATCCCGTGACCCCGAACTTCCTGTCTGCGGCTCCGCAAAAAAAATAGAGCATGTCCTATTCTTGTCCGCAGCTGCTAAATAGTGCCGGCTATATGCAGTCCGCAAAATGCAGAACGCACATTGCCGGTGTTGGAGTTTTGCGGATCCGCAATTTGCGGAACGCAAAACACCTACGGACGTGTGAATGGACCCTTAATGTAATATGCGGATAGCCCCAAGTTGTTTGTGACTTTATGTTGTGGCTCAAAGGGGGAGGTCCCAAGCAGGGGACCAGTCCCACCCCAATCATGTGTTTATGCCCTGATAGGACATATGAACCGGAGTTCTCCTAATAGGACAACCGGTTTTAGTGGATTATTTCACAAATCATTATTTATTTGGTCCACCATAACTGATTGATCAGCAAGGCTCTGAAGGTTCCTGCGCAGCCGCCCTCCATTACAGTCTATATGTCCCATAAATTTCAATAGAGGATGACTGCGCACTCAGACATTTATGGCAGGTCAGATCAGCATGCCATGAAGGTTATTGGTAGACTAAAAAGCACTTTGCACTTCACTTTGATGCTCAAGAAAGGGCGTTCTCCTCACTTGCTGGATAGAGGATCGTCATACGGCCCCATAGCCAGGAAATCACAGGGCCCAATAAAATGCTCACCAAAGCTGTCCAGTGACTTTCATAGAGCCTCGTATTCATTCTCCCATCATCAGATTTCTCTTTCTTCTCCTAAGCAAAGTTCTGCACAGATACGATGATGATTTTTATAGTCAAGCTGTATTGCATGGTCATGTAATCAGATTTGCATACCAGACCAATGAAAATCTGATGTATCGGGGTGGTTAGTGGTTTTAGCACAGTGTTTGTGGGTAAGGTCACGGAGTGTTATGTGGTCACTGTGTAAATTGCTAGAAGTATGTAAATGGGGGCCCTCAGGTTTTCATGGGACTGTGGGAATAATTACTGTACATAAACTGCATCACATAGGAGTTAACTGTATACTGACCTTAAAGAAGGGAAGCATAGTTTAGGAGAAATGCAGAGAGAGAGCAAAATTTGTAAATCATAAATCGTGAGAAGTCCTATCAACCGGATGAGGCCCAAAGCAGGTTTCTTTTTTTAGCATTTTATACACATTCTTTCTGCATTATAAATTTTTTTTTCTTATACAATTTTTAGACTTATAGTTTGAATAACTGGGTCAGGGATCGCATTTTTTTTATTAGGCATCCTTTTTTTTTTTTTTTTACTTTTTTACACCACACTATTCCACTGCCAGGATGACCATACACATTAGTCTAAGGTTGATCAATAAAGGACTGATGAGAGATTACTAGAATTTGAAAACAAATTGGCCGTGTTTAATATCTACATCTGTGCAGTGGCCGGGTTTGGGGATGGCTCCAACGCTGGGTCGCCTGGACACTATTGAGGTGTTAGCTTGTGTTGCTGCTCTCCTGGAGGGATCGTAAGGCGTGGTAGACCCCATTGGAAAATATTTCAGGGTCAGGGTCTGCAGTAAACCAGGGTGCTTCTTTAGTGGAGGGTTTCAGGTGCAAAACAATACAGGCATTGGGCTGGCTTCTCCAGTCTCCTCCGTGGCAGAAGAAGGGTTTGATGCTGAGGAAAGGCCTGAGTTAGCTGTCCCTCTCTCTCTCTCTCTCTCTCTCAGAAGGCTGATACACTGGCCAGTGTCATCTGGTCACTCATGCAGTCTGGCAGAGTCTCCTCTTCTAATCACTGTTCCCTACTTGCAGAACACTAGGCGCTCTGCTGACTGCTCTCCTTATATACAGTTTCTGGCTGAACTAGAATCTTCTAGAGGGAGGGGTGGAGTGGAGAAACTCAACACAAATAAATACAATGTAACAACTCCCATCTCTCATAGACTTGCATTAGAGCTTCAATTATACTAAATGGCAATGTCCAGACAAAAGCAGGTTATCAGACACATAGTAATAACAGAGCTAAACCAGACATTCAAAAGGTTAGTCTGTCTGGTTTTGGTGGTAAACAAGTCTGAATATCCATGATGTCATGCAAATGAACAGGATATGTATCACAACAAACATTAAAAAAGGCAGTTACACAGTATTAAACACTATAAGTTAGTGCAAGTTAACTCTTCAAAGTGAAATAAAGTAAGGAGTTGTTGACTTGCATAGAGGAAACATGGGCAAATGTCCAAAAATGTACAGACTTCAAAGTACACCTGCTCCAGGGCACTACAATAGTCAGACACAAGATCTTTCTTTTATAGAAATATCACTTTTGAATGAAAATCTTTCTTTGAAAGAAAGTTTCCAGAAAGATCTTTCTTCTATTGCCCAATTTCATAGAACATGTATGGCCAGCTTGAACAACTGTAATGGCCAATATAGGGTAAAATGTGTATGGCTTTGTCTGCAAAATGAATGTTCACCAGATTGCTATTTAACCATCAACCAACTTCTATCTAATGTGTATGGCTACCTTAAGTGGAGCTGCATAATAGCCCATTAACAGGAGATTTCTGCCTTGTTGCAGTCACTATTGTCATTGTTTGGACCCAGCAGCAGACTTCTACAACCTGCAACCTGGTGATCATGTAGTCAGTCACTTGACATTTAGCTCTGGTGGCCTCCCGTTTCTCTTGATCTTCTTTAAGATGTTTCTCCACCTTGATTGGAGTCTACCTGTGGTAAATTCAATTGGTTGGACATTGACACTATGCGGGCACAGATCTAGAGAAGGGTATAAAAAAATTCTGCTGCATTGAAAGTTCTTAAAAGCACAGTGGCATCCACAATTCTTAAATAGAAGAAGTTTGGAACAACTAGGATTATTACTAGAGCTGGTCCCCCTCGCAATTACGTAATGGGGGAAAAGGGATTTTGTAAGACAGGTGACCAAGAACCCAATGGTTGAGCTCCAAAGATCCTGTGTGCAGATGGGAGAAATTTCGAGAAGGTCATCCATCACTGCAGGACCAATCTGAGTTTTATGAGAGAGTGTCCAGAAAGTATCCTCTCCTCAGTAAAGAATACATGAAGCCCACCTGGCATTTGGAAGAAAGGACTTTCAGACTGTGAGAAACGAGATTCTCTGAAGAAACCAAGATTGAACTTTTTGGCCTCAATTCTAAGCGTCATGTCAGCCGGAAACCAGGCACTGCTCAACGCCTGCCCAATACCGTTCCTACAGTGATGGTGGCCGCATTATGCTGTGGGGGGTGTGTTTCTGCAGCTGGGATAAGTAGACTGGTCAGGATTAAAGGAAAGCTGGATTGAGCAAAGTACATAGATATTGTTTGGTAATAATCAGTGGAGTTTTTCCAGTCTCAGACTAAAGGCTGTTGTCAGAGTCCATTGGCAGTTTACAGAAGACAAATCTTTTCAACAGTCTGATGGCAACCATAAAGAATTTGAAAATCCCTGTATATTGAAATATTATCATTAATTATGTGATCTTAGGAAATTGACGTTTGAGCAATTCTAGAATGTATTCTTCAGAATCACTTTAAACCAGTGTGGGAGTAGAGGAAGGGGATGGGTGTGTTCATTATTCTTGAAATTCAATAAAAAGAAATATAAAAGAAAAAAAAAGAATCACTTTAAACCAGACACCGTAATATTGATATTGATATAGAAGTTGTTGTTTACGCAACCGCATTTCCCTTTACCTTCTGACTCCTTCTCCTATCGCTATACTTTCTAGCCCAAGATAAAGTTAAAGTTTTTCATTCGGAATGGAGATGTACAGATGGTAGTGCCATTAAGCATAAAAAGTTCACTTTTCTCGAGAATCTGATATCTTGTAAGCTTAAAGGAAAAAAAATGATCCGCCAAGACTAATGGTCAGGATATATAGGGTGGAAAGGAAGAGAGGAGTCTCCCAGATGGGACCCTGCTTTCCGCAAATTGCTCTATCTGTAGTGCTCGGGCTCCCTGTGTGAGGGTGGAAAGGAAAGCTATTGATCCAGGGTGATGGATGGTGTCAGTTACTGCCCATAGAACAATGCTAAGCAATACATTATTTGATGGAGTAGTGTCATTCCAGCATCAAGCGTTGGCAGACAGTCATGGAGTAAGAAGGATGGCCAGAAGTAATCAATGCTCGATCATAAAGCTCGTGATAAAGCTCCATTTATTTCCAGCTCAAAATGTTCTTGTGACAGGAGGAGAGTGAAGGATGGTGCCACAGGAGCTCTGCAATTCCCTGCAAGCTCATAAAAGCAGCCAATCCCTCTTACGGTGTCCAAAAAAAAGATACACACTGCTTTATTTTTTCAAATTAAGTACTCCATTATCATTGTAATTTATTAATGAGGCCGACATTAACTGCATCAGCGTGGGATGGAGTCACGGACGTTGGGGACCATTGTCGCTCGCACTCTTGGCAAAAACATGGAATATTTTAGATCTGTGTGAAATATAGCGATGGGGGGAATATTCAAATGCTGCAATTAAAGCCACATTCGTTAGAGTTGAGTTAAAGAACATCATTATAATTCTTGCTTTAATTCCGAGATAAATTTGGAGGTCAGTAATATTTTTGCCTGCTGATTAACTCGTTGCTGCTGATGTAATGTGTGAACAGAAATGTGCATGAAGCGTTGGGGTAGATTTAGAAGAATGATTTCAAAAGAAAAGCAGTGGAATTGCCTGTGACAACTAATCAAAGACAAGTGTAAGCAAATGACAGGTTTAAAGGCATCGTCCCATGGGAATAAGACTTATTGGGGGCTATTGGTGTCACAAAGGTACAGTTTCCTGCTTATGGTTGTCTCAATGGCATTTCCCTATTGGGGATTATCAGTGTCACAAAGGTGGTCTTCACAGCTCTGGGCTGTCCCATTGGCATTGTCCTATTGGGGACTATCAGTGTCACAAAGGTGGTCTTCACAGCTCTGGGCCGTCTCATTGGCATTTTCCTATTGGGGACTATAGATGCCACAAAGGGAAGTTCTATGCTTAGGTTTTTCTCATTGACACATCCTGTTGGAGAACATTGAAGTCACTATGGTGGGATTCCATGCTTGGGATTGTCCTATTGACATATTCCCTATTGGGGACTTTTGATATCACAAAGCGGGTTTTCTGCTCAGTGTTGTCTCTTTGGCGCTTTTCCTACTGAGAAATATTGATGTTACAAAGAGAATTAAAAAAGAGAGCTGCAGCAAAGAACAGTTCTCACATATAAGGGTCTGGCATGACAATGTTTTACATAGTTGAACATTGAATTGAATGGACATCATGCAATGCAAAAATTGCCGGCAGAGCAGCTTCTCTGGGTTGATAATCTCTCATTGTGGGCAGTTTTAGCAGCTGTACCTGTACCGTTGAGCTCACCACTGGGGGAACAGCAATTAAGGTTGCTCAAAATGGACAACCCTTTTAATATGACTGGTTGCTATGAGCTGCGATTTAGTTTTTTTTTTTTAAATGATGGAGCTCCCTTTAAATGAGAAGGGTTTTGGCGATGGGGGAGTGGGCTTTAAAATGGCCTTGGGAGCTTCAAAGAAAAAAAATAATCCATTCTCTGTTCCTGTGCTGGTTTTCCATGGCCTTCGGATGCGACTAGGCCACAAGTAGTTGGCATAATTATGGGCAAGTGCAGATGTATCAATGCAGCAACCCCTCATTTGCATTAAAAAATATGACACAACACACTATTCTCTGCCCAACTGTATTGGGAAGACTGATGTACAAGCATTACCAGTTTTTCTGTACCACGTACTGAACTCTCCAACAGGGGTGCGTCACCTTGGGTGATAAGGCGCATGCCACACTCCTTTTACAAACTGGGGCATCGCAGAGTGGTGCAACAGTCTTACAATTCTCCCCTAGGTGTCATGGCTAACATGCAAAAGTCAAATTATCAGTTGGAAGCTTCAGTTTGAAACCCCAGTCATGATGTTCCTGGGTAATGTGGTTGGCATTAGCAATATCTTGAAAGCCAAAGTGTCACGGCGGGAAGGATACCAGATACAATAAAGACACAGAAAACCTCAAAACAAGCGTCCTAACAATATCCTACCAACTCACCCTAGACTACTGTGCCCACGTTGAGACCCTAAAGGTGGGAATCAACGTGCCCCCATACCTAAGACTGAAGATACCCTAAAGTCCCTGAGATAGTGGAAAAGGGGTAAAGAGGCAGCCTGCTTCCTCTAGTCCTGGAGGAGGCAAGTGTCTCTCTAACAGCCAAGACACAAAAAGGAAACCAAAACCAACTTATCTTGTAGCAGAGCAGAAACAGCGAATCCACCTTTCCACAGAGCAAGACAGAAGCTATAACCTGCACAGGACACTAGGTAGGTACTTGATTTAAACTCACACAAACGACCCCACCCAGTGCACCTGAAGGGAGGCGGATACTGCTCAACTCCAAGTTCAAAACCAGGCACCCTCAAACTGCGGCCCTCCAGATGTTGTAAAACTACAACTCCCAGCATGCCCAGACAACCTACAGCTATCAGGCTACAGCAGGGAATAGTGGGAATTGTATTTTTACAACATCTGGAGGTGCCACAGTTTGAGGATGCCTGTTCAAAACAAACAAAAAACTAAACACGTGCTGCCAACCTGACAGACCTCCGCACATAACCAGAGCAGGGCATGACACAAGGCTTCCAGTCAAGTAGACCTTTCCAGGAGGCGAGGTCCTAAGAACTTGAATTACTTTTTGCCTCCATCTCTCAGGAGACTGTAACTAGCTGAACATCTCCTACTTATAGGCAGTGCCAAAACTGGTGCATTTTGGTATGCAACTAAAATTGCACACAATCGTGTTAAAACAATTATACAGTTCATGTTTGGGGCGGTGGTCAGTTGTATTTATTACCAGCCAGGGGCATAGCTAAAGGCCCTGGTACAAGAGTTCAGCTTGGGCCCCCCTTCCCTCAGTTCTTGGCACAAGGGTCTTTGGGCCCCCTCAGGCTCCTGGGCCCAGTAGCGACTGCTACCTCTGCACCCCCTATAGCTACGCCCATGTAACCAGCATGAGAACATGCCATAAAGCACTATGCTGGAAAGTTTAGAAAACCTTAGTCTTAAAGGAACCATGCAACTGATTGGTTCCAAGTTACTCCTGTCTCAGAGCTTACTGCATATCGCCCTCTAGTGGATATACTGCTCCTGAATGTCCTTACCACCATGCAACCGTAATACAGTATATGGAGGTGGGTTTCCATGGTCATTGAACCATGAAGGTGATCTTCACCATAAATTCATGTTTGCTCCAACGCAGTTTGATAGTTGGTTCAACATAAATGAAGCTTATCTCTGTTGTTTCCACAACCAGGCGGAATTTGTTCTATATCCATCCTTGTTGTCATTAATGGTTCACATGCACACTACCCACAAGATAGTGATCACTCTGTTTAAACAGCAGCAATAGGAGCCTACAGGTCAAAGAAATTCATCATTTTTCATTGTCCAGCATGTCAGTCAGCAGATTACAGTCTATTCTATGCATGTTGCAAAACAGGTTATGTCTGCTGGCAGGAAAATGATTGGAAATATGAGTTTCCCATGGCTTCTCTGAGGTTATTATCACTCTAAGTCTTTGAAAATATATCTGTAGTGAGAATATTTAAAGGGGTTGTGCATATATACCATATAGTGTTGGGATGGCACCTATCTAGGCCCTACGATCAGCTGTTCAAAAAGGCTGTGATGAGCACCATGGCCTCCTCTCAGCTTACCAGGCACAGTGCCATCCATTGGATAGTTGCTGTGCTTGGTATCACAATTCAGCCCCATTTACTTAAATGCAACTGGGCTGCACCAAAGCAATGTGGCTAATGAATGTGATGTCACAAGGCTATGGCACTCACTGGAGTGGCGCAGTCTCTTCAATCAGCTGACCAGCGGGAGTGCCAGGAGCAGGACTGCCACAATCTCATATTGATGACCTATCTTGAGGATAGGTCATCAGTATAAAACACTTGGACCATCCCTCTAACATGAATTTTGACTCCTCTCTCCTGGCATACCGTCAGCAATGTGTGCCATACTGGATATTGTACCGTCATTGATCCCCAGCATACACAGATCACGTCGCGGCCTGCTATTGGCTTCCCCCTTCCCCGGATGTTTTGATCCGCGCAATGGGGAGATGCAGTGGTGACCGTGCCGGCATCAGAAGCGATGCGAGTGCCGGGGAGAGAGGTAAGTACAATCTGTGTGAGGGGCCCAGGCATTTGGGGTTGATAACCCCTTTAAAGTGAATAGGACTGAGTTGCAATACCTGATATAGTCCATGTACAGGTGTGGTGCAGCCATGTTTTCTAATCCTGTACAATGTAAAGAAAATGGTGTGGGATTGGTGCCTCCATATGACGACAGAAAGCCATGAAGGAACCTGAGCGAGAGCATATTGTCTGAACGGACTTCAAACCGTGGGACTTTTCTATTGATCTGGAAACAGTCATTTTTTTCCCGCAACTTTTATTCTTGCTCAGTGTAGAGTGAAAACTCTCCCATCAATCACACAAATGTTTTACCAATACGCTGTTTCTTTTGGTGTGTTGCTTTCTTCTACTGTGTAAGGATGATTGACACTCTGGTTATCATGCAGCTAATTTTAGTGTGTCATTATTATACTGTCTGGCTTATCACCTCTCCTTCCCGGCCTTACCCTTACTCAACACAATGCACTTCAAGGGATTTCTCTAATGTTTCTCTCAGATTTAACTAATAATAATATGGAAGCAAAGGCCAAAGTACACAGTGGCCTTCTTATTCTAGCTTGCTGGCCGAGTCTTATAGTGCAAGTCAATTATTTGTCATGCTAATGTGGTAATGTTTTGGCCAGGGTTCTCGAATAATGTTAGGTTGAGGCCACTGTTAGCTGTCTCTCTGGGCTGCCAAGGGTTAAACCTGCCGTAATCTCATTCCGACTGCTATACCGTATGTAGGAGATTTATTTGCTGGATAAAAACCAATAATCACCCAAAGTTGAGTTTATCACGTCTCAAAGCAAGTTAAGTTCTTATGGGATAATCTCCCTGTTACTTTGTGATTTCCAGATGCGTGAAATAAGAAGCGAATCTAATTCTAGGGGGATTTTTTTGCTGCTTTGTATGTTGAAGTAGGAACTGACTTACAAGTTGTAAAGTCAAAAATATAATAAAATGCTATAGGATTCTTTTATTGTATGTGTTTTTCCATCGTATAATGAAGAGACAGAATCTGTATCTCCCTATAAGTGATGAAGGCACCGATAGAATGGCCTCCTGTCTCTATGAAAATGATGAATGCACTTATAGAACTGCTCAGGGGTTGAAACAGACAGGAGAGGGCCCCTGTGCAAGGAATGTATCTGCCCCCTGCCCCCCCCCCCCAACCCACACATAGAAATAGAAATATATATGTGCACATAAAAAACATCTTGTGAATATGGATCAATATGTTTACAGTAAGTATATATATTTTTTTTATACTAGGTCACGCCTCTGCCCCTATACACAACCAGTCCCCTTAATGCCCCCACATAGTAATTATTCCCCCTTTGTACCTGCACATAGTAGTAATGCCCACACTGTGCCCCCTTCACAGTAGTTATGCCCACATTGTGCCCTCTCACAGTTGTAATGTGCCATCTCTGTGCCCCCTTCACAGTAATAATCCCCATTGTGTCTCTTTCACAGTAATAATCCCCATTGTGTCTCCTTCTCAGTAATAATCCCCATTGTGTCTCCTTCTCAGTAATAATCCCCATTGTGTCTCTTTATCAGAAATAATCCCCATTGTGCCCCCTTCACAGTAGTTATGACCAAACATGTGCCCCCCTCACAGTAGTTATGATCAAACATGTGCCCCCCTCACAGTAGTTATGATCAAACATGTGCCCCCCTCACAGTAGCTATGCCAGATATGAGCCCCCCTCACAAAAGTTATGTCCAGATATGTGCCCTCATTGCTGAGAAAAATGTTTTATTATATGCAAACAGAGTCGTTACGATTACTCCTAGAGGCTCCGCTCTCTCTGTAACTGCTGCACCCTCTGCACTCTGACAGGCCAGTTGTGATGACATTTTCACTGCCAGTCCCTGTCAAAGTAGACAGGGAGAGGCAGTTGCAAAGAAACCAGAGCCTCTAGGTGTAATGGTAACGCCCCCGTTGCTCCTACAGGCTAATTTGCATAAATTAAAACCGCATTTTCTCAGCAATGTGGGCACATATGAACATGGGACCAACATAGATGCCTTCAGCTGCCAAGTGCACATGTAACAGGTCAGACAGTTTCATAGGGACAAATCTGCTGACAGATGTCCTTTAAAGCAGTTGAGCTGACCCTGGACATATCCCCTTCTCGCCCCGCTCAGCCCCTCTGACATTTCATACTCCGATGCTCTCCCTTGGCCTGCGCTGTAGGGCAAGGGCTGTTTTGTTTACAGCCCTAGCAGTGTTCCCAGTGACGTCACGGGACTGATGGGCGACTTTACAGGCTAAGGCAGCGCTAAAGCCCATCCATTAGTGTCGGTGACGTCACCGGGCTCACTGCCAGGCGGAACACCCCCCACCCCCACCATAGTACCCCTACAGTGCCCTTTGTACTAATAAGGCACCCCTAATAGAAATAAGGCCAATCTATAAGGCATTCCTAAGGCGCCCTCAGTAGTAATGAAGCCATCACTGCCCACAGTATTTATAATGATCCCTGCCTGCCCCCTGTAATTATACCTCCTGCCGTACCCCCTGGAGTTATAATCTTCTCTGTAGTGGCCCCATAAATTATAATGCCTGTCCTCTCCCTCCAGTCTTGTATACCATGCAGTCCCATGTAAATAACATCACCCCTCTCCCTCCAGTCTTATATACCATGCAGTCCCATGTAAATAATGTCTATGTAAATGATGAAGGCACTGATAGTACTGCCCCCCTGTCTCTCTATGTAAATGATGAAGGCACTGATAGTACTGCCCCCCTGTCTCTCTATGTAAATGATGAAGGCACTGATAGTACTACCTTCCTGTGTATGTAAAAGGAACTGATAGTACTGCCTCCCAATCTCTCTATGTAAATGATGAATGCACTGATAGCACTGCCTCCTGTCTCTATGTAAATGATGAAGGCACTGATAGCACTGCCTCCTGTCTCTATGTAAATGATGAAGGCAATGATAGTACTGCCTCCTGTCTCTATGTAAATGATGAAGGCACTGATAGACCTGTCTCCCTGTCTCTATGTAAATGATGAAGGCACTGATAGTACTGCCTCCTGTCTCTATGTAAATGATGAAGGCACTGATAGACCTGTCTCCCTGTCTCTATGTAAATGATGAAGGCACTGATAGCACTGCCTCCTGTCTCTATGTAAATGATGAAGGCACTGATAGACCTGTCTCCCTGTCTCTATGTAAATGATGAAGGCACTGATAGCACTGCCTCCTGTCTCTATGTAAATGATGAAGGCACTGATAGACCTGTCTCCCTGTCTCTATGTAAATGGTGAAGGCACTGATAGCACTGCCTCCTGTCTCTATGTAAATGATGAAGGCACTGATAGTACTGCCTCCTGTCTCTATGTAAATGATGAATCCACTGATAGCACTGCCTCCTGTCTCTATGTAAATGATGAATCCACTGATAGCACTGCCTCCTGTCTCTATGTAAATGATGAAGGCACTGATAGTACTGCCTCCTGTCTCTATGTAAATTATGAAGGCACTGATAGTACTTCCTCCCAGTCTCTCTGTGTAAACGATGAAGCACTAATAGAGCTGTCTCTCTGTCTATGTTAATGAGAAAGGCATTGATAGTACTGCCTCCCTGTCTCTCTATGTAAATGATGAAGGCTCTGATAGAACTGCCTCCCTCTCTCTACCCAAATGATGAAGGCTCTGATAGAACTGCCTCCCTGTCTCTGTGTGTAAATGATGAAAGCACTGATAGTACTGCCTCCTTGTCTCTCTATGTAAATGGTGAAGGCAATGATAGCACTGCCTCCTGTCTCTATGTAAATGATGAAGGCACCGATAGTACTGCCTCCCTGTCTCTCTATGTAAATAGTGAAGGCAATGATAGCACTGACTCCCTGTCTCGCTATGTAAATGGTGAAGGCAATGATAGACCTGCCTCCTGTCTCTGTGTGTAAATGATGAAAGCACTGATAGTACTGCCTCCCTGTCTCTCTATGTCAATGGTGAAGGCAATGATAGCACTGCCTCCCTGTCTCTCTATGTAAATGATGAAAGCACTGATAGTACTGCCTCCCTGTCTCTCTATGTAAATGATGAAAGCACTGATAGTACTGCCTCCCTTTCTCTCTATGTAAATAGATTGGTATTGTTGTAAGTGTTGATATAAGACATAACTATTGATGTTATTTTGGAAACGTAACAATGGATGGTTCTAAACTGCAAATCCGCAAAACATGGACACCGGCAATATGCGTTCTGCATTTCGCGGACCACACATCGCCGGCACTATTTTAGAAAATGCCTTTTCTTGTCCGCTGTTGTGGACAAGAATAGGACATGTTCTATATTTTTCGGGAATGGAATTTTGGATCCGGAAGTGCGGATCTGGAAATGCGGATGCACACAGCACATAGTGTGCTGTCCGCATCCGTTCCGGCCCCATTGAAAATGAATAGGTCCACACCCATTCCGCAAAATTGCGGAACGGATCCGGACCCAAGTTGCGGACGTGTGAATGGACCCTAACACAGTAGGACAATAAGTTAAATGCACCAGGATTCTTAGTCAATTTTCGCCAAGAAACAGACATGGCTTAGAGGAAAATGGGGCCTGGCTAAGGCTACTTTCACACTCGCGTTTTGGCTTTCCGTTTGTGAGATCCGTCATAGGCTCTCACAAGCGGTCCAAAATGGATCAGTTTTGGCAGAAAAGGATCCGCTCAGAATGCATCAGTTTGCCTCCGTTCAGTCACCATTCTGCTCTGGAGGTTGCCTGCAGCGTTTTGCTGTCCGCCTGACGAAGCAGAGCCAAACGGATCCGTAGTGGCACACAATGTAAGTCAATTGGGACGGATCTGTTTACTCTGACACAATCTGGCACAATAGAAATCGGATCCGTCCCCCATTGACTTTCAATGGTGTTCAAGACGGATCCGTCATTGCTATAGAAGACATAATACAACCAGATCCGTTCATGACGGATGCATGCGGTTGTATTATTGTAACGGAACCATGACGGATCCGCAAAAAACGCTAGTGTGAAAGTAGCCTAACATGTCCCATACTGCACCAATATTTTGCCACAAACAGTTGACCTAAATTAAGCCAACCAGAGGTAAGTACATAAAGTTAGTCAAAAGTGTATAAAGATGCAATAAATCGAGGATGAGCCAGTGGGACACATTTGGTGCATTTAGTCTGCTTTTATGCTGTTTATGACAGTATTAATAGAGCGGTCCCGGAGTTTCACCCTTATGGAGTTGCTGGTAGAATCACAAGGACTGAAAAGGAAGAATTCTGTAATTATGTCATGTGATATACAAGCAGCCAGAAAGACTGACAGTTTACTGATTTAATTATCTTTAGAACCTATTCATTAACATATTTGGCATTTCTGGTCCCTTTAGCAATGCAAGTTCCTCCCAAGCGCCCTCATTCAGCTACCATCTATGCAGGAGTATATTAAAAAGGGGACTGGAATCATATGGCAACAGCACCGTGGAGTAATTGTTAATGGGGCATTGTCACTCGTCATGTAAGTACAAGACAATTTACAGGAAAATGGTGGATTAATACGGCATTGTACAAAACACTTAATTAGATTTCGCTAGTTTGCACATGTTAATGTTTGGTGTCAGGCTGCTGTCTCAATTCTCCTGAGTTTAATCTACCATTACATATTTGTGTTGTGCTTTAGTTTAACACCTAAAATTAATCACTTCTCTGAAAGTTTCATGGAGGTAAAGGAAAAATGTCTTCCGCAGTAGAAGACAATATTTTAATATACATATATTTCTGGGGCATGGGCTGCTTGTCAAAAATGCAGAATGCTCTAGGTGGGGTGTTTATGAAGGCACAGGGTTGCCTAACCATTCATAAATTCAGGAACAGTCCATTAAATTCTGAGACTTTTTTCCATTTTCTGTTTTTTGAAGCTGGAGGAGGTGCAGATTATTTGATTAAAGTTATCCTCATTTAACACCTCACATTAAATTCTGCTTCAGGGGAAGAACCAGACTGCAGTTATAGGGCGAGGTCCAAACTACAGAACCAGACTGCAGTTATTGGGGAAGTTCCAGACTGCAGTTATAAGAGGAGGTCCAGACTACACAACCAGACTGCAGTTATAGGGCGAGGTCCAAACTACAGAACCAGACTGCAGTTATTGGGGAAGTTCCAGACTATACAACCAGACTGCAGTTATAGGGCGAGGTCCAAACTACACAACCAGACTGCAGTTATAGGGCGAGGTCCAAACTACAGAACCAGACTGCAGTTATTGGGGAAGTTCCAGACTATACAACCAGACTGCAGTTATTGGGGAAGTTCCAGACTACAGTTATAGGAGGAGGTCCAGACTACACAACCAGACTGCAGTTATAGGAGGAGGTCCAGACTACACAACCAGACTGCAGTTATAGGAGGAGGTCCAGACTACACAACCAGACTGCAGTTATAGGGGGAGGTCCAGACTACACAACCAGACTGCAGTTATAGGGGGAGGTCCAGACTACACAACCAGACTGCAGTTATAGGAGGAGGTCCAGACTACACAACCAGACTGCAGTTATAGGGCGAGGTCCAAACTACAGAACCAGACTGCAGTTATAGGGCGAGGTCCAAACTACACAACCAGACTGCAGTTATAGGGTGAGGTCCAAACTACACAACCAGACTGCAGTTATTGGGAAAGTTCCAGACTACACAACCAGACTGCAGTTATAGGGGGAGGTCCAGACTACACAAGCAGACTGCAGTTATAGGGCGAGGTCTAAACTACACAACCAGACTGCAATTATTGGGGAAGTTCCAGACTTCACAACCAGACTGCAGTTATTGGGGAAGTTCCAGACTGCAGTTATAGGAGAAGGTCCAGACTACACAACCAGACTGCAGTTATAGGAGGAGGTCCAGACTACACAACCAGACTGCAGTTATAGGAGGAGGTCCAGACTACACAACCAGACTGCAGTTATAGGGGGAGGTCCAGACTACACAACCAGACTGCTGTTATAGGGCGAGTTCCAAACTACAGAACCAGACTGCAGTTATTGGGGAAGTTCCAGACTGCAGTTATAAGAGGAGGTTCAAACTACACAACCAGACTGCAGTTATAGGGCGAGGTCCAAACTACACAACCAGACTGCAGTTATAGGGCGAGGTCCAAACTACAGAACCAGACTGCAGTTATTGGGGAAGTTCCAGACTACACAACCAGACTGCAGTTATTGGGGAAGTTCCAGACTGCAGTTATAGGAGGAGGTCCAGACTACACAACCAGACTGCAGTTATAGGAGGAGGTCCAGACTACACAACCAGACTGCAGTTATAGGAGGAGGTCCAGACTACACAACCAGACTGCAGTTATAGGGGAAGGTCCAGACTACACAACCAGACTGCAGTTATAGGAGGAGGTCCAGACTACACAACCAGACTGCAGTTATAGGGGGCGTTCCAGACTACACAACCAGACTGCAGTTATAGGAGGAGGTCCAGACTACACAACCAGACTGCTGTTATAGGGGGCGCTCCAGACTACACAACCAGACTGCAGTTATAGGAGGAGGTCCAGACTACACAACCAGACTGCAGTTATAGGGGGAGTTCCAGACTACACAACCAGTCTGCACTTATGGGGGGAGGTCCAGATGCAGTTATAGGGGGAAGTCCAGACTACACAACCAGACAGCAGTTATAGAAGGTGTTCCAGATTGCAGTTGTAAGGGGAGATACCGACTGCAGTTATAAGGGGGACCCAGACTATACAACCAGATTGAAATTATAGGGAGAAGCCCAGGCTACACAACCAAACTGCAATTATAGGGGAAGTTCCAGACTACACAACCAGATTGCAGTTATATGGGGAGGTCCAGACTACACAATCAGACTGTTGTTAGAATGATTGGCCCAGACTACACAACTGGACTGTTGTTATAAGTGATGGTCCAGACTTTACAGCCACACCACTTTAATAGGAGGTGGTCCAGACTACGCAACCATACTGCTGTTATAGGGGGCGGTCTAGAATACATAGCCAGACTGCATTTATAAGGTAAGGTTTAGACTTCACAGCCAGACTTCAGTTATATGGGGAGGTAGAGACTATACAGCCAGATGCATTGTCATGGAGGAAGGGTACTTTGGAGTCTTGACATTTGTGGACATTTGACCCTATTGCTGCTATGCAAAGTCATCAGCTCACTACTTGGACTTTAAAGGGTTACCTTGCACTTTGATTCATACTCTTGTTTGCACTTATACTGTTTTATACTGTTACACTGTTATTGCACTGTATTAACATTAAATTGTGAAAAGGGTTAATACTAAGAGACTTTGGGTATTTTCAGTGTGTGCACGGAGAAACTAGTAAGGGACTATATAGAGTTCAGTTTTGGAGGGAAAAGCCAGACACAGTGACTTTTGACCATCTGGTTTAGCTCTGTCAGATTGTTTACCATTCAAATCTGCTTGGTCATTTCCAGTGACTTGTATTGAGACCCAATACAAATCTATGGCAGCCTTGAACTGCAGCATTGTTTATGTTAGGATGTGGTTCTCCAGCTTCACCCCTCCCACCAGAAGGTTCTAGATCAGTTGGAAACTGTCTAAAAGTCGAGGAGTCAGAGCCCCTAGTGGACTGCTGATAGGGACCAATGAAGCCAGCTCAGTGCCTTACCTATATTGTTTTGTACTTGAGTTCCTCCAGTAAAGAAGCACCCTCGTTTACTGCAAACCCTTACTCTCTGGACTTATTTCCCATTGGGGTGCCTCATACCTTACCACCCCCTAACAGAGAGCTGCAGCACTTCATGTCACCTCAACGGTGTGCAGACTCCAGGCTACATGACCAGGCTGCTATTATATGAGGAGGTCCAGACTACTCAACCAGATTGCACTCATAGGACTATGGACTATGCAGCGAGACTGCTGGAAGGTTCAGACCACACAGCCCAACTACTGTTATAGGGGGAAGTCTGAACAACACAGCTGGACTGCGGTTATAGTAGGTGCAGGCTACATGGCCAGACTTCTGTAATTGGAGGAGGCCCAGATGACACAAACAGAATGCCGTTACAGGGGCAGGTCCAGACTACACAGCGAGACTGCTGTTATATGCAGATCTTCAGCTAGGCTGTTATAGAGTAGTGTTGAGCCAGAATATTCAAATTTCAAATTTTTATTGCGAATAACGGCACTTCGAGAATTTGCGAATATTTAGAATATAGTGATATATATTCATAAAAACGAATATTCGTTGTTTTTTTTTCCTTCTGAACTTATTACCTAGTATACCTACCTGCTTCTTGTTTGTGGGTCAATGTGAGAAGGCTGCAATATTGTAGTCTGTAGTGAATTAGAATATTCTTTATCATTATATATTTTTTTTCTCTTATGCAAAAAAATCGGCAATGTAATATTCGCGTTGTTTTAGAATATTCATAATTTTTTTCCATCTGAAGTCATGATTCCCACCTGCTTAAGTTGCTTTTGGGCCAATGACTGTTCACATTAAATTGGAAAAAATAGCGAATATTCTAAAAAAAGAATATATAGCACTATATTCCATAGTGCTATATATTCGGGTTTTAGAATATTCACATTACGCGAATATTTCATTGCTGATTTTTCCCAATCAATAGAATAATCTCGAATTCGAATATTGTCCCTGCCGCTCATCACTATAGGATGGCCCAGTACACAATACACAGCCGAAAAGCTATTATATTTGGGAGATCTACACTACACAGCCAGTCTGCTGTGAGGGAGCTGTACACCACATATACCACTGCTGCTATAGGTGTGGTCCAGACTACTAAGCCTGACTGCCGTTAGTAGGTGGTTTTCCAGGGGGATTCCAGCATACAAAATCACATTGGCTTGCTCTAAAAGGGAGTGGGTCCTGACCACCCATTTTGACTACTGTTGTAGGGGGAAAAGGGAAGCCCTAGATTAGGCACTTAGATGTTAGAGGGGACCTCCAGACTACATAACAGGTATATATTGAATATTAGTTAAAAAAACGGTTAGTTGCGCTGCTTCTCAGCGCTCACGCTAGATCTAAAAAAGGGAGTGTGGTGCGGGCAGGGAAGGCCGCCCGTCTCATTTACCATTTTCTATGCCTGTTTTAGGCATAGTAAAAGGTCTAAATGTAAGAAAGCTCCGAAGCTGTCATACATTTAAAACTGGTGCTGGATGTGCCGAAGTAATGGAGAGGCCGGCACCTCTTCATAACTTTGGCGGCTACACCGCCAGCTATGGGGTTTTCTTAAGACCGGTGTCTAAAACGTCGGTCTTAATACATGTTCCCCTGTATATATAATATGGGGTTGAGCAGGTCTACAAGCAATACAAACATGAATCTTCTAGAGGGGTAGATCATCAAGCACAAAACCATGAGTCCTTTTACGCAGGACATAACGAGCGTTGATTGATGGTATAACTCATTGACCGGCGCTTGTTGAAAAGGCTTTTTACATTGTGATTGTTCAGTCCCCATACCGTTTACATATTGTTGGAAGCAGATCCCCTGTTTACATGTGGAGATGTGCTGTGGGCAACAATGACTTTTAGGACCGCATAAAAGATGCAGTTAGCTAAAAAAAAATGAGCACCTGCTTGTTTGCCAGCTCATCGCTACCATGTGTACACAAGCCAATGATCAGGAATGAGCTCTTATGAGCACTCATGTAACCAATTATTGGCCTGTGGAAAAAGGTCTTAAGACTATGTTCACATGTACCATATTTTTGGCAAAATTGTGGTTACGGAATTCACTGCAACTAACAATCTGCAGTGGAGGACTTAGAATTTTAGATTCCCATCATGCTATTTCTGTTGTGCATTTTCGGCACAGATTTACACCCATAACTGCGAACTCAACCTTTCAAAGGCTACTTTACATCTGCGTTTTTGCTGGATCCGTCATGGATAAGCAAAAACGCTTCCGTCATGATATTACAACTGGCTGCATCCATTATGAACGGATCCGGTTGTATCATCTCTAAAATAGCCATGACAGATCCGGCACTAAAACCATTGTAAGGCCTCATGCACACGACCATATGTATTTTGCGGTCCGCAAAAAACAGACCGGAACAGCTGGCCCCTAATAGAACAGCACTATCCTTGTCCGCAATGCGGACAATAATAGGACTTGTTCTATTATTTTTGGGAACGGAAATACGGACATACGGAAATGGAATGCACATGGAGTAACTTCCGTTTTTTTTGCGGACCCATTGAAATGAATCGTTCCGTATATGATCCGCAAAAAAAAGGAACGTACACGGAAAGAAAATACATTCATGTGTATGAGCCCTAAGTCACCAATGAGACATTGTGTTTCATGCCAGATCCTTCTTGCTCCACATCCCAGGACGCAATCAAAAACGCTGCTTGCGGAGCTTTTGTGTGCTCATGGGAATGCAACGGAATGGAATGCATTCTGGTGCACTGGAATACAGGTCAGTTTACTCCCCATTGACAATGAATGGTAACAAAACTGAAGCATTTTCCTCCGGGATTGAGATCCTATGACGGATCTCAATAGCGGAAAGGAGAAGCGCAGATGTGAAAGTATCCTAATGCATTTTACATTTCACTATATCCTAGTGGATGAAGTTATCTCAAAATAACTTTCCGTGGGCCGAACTATTAACATGAGAATTATTCATCAACCATTTGCATTTCTTCATGTATTCAGACTAATGCCAGTTGCTATTAATGTTCGAACATTATTTTGTAGTCTTGAGTACCTGCTGAATAAATGTAACTCAGCCTATAAAGTGGTCGAGGGAATGTGTGGTCTGCAGAATCTAAGATCTTCTGATTTTCAGCTGTTTCCACTGTAGTTACATTGCATTTCAGCACAGTGTTTCTGTACATAAGGTAGAATTCATTGCATATAGTCTGGGTATTTTAAGGAACTTGAAAAAACATTTTAAAAATCACCATAATTTTGTACTTACAGGTAGAGATGAGCGAACTTCTATTTTTAGTTCGGCGTCCAAAGTTCGGGTTCGGGTTATCGTAGCATCCCGTTATAGATTCCATAACGGCATTTGGAATCTATAAGGGGATGCTTCATTGAACCCGAAGCTTGGACAACCCTAAGGACCTGGGGTGACGTCACCGTCATGTGATCAGTGCAGGGGGCGTGGCTCAGCACTGGATTGGATAAGAGGTGATCCAGTGCTGAGCCACACCCCCTGCACTGATCACATGACGGTGACGTCACCCCAGGTCCTCCGTGTTGTCCATGGTTCGGGTTCAATGAAGCAGCCCCTTATGGATTCCAAATGCCGTTATGGTCCAAGATAGCGGAATCCATAACGGGATGCTACGATAACCCGAACCCGAACTTTGGACGCCGAACTAAAAATAAAAGTTCGCTCATCTCTACTTACAGGTATTCTGTTTTCCCAAATGTATGCTTTACTATCTCAGAGAAACATAAGCTACAGGCCGAGACCCTGATTCAAACACAGGATCACTTGCCTATCCTTTTGTCCAGAAGTTTTCTAGGGAGAACTGACCACTGGAATCTGCTCAATGATTTGCATGTGCTGTGAGCTGGAGCTGCTCAGCTGTAGAGCTGCAGTCTCTGGCCCCTTAGTTGGCCGGCGGTGCCTGTATTGCACCATGTGCACTCGACATCACAGATGCGGACCCATTCACTTGAATGGGTCCGCAATCCGGAAGGTCGGTGCAGAACGGAGACACAGAACCCTTCTCTCCGTGCCTCCCACTGCAAAAAAGTAGTGCATGCACTACTTTTTTGTGGTGCGGCCCGTTGGATGTGGATTGCAGACGCCATTCAAGTGCATATATGCATGTGCTGTGGGCTAGAGCTGCTCAGCTGTAGAGCCACAGTCTCTGGCCTCTTAGTTGCCCGGCAGTGCCTGTATTGCGGCCCGCCAACAGCAGGTCTGCAATATACGGGCACCGACCATGTGCACTCGGCATCACGGATGCGGACCCATTCACTTGAGTGGGTCCGAAATCTGGAAGGTTGGTGCGGAACGGAGACACTGAGCCCTTCTCTCCGTACCTCCGCACTGCAAAAAAGTAGTGCATGCACTACTTTTTTCTAGTGTGGACCATTGGATGCGGATTGCGGACCCCATTCAAGTAAATGGATCCGCGATCTCTAGTCAGTGCCTGTGCATTGTGGACCGCAATTTCTGCTCCGTGGCACGGGTCCGTTCGTGTGCATGAGCCCTTAGGCTTAGTTCACACTTGCATTTTATGTCCTATTACCTGGTTATTGGAACAGTGAATGGGCGTGGAACGGAGGACAGATGTTTTTATTTTTGCCACAGCTTTCTCACCCCTTTATCTCTACTACCAATGTCGTCCGCCTGCTGCATGCATGTGAATAGGTAGATGAGCTTCCTCTAGAGAGCAATCAACTTCTACTTCTCCATAACTGTGGAACTTGTACTTTATAATAGTATTGATATAGAAGATTGTAGAACAATCTGGTAATGGTTATTTCTTGTAACATAAATTACCGGTTTATAAAATACGCCACATCCGGGGGTGCGCAACTTATTTGTTTCAAATTAATTATTTATTATTAAAGCGCCATTCATTCCATGGCTCTGTACATATGATAAGGGGTGCATATGCATAAGGGGCAATACAAAACAACTGCAATAAATACAAACAAGACGAGTTACAAACTGGTACAGAAGGAAAGAGGGCCCTCCCTCGAGGACTTACAACCTACAAGATGGCTTATTATCAGATTGTATAGCCTATAGGAAAAAAATCTTGACGTGTTATGCATATTTAGGACTCAGGTAAATGAGCTTTATAACTAAAGGGCATCTGTCAGCAGATTTGTACCTATGATACTGGCTGACCTGCTACATGTGGGCTTGGCAGCCGAAGGGATCTGTGTTGGTCCCAGGTTCATATGTGCCGCATCGCTGCAAAAGAAGCTTTAATATATGCACCTGCGCCGTATACTGAAGTGCACGGTGCAGCAGGTGACTTTAAGAGAAGTCAGGGGCATGTGTAATCTCTGGTACTAATGACAACGCTACCATTGCCTCCTAGAGGCTCATTTGCATATATTAAAGCTTCAACAGCGCTGCTGGAGGTGTAGAATATGAGCCGAGGAGAGCTAGGCCCTGCTGGAGGGCGGGCCTGGGCACTCGATGGGGGTGTTCCTGGGCACCTTTGAACTACCATGACGCACCTCTGGGCACCTTACTGGCTCATTTGCATAAAAAATAAAGTGGATTTTGTCAAGATAGAAACCGAGCAACAAGGAAAGAATAGCACATCTGGAAAGAAGGTAGTAAGTGCTACAAGGCAATTGTTTTAGTTTAGGTGACATACAAATACAAAGGGATTAATATGCAATGTTAATGCATTTTTTAGACACTTATATAGCGCTACTATATTCTGCAGAACTTTACAGACAGTAGCATCAAGCTGTCCCCAATGGGGCTCACAATCTAAGTTCCCTATCAGCATGTCTTTGAACCGAGGACCCCAGTGCTGCAAGGCACCAGTGCTAACTACTGAGCCAACGTGCCGGCCATTATTGCTATACACATGCAATAAATAACTCGTAAAGCTTTTTATCTACATTCCATTTTCCTCTGGTCCCCCTGCTATTTACCCTACTGGTCCCCCTGCTATTTACCCTACTGGTCCCCTGCTATTTACCCTACTGGTTCACCTTCTCCTGCATTCAGTGGTGGACAGACATGATCAGTATCCTCCCCGTTCCCTTTCTCTCCAGTCAGTGCCGGCGTAGTGAAGCGGCCCAGACACATTTTATTCATTCACCTGTACTTCTAATTGCATAGAATTATAAAGCGATATCTCTCTCTCTCTACGGTGGAGAAGGAAACTGTGGGGTATTATATACCATATGTATCTCTGGGGCTATTTGTAAGAGAATATTTTCTAGGAAGATGTTAATAAAAACTCATTGCAGTGCATCCTGGAAAATGCAGGTGCGCTATTGTCTGATATGAGCTTCTGCCACCACAGAAAGGGAAGAAAGTCCTCACAGAGAGTGAGTAAAAAAAAAAAAAAAAAATTTTTAAATTTGTTAGGTAACCCCCTTTAACTCATGAGAGCAAAGGGAGATGAACCAACAAAAGCAGCAGCATTAGCATTGTGCCAGATCTTTGGCTCAACTTCTTCAGGGTAGCATAGTAAACAATATAAATTGGGATGTAGCTCTTCAGATACGAAGAAGCGTCCCTCTATTATATTTCTTTTACCCTGGCAGTTCACCTGGAGCCCAACTTATTGATTAACGGGGTTATCATATGACTAATGTCACAAGTGAAAATCAGGCATCATATAGTATTTGTGGTCAGGGCTACACACACGAAAGCCGAAGAGCCCTAGTGTGCTAAACACCGGGACCCACCGTAAGTGCAAGACGCGTCTTACCTAACTAAATGGCTAGTGGTGTGCCGGTAGCCATGTCCGTGGGTAGGCCTATAGAAGGGGGGCATACCCTGTAGAAGTGAAAATAGAAAGGGAGGGAGGGTGGGGCAACTGAGAAAACGCCCGCCCCTAGGTGGGGCTGTGCCTGGTTTAAGTAGAGCCTCCGCCCCTCCCACAAATGCAGTCTAAACAGACTGCCAAACTTGTGGTCAGGGCTACACACACGAAAGCCGAAGAGCCCTAGTGTGCTAAACACCGGGACCCACCGTAAGTGCAAGACGCGTCTTACCTAACTAAATGGCTAGTGGTGTGCCGGTAGCCATGTCCGTGGGTAGGCCTATAAAAGGGGGGCAAAAACCAGCCATGTAGGGTGAAAAGAGACTTGAATGGCCTGTGCAAAGAAACCCCTGATCCAAACTGTGAAGCAATGTCTCCCACGAGAGTTCGGATACGTAAGTCAACCATAATGACGCCTGCATCCGTCCTGTGGATAGAGCCAGGACAGAATGCTGAATGTCGCAGATACTGCCCCAATGCGCGAGGGAGGAACTGGAAACGCTTCAGAAGGAAGCGTGGACGATACTAGCTAAACCTGAAGACTTGGTTGTGGTGCGAGCACTGACAAAATCCCCCTAGCCTTATGAGACTGGAGAACTGAGAGCCTAACTGTCTAGACTATGGAAAGAAGGGCCCGAAGAATACCATGTAGGCCAGGAAAGGAAGTAAAGCAATAAGCTAAGAACGTAGTATATGGAATCCTGTCGATGCCCTCACGTGAGTGAAGGAGTGCGATGCGATAAGCTGCTGGTGATTTAGTTCGCAGACCTGGCTGATTGAAAACGTAACCGGCATGGTAATACAACTGACAAATATGAGGGGTAAACAAGAAAATAAACTAAAAAGTGGCCTGAAGAAAGTACAGGCGGGATTACGCCATGGGCCTGACCGATGTGATAGGCGATACTTAAAATAACTATATTTCCTGAAAAAACCTGACAGGCGAATATCGTGAACACGAGACCGGACCAACGTAGCCGGTGACACCTAATGATGAGTGTCATTCGGTACGAGAACCTGAAGGTGGCCGATGACACCAATGGCTTGAACTCTGGAAATTAAAGTCTGGTCCTGGGGGGGAGCATAGCCAGACAGGTGATCTGTCGATCAGGCAGGGGTTCGTGAGCTGGCCACATTGATTATTGAACGTGAAGAAAAACGCGAGCGGGCAACCAACTATGGTGATTGAAAACGTAGGATGAAGAATGCGACAAGTACAGACAATAGGTTTAAAACAGAAGCCTAAGTGTGACATAAATAATTGAATGTGTATGATTGAAATGTGACGGGCTAAGGACGTTGAGTTAGAGAACAAGGGCCTAACGAAATGAACAAGAGCTATGACACCCGGGGTGGCCCATGCTCCTAATGACAATGACGATACGTTATATGTGGCAGCAGTGGCGCCACTGCCCATCCTGTATGTACCACCAATAAGACTATTAGTATGTTTCTGGAATCAGCTCCCTGTGAGCAGAGCATAGCAAATGACCTACCACAATCCCTGCCGAGCACTAAATTGTCCGCAGAGGGAACGGAATGGTAACGAGGAGAGACCAGCAAAGGAAGCAATGCAGAAATGAGGAGCAAACGGAAATAATCCATGCGGCACCCAAAGTCCGCCAGAAGTAGCCGTGTTGTAAAGAAGCCTGTCCAGAAGAGGGACAGTGTAGTAAAGACTAAACCCGAGAGAAAGCATATCCGACTTATCCAGTGAAGGTAGCCGTACAGTAAAAGACTCTCCAGCCGAGGGAGCAGTGCAGTAAAGCAAGTGCCCGGCAGAGGGAGCAAAGCGACGGTGGAACCGGCAGGGCGTGTGGTGCCATAAGAGGAGAGTCTGGTGGAAAGCTATGTGGTGATAAGGAGAGACCAGCCAAGGAAATTACGACTGTAAAGCAGAACAACATGGTAAATAATAAATGATGTTTGCCGAGGGGACTAAAGAACAGGAGGGCACAATGCAAAGGACTGCCTGGGGGTGGAGCCGCACAGCGATACCACCCGTGGCATGCAGAACGAATGCATATGTACATACGATACCTGAACTGGCAGACCGCAGGAAGTTATAACTATGACAATGGCCTTGATAATATGCATACTAATTGAAACCGAGGGTCTAGCCTGAATACCGGACAGGCTAATGTTACTTAAAAAGTCGCCTGACCCGCATGGCAGGTGACCCTTGCTAGGCTGAGCTCCGTTGTGGAAGAGTACACCTGGGAAGCGTGGCGGACAATGGATGCACCACCAACAGACTTTGGAAAAGTGGCCTGCACCCGGATGAACAAAGAAGCAGATATGGGTGTGAGACATTTGGGCCAATCGACCTGGATGCGCAGAAGTTCAACCCACCAGGTAGATCACCAGGCAGGACGAAAAACAGTCATCGTGCCCCGAGCCATGGGGCCGAAGCAGTCATGGTGCCCCGAAGCCATGGGGCCGAAGTGGTCATGGTGCCCCGAGCCATGGGGCCGAGTGGTCATGGTGCCCCCGAGCCATGGGGCCGAAGCGGTCATGGTGCCCCGAAGCCATGGAGCCGGAAGCAGTCATCGTGCCCCGAGCCATGGAGCCGAGGCGGTCATCGTGCTCCCGGCCATGGGAGCCGAAGCAGTCATCTTGCCCCGAAGCCATGGAGCCGAGCGGTCATCGTGCTCCCGGAGCCATGGAGCCGAAGCAGTCATCGTGCCCTCGAAGCGATGGGGCCGAAGCAGTCATTGTGCCCCGAGCCATAACAATCATCGTGCCCCGGAGCCATAGCAGTCATCAAGCTCCCGAGCCATGGAGCCGGGCAGTCATCGTGCCCCCGAGCCATGGAGCCGAAGCGGCCGCCGCTCCCAAAGCCATGGAGCCGAAGCAGTCATCGAGCCCGCAGCCATAGGAGCGAGCAGACATCGAGCCCCCGACGCCATGGAGCCTGAAGCAATCGCCATGCCCTCGAAGCCACAGGGGCGAAGCAGTCATCGATCCTCGAGCCATAGGGGCGAAGCGGTCATCGAGCCTCCGAGTCATAGAGCCGAAGCAGTCATCGTGCCCCCGAGCCATGGAGCCGAAGCAGTCATCGTGCCCCGAGCCAAAGCAGTCGCAGCCCCCGGAGCCATGGAGCCGAAATAGTCATCGTGCCCCGAAACCATAGCAATCATTGTGCCCCGAGCCATGGAGCCGAAGCAGTCATCGTGCCCCTGAAGCCATGGATCCGTAGCAGTCGTCGTTCCCCCAAAGCCATGGGGCCGAGCAATCATCATGCCCCGAAGCCATGGGGCCGGAGCAGTCAGCGAGCCCTCAAAGCCATGGGGCCGAAACAGTCAGCGAGCCCTCAAAGCCATGGGGCCGAAACAGTCTGGCGCCCCAAGCCATGAAGCAAAGCGAACATGGGGCCCCCAAATCCTAAGGCCAAGTAATCATAGGGCCCCTAAGCCATGAGGGCCAAGCCACCGTAGGGGGCCCCCACAGCCATGAGGCCAAAGCAAACATGGGCCCCGAAGCAATGAGGCCACAGAAATCGCGAGGACCTCAAGTCCTGAGGCCAAGCAGCCATGGGGCCCACAAGGCATGCGGCCAAGCAGACATGCGGACCCTAGCGCCATGAGCCCCAAGGCAATCATGGGACCCCAGAGCCATGAGACCAAAGCAGTCATGAGGTCCCCAAGCCGTGAGACCAAGGTAGTCCTCGGGACCCCGATGCCAAGGGGCCGAAGCAGTCATCATGCCCCCGACACCATGGGGTCGGAACGGTCATGGAATCCCTACTCCCTGAGGCCAGCCGTTATGGGGCCTCCGCGGCCATGAGGCCAAAGCAATCAAGGGGTCGCCACTGCCTGGCGGCCCAGCAACTAAGGGCCCCTGCGGCCTTGCGGGCAAAGCAATCAAGGGCCCCTGCGGCCATGAGGCCGTCCGAGATGTACGTGATGAGTAAAGGTAAATAAGAGTGAGCCCAACATGATGGAAAAAGCAACTACTAGGATGATTGGGACGTCTAAAGTAGCCTGAAAGGAACGAGACTACTGACAGGTATGGACATTAGTAATCCGAACAACGGGCATAAGCATAAAACTAAAACCAGCCATATAACTTAGAAATGCAAACGTGGAATATGAAACTGAGAAGAGAGAGTACAACCAAAACCTGATGCATTGCGATTTGCGAAGTCCCTTGTGGCGACAAAGAACTGAAAAACTTGAAAGAAACAGTAGTGAGTCGGAAGCTCAAACCCTAATGACCCACTGGCCCCAGCTGAGAGGCTGCTTATTGGACTGGGGCAGTGGGAACAATCTTAGTGAATACAAACCAGAAGTAAAGGGGAGCAGACAGGATTTTTTTTTTTTTTTGCATGCAACTAGAGCAAAGACCCACTTGATGTATACGCGCCGAAAAACCAGATGTAAAGGAAATGACCATTGATGCCCGTCATGTTTGACGGGAGAGTGGCACCGGAGCCACCAGCTGCCTCAGTGTGACAATCGAATAAAACAACCGTGACGTAGAAACTGACGGGAGAATGTGGCTTGAATGGGAGCATGGTGTGCCAGCAAATGGGTGAACTGTGGACCTGGAATGAGTAAAACCTAAAAACATGGAATAACCAAAATGCAGACCTGAATGTGAGCGGAGTAAGATAGCTGCCGCGACAGCGAACGCATGGACGCAGTTCTAGCAGGGAATGGAGTGTAGTACTAGATGTAACAGCAAACGTGTGAACTCAGCTAGAGCGTGAAAGAAGTATTAACTTGCTGTAACAGCAGACGTGAGATGCGGCCGTGGATGGGCGGGAACATTGAGACGTAAGCGTCAAAGTGAAACCCGGAGTCACAGCGGTAGTGTGAACCCCAACTCGGGCAATAGGCCAAGCGTAAAATTTGGTATGACCGCAGCCTGCAGTGAACGAGGCATAAACAAACTGTAACGGTGACATGAACGCGCTCATGCCATGGGCCTAAGCAACAGTGGACGTGTAACACCAGTCTGAGTGTGGTGCAAGCAAACATATGAAAGTAAAAGCGGTATGAAATGCAAAAAACAGGATGACAGAAAAATAAATAAATGCACAGGGAATAAGACAGATTTACCCACTGTTGTAACCATGCGTGGAGCGTAAACGTGATGCGAGAGCGGACGAGAGCACCGCTCAGAAATGAGCATGTTGAAAGAGCAGACATGAGAAGGCAGCGTCTCAATTGACAGGGCAAAACCTGGCGTAAAGAGTTGAAGCATACACGCAGCCCTGATTGCGGGGAGGGGCGGGTCACATGGGAAGTATATGCTATAGCAAGAGCCGTAACAAGCAACAGCTGCATCCAATCTCCATCACATGCAGCCCAGGTAAACCTTCCCTACCGCACGCAGGCTGAAGTAACTTTTAAAGCGAAACAACGTGAATGTAAAACGCATGAGATAGAAGGGGAACTAAATCAGATTACCTAAACAAACAAAGTGAAAGGAATAGTTTAACTCCGACAAAACAAACCTAAGAAGCTGAGGCAGACGATTTTGAGGCGATGCCTCCCGCTCGCAAGAAAGGTCAGATTCCAGCCGGCCGGAGAGACGGACACGGCTCAATTAACTTACATACATGGCGCACGCGTCCCTACGGTAGCCACGGGCAGAAGAAAAGCTCCATTCCAGGTCCATACTGTGGGGAAGAAACTTCCTAGCAGAGGAAGGTGCACCCTGCTGACACACCAGCATCCCCTGTGCAACTGAGAAAACGCTCGCCCCTAGGTGGGGCTGTGCCTGGTTTAAGTAGAGCCTCCGCCCCTCCCACAAATGCAGTCTAAACAGACTGCCAAACATGACAACGTCTTTCTAACAAACCCAGAACCAGCGCTGTACCTCACATGGATCCAGAGATCTTCCCATTCATTGCTATGCCAGATTTATATCAAGCTGACAGCTCAGGGGAGTGTCTTTTTGTCTACAGCTAAGGGGGCATGTATCAACTCTCCCTATCACAGCTTAGGGAGCGTGTCTCAGCTCTCCCTATCACAGCTCAGGGGGCGGGTCTCAGCTCTCCCTATCACAGCTCAGGGGGCATGTCCATGCTCTCCCTATCACAGCTCAGGGGGCGTGTCTCAGCTCTCCCTATCACAGCTCAGGAGGCAGTTGAAGGAGGAAACTGAGCATGTGCGGCCGTCTCAGTTAGCAGGACATAGAATTAAGAAAAATACAAAGAGCAGGTGGCGCTATACAGATACATTTTATTGAATAACTCCG
Organism: Bufotes viridis; assembly: GCA_033119425.1. Taxonomy (NCBI): domain Eukaryota; kingdom Metazoa; phylum Chordata; class Amphibia; order Anura; family Bufonidae; genus Bufotes; species Bufotes viridis. Next base: position 75,142,132 of record CM065590.1, on the reverse strand, counting down.
TGGATATGCAAAATTTTAAATTACATGCAATTACAAAAGTAATCAGATCCGGGTGTTGATTTGAAAACTGTCAAATATTTTTTAAGGGACAATCCCTTTAACTGGAATTGCTGGGGAAATGCAGGGGCCATCACCTTTCTCCTCTACTATTGTAGCATTGGAAATGCAACGTCGACATGTGTCGCATGACATAAAGATTGCAATGTTGCATGGCGTGATTGTTAATTGGCTCTTGATGTGACATGTGGTGACTACGACAATTTTAAAAAATCCAAGTGTGTTTGATTTTAGTCACAGTTCGCAACTCGTAACTCACCTGTGACTTGGTCACCATAGACCCCAATGCCAAGTGTGCGCGACTGCAAATTGCATGTAATTTTTCTGTGATAGTTGCTCAACAGCGTCACGGAGAAGTGGCACAAATGTTTTGGATTGTTTAATACATGGCACCATGGAGCCCCAGTCTTAGACAGCACCCACTGAATTTAAGGGGGGGGGGGATCATGAACTACATGACGATGCTGAATCCACCTGCCTGAGAGTCACTCTTTACAAAGACTCTCCACTCTGGGGATCCTGAGCGGGTCCATATATCCTAATAAAGAATATGGGCAGGTTTTTTTCTGAGAGACTATACAAGTCCTATAGATTTTATTTCATATATTTAGGTCATAGAGATTCTGCGGGCTGTAAACGCTGTCTCGAAATACTCGGATGTCTTCTGAGCTGTTTATGAAGCGTAAGCGATTTACAGCTCTTCAGCTCTTTTTGGAATAACAAGTCCCATCACTACAGGCTGGTGGCGTACGCTGGGATGGTGTATGCCGGCGAATGTATACATATGCATATATAATTGCATACATATACATAAACTGGAGACTCTGGATCTTCAGCAAGGTTTCATCTATTCCCGGGATCTCCTTGTGCCAAAAATCGTGACAAACACAATAGATATTTGTTGCTACTCTCGGATTATTAACAGTCTCTGCCTCGTGGTTTTCCTTTCTTTTCGTTCTTTCTCTTTTTTTTTCTGCTAGAGACATTTATGTCTCAGTTGCCAAACATTTCTGTGAAAATAATGTGGGAGGATTGTGACAGACATAATTCTCCATCCTACAGCCTCATCAAGTTGAGTTCTGTTAAGCCTTACCCGCTGGGCCCGGCTTCTTTTAAAGTTTCCGCCCTGACAGCTGGATTTATTAGTTTTGAAATTTGTACAAAAATCACACGTCACGTCGCAGGAAAGCTGTCAAAACGTCAGCCAGAGGAGATCTCGCATTAAAAGCCTTTCCAGGCAGGCCGTCTCTCTCTTTAAAGAAGCAGAATGCAGCCTGAAGAAATATCAGTTTTTTTTTTTTTTTCCTTTTCTCCCCCTGCTCACAGTCCTGCAATGTCAACTGCTTCATCTCAGCTTTAATTATAAGGTGTTGGGTAGGAGCTGTGCCATGTGAATACGCAGTGGTGGTAACACCATTTCTATGTGTTACCCACACTCTCTCTTTGCAAAAACAGAGATTATTTTTTTTCCACTGCCGCGCGCCATACGCTGTGAATTGCAAAGAAGAGCCGTTCAACTCTCAAGTGTCAAATATGTGAATTTGTTGTTTTAATTTTTTTTGATTTTTCACAATCTAAATTTTGTTTAACCACTAAACCTTAAAGGGGTTATCCAAGATAATTAAAAATCAAGGATAACTCATTTAATGTGTTAAAAAATATATATATATACTCACCGCTCACTACAGCACTGTTTTCTGTCACTGTCCAAAAGCGGTCTGTAGCTGAGGATAGTGATTGGCTGAAAACAAACCTACCGGAGTACTGGAGAAGCGCCCCAGCGAGCAGCACTGGAGGGAGGAGTTGAGTATATGATTTTTAAAAAACGTTAACACGTTTTAAGGGTTGTCCAAGATTGTTAATTATCTTGGACAACCACGTTAAGGACAAAGTTAAGAAAAGTTTAGCATAGGGCTCATGCTTTTGGCTGTTTTGTGGTGCAGTGTAACCTCCGATTTGTAATATGGCTGTGTCTCCATATGCCTCTCATTTCATACAGAGACATAAGGGGACATTCATTAAGACCAGCGTTTGACATGGCGATCTTAATCTGTCTACCGCTGATGTGCCACAATTATTAAGAGGTGTACGCCTTAATAATTGTGGTGCATCTCTGTGGGTCCATGCACCAGAACTGTGTCAGCAAGGGTGCTGGTATAGATTTCAGGCATAATCTACACCATTTTTCTGTCGTTGATTATAATAAATTCCAGACTGGCTAAGCCCAGCCCCGACACCACCCACTCCATTCACTGGACAAAAGGTAAGCAGGCCTGAAAACACCCAATAAGTCTCAAAATTTTGATCAAGCGGGATGTGCACCAAATTCTGCGACCACACTGTAGTTATGCCCACAATGTGCCCCTTTCAGGGTAGTTATGCCCACATTAAGCCCCCTTCACAATAGATACGCCCACATTGTGTCACCTCACAGTATTTCTGGCCACATTGTCCCCCTTTTTCTGTAATAATGCTCACATTGTGGCCCTTCATGGTAGTTATGCCAACATTGTGCACCCTTCACAGTAGTTATGCCAACATTGTGCCCCCTTCATAGTAGTTATGACCTCATTGTGCCCCCTTCACAGTAGTTATGACCCTTTTTCAGTAGTTCCCTTTTCATAGTAGTTATACACCCCTTTAAATAGTGCCCCCCATGTACTGTTAAAAAAAAAATACTCACCTAGGCCTTTCCCCTGATGATCGATCCAGCTCTCCCCGGCAGGCACAGTGTGGTCACAAATACATTGCTCTTGCTGGTCATTGTAGGAGGAGCACACAGGCTGATTCCCAGGACTGCATGCTCCTCCTACACAGCCCAGCAGCGCGATCTTTATGTAATCACACTGTGCCTGCTGGGGAGTGCCGGCAGTTGAGTTGAATGATGGAGCAGGGACAGCTCCCTGCTTTACAATTGCAATTAACTGTTAGTTGAGAGAGGGACATACCTCAGCCATCCCGAACTGCAGGAAAAGACAGGATACCCTCATATACACTGAATGGTGGTTTGGAAACATTCCTCTGGCGTTTATGGTCACCTTTAGATTTGGATGTGATTGGTAATATTGTTGTATCCATAATTGGCTCGGGACCTTTTTGGTTTTCTTAGGGTCGACATTCTGTAGTCGATTACATGTTTCCAAAGAGGAATCCACTTATTTTTAGCTATGATAATAGAAGACTTATAAAACGGGCTTATGAATATGTATGTCTTCTCTCTACACATCTGCTTTTGGGTTAGTTGCTGAAAGATACAGAAATCTGAGATATCCATGTATTCTTGGAATCATGTGCAATCGATAAGGTCCAAGTCATTATAATCTTGCGAAAATGACGACAAAAATCACATATCTGGAGAAATTTCATCTCGTGTGCAATTCGACATTTGGCCTGGATAATTAATAGAACACCTTCACTCGCCCAACAATGCATTCCTAAAAGTATTTATGCAAAATTGAATGCAATTTAGGGGATTTTTACTTTCAGAAATATGCATATATTAGACGTATTTCTGCGCAAAGGTTAGGTGCATCACTCAGTGACTTTTGCCTGCTCACGCTAGGTGTAAAAAAGTGGGCGGGGAAGGGGACAGGTCCAATCTTGTTCATTATTTTCTACGCCTGTTTTAGGTGTAGAAAATGGTCTACATTTAGGCCAGCAAGGAGGCCATCTTATATTTAGACCAGTGCTGCATACATCAAAGTTATTTAGAGGCCGGTACATAACTTCGACTGATCCACCACCAGTGCAGGGGCTTATTAAGACCGGCATCTAAAACGCCAGTTATAATAAATGATCCCCTTTGTTTTGGTTGGTCCCAGAAGGTGGGACAGATGGTGGACAGAACTGAGCCCACTGTTGAAGGGGTCTATTTAGTCCACTTTCGGAAGAACCCCAATTAGAAATGAGCAAAACAATCAAATTCGATTCAGGTTCGATTCCGAACAACCAGTCGAATGATTCAATTTGCATCTGAGTTGATTCTACCTGAATTGAAAGTGTTCCAATTGGCCCGTAAGTTTCTGTATGATACTCTGAGATCTCCTAGGACTTCTATTTTTCTCTTGTTTCTCACTTATTATTTTTTTTCTCTCTCCCTCTCTCTCTCTAGAATTCAAATCAACAAAAAATTCAGGTCCATCTGGTATTTTTTCAAAATTCACGTTCACATCTTAGGCTGGCCACATACATTAGATAGTTCATTTGGTTGAACGCTATGTCTCACAGTCGTCATGTAAACATGCCTGCTCTGTTTTGCAATGCATGAAATGTTTCAGTCGTTTTTTTTCTTTGAATATTTTGAAAATTGCACAATTGCAACAAAAAATTTAAATCTCACAAAGGAAAGACTGTTGCCAAAATTTATATTGTAGAGCTATATGTGTGACTTTTGTTGCGTGATTCACCTCCGCCGATCATTATCCTACATGTGTTGCAGTACAGCATCAGCCATGGATTAACTACGTAGGAAAGATGATACATAACCAATTTCTTTTTGTTTCATTTAAAACGCTGATGGTGACCCCATAACTCACGTAAGGTTAAATATGAAACATTTTCCAAAAAAGAAGGATTTGTGAAACAATAAACAGAGAAAAAGAGTCAAGCGAGAGAGAGAGAGAGAGAGGGAGAAAAAAAATCTTGGCCCAATTTCAGACACCTCCTCAGCTCCCACATCTGGCTGTAATATTTCAAAGTTAATTAGTCATATTGAGGCTGAGTGAAGATCCATTTATCATTAGGAGGGGGAGAAATGGTTTGAAAAATGAAAGGAAGTCAGTGACGTGGAAATGAGAGGGATTAGAGAAGGGGGTGTTATCGTGAGGGGCCGCATACAATCTGATATACATTACCCTATCACACAAGTATTACTGTATGTAAGGCTGTCCTCTTTCTGCAGACCAATGTATTTATAGCATGCTGTGCTCGCCTTATTCACACAAGCCGCTGAGGGATTAAGGTGTAAATATAAGAGAGTCATAATTTTTAGCACTGACCTATGTAGATGTGTGTCCGTCTGCCTGCAAAGGTAAAATTTTTGAAAAACTCAACTGGAAAAATGTACAATAAGCCTAATTACAAAGTCACACCACACTATTTTGGGGGGGAAAATCAGGAGCGAAAGTTACTACAAACACTCGTTCCCGATAATTTTTCTGTGCAAGTGTGCTGCCGATCACCCGATGAACAAGCAAAATGCTCACTCATGGTTAAAGTGATCTTTCATGCAGCACATAAAATCATCATTTCTCGGCAACAGATTATCCTATGTGAAACGATGAATCTATATGAGGATTAGAGGTGGTAGTACTGATTTCCAGTCCCCATACAGTGGAGGAGATTGCTGCATCTCTTAACCTCCACTGACGAGCAAGCAATTATCAGGAAGAAACAGTCCCTTACCGATAATTGCCTGCTCAGTTGGTACACGTAAAAGTGCCTTAAATCTAAAAACTATGGGGGAATTTATTATTTCCCTTATACCATTTTATCTCCACTAAACTTTTCTAGTGGCATTCTGCATTTTACTCCGCCCTAGCCAAGAAGCAGGCAGCGCCATAGTGCAGGACAAAATACTTCTCCAGCAGAACCAAATAGCACAGCTCAGCACAAAATACTGCCTCAGCAAAACCAAATACTATAGTGCAGGATAAAATACTGCCCCAGCAGAACCAAATACCACAGTAAAGCACAATATACTGCCTCAACAGAACCAGAAACCACAGTGTAGCACAGAATACTGCCTCAGCAGAGCCAAATACCATAGTGCAGCACAGAATACTGCCTCAGCAGAGCCAAATACCACAGTGCAGCACAGAATACAGCCTCTGCAGAACCAAATAGCACAGTGCGGCACAAAATACTGCCTCAGCAGAACAAAATAGCACAGTGCACCTCAAAATACTGCCCCAGCAAAACCAAATACCGCAGTGTAACACAAAATACTGCTGTCCATGCCACAGTATAAAAATGTATCATCGTCCTGAGGATGGCAATACAGTTGAATTCAGGCCGCTGGCCAGGTGTATAAGTGTCTAATGTTCCTACATTAATTAATGCTGAGAGCATTATATCTTTATGTACCTGCCTAGAGGCCGTGAGGAAATTTCCCTGTATGGTCAATGGCCAGTCCACCCCTGTTTATGATAAGGCATGTACCTCGTCATAAATTACATGCCTCCTTCGGCAACTCAGGCCCTATCAAGGCCGGCATTTCACATGCTGGCCTTCATAAATCAGGGCCTAAATATCTTGCTGAAGAACATCTATTCAAAGACCAGACTAGACAAATGTGTATTTCAAAAATCTGGATCCTAAAGTTTGAGTGTTATAGAGAACCTAAGAGGGAACCTGACCTGCAGTCTATGGCAGAATGATATACAGCAGGAGGAGCTGATCAGAAATACATATCGTTTTGGGGGAAATGATTCAGTATGACAGTATTTTCTTCATTTTAATCCCTACTGTTTCTATGTGTATGAGTCCAGTGGGTGGTTCTACTTTGTGACTGACAACCTTCCCTGTGTGTATGACTGTCTATATAGATAGCTGTCAGTCACTGCATAGGGCCGCCCACTTGACTCCCAACCACAGAAAAAGCAAGGATTTTTTTAAATACAATAGAAGTTATATTGAGTCTTTTCCTACACAAATATATATCAATCTGCCCAGCTCCTCCAGCTCTGTCACATGCTACCCACCACTGTTAGGACTGTGTGTACCACGTGATAGGTTCCCTTTAAATTACCAAGTAACCTACTGCTTGTCTACTGACTGGTCTAACCTTCGTACTACACCAGTCTCATTAGCTATACGAAGAGAGTTTACGAAGAGAGTTTCTCACTCCGGATAGTCCAATGTTTAGACATAACATAGACAGCTCATCGATTTACATGGGCCCTCCATAGTGCTTCATTTACCCTGGGGTGGTGCTGATCAAATAATCAATAACAACAAAGAATTAGTTATATGTGACTAAATCCAAAGAATTAACTGTATCTTCAAGAGATGTGCTCTTGAATTCAGAATCGGATGGTATATTCTGCTGTAAATCACGGGGCCTGTTGTGTCAGGGTTTCATTATTAAGGTACACAATAAGATCATAGATCCTCATGTGGGCCCGTGTGACAGGTATTACTATATGAATAGACTCAAATGTTTCAAGCCAGAATAGAAGAGTGAACATAGATAGGCAGTCCTTCTGACAAAGGAAGCTTTGAGACATCATGTCTCAGAGAATAAGAGCAGGTTTACATCTCATCATTGTAAAAAGGGAAGGGTTAAAAGGGTTGGCCACATTTTGGGGAATAGAGGGGGGATAGTAAAGCTGGGCAGACTGCATAGGAAAGCATACGTATCTGCTCCCTGGCCTCGACTGATCTGGTCCCCAGCTGTCAACATCCGCTTTGACACCTCTGAAGCCGGTCTCTGACCACAGTGGTGACCTGCACTCCTAGCATCACGTCAATTGGTCAATGATGTCAATTGGTCAAGTGATTGGCTGCAGCGGTGTCAAAGCTGGATGTTGGCAGCCGGGACCCAGCGGCAGGGAGCAAGTAAGTATGCTTCCCTTTGCAGGCTTGGCCAAGATGGAGCATTTGCCAAAAGGCGGCCAAACCCTTTAAAGCTGGCTGTACATAAAGGATTAACTATCAACCATAATATAAACGACTGGTTGTTTATGGATCATTCATACAAACGATCTGGCTGCAGAGAAATAGTAAAAAAAAAAAAGTGAGCCAACACTATGGTCTTGTGTAATGAGCCAAATCATTGGCTGTACTAGGTGGATCTTGCCATACACACGTAGTTTCTGCCAACCTGACAGATCTCATTTTTGGTGGACTTTAGTCTGCTATTGTGAATTATCAAAGGATGGTTGGCCAAAATAGTCAAAATTGTTCATTTCAGTCCTACTTTTATCTTATATTTATGTTTAGTGGCTGCTTTAGTCATTTCATTTACTCTGCTCGTAAACGTGTATGTATGCCAATGAGAGCTTCCAAATGTAGGAATCGGCTGACGTCTCTTTCTTGCTCGGCCAGATTCTTGTCTTGCTCGGAGGTTGTATATGACTACTGGTGTGTTGACCGTGACAACCAGTTACATGCTTGCTCAGATTATGTACGTTAACTACTTCACATTTGGAATGTGGCTGGCTGCTATGGGTCACACATTTCCTTTTATATAGATTTGTATATATGAATTTCTAACCTAGCAATCTATCACTCGTTTCCTCCTTTACTGAGCTGTGTTTCTGTGACCTGTACAGACATACAACAGCGTGCTTGATACGTTGCCACGAGCAAGGCCTACACAGCGCATGACTTGGATTCGGCCTCTGGCTGCCAAGAGGTTTTGCAGGGTGCAGGCCGCCTCCCAGCACAGCAACACAATCCTGAGTGCAGATAACATCTCTGAGCTCACATAATCTATGTATGTACTTGTTGTTGAAACCCAGGTGACAGTTTTGTTCATCGCAGTGGGGAAAGAGCTTTTTGAAGTTGTAAAACCGTCTTTCATGTTAAACTATCCGTCAAAAAGTTCTCTACAGCTGCAGACAACGTGTCACCTTAATTATGAAAACTTTGACGGGGAAACCATGCGAGCGAGTGTGTTAGATTTGCAGTGTGAAGAGCCCCCGCGCTTTGTGAGGAAAGCTAATATTTCACCGCGCTTGCCTAATTAAATCAATTAAATCATTCTAGGGTATTTATAAACGAGTACAGTAATCACAATGAGGTCTCTTTGTACTCGCCATCGGAGAGTCTTAGCTTTGACCTTTTTTTTCCCTTTCTTTTTAAGGATAAATCTGGATTTACGTTAACCCTGCCACTCCCGGTCAAGCTGAGATGAGGAAATTATACTTTACATGGCACTGACTGTACCACATATCAGAGTGCTTAAGTAAAAATATCAATTAAGTTGATTGTGCTTTTACCTCAAAAATAGATTTGGTTTCATAATTCCTTGTCCATTTTTATCTCCTTAAAACAGGTTTAATCGCTCCTGACAAGAACACACTTTTGCATTACATCTGGAATATCTAAAAGCAGCCAAGCATTTTATTCCCCATCACGAGGATCTCTAATCGTGTCCATGCTCCCCTGTAAGCAGAGCTTTTTTGTAGGCCAGCCAAGAATATTACTGGTTTCAATAAACAGCAAAGCTTTGATTTTTCTTTTTTTTCCTCTTTTTTTTTTTCTACTTGTTTATGCATTTGCTAGTGATTTTTTCAGACTAATGATGTGTTACATGTTTAATTGGTTTAGGATCGCTTTGTAATTCATTGTCTTCTTAATGTTTTTATATGGCGATAAGGGCATTTATATAGGACAGTTGTATTTGTAGGAAATGTCATGTTGTGGTCCAGACATTGTGGTTACTTTTGTAGTTCTGAACAGCTCAAATTATGATGCTGATAATTAAATAATGTTGTTGATCATAATTATAAATGGTTTATTTTGGGCCAGAGACTTATTCTTGTCTTGGTGTCTGCAGTATTGCTCTTACCATAGACATAAAGCTGCTCGTACACAAGATGACCATTTCAGCCGACCATCATTTGAAAAGTTTACACAAACAATGCCAGTGACAGACTTCTGTTTTGCACGCCCAAAAAATTATGCCCATGATCAGCAGAACTACGTATCTATGGAATGACAATGGTAATTTGTTGCTAGATGCAAGTGCATTATACTTTTTTTAATACCTGTTTGATCTGCCACAATGATCTGGCATGTTGCGGGTAAGATTGAGCACATGAATGATTTTACAGCTTGGGGATGGACTGCCCATCTGGCAGTTGTGGCAAATGCCCAATGGGCCAGTGCCGGAGTGAGCCACCCTGGGTGTCGCTAGGCCAAAACATCTGGGGCTTAGTTCCCCAAAGTTTTGCCCAGGGCCTTGGAAGCATTGTCTGCCGCAGATACAACTTTATAGCAGTCCTCAGAATGGTGATACAGTTAAATAGTGTGGTGGGACACAGCAACCAATGGCTCCCGTTCCTGCTATTCACACTTATAGGCCACACTTATAGACTTTTTTTTCCCCCTGTCACTCTTAAGGTCATAAGAGCTACTGGGGGCATGACAGCAGGATATTATAACTACTGGGTGCATGACAGGAGGGCAGTATAACTACTGGGGGAATGTCAGGGGACATTATATCTACTGAAGACATGATGGAAGAACATTGTATGTACTATGGCAATACATGGGGACATTATAACTACTTGGGGCTCCACAGGGGGACATTATAACTACTGGGGCTCTACAGGAGAATAGTATAACTACTTGAGGCTCTAAAGAGATAAATTAAAACTACTGGGGAAATACAGGGGGACATTATAAGTACTGGGGACACTACCGGGGGACATAACTACTGGAGGCACTACAGGGATGCATTATAACTACGTGGGCACTATATAGGGCATGGTAACTACTGGGGCACTTTAGGGGCCTTAATACTAATGGGGTCATCTTAGGGGACCTCATTACTACTGGGCAGTTTAGGGGGCGTTAGTATTACTGGAGTATTTTAGGGGGCCATATTACTACTGTGGGCACTTTAGGAGGCCTTATTACTACTGGGAGCATTTTTTCTTGGGGGGGGGGATCTTACTACTAGTGGGGACTTTTACAGTGCCGTATTACTACTGAGGCATTTTAGTGGGCCTTATTATTACTGGGGCCCTATAAGGGGCTTTACTTATACTGTGGGCACTTTAGGGGGCTTTATCACTACTGGGGCACTGTAATTACTGATGGTACTGTTCATTATTTTTATTGGGCACAATATGGAGGGCATTACTACTAATGGGGGCACTCTTGGGGAGCATTATCTCTGTAGGGGACACTTCCAGTGATCAGGTCACTCTGGGAGAGAATTGTTTGGACTTTTTGGTGCATTATTAGTATCTCGGGAACTATCTGTAAGTTATTGTTATTTCGCAAGTATAGTATTTGGTGGCATTTGGGAACACAGCAGGCACAGTATTGGGGGTATCAACAGGGTAACGTTGTTGGGCCACCAGGAGTGGGAAGGATGGAAGTGAGGAATCTGAGATATCTGTGTGGCAAACTGCAGAGACGAGACGTGGCTAAAAGATCATGGTGGTCTTCTCCTAATAGAGACGGGGAGGAAAAAGAACGTTTACATCAGAGGAGACGTCACTGGATATAATAGGCATGTAGTGCTGTGTACTCCTGTAGTTTTGGTAGTGCTGACTATAATGTTCATCCAAATATGCCATTAGCACCGATGAGGGTGGGGGGATTTGATTGGTTCACGAGAGGGTTTTGCGCACAAACATATTTCACATGTACCACACAGCTAGTGGGGCTGTCTGTTTTAAAATGCCAGGGCTGAATTTCAGTCCCGGTCTGTCCCTTCTATTGCTGATTAATCAGTCATATTCTGGCCAATCAAACTGTCATACGTATGACCAACTGAATGCTTGGCCTAAATTTTCCAATCCCTCCATCATCATGCCAGTCTAGTTTTCCTCATAAATTGACAAATTGGTATTATAATTTCATTGGAGAGAGGTCAGCTCCCAAAGATTTCTGGTGCTGCACACCTTTAACCCGAGGCTAAGCATCCCAAAGGGTATGCCTGTTCTTCTGGATGTTAGATAAATAGCAGATGGTATTTCAGTCATATACCGACAATTCACAAATTCACAATATATTGTGGCTGGATATTTGCTCCTTAAGTTTTGGGATATTCTGTATCACAAAAGCATACAGAAACAAAAACTCATAGGTCATATCTCCAAAGATTAAACCTTTGAGAAGGATTTTAGTGGAACTAAAGGCGTTCATAAACCTAAAGATAATTCTTTCAGGACAAGGACTCTATTTATTGCCAAGTTGTGCTCTATACGGAGTCATATTATGAAGATATTCTCCCCTTGAAGCAATGCTATCTCAGTAATATGGCACCCGATAAAATCTAGCACAAAAGACAAAATCTCTGTATTATTATTTATTTGAAAGCGACATTAATTCCATGAGAGGGTTACACATACATAATATAAAAAACATTAAACTATTAACAAACGGTACAGAGGGGTAGCGGTCCCTGCCCCTAACCCTTAGGGACCGGGCTCATTTTCACCCTAAGGACCAGGCCATTTTTTGCAAATCTGACCAGTGTCACTTTATGTGTGAATAACTATACAACTCTTTTACTTATCCAGGCCATTCTGAGATCATTTTTTCATCACATATTGTACTTCATGACACTGGTAAAATGTAGTAAAAAATTTTATTGTTATTTATAAAGAAAATCCCAAATTTACCAAAAATTTAGAAAAATTAGCAATTTTCCAAGTTTTAGTTTCTCTACTTCTATAATACATAGTAATACCGCCAAAAAAAGTTAGTAATTTACATTCCCCATATGTCTACTTCATGTATGGATCATCTTGGGAATGCCATTTTATTTTTTGGGGACGTTACAAGGCTTAGAAGTTTTGAACCAAATCTTGAAAATTTTCAGAAATTTTCAAAACTCCACTTTTTAGGACCAGTTCAGGTCTGAAGTCACTTTGTGAGGCTAACATAATAGAAACCACCCAAAAATGACCCTATTCTAGAAACTACACCACTCAAGGTATTCAAAACAGATTTTACAAATGTCGTTAACCCTTTAGGTGTTTCACAAGAGTTAATGGGAAATGGGGCTAAAATTTCAGAATTTAGATTTTTTGGCAAATTTTCCTTTTAAATCATTTTTTTCCAGTAACTAAGCAAGGGTTAACAGCCAATCAAAATGCAAATTTTATAGCCCTGATTCTGTAGTTTGCAGAAACACCTCATATGTGGTCGTGAACTACTGTATGGCCACGCGGCAGGGCGTAGATGGAAAAGAGTGTCGTGTGGTTTTGGAAGGCAGATTTTGCTGGACTGGTTTATCTACACCATGTCCCATTTGAAGCCCCACTGATGCCCCCCTGGAGTATAAACTGCCTAAAAGTGACCCCATTTTGGAAACTAAACCCGTCAAGGTATTCAAAACTGATTTTATAAACTTTGGTAACCCTTTAGGTGTTTCACAAGAGTTCATGGGAAATGGGGCAAAAGTTTCAGAATTTAGATTTTTTGGCAAATTTTCCATTTTTTTCCTTTTTCCCCTGTATCTAAGCAAGGGTTAACAGCCAAACAAAACCGAATTTTTATTGCCCTGATTCTGTAGTTTGCAGAAACACCCCATATGTGGTCATAAACTACCGTATGGCCACGCGGCAGGGCGTAGAGGGAAAGGAGCGCCGTGTGGTTTTTGGAAGGCAGATTTTGCTGGACTGGTTTATCTACAGGTCCCATTTGAAGGCCCCCGGATGAATCCCCCCCCCCCCCCCGGAGTGGAAACTCCCTAAAAGCTAAAAGTGACCCCATTTTGGAAACTAAACCCCTCAAGGTATTCAAAACTGATTTTACAAACGTCGTTAACCCTTTAGGTGTTTCACAAGAATTAATGGGAAATGGGGCTAAAATTTCAATATTTTGATTTTTTTGGCAAATTATTCATTTTAATCCTTTTTTTCCAGTATCTAAGCAAGGGTTAACAGCCAAACAAAACTCAATGTTTATTGCCCTGATTCTGTAGTTTGCAGAAACACTCCCATATGTGGTCATAAACTACTGTATGGCCACGCGGCAGGGCTTAGAGGGAAAGGAGTGCCCTGTGGTTTTGGAAGGCAGATTTTGCTGGACTGGTTTATCTACACCATGTTCCATTTGAAGCCCCCATGATGCCCCCGGAGTAGAAACTCTCTAAAAGTGACCCCATTTTGGAAACTACGTTATAAGGGGGCTGTTTTGTTGCGACTATTTTTAGGGTACATCTGATTTTTGGTTGCTCTATATTACATTCTTGTGACGCAAGGTTACCAAAAATAGAAATTCTGAAATGTAATCTCCATTTGCCATAAACTCCTTGAGGAACACCTAAAGGGTTAACAAAGTTTGTAAAATAAGTTTTGAATACCTTGAGGGGTGTAGTTTCTACTCTAGGGGTGCATCAGGGATTCTTCAAATGGGACATGGTGTCAAAACAAAGGCCATCAAAATCTGCCTTCTAGGAACCATATGTCGTTCCTTTCCTTCTGCACCCTGCCGTGTGCCCGTACAGCAGTTTACCCCCACATATGGGGTGCAGAATCAGGGCAATAAATTTAAAGTTTTATTTGGCTGTTAACCCTTGCTTTGTTACTGGAAAACATGGATTAAAATGGAAAATTTGCCAAAAAATAGCTGTTTTGGCACCGTTTTTATTTTATTTTTTACACCGTGTTAATCTGAGGGGTTAGGTCATGGGGTATTTTTATAGAGCAGATCATTATGGACGCAGTGATACCTAATTTGTCTACTTTTTTTTACATTTATTTAGGTTTAACACTATATGATCCTATTTGAAACAAAATAAAAGAATTTAACTATCTACACAGTCTAACAGTCAGTTTTTTCAACATTTTTACCCGATTGTCTTAGGTAGGGGCTCATTTTTTGCATGATGAGAGGATGATTTTATTGGCACAATTTTGGGGGGATATGACTTTTGATCGCTAGCTATTACGCGATTTGTTATGTAAGGTGACAAAAAAATTCCTTTTTTTGCACCTTTCTATTTTTTTATTGTGTGAATCTGAGGGGTTAGGTCATGGGATATTTTTATAGAGCAGAATATTACGGACGCTGTGATACCTAATTTGTCTACTTTTTAAAATGTGTTTAGTTTCACAAACTATCATTTTGGGTAAAAAAAATGTTTGGGGTGTCTCAAGTCTAAGAACCATAGTTTTTATCCGATTGAAAGTGGCTAAATGGAAAAGGGGATCATAAATTTAGTACTCCGTGGAAGTGTGGTACTCCCTGAAGCAACCAATAACGCAGAGGCCCGGATGATCAGGGCACGTGTCCCGGTCAGAAAAGATCAGGTCCTTGAGGACTGCCTCATAGAACTGAAGGAATTTCCTTGTGTTGCCAGCACTCCAGGACAGCACAAAAGAGTTGTACATGGCAACCTGTACCAAGTAGACCGCAACTTTTTGTACCATCCCTGTGTTTTGCACATGGCATTATATGGCTTGAGGACTTGATCAAAGAGATCAACTCCTCCCATATACCGATTGTAGTTGACGATACAGTCGGGCTAGAGGATCATTGCCGCGGTACCTCGCACAGGGACAGGGGAGATGCCGTTACCGTGAATTGTGGACAGCATAATGACATCCCTCTTGTCCTTATATCTGACCAGCAACAGGTTTCCACTGGTAAGGGCATGGGTCTCACCCTTGGGGATAGGTACCTGGAGGGGGTAGGTAGGGAGGCCATGTTGATTTTTCCACACGGTCCCATAGCGGACGTGGATCTGGCGGCGAGGGACTGGAACAAGGAGATACTAGTATAAAAGTTATCCACGTACAGGTGGTAACCCTTATCTAGCAGTGGGTGCATAAGGTCCCACACAAGTTTCCTGCTAACACCCAGAGTGGGGGGACATTCTGGGGGTTCAATACGGGAATTTTGCCCCTCGTACACACGAAACTTGTAAGTGTACCCTGAGGTACAGCTTCACGCCATACCTCGCCCGCTTTGATGGAACATACGGGCGGAAAATGAGTCTCCCCTTGAAAGCAATGACAGACTCATCAACGACGACCTCCCTTCCAGGTACATAGGCCTCCACAAATTTGGCCCCGAAGTGATCAATGACTGGCATTTCCGCATGGCCTCAAACCATGAGCGCGTCATGGCCGTACAGTAGAGTGGGGTCTGGTAGAGGACGTCCCCACTCCAGTAAAGCCTGACACAGGGTTTTTTGACTAGGCCCATGTGCAGCACAAGGCCCCAAAACGTCCTCATCTCGGCTGCACTGACCGGCGCCCACCCACCGGACTGTTGGGTATACAGATTAGTTTGCTCCACCATCAGATTCACAATACGGTTACTGAAAAAAAAGACTAAAATAGTTGTATTCAGTGAAGCCCACTGTGGAAATCTGGATTCCTGGTTGACCAACAAAATCAGGAATCGTGGGCTGAAAATTCTCTGTGGTACACCATCCAAGTTCACTGGTAGGGGGCTCAGGTGAACTTATCTGGTGGGCCGGGAAACTAGTATGAGCCCCAGAGCTGCTCGTACTAGGGTGGGCCACAGGGTCCCTGACATGGCGTTCCCCTTGCTCTGCCTGGTGGCATCTCTGCCGCCTTGGGGGCTCATCATCATTGCTAGATGATGAGGAGGATGCGGATGACAAAAGGAACGTGGGGTCATCCTCGTCCTCACTGGGAATCTCGGATTCGGAGGCAAGCTGGGCGTATGCCTCCTTGGCCGAGAAAGGGGTCAAGCTGTGCTGTGGACCCCAGACACCCTAAGAGGGTGAAGCAAGAGTTTAAAAAAAAAAAAAAAACTTAACACTAAACTCTCCCTAAGTATCCCTGCCTGACCTAAAGCTTTCCTTAGCTCTCCCTAACCTACCTGATAGTGCCAGATGGCACTTTGAAGGGTCACAGGAGGGTGCTGGGGGGTAAAGTCTGGGTGCTGGTTGCTGGCCGACGACCTGCAGGCTGCTCTCTCCTCGCTCCCGGGCAAAGAATGGAGGAAGGATGGTGATTGGTGGTGTGTTATCACACCACTGATCACCATCCTATTCCGGGTTATCAGGTCACCAGAGACCCGAATAACCCGGAAACGCAGCAAAGTTTTCTGCAATCGCCGATACAGGGGGGGTCACAGGGCCCCCCTAGGCATTGTGATAGATTGCCTGCCGAATGATTTCGGCAGGCATTCTGTTCCAATCACCCCGCGCGGCGTGGCGGTGATCAGAAATACTCAGGAAGTACCGGTACATCCTGTCATCTTAAGTACCAGGACATCAAGGCGTACCAGTACGGCCTGTGTCCCCAAGAGGTTAAGAGCTTACAATCTTGCAGGGAAGAACATAGTAGGTGAGGGTAAATGCAGTTTATCTGTCACTGTGTGCCGCATCTCTTTTTACTATATTGGCATCTGTCAGTTGTCCGTCAAGAATGCTGCCTTTCTGCTGGAAACAAACTGCTGTATGCAGCATATTTTTATGGCAGAAATCTGGTATTCATGCCTGAAACCTGCTGGATCCCATTATAGTGAATGGGGATCTGGTGGGCCCCAGTGGTGTCTGGCTGTTCTGGATTTGGTAATTACAATATTCTGCCAGAACTAAACTGTTCTAATCCCAGCAAAATATCTTTATAGTAGAGATGAGTAAGTCAATTGCAAATGAATTAGATTTGTCAAAAATTTCAGCAAAATTTGTCCTCCAAATGAATCCGAAGATTTTTGATTAGTTTTGGATGGAAGATTGCATGGCACTAGGAGGAACTGGGGGGTGGGTTTTGACCTGATTGGCTCAGAGGCTTACAGACCTGGATCAGCCAATCTGGGGGCAGTGGGTAGGTAGTTCCCTATGCTGAGACAGAAGAATAACCATTATTTTTTCAGCTTGTACCTGTATGGGTGTTTTGTGACAGTGTCTGACAAAAAGCTATTACAGACACAAGCTCGTTCGGCGGTGCACGTGTAGAGTGCAGGAAATAGTTGGAATTTCTGTGTGCCACCGTCGCGCGGGTTCAGGGGTTCATCTGGCAATGTACCCCTCCTGGATATCAATCCAATCCCGGTAGGGTTAGATGCTTGAGGGAATACAACCAATCGCATTTCGGGGTTTATTGTGTTGAGACCCCTTCATCAGTGGTGTTGTACCACAGTACCTTCTGCATGCGCATGTGATTTAGCGGGACGCTGCTACATTGTAGCTGGAAGCGGGACGCCGCTTATTCCAGCGAGTGATCGTGATTGTATATTGACTGGATTACATTTGAATTTTAGCATTCTTCTAGTTATTCATGTGGCACAAGAAGGGAGAGACATTCCTGGATCATATGTTCTATGGACAATAGGATCCATTAATCAATTTTGAGACCTGTATGTGGATTTGGGATCCTAATGATCCATTCAAGGCTTGTTTTGCTGTTTTATTCATACTGACTAATATTTGGCAACAGTGTTTAATATTTTTGTGAAAATAAACTTTTGAGGTAAATTTATTAATTAATTTATATTATATAATTAATTTATTTATATCAAACAGCTTTGCCTCTACGGTACTGATATTAGTTGGTGCCCTACCTATTTATTTATTTATACTCTTGCTTTAGATTTGGTGAATCTATTGGCAGGTGCACCACTATTTGGCCCTATACCACACTAGTGCGACATTCCTTTGCTGGTCACACTGTATTTAATGCAGCTGTTACTGGCAGCTAGTTCTGCATACAAAACCCATTACAAAGGCACCTGCAAGAAAAATAAAATAGACTTTTTTGTTCTTCTGTACATGTATAACAAACTAAAGTTTCTACAGTTCATAGGCTTATTGCCAGTGTACATACAAACGATGAGCAATTGGTAATTTTTTTCTTCTAAAAAACATTTTAGTGCATTATATCCATGTTATTAAATGTGTTGCTATATAGCAAAAACATTTTACTGCAATAACACAATTTTCTACCTACGTTATTAAATGCATAGTCTAAAGACATTTTACAGCAAACAAAGCATTGTTATATCTGTGTTAGCAAACACATTACTGCATCAGTCCATGTAGTTCAAAGACATTTCAAAGCAAAATTTGTATTGTTATACCTGTGTTATTGAACACATAGTCCAAAGACATTTCACTACAAACATTGCATTGTTATATCCGTGTTATTGAACACATTACAGAATTTCAAAGCAAAAATTGCATTCTTATACCCATGATATTGAACGCATAGTTCAAAAACTTTTTACTACAAACATTGCACTATTAACAAGGTAACGTGTCAACACCAGTGTGCAGTGTGTTTATAGAAGGAGGGAGATTTAATTACTCCTCTGTCTTTAAACTACAGGAGACATACTTGCAAATTTGCTTGTACCGTCTAATAATCTGTTTACCAAACCTATGACTTTTCATTTATTGCAGACATGTTACTTTTTATTAATAAGAATCATAATAAAATGTCTGGAAAACGGAAGAGTGTAAAATGAAAGACCAAGGCCTTGTCAGATAGAGTCATAATGTGGGTGGTAGTGGCCGTAGCAGCATCATCCATCTGGCTAGTAGTAGTAATATGCCACAGTTCTCCCTGGCTTCCGATAGGTGCCACAATATTATTAAGGGCAAAGATGATGAGATTGTTGACAGGATGGCTCACTGCTCCTCTCAGTTACAGCAGGATGATGTGGATGTCACCTCTGAGTCTGATACTGTGCATGGAGCCAGGGGTCACAACATTCCTTTTGTTTCTCCTTCTTGCAACCCCAGAGAAGCCTTAAGGTTCCTTAACTGCACCTTCCTAGTGGGGCCCCTTTTTTTCCCTAAGAAGAGGCAACAAACCCCATGTGCTATGGAATGTACTTAAGATAGCCTCTCTTTTGATGACTTGTGTGAGAACAGTCAGCATTTAGACTGTCATAAGGAGAAGGTTCAGGCAGAGGAGGGGGACCCCATGCATAGCTGTAGTGGTGGTAGTAGTATTTGCTCTTGTAGCTATGGTGGTGATAGTAGGGGCATTGTTAGTGACAGTGGCACTCAGGGCAAATACATAGTAGGGACTTGGTAAGAGGGATAGAGAGCCCACAATGGTATATTGCAGTCTGATTAAAGTGACGGGCGGGTGATGAATATGATGATGATTGTGTGTAAGACAGGACCAGGGCCCTGTATCAAAGGCTGAAGAGTAGAGATGAGCGAACATTAAAAAAAAGTCAGTTGTTCTGCGTTCGGGTGGTGGTAAGTCGCGCATCCCGTTATGGATTCCACTATAGCGGCATTTGATCCCGTGCTGAGCCACGCCCCCTGCACTGATCACATGACAGTGACGTCACCCCAGGTCCTTCGGCTGTTCAACAGTTCGGGTTGGTGGCAGCCGCCCCTTATAGATTCCATATGCCGCTATAGTGGAATCCATAACGGGATGCGCGACTTACCACTACCCGAACGCCGAACTACGGACTTTTTTTAAATGTTCGTTCATCTCTACTGAAGAGGAGACATCAGAGAAGGGTAATTGCTGCAGCGGCAAAAAAAGTTGTGTGTAAGACCTGCAGGATTAAAATAAGTATTGGATGTTCAAACTCAATTATAGGTACCTGGATTGTATTGCAGCACATGAGGCAGCATCACCAGATCCTATAGGAAAACAGAACTAGCCACAAATATGTCCTCCTTCTCCCAGTCTTCTTTGTGAAAGTCCCAAGCAGTACAGTGTCCTTGTCATCACCAGCTGCTTTTTCTCATGCTCAGACTCCTCCTTCTTGGCCTCCACCTCATCATGAAACATCCACAACGGAATTTGTGGCCAAGAGAAAACTATTTGTGACCAGCAATTAGCTGAACTCCAACCTGGCCAAGTTGCTGGCAGTGCAGTTGCTGCTGTACCATAGTGGTGGTAAATGTGCTGCGCCTTTCCTAACATTTAATTCTTTTTTTGCCATATCCTGTTGGTCGACTATTGGTCATGGTCAGGTGTTCGAATGGTGCAGTTCCGTGCCTTCACTAGAATGTATTTCCTCTGTAAAACTGAATTCTTTCCTATGCCATTTGTGACAGTCTTTATCAAATCCTATCACTGAGACTGTTGGCTTGGTGTCTGTAGTGGAGTAGCTCTGCGCCTTCACCAAACTTTAGTTCTTCTCTAAAAATCAGTTGGACTTTTTTGACAGGCAGACACCCGTAAAAATTGCCTTGTCATTATGGAAAAGTGGCACAGTCCCTCACCTTCTCCAAAATTGAATTCATCTGTGTGATAATCGTAATTTGTTTCAAAATAATTGTTTTGTTTTCTAAATGACTGTGGTCTTTCCATGGCACATACCTTGTTCCCTGACCCCATGGACCTTTGGGGGAGGGGGCAGATTAGAACAGTGGCTGGAACTGGCCCAGTTTGCTCTCTCTCTACTATCTTGCCCAGTCTCTAGTGTTATCTCTGAGAGGGTTTTCACTGTGACAAAGTTATCTTCTGCCGGTGTATGAGACATCACTTATGTCAAAATGAATGAGGCACAGATCCGTTTTAAACACACCTCTAGCTGAGGCCAATGAATAGATCTGCCCTTGCTGATGGTGCCTCATCATGCTACTGCCGATGTATGCCTGCCTTACATCATGTTTCATATCCATACAATATGACTGCTGCTGCCACCATCATACCACTGTCTGCCTGCCTACCATCATTGTACCGTATGGCTGCTGCTGCCGTTATCATGCCGCTGACCTATCTGCTTGCCTAGCATTATGTTTCATACTATATGGCTGTTGCTGATGCCAAAGCAGCTGCTACTTCCTGCTGCTAATCCCTCTAATGCCACTTTCATTACTCCAACTGCCACTACCATTACTGTTACTACTACTACTACTACTACTACTACTACTCCTAAACAGCTTCACACATCTACTGCCTTACCTGTTCCATGTTGTGCTGTTGATACTATTGAGATCACAAACCATTACCCTACCCTTTTCACATCCACACTATTAGGCTCAGACTGGCCCACAGGGGAAC
The DNA here is from genome assembly GCA_033119425.1 of Bufotes viridis. Classification (NCBI taxonomy): domain Eukaryota; kingdom Metazoa; phylum Chordata; class Amphibia; order Anura; family Bufonidae; genus Bufotes; species Bufotes viridis. The sequence goes on along the minus strand of CM065590.1, from coordinate 75,120,482 downwards.
AAGTGAATTCCCCGGTGGGCCCCTAATCCTCCTCCCACTACACAAGCGGCACATAACACACTAGACCCACATATAGATAGGCTGGCTGAGATGCTGTACAGTACATTGCCTATGTTCATAAAAAAAACGGTTAGTGTGAATAGGTAGTATATGCACGTACGGATGTAGCAGAGTTTACACACAAAGTCTTAACTTAACCCATCGCGTTATCTTGAAACAAAAACCATTGAAAAGCAATTGAAGGTGTTTGATTAACGCATTTATTTTAGATAACACGTCTCATAAAGCATGTGTGTTAACTCTACTACATCTGTAGCTTTACAGAGGGCTTCCAGAATGATTTTTACTGGTGGGCCCTAGACTTCCCAGTCTGACACCACACACTGTGCTGCTGCTCCCAATTAAAAGGGATCATTTTCCGAGGCTCGTTAGGAAGAAGCAACTCTTTCTTCTGACAATTCTAAAGAAAAAAGATAAAAATATAAACAATCTGAGTCTTAGGAGACCTCAGAGTGTCATATACCAAGTGTCAGGCCAATTGGAGCATATTTTATTCATGTAGAATCAATTCAGACACAATTTTTTGAAAAATTCTACAAATCAGACACAAAACTAATTTCAAGAAGTTCGCTCATCTCTACTTTATAGAGGTTATTCTTGGAAGAATATTGGAACAATACTGTAATGTTCTTCAAATCAGCAAAGACTTCCTATGTCTTCTCTTAGTAGGTCTTGGGTGCTGTGCTTGACTGTGATCTCTATATAGCACAATACACATTGCATTCGTACATTAGCATATGCATTACAAGCACTCAAGATCCTCATGGAGTTTCTGTAAACAGCGAACCATGTTCTGATTATTATCTGCCTAGCTTTCATTAGGAATGTGATTTTCAATAGCTGATTAAAGAGATCTTGATCTGTGCATTCTAGCAGAACCATACACAAGAGCCTTGTTGTCATCTTACACGAAACGGTTGGGTGTCCCTTCACAAAGGTGAGAAACCTGCTTTTATCAGATTCTGCTCTTTTCAGAATTCTGAGATCCATTTGCATTTCAAACATATCCATCTGTTGTACGTACCTTTTGCTTTTACTGGGGAATAAATGTGGCAGGAAAATCCAGCCGGGGCTCTGTTTTACTCTTTTTACTTACATCGCTTTATTGTTGTCAATTACAGGAAGCATCTGTAAAAATAAATCATCGTCCTAGTGCTGTGCAAATGTTCTAATTATCTAAGTTGCTTTAATATAGAGAAACTATTTGAAATGATCAGCGGGTCTATGACCAGCTGGCAGAATGGATCTGATGAGGATTTACGTGGCTTTATTTTCTATTCACGTTCTAGTCACCCAATTTTTTGTCAAAAATAGAGAACAGATCAAAGCAGAGCAGTGGCACATCTACCGTCAGATCATGCAACCGCTGTGGGGCCACAGGCATACGGTCTGCCTCTAGTCACCACTAGGGGGAGTTCACTACACACAGATCCCAATGCTAGTTGTATAAATTCATATCCAATGCTCCCCCTAGTGGAGGATGCTTGCAGTCAGAATCTTATTATTTAAAGGGATTGTTCCAAGACTTATATTGATGACCTATACACAGGATGGATGTGTTCTCATGGTCAGGTAGACCTCTGCTGGTCAGATATAAAATGCCAAAAAACTTGTTGACATTAGGTTAGAAGACCCCAAGCCCCCTCATTTGATACCCTAGCACCCAGGTCCTGGGTTCACCATTTCCCATGGATTCAGTCTGTAAACAGAGGACGCTGGGGACCGCCATTCCATGGCAATCAAGTTGCCGGCAGTCACGTGATATATTTACGCATCCTCTTCTGAGCTAGAACTGAAAACATTGTGCTCATGTGCAGATACTCGCAGAGAAATCTCCTGTATCTGCGCATGCTTTAAATGCTTTAAGTGCCAGCACGGAAGAGGATGCAGGTGGGGGAAGCAGTGGGTCTTGATTCCATGGATGCTATGGGCTCTGTTGTCCCCTGTTTACAGATGGAATCCATGGACAACAGGGGCCCTTAAAGTAGGGTACTATGGTAAGAAATGAGGGGGCTTTGGGTTTTCTATGTTAGTACCTACAAGTTGATGGTGTTTTACTGATGGTAGAGGTATAGCGACAGTGCTATGCTTGCATGTTCATGTTGGGAAACACAGCATTCAGTTTCCCAGCTGCACGAAAGCTGGTAAAATTACACATTTCCCATTAAAATCAATGACTTGTCTATGTAATGGATGGACTTTTTGGGTCCTCCAGAGAACCTCTTTGTAGTAGCTCTCTGCTCTGTCTAGTAGTAGCAACTTTTTATATACCAAATTACTGTGCCTGGAGACCTTGCCTCCTTACACTTATTAAAAGATTGTCATTTTATATTTTTGTATTTTATACATTTTTATATGTTTTATATTTTTGTATTTTAAAGGTTACTTAATCATAATGCACTCATAAGCCGTCAAATTCCAAACACCCCCGGAGCCCAGTGGAAGTAATGCCTACTTGAGACATCTGGATCTTCGATCCCGCATATCTGTGCAGTTACAGTAGTTTGCTCATGCCGTATTCCCCTTGGATTGCTACACAAGCATATTTGTTTAATTTTCTCTTCTGAACAAACTCTGGAGGTAATTTTATCGGTCACTTGTCATTTACGTCTAACAACATATCATTGCTCTTTCCAGCTAGGTCATATATACTTCTAGTCATAGCGTTTTCATCTGAAGACTGGACAAATAGATTCACTCACTTCTGGTGAAACTCTATCCTAAGGTTTTGGTTGTATCTCAAGGCCACAAGAGGGAGGCTGAGCTTGTCAGCACAGATTGAATTTGACAGATAAGTTGCTAGGATTGAAGCTGATGGCAAGAATGTGCTTCAAGAGAGATCTAGATTACTGAGAGATGACATAATGTTGGCCCGGATCATTGGTAACATAGCTGGGCTTTGATCTTGCAGATTCAGATATTCAGAATGTCACAGTCCGGGAGACTTGTTTTCACTTCATGGCTTATGTATTTCAATAGCTTAAATTCATTATTTATATATTTTATTTCTCTATATGTACATAGACTAGCAGGTCATCATTATGTAACCTCGTGTAGAATAGGAATTTGTAGCATGAAGGAACATCTAGGCCACCAATACTACATGTGTTGTCATTCCAATGTGAAGAGCAGCTATAATAGAAGCATTATCCAGGTTATGGTATGGTGGGTCTATATGGATGTGACATCTGGACAATACCAAATGATGCCATCTTCCTTTCGACTTCTTCAGCGTCAGACATACCATTAGGGGAACCCTATGCAGCTGCACAGGGGCCCTTTAAGTAAGGGTGCCTAACCTAAAAGAAAAGGGGCATCTAGGTCCCCTTCCCTGATGGATTCTGATCGATCAGATGAAGGGTTGTCTACAGAGTTATGCCTCATTCACACAGTCAGTGATTTCCATCAGTGATTTTGAGCCGAAATCCAGGTGCGGACAGAACAGTGGCAGATATTTCCATTATACCTTATGTCTGTGTAGCTCCACTTCTAGTCTTGGCTCACAATCACTGATGGAAACCACTGACCAATACACTGACCTGTGAATGAAGCTTTATAGAAAGGAGTAAAGAGCATTATCATGAGCTGTTCTGCAGCAAGGACCCACAGAATAATCCTGAACAGTGGCCCTCTACTGTCTGTGTCCACCCCTGGACTTCTCCATACATATGCACACTCAGATGGCTTCAGATACGTTTCTTAATGGTAGAGAGAAAACTGATGTCAGACACCTCTGGCAGCTTCTTATCTCCTTTGATAACAAAAAATTGAGCATGTTGAAATTCAAATTCCTGAACCTTGACTCCCACTGAAGAGTTGCCCACCCCTCATACATGGTACATAACGTAGACAGCCATTCTTGCCAAAATCTGCAGGTTTGACCGCCATTGCATTAATGTGTATGGTCACCTTTAAATAGCAGAGAGAAAGAAGGAGGATAATATCACAGGAATCTTTGAGGAGCCCTAAGGCCTATGGACATAGTCTTTTGCATTTTTTAGAAAGACTATTAATATAATCACCAGAACCATTTCAATGAGGTTTCTTCAATAATGTAATCAAAAACCTGAACACCAAAATGCATATTGTGGCCTTTATTGGTTAATAGATAAGACTCTTACTAATTAATTAAGGTGGGTTAGGCCACTTTCACACCCACCGGATCCGTCAGAACGCAAGTCGCCTGAAAGCATTTGAAGACTGATCAGGATCCTGATCAGTCTTCAATATGCTTTGAGGTAACCATGGCAGACAGGACGCTACTGAAGTCCTGGCTGCCATGGTACTCGGCAGCAGTGTACTTACCTGAGCTGCGGCCGCCGGGCGCTCCTTCATGATGTCACAGGTCCCTGCGGCGCATAGATCAATGCGCCGCCCGGACCTGTGACGTCATGAAGGGTCGCCCGGAGGACGCGGCGCAGGTAAGTACACTGCTGCGGAGTACTTACCATGGCAGCCAGGACTTCAGTACCATCCTGGCTGCCATGGTTACCGATCGGAGCCCCAGCTTACACTGGGGCACCCAATCGGAACTGCTGCTGCGCATGCGCAGAGCTAAATGTTGGATCCGGTGATGCGCCGAAACGACGTTTAGCTTAATTCCGGATCCAGATTAATGCACTTCAATGGGCATCTATTCCGGATCCGGCGTTACGGCATGTCGTCCGGATTTTTGGACGGAGACAAATCCGCAGCATGCTGCAGTTTTGTTAACGTCCAAAAAACGTTCACATACTGAACGGATGACATCCTGATGCATCCTGAACAGATTTCTCTCCATTCAGAATGCATTAGGATTATCCTGATCAGTATCTTTCCGTCCTAGAGCCCCGAGGACGGAACTCTAGGACAGAAAGCAAAAACGGGGGGCCTTACACAATAATCTCACCATTGTCTGTCTACTCTGATTGACATCTTAAGGCACCACATCGGTTTCTAGTACTGTATACATTATATGACACCAACGTGTAACCTTGTTATGAAACACAATGGATACATGACTGGTTTGTTTTATCATTACCAGATCCTACCACCAGCATGATTCATCATTGGGTAAAGGAGAATTCCCACAGTTGCAATATGAGAGTATGAAGCATGCTGGTCTACAGTACTTTCCCAGATGTTTGGGTGATGATTGTTATAGTTGTTAAGCCTCTAGTACCTTAATATCAGGAATGTCTTTGTAGTTGGTTTCCAATAACAACTTGCCCTCTACGTAGCTTGTGGTTTTGTGTTGTCAGTATTTTGCTTCCACAATGAAGTATCATTGGGCCATACTGACCTGGTCTCTGGCTAGACTGTATATGGAAAATGTGAACTTGTGGCTACTGACAATGTTTGAACTTGCAAACACTGAAGGAGGTGGCGTATATGGAAATTATTGTAAGTCATTCAGAAACTCCAAAAAAACAGGATGCGATGCACCAACGTCTCTCTATATCTACTGTACATGGAAAGGAAATACAGTAATATATTGACTAAGAACAGTTATAGGGTTATTCTAGAATTCTAACCCTGTACCCCCACCAATTGGAGGTCAGTGCTGGAACTACACAGCACCATTGATTGTGTAGTAGACGTTGCCGTTACAAGCTTTGTCTACTGCAAAATGAATGGAGCTGTATAGCTCCAGCTCTAACGTCCGACAGAGCTACTCTGAAACAGGTGACTGGTTGGGGTGCATTTGTAAGTAAGTATAAAAATCAAATATTGATGGCAAATCCTAAGAATAGGCCATCAATATTAAAATCCTGGTCAGCCTTTTAAGGTTAATTGTTATCTACAGTCACTGACAAAAAAAAAGGTCACAAGAAGGACTTGTTGAGTTGTTGGAATCAAATGAAACTTTCTATGTGTGAATGTAAGTGATGACAATATTAGAGCGAAAGGATACGTTTATTGGGGAAAACTGTGCAATTGAAAGGAGGCTCTATGGCCCTTATGTGCTGTCTCTAGCCTGGATATAAGATGAGATACAATTGGCCGTGGAGACAGGGCCAGCATCTGGCAAAGCAGGGCCCACTGCTCTTGGGGGAAGCCCACTCAGGTCTATTGGCAGATGGCTGAACAGTGGGAAATCCCGTGTCGGGACTCTTCCTGACTTAGGAGTCCCTGCTCTGACTTCATATATGGAATCCGTGCTATGACCATGAAGAGGGTATCCCCAAGCATTGTCCGTATGCTTGGGGACACCCTGAGTATTTGAGTCTAAGTACCCTCTCTTTCTAAAATGTTCCTGCTGGGATTTGAACTCACAACCTTTTACATTAAAGGGGATAACCTCAACCACTGAGCTATTGAGCTCAATGCTAAGCTGTGATAGAAAAACCTCATAGAAGTTTCTTATATGCTACGTATTCCTATACAGCAGAAGTGTCTTTTTTTTTGTAATTGTAAAAAAATGTATGGCACAAAATAAATGTGTAATTACAAAAAAATATATAAAATCATAACTCTGATATATATGAATGCATAATATGTGGGAAACTACTACTGAGGTTTTTAGCCATAATATAGTTACAGCGGGTTAATATGAGGCTCTATAATTCTAGTGGTTAAGGTTCTTAACTTTAATGTAGACGGCTGTGAGTTCGAATCCCAGCAGAATCATTTAAAAAACAGATGCTAAACAAAACTTAAATAGACAAACCACCCGTTTTAATTTGTGTAACTATAATTTTTTGTTGGGAAAGGTGGCAATCCTAACAGAACCCCTGCTCCCCGGTGACCCCCATAACTTTTTTTTATAGTTATGTCTACGGAGATGTGTGGGGGCTCATTTGAGGGAAATCTGTCTTTTTTGAAAATACCATTTAGGGGTGTGTATGACTTAATCACTTTTTATTCAATTTTCTTGGGAGATAAAGTTACATCCTTCACCATATGGGCTAACTTTTTTTAAAATATTTTAATAGTTTCGGTGTTTTCGCATGCGACAATGCCCATAATGTTATTCTTTTTTTTGTTTATTTTTATTTTGGGGAAAGTGGGGTGATTTTACTTTTTAAGTTTTTTTTTCTATATTTTCAAAACTTTTTTTTACTTTTCTTTAATTACTTTTCATCAGATTGCAACTTATTCAGAATAATGGAAATTTCTCCTTTATTCTGTATAGAAATCACTATATCACAGTTGAGTGCTGCCACCTAGTGGCCTGAACTGGGATATACTAATAATGAGCCTGGAAGCCAAGTACAGGCTGCGGCTCATTTTCAGAACAGGGAGCTTTCCCCGATCTCCACTGGGGGAAGGCGCGTCTGAGCAGGAAGCCCGCACTTCCGTTTTTTAACACTCTCAGATGCCGTGGTGACATTTGACAAATGCCACAAGGGGGCCCACTGAGATTTATCGCCCAAGGGCCCACATGAACCTGGAACCGGCCCTGAATGGAGACATACAGGTTGTGTATGGTACCCGGCAGCACATTTCCCCACAAATGTTGCAGCCGGTTTTGTAGATCCTGCACACATATAGGTTAACAAAGCTGGCATCTCAGCTGGACCAATGTTAGTTGATGTACATTCATTTGTTTCTATTGCTCCCCTTGTGTGGATTTTATACCAGTGGTTAGAGCAATTGAGGGTCTAACAAAGCATTAGCAATCACAATGGGACAGGGGCAGAGACCATCAGCAGCGCAGGTTACATTGATAATCCTGTTTGCTGCTTAACTGGTTCCTCTGGTCTGGTTTATTGGAGAGTGAAAGTGGAGCTGGTTTGTCTTTATTTGTTATTATAGACAAATGAGTCACATTACTGTGGACAGTGACAAGGAGGGAGATAAGGGAAACTGGTGCCAAAAATACACAGAAAGACCCAGTGGAAACCAGGAAGGTGAATTGTCTTTAATCTATACAAAATCTATACAAAAAGTGACCATTTATAGGGGTTCAAATGGACTCTGATGGCCTGCCCTCTAGATGATTGACTGAATTTTGGGACTACACTGATCGGAAGAATAGTACTTGTCGGGGATCCCCTCCATAGTTTACACAGACACAGTAGCTTAACTGTACCGGTTGTGCTTGGTATTGCAACTCAGTCCTATTCAAGTGAACAGGACTAAACGGCAGCACCATGTACAGTGGCCATACGGACCAGCTGTGTTTGTGTAATGGATAAGCTGATGGGTCTTACACCAGAGGCGTCACACTGGCTTTTTCCCTATTATGTGCTTACAATCAATTTGCTGAAGGCGTTCCCATATTACTGAAAAATGCCAATTATTCATATGTCAGAAAATGAAGTCTTGTTATACTGGGCAATTTCAGCCCTAAACAAGCACCAGTGAACCATATACAAGTTGATTGGCACTCATTTAAAGGGCCTTTCACATTGCCGAATGCAAACAGAATTGGGGATGAATGATTGTTACTATGATTGTTGGTTCCTATTCAGTTGCATATCATCATGAGCACATCCCCTCCTTACACAGGGAGGTGCTGACACATCATTTTGGTGGGCAGAAAAGAGATAATGACCCAACAAATGATTGTTTGCTCGTTTGTCGAATGATCCCCAACATGTTTACAAGGGGCAGTGATCATACAGAGTCCATGTAAAAGGGCCCCAATTTATGTTTTAAAAAAAGCTGCACACAGTACATTTTTATAATGCTCAAACCCTGGCAGCGATAATGTCCACAGATATATGCAGTTTCGGGTTAGGCTGGTTTCACACTGCCTGCACAGCCTTCCAGCAGGATGCCAGGAATCAGCCGGACACAAACCTATTTGTCCGTCCGATTCTTGGTATATTTGCATGGGCTTCAGCTGGGTCACCGCTGAACCCATTATAGTTAATGGGGCCAGACGGCATTCCAACAGCATCCAGCAGCAACAGAACAGCCTGCCGGATCTGTGAAACTAGGCAAGTCATAAAACCATGCATGCAGGACTTTTTTCCGTCTAAAAAAATCGCACAGAATCCGTGTTTTTTTAAAAGATACGTCCAAGTCCAAGGATCCCCTTTTTTTTTTTTTTTTTACAGTATACGCAATACACTTGGAACCCCTTCTGTGGGCTATCTTTTGCCATATGTTATGGATCACGGACCCATTCAAGTCAGGAGGTCCGCACCGCAGGACGGAGTTTACACGACAACACGGGCAAGGAGGCCATATGTTCGTGTGAATGGGGCCTAACTGTTACTTAAAATCTCACTTTTACCCCTATAGTAGACATACCTTTGATCTTTTATGGTGAGTGGTATCCATGAAGCATGTTTCTCTAGCCATTGTATATACACTGTATCTTTGGTGATTATTCTATATGAAGTGCTAATCATAGTGTTCTTTCCATTCAGGATGCGCATTGACACAACACCCAATAACCTTCTTTATGATAGTTGCCGTATGTTCTCTCATTACAAGACGTTATGGTGATCCAAGAGTCGTACATCTTGCCCCCTGCCAAATATTAAAGGTCGCCTATTGCAACTGATTTGCCTGGATATATTTCCTAATATGATCCTGTTGATTGCCGACTATGCACATCTAAATTAGCATAAAGGCCCTATAACTTCTTGCTGTCATCTGTTTCTAAATCTTTAGCGTTCGTCTCAAGTATCTTGCCTTGGTAAAAATACATACACCAAAGAAGGAAATTATGTGTGAGTCCTGCTGTCATATTTTATGTGTTTTCTATATGTATTCCTAATGAAGCTTTGTGCGTTATACTGTTAAAATAGTCACAATCAAATTTGTATTAAAGTGTTGTGCCACCAAAAATATTGTAAAGTTTTCAAACCATGGACACTTTTGTAGATGAATCTTTAAAAGTTTTGTGAAACCACTGAGTTAGTCAATGCAAATTATCTGCATAGCGCCCCCTGCGGTTTGCTATTTTTCTAATCTCTCTATCCACCTCCTGGGGTGGATGCACATGTTCTCCTGCAGGAGAAAAGACTCACCCCTGAGTAGGGAAACAACCATCTAAGGCCTCTTTCACACTTGTGTTCTGAGGATCCGGCGGGCACTTCCGTCCCGCCGGATCCGTCAGAACGCAAGTGGACTGACAGCATTTGAAGACTGATCAGTATCCTGATCAGTCTTCAATATGCTTTCACTGTTACCATGGCAGCCAGGGCGCTACTGGAGTCCTGGCTGCCATGTACTCCTAGCAGCAGTGTACTCACCTGCGCTGCGGCGCCGGGCGCTCCTAATGGCGTCACAGGTCGGGCGGCGCATAGATCAATGCACCGCCCGGACCTGTGATGTCATAATGGGTGCCGGCGGCCGCAGCGCAGGTAAGTACACTGCTGGGTTGTACTTACCATGGCAGCCAGGACTCCAGTAGCGTCCTGGCTGTCATGGTAACCGATCGGAGCCCCAGCTTACACTGGGGCCCCGATCGGAACGGCTGCTGCGCATGCTAATGCGCCAAATCGACGTTTAGCTTAATGCCGGATCCGGAATAATGCTCTTCAATGGGCATTCATTCCGGATCCGGCATTGCGGCATGTCTTCCGGCTTTTTGGACGGAGACAAATCCGCAGCATGCTACGGTTTTGTCAACGTCCAAAAAAGATTTCTCTCCATTCAGGATGCATTAGGATTATCCTGATCAGTTTCTTTCTGTCCTAGAGCCCCGGCGACGGAACTCTAGGACGAAAAGAAACAACGCTAGTGTGAAAGAGCCCTTAGTTGCCAGCTTGAAATCAATCTTGCAGAGCAGTTGGAGCAATAAATGGAGAGATCTCTGGATCCATGTAAGGTACAGGGCTAGTTTTGGCTTTGCTAGAGATTATCATGCTTTATATGATGTCTGATGATAATATTTTAATCATGGGATAACAACTTTAAGCTAAATCAGGGTTATTTTAAACTGGCAGATTTTTTTTGCCTAAAATGAGCAGAGTGACAACATAACATGTCAATCTTTTAGCTCCATTTTCCTGGGGCAATTATTGGCCGTCTATGCACGCATACAATTGTTAACGACATTGTTCAGGGACCTACAGCTCCATTACAGTTGGCGGGACATCCCGATAAATACGAGGTTTTGTGTTGTTGAACACTGATGATTTTAGATGTCACATAAAAGACATGACAACGAGACAAAAGAGTTTGCTTGCTTGTCTGTAATCGTGGCAATATTCAGGGGCAATAATTAAGTGGCCAATCATTGAACTGTGTAAAAAGACCCCTAGTTTTGACTCTTGTCCACCATATGAATAGTTTCTTGAGGATTCCCCGATTTCTGGTTGGATCTTCAAACTTCTCAATGAAGTTCTCATAAATTTGTGATTGAATCTATCAATCAAGCTAGTATTTATTTCTAGCATGCCAATCTTTGACGGTATATTCAGACTTTTTCTTACAATAGCTAACTTTTCAAGTATATTAAGTCTTCTTGACTGTTAAATACAGATAACCTGTCCTCACAATAGATCATCAATATCACATGGTTGGGCATCTGACACCCACCACTCCCATTGATCAGCTGTTCTCACCAGTGCCATCAGCAGAACAAACTCTGTGCATGGAGCTCGCTTGAGTATTGCAGTACCCTGACATGAGCACTACGTAGTGGACAAAGCTTTCTGCTTCTGGCTCCATCCATTGTGTGTTTTGTACGTTGCCAGCAGCGGCTGAGAACAGCTGATTAGAGAGGGTAATGGGTGTCAGACTCTCACTGATCTGATACTGATGACCTATCTTAAACCTGGGCAACCGTTTAAGTCCAAATGACTTTCACTGTTTATATTACAAATGGTTAACAGTTAGTTAACACTGCCAGTATTAGCCCAAGGTGATAGGCTGGTCCCACCCCCTGTTAGGGAGTGTCTAGTCACCAGAGCTTGAGGCAACACGTGCCTGTGTAAGCTCTTGAGACATAGGCCTAGAGAGAAGCCAGGGTCCCGGAGGCTAAAAGCCACCAGATATCATCGTAACTGAAAGTCTACTCCTGAGGGAAAGAGAACGGAGATCTTTCTGATGGTTGAGAACCACTTCGGAGGCTGTGCTTGGAAAGACAGGAAGATACTGCACATTCATGGCAATAAGACTTCATAGTTTGTGGAAAGGGTATATTGCTTTGGCACCCACCACGCTTTGAAACTGGCCATCAGGATCTAAGATCTGCATCTTGCAGCCTGGGAATTACAGAAAGAATTACAGACAATGGAATTGCACGTCTGTAGATATTTGGGAGGATTGCAAAGTGTATTTAGACTGACACATAGGGAGGATTACTACCATGATTACTTCTGCCTATACACATCTATTGGGACAAGACTACTGTATCTCACCGTGCACCCTTCATTGACTGTACTGCCCTAGAGAACATTGGAGTGAGGAGGACAGCCTCCGTGAACCACCACCATTCCTATCAGTGCCACAACTACTACTCCCCTCCTCCAGGCCTCTGCACATCTATAATATACTCAAACATTTTTGCCAATGCTAGAATGCACTTTGCAATAATTCAGTTCAATAGGTATAGTAGACAACATGGATAGATGGTAAAACTATACATCTTACCGAAGAACAGTTCTTAAGAAGAAATTTTTCACTGGTGCTTGTTCTATATGAAGTGCCAATCATAGTGTTCTTTCCATTCAGGATGTGCATTGAGACCCAGAAGTATATAACATTCTTGATGATATTTGCCATATTTTCCTTAATTACAAGATGTTATGGAGATCCTAGAGAAGTACATTTTGCACCCCGGCCAAATATTATCACGAGAGATGACCGAATCGAAGTGTACGAAGTGGAATTGGATCCGATTTCAGGAAAAATTTGATTTGTAGCGAATCCGAATTTCCTCACGCTTCGTGGTGTCACAGCCCTATAAATAGCCTCAGCCATCTTGGATTCTGACATTTTCCAGTGTACTTAGCGCAGGGAGAGACATCAGCAGGCGCTAGGGAGAGTGTTAGAAAAAACGTAATTGTGCTAAAAAAATTTTTACAAATTCAGGGAAAGATTATTTAAGGTGTACGGAGAGGGAAAGGGAGGAATCATTCCACAGCATTTATGTAGAACAGGGTTCAGTAGGGGAGGTTACAGCCTGGGTAATAGGAACAATCTTATTACACCTTGCTGCACTGACTGGGGATCCAAATTGCCATTATATAGCTCTGTAATTCCAGAAAACCGATCTTGCTATTGGGCTGCAAACTGCTGTTTGATACAGCCATTAACAGGTTTTATTACAAGGACAATTTCTACGTCTTATTTGCCCCTGTGCAGTTATATGTTCTAAAGCAGGCTTGTCCAAACTCTGGCCCTCCAGGTGTTGCAAAACTACAACTCCCATCATGCTCTTCTGTAGGTTGATAGCTGTAGGTTATCCAGGAATGATGGGAGTTGTAGTTTTGAAACATCTGGAGGGCCGGAGTTTGGACATGCCTGTTCTAAAGCATTTTTTGGCTTGTTTTAGTGGGAAAAAGGACTTATTAGCTGTTGTGTGGTGGTGTGAAAATTACAGCAATTTTTGCTGTGTATTAGTGGCAAAAGTAAAAAATATATTTGCCATTCAGCGGTGCAGTAATATGTTCTAAAGCCCTTTTTGGTGTGTAATAGTGGCAAAATAAAAATATATTTGCCGTTCAGCGGTGCAGTTATATGTTCTAAAGCCGCTTTCGGCGTGTGATATTGACAAAATAAAAATATATTTGCCGTTCAGCGGTGCAGTTATATGTTCTAAAGCCCTTTTTGGCGTGCAATAGTAACAAAAGAAAAATATATTTGCCATTCAGAGGTGCAGTTATATAGTCTAAAGCCTTTTGTGGTGTGTATAAATGGAAAAAAGAAAAATATGTTTGCGGTTCAGCGGTGCATTTATATATTCTAAAGCCTTTTGTGGTGTGTATAAGTGGAAAAAAGAAAAATATATTTGCCGTTCAGCAGTGCAGTTATATGTTCTAAAGCCTTTTGTGGCGTGTATAAGTGGAAAAAAGAAATATATATTTGCCGTTCAGCAGTGCAGTTATATATTTTAAAACCTTTTATGTCGTGTTTAAGTGGAAAAAAAATATATATATTTGCTGTTCAGCGGTGCAGTTATATATTCTAAAGCCTTTTGTGGCGTGTGTAAGTGGAAAAAAGAAAAATGTATTTGCCATTCAGCAGTGCAGTTATATACTCTAAAGCCTTTTGTGTCGTGTATAAGTGGAAAAAAGAAAAATATATTTGCCGTTCAGCGGTGCAGTTATATGTTCTAAAGCTTTTTGTGGCGTGTATAAGTGGGAAAAAGAAATGTACAGTGAAATGTGCAGTGATTCTAAGAGCGACTCCTGTCATCTGCATGTTATACTGACTCACAGTATTATTTCACTACCACAGCACACTCCCTATGCGAGTTACTGAAAGGCATAATGTTCTACACCAGGCATGCTCAACCTGCGGCCCTCCAGCTGTTGCAAAACTACAACTCCCAGCAGGCCCAAACAGCCTACAGCCATCAGCAGGGCATTGTGGGAGTTGTAGTTTTACAACAGCTGGAGGGCCGCAGGTTGAGCATGCCTGTTTTACACCACAATAAAGGCTCTCTGAAGCCAGGAACTAGCAGGTTTTTAGCTGCAAATAAATTCTGATTAAACCAATTTTTTTCAAAAAATTAGGCAAACCGGCCGAATCGAATTTTTGAAAAATTCGCTCATCTCTAATTAGCACTTATGGCACCTGATTTGCCTGGATATATTTCCTAATGTAATCCTATTTATTGATGACTATGTTCCTAATGTATGCACTGACAGTGATTTATTCCAAGGTGGATCATGAGCCATGAAGATTACTCAGCCAGCTTCGAATACATGTATGTGCAGTCACTGCATGATTGATGACTCCTACAACAAGATCATAAAAATTTAAATGTTTTTGAATTTCTTCTGGCAGCTATACATGGATGCCTTAGTTTATTACAGTACAGTACAGTACTTCCAGTAAATTTATACTCTGAGAAAAAAACTGACAAGGTTTGACAAGGAGCATGACGAAGAGGCAGGACATGTGCTGACAGGGTCATGGGTCGCTAGTTAGAATTTTGCTTTGCAGTAGCAGAACACATGTAGGACAGGCCAGACCTTGCAGCTTTTTTTGACACTCTGTAAAATGTATGATGTGCCATGTAAGAGGATTCAACGAAATATATCCCACTACCAAAAAATAGTATGTAATTTTGTTGCTATGGGTTAGTGCTTACACTGTTGGCCTCTCCACCAAATTTTAGCTGTTGAACTTTAAAGCGTTTATTAGACGGGCAGATTTTCTGTTAATGAGCATTCATCTAGCAGTGTAATGCCTCTGCTGAATGCCTGATGCTCATTCATGGGGAAAACCAGATCTTTCAGAATGCTGAAACATCATAATTTGCCAGCGGCAGATTGTGCTGTCCAGTTACGATCTGCCTCCGGCAAACCACTGTACAGCATGGGGATGAGCGATGGCATAGTGATTGTTCCTCCCCACACTAGTGATGAGTGGCATAGGCAATATTAGTTTCCGCAATATTTTGCAAATTGTTTGTATAATATTCGCAATAAACTCATAAATTCTATAATTCGCAATCTCCACTCATTATTTTTGTGACTAATGATGCGCATTTTTTTTTCACAATACGTGCAACTTCCCATTTTATTAGGTCTGACTAGATATTACCGATTGGTGCACTAAGTATTGTTGTGACTAGTGTTGAGTCCGTACCAAACTTTACGATTTTTGGTACCCGAACCCAAACTTTGCCGGAAAAGTTCTGGTTCGAGTTCAGTGTTAGGGCAGTTAATAAAGCTTGTTGAAAGGCTACA
Organism: Bufotes viridis; assembly: GCA_033119425.1. Taxonomy (NCBI): domain Eukaryota; kingdom Metazoa; phylum Chordata; class Amphibia; order Anura; family Bufonidae; genus Bufotes; species Bufotes viridis. Next base: position 75,104,673 of record CM065590.1, on the reverse strand, counting down.
GGGCAGCCAATCAACAAGCTTTTAAGCTGTGGGCACTTAGAAGCCATCACAGCCATGACTACTAATGTCATGGCTGTGATTGGCCGGTGCATCGTGTGACCCAGCCTCTATATAAGCTGGATCACGTGTAGCACCGCCCATCATCTCTGAGTAGTGCAGAGACAGGGAGCAGGCAGCTGAAGTGAGAGAGTGTTAGGAATCTCATCTGGCTGTTAATTCTGTGGGTTACCTATAGCAATTTTTTGTGGGTGCAATACTCCATCTTAGTACCTCTGACACAGAAAGATAATAATAAATCTGGCTGTTAATTCTGTGGGTGACCTACAGAGATTTTTTTGTGGGTACAAGTACCCCTGACACACAAATATAATAGTTACTCCGTCTGTAAATTCGGTGGGTGACATATACACATTTTTTGTGTGAGCTACACATGCACTGCATATGTGACAGGGAAATTAATATAGGTAATCTATCTGTTAGTTAGGTGGGTGACATATACCCATTTATTGTGGGAAGTACAACTGCACTGCATATGTGACAGGGAAATAAATATAGTTAATCCATCTGTTAGATAGGTGGACTATATATACTTATTTATTGTATGAAGTACAACTGCACTGCATACATGACAGGGAAATAAATAGAGGTTAATCCGTCTGCTAATTAGATGGGCGACATATACCCATTTTTTGTGTGAAGTACACCTGCACTGCATACATGAGAGGGAAATAACTATAGTTAATCCGCCTGTTAGTTAGGTGGGCGAGATATACCCATTTATTGTGTGAAGTACACCTGCATTGCATATGTGACAGGGAAATTAATATAGTTAATCCGTCTTTTAGTTAGGTGGGCGACATATGCCCATTTATTGTGTGAAGTACACCTGCACTGCATACGTGACAGGGAAATGAATATAGTTAATCCGTCTTTTAGTTAGGTGGGCGACATATGCCCATTTATTGTGTGAAGTACACCTGCACTGCATCCGTGACAGGGAAAATAATATAGTTAATCTGTCTGTTAGATTAGTGGGTGACATCTAACCAATTTTTGTGTGAGGTACACCTGCACTGCATATGTGGCAGGAAAATTAAGATAGTTAATCTGTCTGTTAGTTCAGTGGGTGACCTCAAAGAATGAGGAGAGGATCAAATAAGGTACGTCGCCCTGGTCATGGTACTGCTGGTGTTGGTGGAGCTCCTGTTGCAGGGAGAGGACGTGGTCGATCTGTGCCAGCTGTACGCCCAAATGAAACACCTTCCTCAGGTCCACGTAGGTGACAGAACGTTCAACATTATTTTGTAGGCCCTAATACCAGTGTACGAATAGTGAGGCCAGAACAAGTAGAGGTGGTAGCAGATTGGGTGGCTGACAGTGCCTCCAGTTCCTTCACATTGTCTCCCACCTGGTCCCCTGCTGAAAGTGCAGAGTTGTCACCTGCAGCCCATGGGCATCTATCTTTCACCTCATCCCCTTGCAAATCAGCCAAGCAGTCTGAGCCCCAAGTCATGCAGCAGTCTCTTATGCTTTTTGATGACTCTGCTGGCAGGGTTTCCGTGAGCCCCACATAGCCCTGCCCGAGAAGTGGAAGAGATTGAGTGCACCGATGCTCAACCACTTATGTTTCAGGATGTGGACGTGGGAGGAACACGGCAGCACATCTCTGATGATGACGAAACAGAGGTGCCAACTGCTGCGGCTTTCTGCAGTGTGCAGACCGGCAAGGAGGGCAGGGGTGAAGAGTGGGTGGAAGATGATGTGGAGGATGATTAGGTCCTAGACCCTACCTGGAATCAAGGTCATGCGAGTGATGTGTGCAGTTCGAAGGAAGAGGTTGATGGTCACACAGCGCCAGCCGCACAGCAAAAGAAGGGGCATTGTGCAAAAGCAGAGTGGCCGTCCCTTAGCCAGTACGCCTGCTACTGCCCACCGCACCCAGGGACTGAGCACACCAAAGCCAGCTCCAAGGAGTTCCCTGGCGTGGCAGTTCTTCAGACAATGTGCTGACGACAAGATGCAAGTGGTTTGCACACTGTGCAATCAGAGCCTGAAGCGAGGCATAAATGTTCTAAACCTGAGCACAACCTGCATGACCAGGCATCTAAATGCAAAGCACAAGCTGCAGTGGAGTAAACACCTCAAAAACCACGAAAGATCTCAGGCTCCTCCTGCTCCCTCTTCTGCTGCAGTCTTGGCCTCTTTCTGCCCCTCTGGAGTGACAGCGGCACCTGCCACCCCGCAAACAGAGGATGTGGCAGCAACGCCACCACCTCCATCACCAAGCATCTCCACAATGTCCCATGGAAGCGTTCAGCTGTCCGTCTCCCAAACACTGGAGAGAAAGAGGAAGTACCCCCCTACCCACCCGCGATCCCTGGCCCTGAATGCCAGCATTTAAAAATTTCTGTCCTTTGAAATGCTGTCATTCCTTCTGGTGGAGACGGAGACTTTTAAAAACCTTATGGCAGTGGCTGTTTTACAGTACGTGGTTCCCAGCCACCACTTCTTTTCCAGGCGAGCCATCCCTGCCCTGCACAACCAAGTGGCAGACAAAATTAGGTGTGCACTGCGCAACGCCATCTGTGGCAAGGACCACATAACCACCGATACGTGGACCAGTATGCATGGGCAGGGACGTTATATGTCCCTTACTGCATACTGGGTAAATGCAGTGGCGGCTGGGCCTGAGGCAGATAGAAGTTTGGCGCATGTCCTTCCGCCACCGAGGATTGCAGGACGTTTCTCTTTGCCTCCTGATGCCTCCTACTCCGCTTCCTCCTCTGCCACCTCCTCATCCGGTCAGCTTAACACCTTCACCACCAACTTCAGCACAGCCAGGGGAAAACGACAGCAGGCTGTTTTGAAACTCATCTGTTTGGGGGCCAAACCCCACACCACGTAGGAGCTGTGGACGGGCATGGAACAACAGACTGATGAGTGGTTGGTGCCACTGAGCCTTAAAGGGCTTCTGTCACCCCCACTGACGAATTTTCACTAGCTGACATTAGCTACTTGCTAATGTCAGCTGAGTTCAAACATATGTTTAATATCTTTTTTTCTTTTTTCAATCTTCTAAAAAACTTACTTTTGTTATATGTAAATTAGCTTCGCTACCAGCAAGTTAGGCGGGTACTTGCTGGTAGCACGCCATCTTCATGGCCTTGGACGCCCCTCTTCTTTTTGATAGACAGGGCCAGCGCGCTCTCCTCCTCTCGCTGGCCCTGTCTGCAGCTGCAATCCCGCGCCTGCGCCGTCTCGGTCTTTAGTCGGCGCAGGCGCTCTGAGTGAGGCGCTCGCTTAGGCGCTCCGTCCTCAGTGCGCCTGCGCCGATGACGTCAGCGCTACACCCGGAAGAAAGACGCCGGCATCGCCTGCTCTTTACCAGGGATGCCGGCGTCTTCTCTTCCGGGTGTAGCGCTGACGTCATCGGCGCAGGCGCACTGAGGACGGAGCGCCCTAGCGGCGTCCTTCACTCAGAGCGCCTGCGCCGACTAAAGACCGAGACGGCGCAGGCGCGGGATTGCAGCTGCAGACAGGGCCAGCGAGAGGAGGAGAGCGCGCTGGCCCTGTCTATCAAAAGAAGAGGGGGCGTTCCAAGGCCATGAAGATGCGGCGGCTACCAGCAAGTACCCGCCCAACTTGCTGGTAGCGAAGCTAATTTACATATAACAAAAGTAAGTTTTTTAGAAGATTGAAAAAAGAAAAAAAGATATTAAACATATGTTTGAACTCAGCTGACATTAGCAAGTAGCTAATGTCAGCTAGTGAAAATTCGTCAGTGGGGGTGACAGAAGCCCTTTAAGCCAGGCCTGGTGGTGTGCGATAATGGACGAAATCTCGTAGCAGCTCTGTGCCTAGCCTGTTTGACGCACATCTCTTGCCTGGCACATGTGCTGAAATTGGTGGTGCAGAGGTTCCTGAAAAATTACCCCGATATGTCAGAGCTGCTGCAGAAAGTATGGGCCGTCTGTGCGCGCTTTCGGCCTTCTCACCCTGCTGTTGGTCGCCTATCTGCGTAACTTCGGCCTTCCCGCTCACCGCCTCATATGCGATGTGCCCACAGGATGGAACATGCTGGAGAGACTGTGCGAGGAGCAGCAGCAGACTATAGTGGAGTTTCAGCTGCAGCACGCATGGGTGAGGCGCTCTACAGAACAGCACCATTTCCCCACCAACGAGTGGGCCTCCATGCGGGACGTGTGTACCGTGTTGCGCTGTTTTGAGTACTCCACCAACATGGGCAGTGCAGATGACGCTGTCCTTAGCGTTACTATCCCACTTCTATGTCTCCTTGAAAAAATGCTTCGGGCGATGAAGGAAGAGGTTGTGGCACAGGAGGAAGAGGAGGAGGAAGAGGGATCCTTTCCACTGTTATCAGGCCAGTCATTCACCAGTGGCTCGGAGGGTGGGTTCCTGCACCAACAGAGGCCAGGTAGATAATTGTCCAGCCATGGCACAGTTCTGGAGGATGAGGTGGATGATGATGAGGAGGAACCTGGTTCACAGCAGGGTGGCATCCAAAACAGCTCATGGGCATTACTGGAGCATGGTTGGGGGGATACAGCGAACACAGACGATACACCTCCCACAGAGGACAGCTTGTCGTTGCCTCTGGGCAGCCTAGCACACATGTGTGACTACATGCTGCAGTGCCTGCGCAACGACCGCCGAGTTGCCCACATTCTAACCAGTGCTGATTACTGGGTGGCCACCCTGCTAGATCCCCACTACAAGGACATCGTGCCATGCTTAATTCCATCACTGGAGTGTGCTCGGAAGATGCGCAAGTACAAGCACAACGCAAAGGCAGAGAAGGAGGAAGAAGTCGCCAACGCAGCTGGGGCACAGTCAGCATCTCAGAAGGGAGGGTTAGCATGGCCGAAATGTGGAAAAGCATGCTCAGCACGCCACAACAACCAGCACCACCAGCTGATATGGAATGTCTTAGCATGAGGCAGCATTTATGCCCCATTCAACTTCTGGGTCTCTAAATTGGACACATGGCCTGAGATTGCCCTTTACGCCTTGGAGGTGCTGGCCTGTCCTGCGGCCAGTGTATTTTCCGAACGTGTGTTTAGCATGGCAGGGGGCGTGATCACAGACAAGCGCAGCCACCTGTCCACAGCCAATGTGGACAAGCTCACGTTCATTAAAATGAACCAGGCATGGGCATATCCCGCTCCCCTGCCCTCCCACTGTCAAAGCTACTTTCTCTGCTTGGGAATGGTTCCTCTCCTCTCCTTGGGGTTTCCCTTTGCCCTCCCCATTGATACAGGTGAAAGATGTTATAGCACTTGCGCCCAAAGAACTAATTCAGTCAGACCCTTCCCACCTCCCTCAGAACGCTAAACACCCCTATTCTTCAACTATTTAATGAAGAGGGAGCACTTTCAGCAAACCTTATCAAGGCCTCTCAGCCTGACTTGATTAAATACTACCAGGGCACTCGCTTTCTACAGACATATATTTCCAAGCACATCTCTTACTCCTCCTTACTGAGACCTGTAACCTGGTCTGAGAGTCTTGTTTTGAACCAGAGGCCGCCATCCAAGCTAATCTCACAGCTATACAAGTGCCTATGCACCCCACTCTTAATGCCCACCCCAACTTTTGTCCGTCTATGGGAAGAGGATCTACAACATACGTTTTCAGATACCCAGAAATCCACGATAAAAATTCGCGATTAGAATAATCGCGATAAACACTACACTACACTATGGAGGAGATAGCTGCATGTAATAGCAAGCAGGCAATTGCTGGGAGGGAATGAATCCCTCCCGACAATCGTCTGCCTGATTGGGGTGTCTAATACACATTTAACTGTTGCTGAGCACACATCAGCATTGTACATGTCCTCTTTACTGGATGCCCTAATATCTGCCAGCAATTAAGTGTGCCATTACTTGCATCAAAGTTTGATATGCCATGTTTGATAGGCTATGTAAAGGGTGGCATAATGTGCCGATGTCAAAGAATGGCCACAAAGTTAAAAGGTATTACACTAATGTAGGTGAAACGCCCTGTACGTCGGTCTGTATGTTGATGCAAATGTTGCAGATGGCTTGCAGCAGCATGTTGACGCTCTAGGAGGGGTCATATTGCCTTGGGCAGGATGTGATGGATATTACAGATAAGATTCACTGGGGACTGTGAGAAACTTATGCACTGTGCTGTGATATAAACTTAGTATGACTATTATATTTGTGTCAGTGAAGAAACTAACTACCTGGACTATGCGGCACTGGCATGACTGACTAATAGCTTAATGTGAGGGCAACAACACTAGCCTCTCAATGCTAGCTGCATGTTCCTTTATAGGAGATAAATAGTAGCTCAAGGAGCCTTGTAGAGAACATTGAGATGCAGGAGAGCCTGAGAGGCACAGTTATAAGAGTGTGAGACCCTGCAGATTCCTGGGAGTAGCTAGCTAGCAGTGAAGGTGAGCGGCACTAGCCATAAGGGTGTGTCACCCCAGGGACTAGAAAGAGCAACTTGAAGCTGAGCACCACAATAAAGAACTGATGTTGAAGCATGGGGGCGAAGATATGCTTAGCCCCAGCCTCCTGGATGCAACCATGGCTTGTGGAGAGGCCTATATTAGAGACCAGCCAGCCATTGTAACGCCCGAAATGAGTAAGTCCATTGTATGCAATACTGTGTTCTGTAATGTACGTCCAAGACCAAGAATGTCAAGGTTAAAACATGGACAGATGGGGAAATTATCCTGGGGCCTCCATCGTCTCATCGTAACAACCATATGACGCTTGCTGTAAACTTCCATATTGATTAGTTGTCTCTAAGTTATATCATGAGACCACCAAAGATATTTTTTAGTTACTATATAGCAGGTACATATATGTGTGCACTGTATTGTCCTGTTATTGTATGTAACATGATAAAACAAAATAACTACTTCTAAGCAAAAACATATAATGTGAAAGCGAGTAAGAACATTAGTGCACGGCAACACTTGATATAGAAGCCTTTGTTACTACCGCTCTGTTGACAGCATCCAGTAGGCAGCCAGTGTCCGATTAAACACCAATCCGTTCACTTAAAGAAAACTATAGACTGCACTATCTGGTGGGATAAGGGGTCTGTAAAGTCCCTAATATGACCCTGTGGAGGAATGGCCCTGACCGCTAGAAATTAGAGCAGCCTCACCACAGGGCACTCGTCCTAAGAAGTGTGACCCCGTCAGGAACCTTTTCCTATTCGCTGGACCTGATACAGCCCTATCCTAATCCCTGTCCTTACATGCACGTTTCATGTTCAAATAAGACAATCATCAGGGGAATTAGTAAGGATGATAAGGCAAAAAGAGGGAACAGTATGATAAACTGTCCCTTCTAAAGATGGGGAGGTGATACCAGTTCTAACACACCTCACCCTTTGGCAAAAGTAAGGAGAAGGGAAGGAGGGAACTAGATAAAGCCCCCTGACTTCTCACAAGGGCATGATAGTAGCCTAGGGCAAATAATCGCTTATTGCAATAGTGGTGAGGCTGCTCTAATTTCTAGAGGTCAGGGCCATTCCTCCACAGGGTCATATTAGGGACTTTACAGACCCGTTATCCCACCAGATAGTGCAGTCTATAGTTTCCTTTAGGTGAACGGATTGGTGTTTAATCGGACACTGGCTGCCTACTGGATGCTGTTAACAGAGCCGTGCACTAATGTTCTTACTCGCTTTCACATTATATGTTTTTGCTTAGAAGTAGTTATTTTCTTTTATCATGTTATTGTATGTAGGTTCTGTATAGTGTAATTTGTAAGCCCAGTGCATTTTTGGGAAGTAAAATGCACCCAGTCAATTTGGAAGGGTCAAGAAGCTTTCATATACCTTGATCTGACACTACTAAGTATGCATCAGTTAAAATTAAAATAAACTAACACCACCATCATCAAGTTAGCTACAAAAATGTGAAGATATATGATATTCAAAGAGTTAAAAATGAAATCCAACAAGGGCAAAAAAATAAATACTGCCATTTTAGATTTTTAAGGAAGTGGGAAATCATGAATCTCTGTGCGCTGCTAGAATATGCATTTAGTGAACTAGTTAGAAGATTGTCCTATAAATCTGTCAGTGAATGTTAGATTCATGGCCCTATTGCAGCCAGAATGCGGATCGCTTTATCCAGAATATCTTTACGAGAGGGGACATGCATTTTTTAAAATGGCCCCATAAAGCATTGGAAATGTCATCTATAAAGGGTGAGGGACCCTATTCCTATGCAAATTGGGCTCGCAGGATTTCATTTGATCATGTCATGGTGAAACATGTGAAGTTCAACATCTGGAATCCATAGAGTTTTTAGTGTTGTTTCACCTGAAGGGACGTTCACATGTCTTACATTCCATAATTTTTTTTTATTTATTTTTTATGGCATGTGTTTGACAAATGCAAGAACCATATATTATCCATACTTGATGCATGGAGTACATTGTGAGTGCTCCATAAGAAAAGTAATTTACAGTAATTGTGTAGAATATACATAATTGTGGAATGTATCGCAGAACAGTTAACGGTAATTCAGTGTTTTTGGAGTAATTCACAAAAAATTTTGGAGCACACACTTGGATGAGCAGCAAAATAAGTTATTGGGCCTTTTCACATTAAGACTAGAATTTCATGCGCCAGTCTAAAAAATTGGTCATTGGAGTAAATTGCATCAAATAATAATAAAAAAACATGATTCTGTATAAATTTGGCCCATTTTAGACTGTCCAAATCTATGCCTGTGGTGCACATGACCCTGTCTGTGTGGAAGTTGGGGATTGGGTGGCCTGTGAAGAGAGGAAGGAAGTTTGGGAGCAGGAAACTATGGACTTCTCCACAGGTATTCTGGTATGGGGTGCAAATAAAAAAAAATAAAAAACGTGGCAAACCCCATTAAGGACGTTGGATTTTTTTTTGTAGAACCTGACAATAAACATTATAGAACTACAGGATGGAATTTCCATATGCAAAACGTTAGGTGCCAGCTGAATATTTCTAAGTGCATTGGCAACCTGGCATCTGGGGTATGTCCAGCTCTGGAAAAGGAGATGTTGGGTTTATACCTGCTAGTATTGTCAGCCATTATAATGACTCCAGGGCTCATACACTCCAAATTGCATGCATTTATGTTGGAATACTTTATCAGAAGGTATATGAGCAAGATACTGGAAGTTTTTAACTCATGAGAGACAAGAGTAAGGGTCCATTCACACGTCCGTTGTTTCGTTCCGCATCTGATCCCGATTTTTCGGACTAGTCACGGAATAGTTGCGGACAGAATTCGGACCCATTGATTTTCAATGGGTCTATAAAATATGCGGACAGCACAAGGAGTGCTGTCCGCATAATTTTCTCAGTACATAGTGTCCGTTAAAAAATAAAACATGTCCTATTCAAATCCGAAAATTGCGGTCTGTTGTGCAATGCAAAGTCAATGGATCCGCAAAAATCGGAAGACAAACGGAAAGAATTCTTGGAAAATAGGATCCGCAAAAAACGGTCCTATTTTCGGATTATAGAAAAACAACGGACGTGTGAATGGACCCTTAAGCTGATTTTATTCCTCTAGGTAAGAATGCCCTGTAATAAAGCTTAGGCTTTAAAAAGTTTTTAGTTATATTTTACTGTATAATACAAGAACTGTGCTACCAGTTCTCTAGACCAAATCTTCTCTCCGGAACAGTAGTAGTGTTTGCTATTTCGTTTCTTATAAAGGTTATGCATAGTTGACCATTTGAACAGTATTGGGGTGGTTTTACATATTGCTGACTTTTTTGCGCTTTTGTGTTTTTTGTGGTAAGCACACCAGCTTCAGATGTTAGCTGAAAGTCTATGGGAAGTAGGAATTGGAGGACAAACAAGCCCCCTTTTTTTTGCTACGGGTGTTTTTGTTAATTAGGTAGCTTTTTTGTCTTTCTGGTATCTTTTCAAAAATGCAGCGTGCTGAAGTTCTGGAGTTTTTATTTTCTTGCATATTTACATCTCTTTTACTATAAGGTAAAAAACACCAGAGGAAAAAACATAGGGGATCATTTATGACCAGATATACAACAGTTTTGTGGTGTATATCTGGCACAGAATCTGATGCATGCCATGGTGCGTCAGAATCTGCAACTTCTCCCCGTTCATGTCCTGTCTAAAGTGGTTGTGGCGTGGGCAGGGACCAGGCACATCTCATTCATCATTTTTACGCCTGGTTTAGGCATAGAAAATGGTCTAGATGTAAGACAGTAAGGAAGCTGTCTTACATTTAGAATCGGCCCTGGATGCTCTGAAGTTATTACTTTGGCGTTACCCGGCAGCTATAAGGCTTATTAAGACTGGCGCCTGAAACGTCGGTCTTAATAAATATGCCCAATAGTTCACACAGCTACTTAGAAAAACATGGACCACTAAAAAATGCCACAAAAACCGCCTTAAAAAACCTAGGCCTCACAAAAAAGCTTTATCTGGCAGTTTTTTATTGGTAACAAACACGCCAAAGAAAATTCATGTGTGTAAGGTCCCTTAGCATTTATTTGTATGGAAATTAATCCAAGAGTAAGCTTTATATTCATTTTATGCCCGATTATTTGGAGACAAGGGATTAGCATATTACAGTCAGATTAGCATCACATTTAATTATCATACAGTAGGTCCAGTTTATCTGTCAATTTGGCAATAACAACCAAATGTGCATGTTATGAGGCACTTGTATGTAAATTGTTAGTGAACTGAACGAACATTAAGTTACAGACACTTATTATGCCCTTTGATTATACTGATCATTATCGGCCTAAAAAAATGAAGCCAATTTTTAAATCACTCTTAATGCTTGTAAGATGGTTGTCACTTGGTGCTACTCTGGAGGCAATTACCCTGGCAATTCTCAGGTTTTCACTCTTTAAACCCTATATAGGGATCTGGACTTCACTGCAGGGGAACCACCAGGCCGCTTTCTCCTGGAGTAGTCTCTGTTTGGCTGACAGCTGGCCCACAAGCAAAGCCAAAATCAGGGACAGGTCAAAGTCTGGACAGGCACAAAAGGTGAAATTCAATAAAAAAAACAGGGTCAGGGTGGGCGGCTCAGCGTCAGTACAGTAATCAGGCAGGTGTCAGGTCATGCAGCGATGGGTCAATATCCAGGAAACAGACAGAAGTAAGTACAGAAGGCAGTGAAATGAATACAGCACACCTTAGCATAGTGATACTAGTGGACTTGAAGCCTATTGCACAGGCACCTTTCCACAGAGGATGTGCCTAAAGTAGCCCATGGTTGCCAGCCATTAACTGGTAAAGACTAGAGTGTGGCTCTTTAAGAGGCGAGGGAGCAGAAGCTCCCTATGGGAAGACAGAAGCTGAGCAAGCAGGCCACTCTGCTTAAAGGGACAGAGCTACCCCTGCGGCCAGGCCCACCGGGAAGAAGAGGGGTGCGGAAGGCCGGTCCGCACCACTGGGATAAAGACAGGTGAGCAGAGCAGTGGTATCAATGCTGTTTGTATCAATGCAAATATACAGATAAATATTGGGTGAAATTGCACAGCTCCCTCCAATGATCACTACCAACTGATGTGTAAATTTAGTTTGCCCATGATAAGTACATATTTAAATGTATATATGCACATAGAGGAAAGCTTCCTCATCTTCCCCTGCCTAAAAGGGTTTCTATAACTGTAAATAAAACTTAATTGTGACAAAAATACATTCAGAGAAGATAGGGAGGAGGGATCTACTGCTGCAGTTTCTGTCTCTGAGATGCCATGCTGCGAGAGAGGAGAAGAAGCTGCAATGGAAGTGGTTTGATTATCTCATAGTATTGGACACAGAACTTCCACAACACCTGGAAAAACCTGCTGGGATGTAGAGAGAAAATTGATATACACACACCTACAAACATCTACTGTATGCATATAGTACTTAATCAGGCTGGCATCTAACAATCAGAAAATCATTATCCATTTTTCAGCGTGCTGCGATTGCCATAGTGCGATCAACTATTTGAAAAATTGCAATACCACTAAAATAATACAATTACTTCGATGAATAATATTTCTATAGATGATACAGGTTTTCTATGAAGATATAAGTAAAAGAAACACAGATATGTACAACTCCTGGACGTTGCCATGGCAACTGGTATGAAAACCCCTATTGTTTACACTGCTAAGCTGACCTTTTTTACTAAATGATTTTATTTATAAAAAGTTTACACCCCCATGAGTTCCCGTTTTCTTTGCTGCAGATAAAGTAATTACAGTACTCCCATAAGGTACAATGTTAATGGGTTCTGGGACAACTATTGTATGTTGAAACCATTGTAACTTGAGTTCATAACTCTATGGAAAACCAATATTTGATTCCAAAGCACAAAAATGTCACGCCAAAATAAGAAAAGGTGAAGTTTTTAAAGAATAAGCAGATAACTAAGACATATAAAGCAAGACCTTAAGTAAAACAGACAGGAATAGATGCTGGAATCTGTAAATCACTTTTTATGGTGAGGACAGGAGCTTCTTCAGGGTCCTGTATAGTACATAGATGTGCCAGAAAATAAATGTCGCCACTTAACTGTAGAGGCGGCCCTTCCATTAGGCCATTTAGGCAACCGTCTAAGGCCTCGCACTGGTGGGGGCCTAGCTCTGGCTCCCACCCGACCCCCTAGAACTATTCTTTTCTTTTTTTTTAACCTCTCAGGGCCGCACCGCCGATCGCCACAGGCAACGCAGACCTGGTTCTAATTGCGGGCGGGGCAGCAGTGGGGGGCAGCAGGAGATGAACGCTTCCATTGTGAAGCGTTCATCTTCATAGTTATCTGTATCGCCCGTCCTGAGGACAGCAATACAGATGGCAGTGCTGAGGCAGGGGAGGGAGAGGCGTCTCTCTTTCCTGTTCTTCTGATTGGCAGCAGACAAGTGCCGGCAGCCTCAGAGGGCGGCGCCATGACGTCATTATCATCGCGCCACCTGAGCCGGGCAGCAGAGAGTGAGGGATAGGCCGGAAGAAGCCTGCATCGCATCGCTGCTAGACTCAGGTAAGTATAAGTGTTTTTTTTTTTATGGCACAGCACCTGGGGCATATTTCACTGGCCCATTATTTTGGGGCATATTTCACTGGCCCATTATTTGAGGGCATATTCCACTGGCCCATTATTTGGGGGCATATTTCACTGGACCACTATTTGGGGGCATATTTCACTGGCCCTTTTTTTTTTTTTGGGGGGGGGTCTGATGGCACTATAGGGGAGTGGAGCACTATGGAGGCCTCTGGGGTTCTAAAGGGGCCTTTTTTATTGGCATATTATGGGGGGCACTATAGTGGAGAGCGACACTATGAGGCATCTGGTGGCACTATAGCGGCATTTTTTGGGGGCAGTATGGGGGAGTGGTGCACTATGGGGGCATTTGGGGGCTCTAAAAGGGACCTTTTTTACTGGCACAATATAGGGGGCACTATGGCATCTGGCACTAAGGGAGCATTTGTTACTGGCACATTTTGTGGGGCACTATAGGGAAGAGCGGCACTATGGAGCATCTGGTGGCACTAGATGGGCATTATTTGGGGGCACTATGGGGGAGTGGTGCATTATGGGGGCTCTAAGGGGGCCTTTTTTTATTGGCATATTATGGGGGGTACTATAGGGGAGAGCGGCACTATGGGGCATCTGGTGGCACTATAGGGCCATTATTTGGGGGCAGTATGGGGGAGTGGTGCACTATGGGGGCATTTGGGGGCTCTAAAAGGGACCTTTTTTACTGGCACAATATAGGGGGCACTATGGCATCTGGCACTAAGGGAGCATTTTTTACTGGCACATTTTGGGGGGCACTATTGGGAAGAGCGGCACTATGGGGCATCTGGTGGCACTGTAGGGGCATTTGTTAATGGCACATTATGGGGAGAAGAGCACTATGGGGGCATCTGGTGGCCCTAAAGGGGCATTTTCACAATATAGGGGGCACTATGGCATCTGGCACTAAGGGGGCATTTTTACTGGCACATGGAAGGCACTGTTGGGGAGAGCAGCACTATGGGGCATCTAGTGGCACTATAGGGGCATTTTAAACTGGCACATTATGGGGGCACTATGGGGGGAGAGAGAACTAGGGGGGGCACTATGGGGAAGGAGGAGAGGAGCACAATGAGGGTAATTACTGGGGGACTATATAGGGGTATTTTATACTGGCATACATTATGGGGACATTAGCTCAAGTGCGGCCACTAAGCGGGGGTATTTCTTGTACTGTCATAGGGAGAATTATTACTACTGGGGCGCTATGGGGAAATGATCACTAGTATGGGCACTATGGGGGCATTATTACTAAGTGTGCCCTGGCAGACAATTATTTCTATTGGTGGGATTTTGGGGAGTACTGTTACTTTGGTGTGCACCCTGGCACAGTATCAGCATTGCACAATTATTTTTGGGGACATTATGTTTATACTATTAGTATCTGGGACACTATTTACTGGGCGCAGTTACTTTTTTTTAGAGCACTGTGTGCCAATACTTGTTGAAGGGGGCACCATCTGTGTGGTACTAATATTTTTCAGGGAACAGTTTCTGCAGTATAGTATTGGAGAGCACAGTGGGCACAGTATTGGGGGTGGCAGGATGGGGTGTTCAGAAGATGTTGGAAAGTTGGGAAACTAATGTCTGTTTGTCAATCTCTGCAGAGACGGGAGATGGCTGAAAAATCATGGCGGTCTGGTCTGAATGGAGAAGACGAGAAAAGAGAACATCTACATCAAAGGTGACACCACTGGAGGTGGGGCGCAATGTAGGTATGGGGCGCAATGTAGGAGAGGAGATGCTCCGACTCCTCGCCCTGCCATTTGGAGAAGGAGGATTCAGAGCTGGGTGAGGAGAGCCAAAGGGGGCAGCAGGCCATGGGCGGATGGTGGAGGGAAACCTGACTGTGACATCACTGTGTATACCCTGTACTGTGATGTCACTCACTGTGCACGTTAACCCTGTACTGTCAGTCACAGTACAGGGTTAATATGCACAGTGAAGTCACATACAGTACAGCCAGGGTTAATGCAATGTGACATCACAATACAGGGTTAATATGCACTGTGACCTCTCAGTATAGCCAGGGCTAATGCAAAGTGTTAATACGCACTGTGAATATAGCCCTATAGCCTTTATTGTGTTGTCACTGTACATATTAACCCTTTACTGTGATGTCACTGCATATTAAAGGGGTACTCAGGGTAGGAAAATAAATCCCCTATCCAAAGGATAGGAGATAAGTGTCTGATCGGGGGGTCCGGCCGATGGGATCCCCCACGATCAACCTGTATTGTACTCCGGATCTTCTTGTGCCTGGAACGGTGGTCAACACTTCCCCTCCATGTATTTATGGGAGAGCTGCAGATACAGCACTTGTGTATCTCCGAGTCTTCCATAGAGATACATGAAGGGGGAGTGTTGACCAAACCAACGCTCCGTGCAGTGGTTGACACAGCTTATTTCTTGAGGACTGAGCCGGGGCGCCGTACAGGAGATCACGAGCATCCCAACGATCTTCATGGGGCCTCATGTTTAAGTTTCGCCTTGGGCCTGTAACGGTCAGCAGAGGAAGAGACCGTATAGCAGGATTCAAGTACAGTGCAGCAGACAAGGAGGCTGAAGCAGAAACCGGCTTTATTAAAAGAGAACTCTAACTGCCGGAAAATCAGATTAACAGTATGAACAGCTTGAGAATTCACAATAATGATAATGGAAATTTGCATAAAGACACAACTGAATCACGAACACAAGTACAAAAATGGCAGGCTACTCTCTTCTAGATATTCCTACCTGTCCCCGCTACCCGGGGTGCACTTCTACTGTGCACTACCTAAATCCTCTTCCACTATGTCCTAACTCAGATTAGCATCAGTGCACTCACAGTTCTGTGTCCGGCATATGCAGGCAGATACAGTCTGGGTCCTGATCTGGTTGCTTGCTTGCTTGCTTGGCTCAGCGTGGTCTTCTCCTTTATGTTAGGTCGCAGGTCAGGCATCCACGTGGCTCAGCTCTGGCAGGGGTGATGCTGCAAGCCTCACTTTGTAATCTCTGTAACATATCATCAGGCAGGGCCTGGAGTTCACTCACAAGCCCCTCTGGTAAGTGCCTCACACTGTAGCAGTCTCCCTTCTGTACCAGGAAACATCAGCTCAGTCAGGGAGCAAACACACTCTAAAGTCCCAGATACTGTGTCACAGCAGGCAGGGAGAAATCACTCTAATCTTCCCTGTGGATCTTCCTCTCAGTGGACAGAGTCCTTCTCTGTGTACTCAGACACCTTCAGCCCAGGCTCACTGCTCAGCCCGGGAAACTTCTTTAACTCCTTATCCTCTGGAAAACAACACCTCTCACTGTCTTACTCAGCCACAGTGGCCTCTGGTGGCTGGAGGGAAACATGACAGTCTGCATATATATTAGTGCTGGAAATGCTGATGGATGATCAGGGCTGCCTCTTACAGGCCTCACAAAGTCTAGAGCCGCCTCTGCTCAACTGGTGTCCAAAGGAGCAGCTTATCCTGGCACAGACAGGGGGCAGTACAGGATATATAGTACCACAGAGGAGCTACTAGACAATACAGGTGTTTTACTAGAGAAATAGATATGTTGATTGGTTGGATGAGTCTGAAGCATTGTACAGCATGTTGAGTCTAGTTTCAACTTACGATTGCCCAGGAAAGACTATTGTATGTTGAAAATATTGTATCCTGAGGCCATTGTATCTTGGAAGACTGCTGTATTTATAATAATATAGATCTACAGAGTGTTTTACCCTTAGCACCCAAATTAAAAGGGATTTGCACTTTTTAACAATTGAATATCTCCGTTTACATTTTATGATAAGATCCTATTCCTGTTCTTGCTTTTTACAGTTCAGATGGAAACTGAGCCCCAGCATATGTGATATATTTACAGCTCAGTAGAAAGTGATCTTGATATATTTTGCAAATGACATATTTACTGCCTGGTGGTAAGAGATATGTATGGTGTATATCAATTTCCTTCAACTACAACAGAAACAGAGACGATAAAACCATTTACCTCTGAACATTGAAGTTTTCAAAGAACTGATGAAGGAGAAAAGCTGGATGTAACTCAATATTCTCAGGTCTAGGGATGAGCGAACCCGTGGAAGTTTGGGTTTGCCGGGTTCAGACAAACTTCAGGTCAAAGTTCGTGTTTGGGATCCGAACTGGACCCTGATCCCGGACCCCATTAATGTCAATAGGGACCCGAACTTCACTTTATTATTTTCCGTTTTAACATAGTTATAAAGGAAAATAATAGCATTCTTAAGACAGAATGCTAAATAAAATGGCCATTGACGAGGTTAAAATAATAAAAAAAAGCTCAGCTCATCCACTTGATCCCGCAGCTGGTATCCTCTTCTTTCTGCAGGACCTGCAAAAGGACCTAAGATGACATCACTGCGCTCGGTGAGGCTACCTCTCAGACTCCCAGAAATTTTGGCAACTCCATCAAGGGACAACAAAGTCTCCCAGTACCACAAGAAAAGAAGCCCTCAACCCACGTAGCTCTGTTGCCTAAATTCACACTGAGGGGACAGGGCCTATGGCAAAAGGGGACATCTATCTATCTATCCATCCATGCATCTGTTTGTCATCCCCTCTGCAGTACCCCAGCAGGACTACTTCAAAGAGTTAATTATTGACAAGAGTTAACGCAATGTTATTGAGTTAAATGTTGTGATTTATTATGTTTATGTACTTAATAGCAATGCATAAGACAACTAAATGGTTAACAAATTGGCAGACTGTTTAGATTATCAGGTTGATGGACCTGGTCTCCCCCTGGCTGGTTAATAGTGTGTGTGAGTCTAGCAGAGCAAGGGAAAAGACCTACGTGTGCAAGTTCTGGCAGACCAGGCCCAAGTTCAGAGAACCTGTCTCTGAGACTACAGCTGTCAATGAAGCAACTCTATTACCAGACGACCCTGAGAGAAAGACACCAGTGACTCGAGCCATAGTGAGAAAATTCAGAACCATCCACCCTGTGTAAGCATGACAAAGTATTTACTTGTTTATGACGAAAAGGCTTTGGTCCTGTGGATTATTGCACCTCCCACATTATTGCACCTACCATATTATTGCACCTACCACATTATTGCACCTACCACATTTTGAAATAAACTGCCCATCAGTATATAAAGTTTCTGCACTTCTCAGCCCGGGAATTGCAAAATGAGTTAATAAGGACAGTACAGTATGCCTGTGGTTATCTTGGGAAGACAGCAAAGTGTTTGAAGTCTGATTTAGGGAGTGCCACAACTACCATCATTGTTGTTGCCTCTACAATACTACTGAGAAAAGATAGGACTTTGATATACTTTGAAATCAAAGCATTTTGCCGCTATATATACTACTATTCAGTGACATCACTAGGGCTTTTTATCCGGGGCCAGGGCCCCGAATCAAACTACAACTATACTGAACCTCGCCAGGGCCGTCTTTAACGCAGGGCAAAAGGGGCAGCTGCCCCGGGCCCAGTTGCTCCTGGGGGGCCCAAGGCAGCTGCCTCTTGAGCCCTGCTGGCCACTGCCCACAAATTCAATGAGGACCAGGAAGCGGTGAAAGCTCTATACTCACCACTTCCTGGTCCGCGGCTCTCTTTTGTGAGGCTGTGCACATGTGACCTCATGCTGTGCGCGCCGGTTCACAGCACAGACTGAAGAGGAGGAAGACCGATGGGCGGTGAGGAGTGGCGGCGTCCGGAGCAGGAAAGGTAAGTGATTTTTATTTTTTATTTTACTTATGAGGCTGATAGAGGCATATGGGGGCTGAAGAGAGGCATATGGGGGCTGAAGAGAGGCACTGGGGACTGAAGAGAGGCACTGGGGGCTGATGGAGGCACTGGGGGCCGATGGAGGCATATGGGGGCTGATGGAGACACTGGGGGCTGAGGAGAGGCATATGGAGGCTGATAGAGGCATATGGGGGCTAAAGAGAGGCACTGGGGGCTGAAGAGAGGCACTGGGGCCTGAAGAGTGTCATATGGGGCTGATGGAGGCACTGGGGGCTGATAAGAGGCACTGGGGGCTGAAGAGAGGCATATGGGGGCTGAAGAGAGGCATATGGGGGCTGAAGAGAGGCATCATAGGGGCTGATGGAGGCACTGGGGGCTTATGTTCATTGATATGCAAATTTCAACACAGTGGGCTTGTGTCTTGGATGTTTCAGACCCTAGCAACGCTCCTTCTACTACTACTCCTACCATCAACTCAGTAAAGAGACTGTTATTTATTGCTACCTGTGGCCTGGTTATTGACTTCACCATCTGCCTGCCATGTCATCCGCACTCCTGCTTTGCACCCAGTGAAACATCTTCCATGAAGGGCAACGCAACTACCACCAGGCAGGAGCCGCAATACCAGGGTATGCCCCGAGGGAAGAAATTGTGCGCCCTCCATCCACTCACTGCAGTGCCAGAGGTAGGACTGACACTGTGAATTGTGAGTACTACTACCCCTCTCAGAGCCACAACCACTACTCCCATCCCCTCTTCCCTGTGTCTTCTCTCCAGGTCGCTGTATATCTTATTATCTGTCTATCTGTCATATCTATCTATCTATCTATCTATCTATCTATCTATCTGTCTCCTATATATGAATTATCTATCTATCTATCTATCTATCTATCTATCTATCTATCTATCTCTGAAGCATATTCATAGGCAGGCAGGGTACAGGCCAGACTGTTCTAACCTAGTTTGTTCTAAAGACTGTGCTGGAACGAGGAGGTTAACATCCTAAATTTCTGTGCCCACTACGATTTCCCCTGCACCTTGGCAGGGTTTCAGACACCGGGGTAACAAGGGGACTTTGTCCAGAGCTAACACCCCCCCTCCTCCACCTCCTTTTATTTCTCAGATCCAAATACATCCACCAGAAAAGATGATAAATTTCCCCTGGTGACATTACAGACAGTCATAAATAATTCTCTCCTCTTTGGTGCAGGCACTTTCCATTAGGCCTGTCTGTTGACACCCCCAGTCTATGCTGGGACTAGCAGTGAAATTTATCAGCCTGCTTTCTACACCTAATAAATCATCAGCTCTGGGAGCCATATGGCAGATTAGGCCTTCAAAACACGGTGAAGGCCGAAGCCTGCTTAGAATTTCCAGCACAGTCTTTTGTTTCAGACTGATAATATTATTGCTGAAATAGCCTTGTGTAGTTTATAATCTGCACATATCTAGTTGTCCTGTGATTCAGACATTACTTCTAGAGAATCAAAGAGAAGGAATTTAATTTAATTTGGAAATGTGGTGCTTTTGTTTTCAGATGCACTCGGAAAAATACTCTAGCTTCTAGAATTAATAGGCATAGCTATAGGAGAACGTATCTGGGCCCAAAAGTTGCATTTCCACATAAGAAGACACCAGTATTACATATGGCACATGTGCAGCATCTCCCTGAGAAGCGGTGTATAGGATAGGAGTGGTAGTGGCCCTGAAGAAGGGTTTGACATGGTTAACGCCCTCAGACTGTTCCTCCATGGGGATTGATGCAGTGGAATTATAGCACTGAAGAAAGTGTCCATCTGTCAGCAGATTTGTACCTATGAAACTGGCTGACCTGTTGAATGTGCTCTTCGCAGCTGAAGGCATCTGTCTTGGTCCCGTGTTCCTATGTGCCTGCATTGCTTAGAAAAATTAAGGTTTAATATATGCAAATGAGCTTCTAGGAGCAACAGGGGCGTTACACCTAGAGGCTCTGCTCTCTCAGCAACTGCTGCACCCTCTGCTCTTTGATAGACAGTACCAGGCAGTGTAAAAGTAATCACTTCTATCTGGCCCTGTCAACGGGCAGAGAGAGCGGAGAATCTAGGAGTAACGGCAATGCCCCTGTTGGTCCTAGAGGCTCATTTGCATATATTCTCTGAATTTTTCTCAGCAATGTGGGCACATATAAACATGGGACCAACACAGATGACTTCAGCTGCCAAGCGCACATGTAACAGGTCAGCAAGTGTCATGGGTACAAATCTGCTGACAGATGCCCTTTAGACGTAACAAAATCCTTTTTACTAAGAGCAATGTAGAACTTGAAATACATACAGTAGCGGCATGCTTTATGTGAGGTTCTTCTGTGGCACCAGCAAGGATACGGAGGCAGCTTGGTTATTGGTAACTCAGCAATCAGGTGATACTAGGCTAGTGGTTGTTTGGTGATGGATGGCTTAGCTCTATTCCGTCACACTTCACAACAGCGTGAGTAATGCAGGTTTGGCAGGTCACAGTGCCGTTTGGATTCTCAGAACTTCAATTGAGGACAAATTGGAGTCGATCTCTCTGGAGCAGGAGCACTGAACGTTGGGTCCTCTCCATTCCCTGTCTCAGCAGGAACGCCCTCTTCTGGAAGGAATCAGGACCAGCCCACTCCTACTAAGAGGGGGAGGAACAGGGTAGTTAACCCTGTTCATGTCAACCTTTGCCAACCTTTCTTGCTGGTAGTAATGGCCAGGAAACAAACAGTAAAGTATACAATGCAAAACTGTATACAATTTTTAGTACTTTCATGTCTGGGACACTATACGTGGTAGGTGATTTTACACTTGGGAGCTTCAAGTTATGCCTCTGTGTGCCATCGAACAAAACCTATTACCACTTGTAAGCATCCATTGCTTGCTTGGGGAAGACTATCTGGGGCTGGTGTCCCAGGGTCTGTGGCTCATTTGTCCGGCCAGCTCACTGGTCAAAGGGCTTGTGACCCAGGGTCTGTGGCAGAGTATCCCAGTCCCAGCAACTTCTTCTGGTCGCTTGTGCAGTCTGGCAGAATCTCTCCTACTAAATACTGGTCTCCATCTGCAGGCAACTAGGGGCTCTGACTGCTCTAATTTTATCCAGTTCCTAACAGATCTTGAACCGTCTAATGGGAGGAGTGAAGCTGGGAAAGCACAGCCTAACAGAAACAATGCTGCAGTTCATGGCTGCCATAGCAGTTTTCGTAAACAGCAGTCTGCCAGAGCTAAAACAAATGATGAAAAGTTCCCTGTGTCTTGCTTTTCCTTTCAAAACTCAGCTCTGCATAGTCCCTTATGGCAGCAGTGGAAAATAACTATCTTCTCAATGCACAGTTTTAGTGGGATGTGCATTAACCCTCTCCACAACTTAGTGCAAAATACAGTGAAACAGTGCAAATGAACAGGATAAATCGTATAAAATGCAATTCAACTGTATAAAACAGTATAAGTGGAAACAACTGCATAAATCACAGTGCAAGTTAACCCTTCAAAATGCACTAGAGTAGTAGTGAGTGGATGACATTGCATAGCAGTAATAGGGGCAAATGTCTACAAACCTCCAGACTTCAAAGTACCCTTGCTCCAGGGCACTACATAGTGCTTCTATATTTGTTTCTGTACATATATTTGTATATACTTTTTCTTCTAAGGCTACTTTCACACTGGCATTTTGCTTTCCGTTTGTGAGATCCGTTCAGGGCTCCCACAAGCGGTCCAAAACGGATCAGTTTTGCCCTTAATGCATTCTGAATGGATAAGGATCCGCTCAGAATGCATCAGTTTGGCTCCGTTCCGCCTTCATTCCCCTTTGGAGGCGGACACCAAAACGCTGCTTGCAGAGTTTTGGTGTCTGTCTGACTAAACTGAGCCAAACTGATCCTGACACACAACGTAAGTCAATGTGGAAGGATCCATTTTTACTGACACAATATGGCACAATGGAAAACTGGTCCGTCCCCCATTGACTTTCAATGGAGTTCAAGACGGATCCACTTTGGCTATGGCAAAGATAATACAAACGGATCCGTTCTGAACGGATGCATGCAGTTGTATTATCTCAACAGATGCGTTTGTGCAGATCCATGACGGATCCGCACCAAATGCGAGTGTAAAAGTAATTTGTGTTACAGAACTTTTTAAGAATATGAACCTAGAACATATGTAAAAAATGATATGTTGCACAAAGAACTCAATATTCACGAGCGGGAGGTGCCATATTCGATTTCCCGATATTTCGAGAACATTCAATTGAATATTCGTCATATATTCGTCTAAATCGAATATTCGTCATTATTCTATTTTTGCGCGATTAATATGCGATTTAAATATTCGTGTATTGCGAAATTAACTTTGAACGGGGTATAAAGTCAACTTTCCTATTGGTTGGCTATCTAGAATTAACGAATAGAACGAATATAGCGCTATATTCTCTATATCCGCTAATTCTAGCATGCCTATAGAAAAGTTGACTGTACCCAGCTCTAAGTTGGATGCGCAATGAGAACATATTACTTTGCCTATTTTTGGCAATAAATAGAATAATTAATGAGTCAGTATTCTATTTATCGAAAAAAATAGGTAAAGTAATATTTTCGCATTGCACATCCAACTTAGAGCTGGGTACAGTCAACTTTCCTATTGGGTTGGCTTGCTAGAATTAACGAATATAGAGAATATAGCACTATATTCGTATTTGTCATATTTGTTAATTCTTCCCAGCCAAAAAATAGTAAAGTAAGTTGCATATACCCCACTCATATTAGATGCGCAATGCGACTAATATTACTTAATATTCTCACATTGCGCATCCAACTTAGAGATGTGTATAGGCAAGTTTACTTGGCTTGCTAGAATTAGCGAAGATAACGAATACGAATATAGCGCTATGTTCTCTATCTTCGTTAATTCTAGCAAGCCAACCAATAGGAAAGTTATAGCCGTTCAAAGTTTCATTCGCAGTATGTAAAAAAAATTCACTATTCGAATATTCGCGCTCAACACTAGAACTCAAGTGTCCCATGTTAAACATTAAGTGGAAGGCTTTGGCTTTGGTTCACATCTATCTCAGGACTTACAGTACCTTTCTTTTTTGTCTCATTTAGGAACACATTACTTACACGGGAACATCAAACCTATGACTGGCATGCTACGGCCAGGTTGTTGGGACCAATAGCAATGCATGTGTAATGTGATAGTCTCTGTGACATTCTGCATTGATTTATTAGGGTAGAATTACTGTAATGGGTTAGTATGCTGACCCTCACTATCCACATACATATCCCGTATACTTAAGATTAAGTTGAGAGTTATACCATCTGCTCTCTAACCAGCTCTTATTTCTTCTCATCCCGCCAAACACAGCTGCTGTTCTGCATGCCACAGAAGGCTTGTGTCACCGTCACACAAGGGGTTTACTCAGCTGATTGAGCACTTGTAATAATGACAGGCCTAAAGCTCTTCCCCTGTGCTTAGGGCTGACCAAGACCCCAGAACTCACAGCTTTTTTAAGGCCCTGCTCACCTGGCCTCAAGTCTGAGGGTCCAACCGGTTGCTGTCACCACTCACAGGAGGAATTATATCACTTGCGATGGTGGTAAAATTAGTCTTGGGATCACATTCTAAAATCTACTGGTTCCCAATTCTAAAATTGCTACTTTCTTACTGAAATTTCAGGCATTCACCCAGCCTCCCATCCCAAGATTATTAGCACTCTGACTCATCAACCAGCAGCACATACTTACCAACATTCATAAACTGGATACTGTTGATTAAGGGGAAATATTACGACTCGTGAGGTTTAAGGAGTTGAAATGAGCACAGCACTCATACTCACTGACAACTGCTCCATCCAACTCTCTCCTCACCATGTTGTCATGGTGAGCAGGGAAATTGAATGTGGGAACCCCCATTTGGGTGATTGTAGGCGTCCCAACTGTTGAGTGCCCTGCGATCATACATTTATCACTTATCCTGTGGAAAGGCCATACATGTATTTTGGGGAATAATCTAAGACACTGGCCCCAACATGTGAAATAGGAGTGTAGTTAGCCACAGGGAAGTGCATGGAGTATGGGGGTGGTAGTTATGTAGTAGTACTCACAGTTCACAGTGGCAGTCTCCACTTTGGTGCTCTCTAGTGCTGTGCAGTGACTGGAGGGCGCACCCTTTCTTCCCTCGGGGCACACACTGGTACTGGGGCTCCTGCCTGGTGATAGTTGGGGTACCCTTGATGGTAGATACTTGGCAGGGTGCAAAGCAGGAGGTCATATGCAGAGGCCGATGGATGGTGGAGTCAATGACCAGGTCCACAGGTTGCAATAAGTAAAGTCTTTCTTTACTGATTGAAGATGGGAGTACTAGTACATACAGCAGTAAAAGGCACAGTTCAAAAGTATATCATAGTGTAGTCTTTCTCCCAATAGTGGTGTGCAGGCAGCAACAATGATAGTAGCTGTAGTACTCCCTGGTTCTTTCTCTCTGAGGATACTTTGCAGTCTCTCAACAGAACCACAAACATACAATTGGGTTCTTGCTAGCTCCTCTGCAATTCCCAGGCTGAGGGGTGCAGAATCCAGATACAAATAGTTAATTTGTCTCAAAGTGTGGTTGTTGCCAGAGGAAATAATTCTTTCCACAGCAGCAATCTTTTATGCCGTAAATGACCAAATACCTTATCGTCTGAATTATTCACCGCCTGTTTTAGACCTTCTTATCTAATTTTCTCAGGGGCTACTCTGGTAGTGAAGTTGCTTCAAAGACTGAGGCCCTCTGGACTTGGGCCTGGTCTGCAGGGGTGGACACGGTCAATCATCCTGGCAACCTAAACAGTCTGTTTGTTAAATGTTTAGTTGCCTGTACATTGCTTTTAAGTACATAATAAAACCCTATAAATCACAACATTTAACTCAATTACATTGCTTTAACCCTTTTAGCTTTAGTAAACCCTTAGGGTACTTTTACACTTGCGGCAGGACGGGTCTGTCCCCATTGACTATAATGAGGCAGGGGGTGGAGCTACGGCGCAGCACGGCAGTGCACGGCCGGAGATCGCTGGACTAAAAGTCCTGCAGGTCCAACTTTTCAGTCCGGCGATCTTTGCCGTGCACTGCCGTGCTGCGCCCTAGCTCCGCCCCCCGCCCCATTATAGTCATAGGGGACGGAGCGGCAGCACAGCTGAATAGCCTGGCAGATCCGTCCTGCCGCAAGTGTAAAAGTACCCTTAGCTTTAGTTAACTCCCACTGGAAACAAGGACTGATGTAGATGCTTGCGTATGTTGCCTTTATATACTCGAAAGAAAATAGAGACATTGTATTCACGCATTCCAAGTGTTCATTCAAGGTACAGTTTTAACCTTTTACCCAAATCCTTTAGGCCATAGAGAACTGATCAGTAGATATGCCTATAGGAACAATGGGGGCATTGCCGTTACACCTAGAGGCTCAGTTCTCTTGGCAACTGCTGGGCCTTCTGCGTTTTCATTGACAGGACCAGGCAGGTAAAACGCCATCACTCATGGCTCTCTTAATCAAAGAAACCATGGCAGTTGCAGAGAAAGTAGAGCCTCTAGGTCAGGGGTAGGGAACCTCCGCTGCTGTGAAACTACAATTCCCAACATGCTCCATTCATTTCTATGGGAGTTCAGAGAAGAGCAGAGTAAGTATGCATGTTTTTTTTTTTTTCTTTTTCTCTCACTTTCTTCTGCAAGGTGGGGGGGTGGTTGTGGTGTGGGTTGGGGATGATTTTGTAACCCTGTTTTTCTTTTTCATAAATTTGTATCTTTCTTTTTTGAGATGATAAAAATAAAAACTTTATAAAAAAAAAAAAATGCTTGCTGGGAGTTGTAGTTTCACAACAGCTGGAGAGCCGGAGGTTCCCTACCCCTACTCGAGGTTTAACAGCAATGCCCCTGTTTCTCTGCAATGCGGGCACATATGAACATGCAACGAACACAGATGCCTTCAGCTGCCAAGCGCACATATAACAGGTTAGCCATATTCGTAGGTACAAATCTGCTGACAGATGCCTTTTAAATTGACTGTGTTGATCCAGAAATTGAGTGTTTGGTTTCTAATTGAATATCATAAAAAAAAAGCATAAAATATTTATGGCTGCGCAAAAATCTAATGATTCCACCTTTATAAATAATAATGGATATGTTACAATTGGTCATACAACTTTAAAACGGGAAGCTTCCTTTTTACACATATGGGGGTCTCTCATATTTTAGGACACTAGGGAGTGGAGACATATGTTCTGACAGGATATTACTAATTCAGGCTATAATGCTTACACGTGTTCGATGCTCACATGGTTATTTCTGACAGGAGGCAGTATTATAGTACACAACCCTCTAGAGAATTGTTCTACAGTGCTAGAGTAGGCACCAGAGAAAGTGACATGTATCACTTATCTGTTAATGGAAAGGACTTGGGGGATGAATATAAACACATTTCCAGTTGGCCTTCTCCTCTACATATGTACCAGGATCCTATTCCTTCCATGTGCAGGAAGGTTTAATTGTTTAGAGTGTTACATCAATGCATCATTCATGCAGTCGCATGTTGGCAAGTAAAACACTTTCTTCTGTTAGCCCAGCGCTCCGTGCATGCGCTGCTGCCCCTACACGCAGGCACTGGTGCCAGGCTACCATACTCCCCCTGCTGCCATGCACCGTGCTGACAAGTGCATGCAGCAGGTAGCTAAACTGTTGTATCTGGACCCTGTGCCGGAGCTTACTTCCTTCCAGTTTAGAGTCCTGTTCTGTTTGTTAGGGTGTGTGCAGGTCTCGCCTCCTTTTGTGAGGCTGCAAAGGCATGCCCTCTATTTCTCAGCCTATGGATGGATGTATTTAAAGGCTCTTCCTGCCTCAGAAAGGTGCCTGAGCAATCTTGGTCACTATCTTGTCTAGTTCCTTCTGTGGAGGTATTTGGAAGTTTCTGCTTTACTGTGTACCGGACCCTGCTTCTTGATCAAACAGACTTTGCTTAATTGTCGCTACCTCTGACCTTGGACTTCAATTACAGACTTTGCTTGATCTCTGCCTGCCCTGACTTTCTGACCACGTCTTTCCCCTCAGACTTTCGCACCGGTATCTCTGACCCCAGGTCAGCTGCCACTGGCCCGGGGACTGCTCTGGAGTGGTACCTAGTGACTACCCTAACAGCCCAAGCCTATCCTCACCATCAGAGGCTCTAGGGAAGACCAGGTAGTTACTTAGTCACAACCATCCAGGGTATAGCCAGTCAGTGGTGCAGTGGGTCCACACCCGCTTGCATAACATCTTCATACAACAGCTTACAAAATCTTTGGTTTTTAAAATTGTCTTTGGTCAAGAAACTAGTACATTTGTGTGCTACTGTTACACGATCACAGACTAGACAGTTCCCACATTGACAGCTACCCCCTTGAATATGTTGGAAAAGCAAAACATGAGTTTTGTTGGAGGATGAGGGACCATTTCAATGATATATAAAGCAAAAAAGACTCTGCTATATCGAGACGTATCCATCACCTTAGCTTTTGTTGCTTTATGTGATGTATGCCACCATTATGAAGTTTTCCACCATTGAGCATACTAAGGTCATTGAATAATAATTATAGCGCAATTTGTTAAGGAATATTATTTACATCAGTCCCAGAATGCTTCTTTATTTTGGAGGCATCTGAGATCCAATAATTTGGATCTAACAGTTGACTGGAGCACACACTGTCTTATGTTATGTGTAGAGATGAGCGAATCGAATCCCACGAAGTGGAATTCGATCTGAATTTCAGGATAAATTCGATTCGCCTAGAAGCTGAACTTCCTCGTGCTTCGTGTCAGCGAATCTATTTAACCTGAAATAGTATAAAAAATAACAAAATTCTAACTGATCTCCTCCATTTGCTCGCGACGGGCCGCCAGCCTCCATCTTGCTTGAAGACCTCAGCGGAAATCCCATGCGCCAACCAGCGTGATGACGTAATCTCGCACAGCACAGGATTTTGGACGAGATCTTTAAGCAAGATGGCGTTTGGCCCGTCGCAAGTAAATGGAGGCGGTAAGTTTGATTTAAATTTTTTTTATTGTAAATTTTACACTCAGATGCCGCAATCATGTATAAAGGCGGCATTTGTCTTTGCACCCCCTACTTACAAAATAATGTGCTTCGTGACGAAGTAATTCGTCACAAAGCAATTTTTTTTGTGAAATTCGGCAAATCAGCCGAATTGAACTTTTAAGAAATTCGCTCATCTCTAGTTATGTGTAATGCAGGTAATGTTTATTGTGTATTTAATTGGCTTTTGTATGAAGTAAGGCTACTTTTACATTAGCGGCAGCCTTTCCGGCAGGCTGTTCCGGCGGGTGCATGTGTGCCGCCGGAAGTCCGCTTCGGCCCCATTCACTATAATGGTGGTGGGCCGGAGGTCTGGCCGCAGCGCGGCAAACATGCTGAGAGGTGGCCGGAATAAAACTACGACAGGTACCTGAAAATGGTACCAATGAAATCTTCAAAAAACTTATATATATATATATAAGTCCTCACACAGTTCCAGCGAGAGAATTTTTTTTTATGGCTGTAGTCTGTGCATCAGGGACTGTTCAATAGCAACATGGTGCCCATAAAAACCTGCCCTGCAAAAGCCAAGGGTGGTCTTTAGCATCAGAACCCTTACCCTAAGTTCACACCTGAGCGTTTTACATATACATAAACAAATACTTTGAGGGGTGTAGTTTCCAAAATGTAGTCACTTTTTGACGTTTCCATTTATTATTTTACCCCAGAGCCTCTACAGTTGTCAGCACAAGTGGTGTAAATCATCCCATTGGGCCTCAAAATGTACATGGTGCTCTTTTATTCCTGAGCCCTATGGTATGTTCAGGGAAAAGATTAGGGTCACATGTAGGGTGTTTATAAGCACAGCATAATGATGAATGGACTTGCTTTTCACACTGGCATACGCTGGCGCTTCTTCCATTCTGAGCTTTGTGATGTGCCCATACACCACTTTATCACCATATGTGGGGTGTTTATGTAAACTGCAGAATCGGGGTAATAAATATTGAGGTTTGGTTGTTAACTTTTGCTGTGTTACACTTAAAATGGATTAAATTGATTAAAATGGTACATCTGCAAAAAAAATGAAATTTTGAAACTTCACCTCTAAAAGGTAAACAACGTTTGTAAAATCAGTTTTGAATAACTTGAGGGGCGTAGTTTCTAAAATGGGTGGTTTCTGTTATGTAAGCCAAACACAGTGACTCCATAACTGAATTGGTCCTTTAAAAGGTAGGTTTGGGAAACTTTCTTAAACATTTTAAAAATTGCTTTTAAAGCCTTCTAACCTCCTAAAAAAAAAAATGACATTTACAAAATGATACCAACATAAAGTAGACATATGTGGAATGTTAACTAATAACTATTTTATGAGGTATCACTCTCCATCTCAAAAGCTGAGAAATTAAAATTTAGAAAATTGTGATCCCCCCAATTTTTTTTCGTACATTCAGATTCTTTTTTTAATAAATAAAGGTGAAACTACAATAAAAGTTAGATTTCAACAAACCTTCCCTTTATGTAGAAAAGTAGACTAGGTTTGTCATCTCAGGTAATAGTTATCATATCACATGAAGTATGGTGATATCCTTCTTTGTGCCATTTATAACTCTCTTGTCTCCTCATGAGGGCCTTTACATCTCTTATAGCTATGCCCCTGGGTGGTGTCTTCTTCAACTCAGCTACCAACTCCAACCCAAACAAGAATGATCACCAGTGAAGGTAACTGTAGCTCAAGGTTTCTCTAGAACGGGGTGCAATTTGCTCCATCCTTTAACTAGAAGATTGCCATTCGTTCTAGAATAGTGTATTGTATAAATTGTACACTGATGACCAGCTTTGGGTAATGTTTCAGGTTAATTAATGTTAATTCAGAATTTAGGATAGAAATGGGAAGATGACATTTCTGTTACTTTGCTGTAAATCGGGCAGAACAGTTGCTATATTGTATTTTTAACTTGTAAATGATTCTCATAGTCTGGAAACCCAGTGTAGATCAAGAAATAGATGCTTCATTCAAGACCTGAGTGCTTCTATGTTATTCTATAGGTTTGACTCATTCATCAAAGGGGTTAAAATCGCAAACTCCTTGATCAGTCAACCCTTTCGCATAGCATACCATAAAATGATAATATCTGAAAACACCTGCAATCACATCATCATGCCCCTATGAGCGGCCATGTGTGGGTAAGGAGGATCTTTCATGTCATGGAGATTCTGCTTGCTTCACTTCTGCGCTGGCATGAAATATATAGGCCTGGGAATATAAGGCTTCCTTTAAAGTAATGGCAGATATTTACATAGCATTTACCAGCCGTATTAACCTCTGTCATACCAATATCTAATGACGTCGCCCAGGATGGGACCTTCTACGCAATTATGGGGCTTTCCTTTTGATTCAGCAGAGTAAGAGGTTAATTTCTTCTCCAGCCTCTTCACTAGCTGGGAAGAGACCAGAGCACCTGCATCATCTTCTGCTGCCAGGACCATAAACTAAGCAGCAGGCTCCAAACTAGGCAGGACGTGCTGAGGAGGTAGTGGCGGTGTCACCTCACAGGCTGCTGCTGCCCTTGATTTGTTACACTGCAGGAACACTGTATCTGACCCCATTAGCAGTGCATTTCCTGGCTTGTTAGCATCATATTTGTATAATTTACAACACCTTCATCTTTACGGAATGTGTTCCTTGCACGATGTAATGGTAGCAATATATCCAGCCTGCCTTGTACGGAGGCTGTGCTGATGATGGCAGCCTGTATATGAGAGAAGAGCTTGATTTCATCCCAGCCTTTCCCTTTATTACAGAGGAAACAATGGGCCGGTCCTAAACATCCTACATCTAAGATATTGTACAGTCCTATGGACGTTAAGTTGATTCTTTTATCATGATGAGGTCTTAGTTATACCAGGTCGCTAAATCCACTTTTGCAGCTGTTATAACGGAGGCCGGAACGCAGCTGTGAACCATATAGTGTTAAATGTTCTTGTTCTTCTAAATTGGGATATTGGCACCTTTAGAGTTCCTACATACGCCATAGGAAAAATTTTTGGGTCTGAAAATCCGCTCCATTCATGTGACTGGGAGTGTTTTGGTGGGAAACGCATGGATTTCTGCAAGGCTCATTCAGATGAATGGGACTGATTTTCAGTCGAAGAAAGTTTTATTGGAAAAAATTCTGATGTGTGTGAAGGAAACCTTAAAGTACATCCACACAGAATGTTAAATGCAGTGAAAAATCCGCAGCAGAATCACGTCCAGGTTCTGCTGTGCTGCCACCAGCTGCAGCAGAAAGGGCATACTCCTATAAAAGGACACATCCCCTAAGATGACAACTTGAAATAAATCTAGCAGAACAATTGGATCAATGAATGTGGAGATCTCTGGATCCATGTGAGGTCTAGGTTCTAGATTGTCATGTTCTAGATTATGTATGATTTTAATTTTTTACAATATTCATGGGATAACCTCCTTAAGCTGCAGATTTTATTTGCAAAATATCAGCTAATCCTTAGCATTTATGCCCCATGTGGACATACCCAAGAAAAGATACCCATATAGATCCCCCCTCCATGTTACATCTCTCCCCCTCCATGTCACAACTCTCCACCTCCATGTCACATCTCTCCACCTTTATGTCACATCTCTCCCCCTCCATGTCACATCTCTCCCCTCCATGTCACATCTCTCCCCTTTATGTCACATCTCTCCCCCTCCATGTCACATCTCTCCCCCTCCATGTCACATCTCTCCCCTTCCATGTCACATCTCTCCACCTCCATGTCACATCTCTCCACCTCCATGTCACATCTCTCCACCTCCATGTCACATCTCTCCCCCTCCATGTCACATCTCTCCACCTTTATGTCACATCTCTCCCCCTCCATGTCACATCTCTCCCCCTCCATGTCACATCTCTCCCCCTCCATGTCTCAGTTCTATTATTAAATTATTTGTATGAGGACAAGTAGATTGTCATGAGGGACAAGTAGATCAAGCCCTCGCTTTAGTGTTTTGACAAGTAATTTTTTTTTACATTTCCACACCACTGTAAGCCAGCATCTCATCTGCAGGCAGCTTTTTCAGGGTGATTGCCCCTCATCAGTGCAGAGAGTACTTGCTTAAATGGGTTGTCCGAGTTTGGAAAAAAAATATATAGCACTGTAAATCTGATGGGCAGTAATATATAACTAAGCTAAGCAAGTTTTAGGCAAAAAAAATATATATTTCCCCAATTCCCTGGTTCTCTTCTGGCCCTTTGTTTACCTGCAATCAGGGGCGTAACTAGAGGGGAAGCAGCTGCTTTGGGGCCCTGACCCAGAAGGGGCCCATCCAAGAGGTGGAGGAGAAGAACTAAAAGATTTTGTCAGGGCCCCTCAACAGTATTACACAATGAAATGATATACAGTGGCAGTATAGACCGTGTAGAAAACGGATGGAACAGCTGCTGGGCCTGGTCTGAGAGAGCGATCTTTACTAGCCACAGGAAAGGGGGTGGCATGAAAGGAAGGGGTTGTGAAAAAATTACTGCAGTGGGGGGCCCAACAAAAAATTTGCTGTGTGGTCCAGTTCTTTCTAGTTACGCCACTGGCTGCAATAACAACAATCTCTGCCCCTCCCCCTGTTCTGCTATGGGAGTGAATACAAGTCCTGCCCTGAGTGACATGTCTGCCTGATGGGATACTCAGCAGCATGTTGTATGTGTAAGACTACAAGTTCCAGCTGTACAATGACACTGCTAATACACACAGGATTTTACCCCTACCTGTTCTTGTGCAATGCTGTGCAGAACTCCTCTGTCAGCTCCTGTGCCCAACATTTGTCTCCTTACTGCCTGCAGCTACTCAGTAAAGCCTTCAGCCCTGAGTCTGTGCAGCTGAAGGGGTTAATGTTTTTCCTCAAGTATCCAGGGAGAGAGCAATAAGCAGCAGCGGGCAGTGCAAGGGGGCGTGACCAACACAATGACGTCTCGTGTACAGACACATATCTGATCTCCCAGCCTTGAGCACGAAACATCATCAGAGCAGGGAGAGAAGCTGACATCACAGGTCATGTGACCCTCCATATATATCTCCATATGGAGAGAGCCTTATGTACCAACTAAATGCCCAAAAGAGTGTCCTTTTGGTTTACAGTTGAGCTATATGCATCACCATACATGTGCCCTTTTTACTGTATAGGAAAGCATAGTCTGCTGTACTTGCCTGTATAAAAGGATACAGTTAACTATGTTTACTGTATGATACACATTTTTTTTAAATGGTAGCCTATACAATGCCATATGTCTACTGCTTGTCGTTTGTAACTGAAAAAGGAGCAGGACCTCGAAATCTTTTAATCATACATGATACGACAAAGAGAAAAAAAGGAATTAGATTGCACATCCACAAGCTTTGCTTTCATCTATAACTGCTTCTCAGCACAATTAAATTCCCTTCTCAGTGCAAAATTTAGTGTACGGCCCCCTATACTGCATACCATATAAGAGGCATTAGTGTACATTTTGATCAAAAAGCATAAGCCCACTCACCGCGCCAAGGTTGTCTCTTAAATTTGGCACGGCACTGTCTGGCATCTGCCGGCCCCACAGCCCTGCACCAGCAGGCGGCGGGATCCAGCCGCCAAACAGCACCCCTGCTGTCTGGCAATGCCACCCTGGCACCAGGCCCCACCAGCCTGCCAGCGCAGCGCCACAGCAACAACGGACGCCACCCAGCACCGCACCACGTGAAAAGTTGTTAAAGCTCACCTTGTTACCTGCTCTCAGAGACTCCGACTGAAAGATGGTAGGTAAATTCACACATATATTTAGGCTACTGCTAACTTTTAACCATACTTCAATAAAGACCGCTTTTATTGCATCAAGCGTGGTTTCCAGTGATAATTTTGGTTTGTTTTACTATTTATTCTCGCTGACAGCTACTGTAACACGGCGTGGCAGCACTGCTGAGTACCCCGGCCTGCCAGTCCAGCAACCAGGCTACAAGGATGCTCAAAAATACATCACAAATACACATTGCAACAGGAGCATTTACATGACATATATTAAATAGCGGCAATAAAGCAATAAGCAGTTTTCGTAAAACAGCCGAGCAGTCCTTCAGGCGATGTGTCTGTGAAACAAACATATAAAACAAAAAGTCTCTTTATCTGGAAGTGGGATACAGTTTTATACCCCCTTCATTTCTATGAGCAGGCATTCAAGCGGTATCTAGCTGGTGGGCACTGTTTTATGGTTTAGATTCATGGATAAACCAGCTCATCTTCCTGTTGCTGCGTTTCACAAGTTGCACAGAACAACCCAGAGAAGTCCAATACAAAGAAAAAAAATCCAGTATTTGTCCAGCTTTCCAGATAAAAGGTTTTATGTGCATTAAAGGCAAGTCCAAACAGTGTGCCACCAGACAAAAAATAGCTTCAGCATTTTGGATGCAGATATTTTTATCTGAAACATGTAAGCAATATTTTGGCACGGTGTTTGGACCTGTTTTTAACGCACATGAATTAAAACGGATTTTTATCATGAAAGCCGGACAAATGCTGGATTTTTTTAAATTTGTACTGGACTGCTTTATGGTTGGTCCACTTTTTTAGGTGCTTCTGTTTGGTGAGCACTATAGTTTACATGCTTATGTGAGGCTATTATTACAATGTTGGAACCATTCTAGTATTATTTGCCTACTGGATGGGCACTGCAGTGTGGATGAGCCACCACTGGGTAGGCATGATATGGTTCAAGTGTGGAGACATCTTCTTTAAGCACTAAAAATTGGATTTCAGCTCTGCCACTTAAGAAATACAGTTTGTGGTCTGGTTTCGGAGATATTGTCATGTTAAAAAGAGTGGGCTTTACATCTAAAAGTGAAGCTCCATGATTGACGCGTCTGAACGGCAGCTGCCCACTATTGTGGCTCCCAAAAAGCAGAATGCTAGCCATCCCTGAGATAAAAAATGAATTGCTTGACAAGTAGGGTACTATGAACTGTATACAACAAAAAGGGCTTTCAAACAGCCAAGTAGTCCAAAGAGAGAGCACTTAGTCTGAAGCACATTGCACACTCCCTGGAAGGCAGCCACTCAGGCTGGTATATTAATGTGAGGTGCACTTGAATTAGTGCCTGACCCACAACAATAAGGACTGTCTTGATCAGAATGCTTATATCCAGGTATGGGCAACCTTCCGCCCACTTCATGAATCTACAGCAATATACATTGTCGCCATGTATTTTTCTTAATAAGAATCAACCCCCTTTTTATTACATGCAAGGAATGTGAACTAGGTCAATACAGATGCTGAAGGCCTCCATAAACATACCTAAAAAGTGTGCTTAACGTCCACCTAAGATAGTACTTCCTGGGTAAAAACCTTGGTTGATTGCACATTACGCGTTTTTTTTTTCCTTGGCTATCGCAATCCCTGCATGTCTCTGCAGCGTAAGCAGCTGTCTGCCTGGGAGTGAGCAAAATGTTCAAGACAAATTGTTCTGTCCTGGGAGATGCCAAGATACATAATGTTCCGTATAGAACGTAAATTATATGTAGCAAGGAACTTACTGACATGTTCACTTTAAGATACAGGGTATTCCTGTAAATTACTCAAATTACAAAAAGTGGAATGCTTATGTATATGTTGGAGGACCCTTTTTAATTTGATTAAAATTTGAAGTTCAACCCATTGTTGAAGATTACTGGCCCCCAAAGATGTCTGGTTGCTGCTTTTCTCCTCCTACATTGCGTGTTTATTCATTCATGCATGTGTATGGGTGAGGTATGGAAAATAGCAATAGGCCAGTAAGAGCTGTGGTACGTGATCCTGTGGTGGTCTAAGTCCAGTTCAGGTGATCCGTGATAGGTTTGGGTTATATTGAGACTGTAAAATAGACACTAAGGTGCACCTGAATCACAGCAATTCCACAGTCGAAACATTTGGACCTGAAAATGCACTATTATATGAAAAGCAAAAGAGCTGGCCATACGTACTCACAGCAGGGTGCAGAAAACCTGGGATGTGGCCAAAAAACGCTCAACGTGTCTATTGCTTTTCTTCAAGTTGATCTTAAACAGCAAACCTTGGACCCATCTGGGCTCAAACCGCATGGTGGCACGGTGTTTGCCCATTTCATTGCCTCCGGCTAGCCTCTCTTTGTTTAGGTTTATGACATTGACATTTATTAATTGGTAATCGATCACAAGCACATTTTTCCTTCAAGTAACGTACAGTATACTGGCACCCTCCTGGCAATGGTCTTGGTACGCGGCAGCCGAGTGAAGAAACCAGACCACATAAGCCTGCTTTTAAAGAATGCAGAGAAGAAGAAAAAAATGCAGTCACCAACAGGAAAAAAAAATTGAGCGGGAGTAGCAGGAAGACAAATGCCGAGGGAGAAGGTCAACGCTCAAGGTCACTGGCGTCCCGTTCACCAAACCTCATCACTCAGTTGAAAAAAAATAGTCAATATTTTTTAGCCGGGGAATGGAAGTGCCCTGGTAGCGTTGCTGCAGTAAATCACACGCAGAGCATTTGTCAGGCCTGTGCCTCTGCAGAAGGCTCTTAGCAGTTAATTTCAGCCTAATTTATTATCCTTCAGAGCAGCCCTAAAGAACCATTAGCAGCACGCCAGAGTGAAATACGCTGTCATCTATTATCTTATTACCCTGCTGGAACAGGATCAATTAATTACCCATTAATGTATTTCAGCTGCGACAATTTATGAGTGGCCCCCAACATTTGAACAGATGATTAGTTGTGTATGTTAGTCCTCGGGAAGAGGGGCGAATTAACCCTTCTGCCATTCCAGGCTATATGTAATGCTGCCTTCATGCGTTAGCAGCTGTCAGAGTTAAATTACAAACTGGTAAATCTATATTTACTTTACACCTCACCCTCGTAACTCTTTCTCGTTGAGTTGGCGAGAAAATAACAGCAGGAAGGATTTTTAATCACAACTGTCTCTCCGACCTATTTCAATGGCAAGGTGGCAAGGGAAAGAACCATATTATGTCATTAAAAGTGACTATTACACAAGAGCACAACCCATAATTACCATCTGTTTGTCAGTCTATCATATTCAGAAGTCTTGATGTCAAGTCTATGCCAGCTTTTTTTTTTAATATCATTATGCCCCCACAGGGTGATATTCCCAGATCTATATATGTGGCCTCCATGATAATGGACCTATATTATACAACGTATTTTACTTGATGGGGCGAAATGAGAAACGCACTCATAGGGTGAAAATGTACAATAATTGTTCCTTCGCTGAGAAGAGTATTGCTCACCTTGTCTGGTTGTGCAGATAGGCACAACACCAGAGTATAGCTTGTAGAAGTAGGTGGACTGGTCGGTGCTGTCACTGTTTGATTATGTACAATCAATCGATATGGAACCGCACTCACCAGATCATATGGTCCACCGGAATGCAACAGCCAACCTGGAGCCCCAGATCCATACAGGCTCCTATGCAGACGATTCAGGAAGAGATGATGGAGGCAGCATGTCTGGTTGAAAAATCCCTTTATTGGGAACTGCTCACATGAAATACGTGACTATAAAAAGTTGCTACGTTTGGGCTATCACTTTGTGCTTCACAAAGGCTATGTGATAGCCGAAACGTAGCAACTTTTTATATTCACGTATTTCATGTGAGCAGTTCCCAATAAAGGGATTTTTCAACCGGACATGCTGCCTCCATCATCTCTTCCTGAATCGACTGTTTGATTATGGTCCTCACTGGTCAGGAGGTCAAAGAGAACATAGTGTAGATCAGGCATGCTCAACCTGCGGCCCTCCAGCTGTTGTAAAACTACAACTCCCACAATGTCCTGCTATAGGCTGATAGCAGTAGGCTGTTCAGTTATGCTGGGAGTTGTAGTTTTGCAACAGCTGGAGGGCCGCAGGTTGAGCATGCCTGGTGTAGATGGAGGGTTAGTGCTTGGGCCGAAACTCCGTATCTGATTTTCAACATCTCAGGGTGCAAAAACACAATCTCTTTAGGATTAGGCTGAACCTTCTTTAACGGTATC
This sequence comes from Bufotes viridis, assembly GCA_033119425.1. Lineage (NCBI taxonomy): Eukaryota > Metazoa > Chordata > Amphibia > Anura > Bufonidae > Bufotes > Bufotes viridis. The sequence goes on along the minus strand of CM065590.1, from coordinate 75,065,858 downwards.
TCTTTAAAACAACACGTTTAGGAGTGTGACACTCCTTTTTTAAGTCTTCAAAGAAGAGCAAGCTGAGTCCAACGTTGTGCTCTGTAGACAGATGCGAGAATACTGGCTTGTCAATATTGTTGCACCCTTTTACAGAGATATCATTAAAGAAGGTTCATTCTAATCCTAAAGTGGGTTGTCTTTTTGCGCTCTGAGATTTAGAAAATTAGATATGAAGTTTCGGCCCAGCGCTAACCCTCCATCTATATTATATTTTACCTGATGTCAAACAGAGGATTTTTTTGAGCACATGATTTCATGAGAATCTGCGAGCAACAGCTCTGCTCTCATCATGGGTTGTTTCTGGGTTGTTGCATTGCAGCTTATCTCCATTGAGCTGTTACTGGCAAAAGTGGACTCTTTGGCTGGACAAACCGTTTAAAGGGTCCCCTTTTTTTCCTTGCAGAACAAAATCATGGAAATATTGCACCTTCCTAATAAAAGTGGCTAGGTAGAATTGATACTGCATGTACTGTGTGCATAGTTACATAGTAACATAATATATAAGATCGAAAAAAGACATTTGTCCATCTAGTTTGGCCTGTTTCCCACAAGTTGATCCAGAGGAAGGCAAAAAACCCTGTAAGGCAGAAGCCAGTCTAGTTGACTAGAAAAAGCACATCAAGTTGCCCCCTCCATGGAGAAAAACAGCCCTGCTGGGTTGTTGATTGCTTTGTATATAAAGGGTTTTGCATTTTTGTGAATAAAGCTTAGTCATGATACAGTTGCCCGAATGGAAGTTATAAGGGGAGAGGATAGAAGGGGTAGTAGAGGCAGATGGGGTCTTAGAGTGGCAGTAGTACTGCTCCATTTCTGAGCTATGCACAGTTAAGGATGAACCAGTAGTTTCCACATATATTCACTATTAAATGTAGGCACAGTTCTTGAACAGACTTAACAACATTCTTGGCTGAATCAGAAAGGTTGTTTCCATGTACCTTATCCAGATGCACTTTCTTATATATCAGGCTATGCTACCCTCTAGTCCATTCTGGGGTTACAATGCTCATAAAGCTTTTTTACAATGCCCAGTGCAAGGTGTAGATCCTAAAGCAGATCTGTAATCTATCTCTCTGGTATAACTGTTGAGGGCTGTGGAGACCAGTGGCCAAAACACAAGCATTACCTCCAGAGTCTGTTTCCTCGCACCCTTCAGTTTGGCTGCTTAACCGTCCAATTACTATTCTTTTTCCTCACTCAGTCTGGTAATTTTCTTGCGTTCCTCTCTGGGCCCTAAGATCTGTCTGTAGATGCTCACAGGCTGCTCACATCTACTGACTCACTGCTTACACAAAGGAAGAAGCCAAGCTCAAGGGGTTGGGTCTGCCCCTGCCTGCTGATGGTTACCAAGGACCTGGAATTAACCATCTGGTTCAGCCAGGAGTTACATAACATTCATGTAACATAGTGTTACACCTAACTATGCATTAGAAAACATAACATTTGCAAAACCTTATTATTAGTGGGTCACTCCAATGACATAATAAAAAGATATGTAACTTTCCAGTATACTTCAGTCTTACTCCAGAAGGGGGTGGCATACAAAAATGGAGTAAAATCTCTAGAAAAGTATCCTGTTTAAAGATGTATGACATTTGATAGACTTGGTGCAAGTTACAGCTACGTGGACTCAAAGCAAAACTAACTACAAAACTTTTACTCATGATAAATTTGCCTCATTATTAGAAGCTTTTGAATCGTCTCTCCAGGAAAAAATATACTTTTTCGCCCACAAATAGGCTGATCCTTACATGACATATAATGGATACTGATAATCATTGATACTGCTGTGCAGGAGTGGACTGGCTATAGACCCTCTAGAGAAATTTTCCGGTGGGCCGATGCCCAGGAGGCCACCCAAGGCCTCCTCATGGCAGTTGGCCAGGTACATAAAGATTTGATGCTCTCAGCATTAATTAATGTAGGAGCATCAGGTACTTATGCACCTGGCCAGTGGCCACAGATGACTTCCTGAATTTCACTGTATCATTGCCCTGAAGGTGATAATACAGTGTCAGTATTTTGTGCTGCACTGTGGTATTTGGTTCTGTTGGGGTTGTATTTTGTTCTTCATTATGGCATTGCTGGCTCTGCATACTTCTGTTGTCCCTGCCTACTTGTGATGCACCGCCTTCTGTCAGTTTGGACCCACTGACAACATGGGGCCACTTTTAGGCTTTTTCCAAGGCCACCACTACTGCTGTGTTGAGATGTTTTTGGGTTCTTCCTATGTTGAACTCATCATTATTAATGCACAGCCACCTTTATATAAAAATAAATACCCTGTCTACTTGAAATTACAGATGATATTACATTAGGTATATGAGGCAGAATTTATGATTGCATGGCTCACAATTACTGGTAAATTGTTAGAGAGACATAGTGGGGTTCTCATGATGAGATATTGGAGAGAAATGGGTTCATTTACGGTGCTTGTAGGTTAGGTTGTAAGGTTAGCCTAGCATTTCCATATTTTAGTATTATTTAATGTTTGTTGCAATTCAGTTTTAATCAGTCATAAAGAAGTTTATTAGCAGCAGTAATTACTACAGATGGTTGAAAAATTCTAATGTAGTGAATTTGTCTCCCTAAATCGAAAGTTTTCCAGTTGCCCTGAAAATATGTGCATGACACTGTGAGGCCTCTCAGGACTCTTTTTTTCTCTCTCGCTCTCTCATTTTTTTTAAATGTAATTAATTGTATTCATTTTCTCTTTATCTTTTCTGTCCTTATTTATTTAGTTATTATTATTAAGTTCCCTATCAGTATGTCTTTGGAGTGTGGATAAAAACCAGAGTACCCGAGGAAACCCACACAAACACGGGGAGAACTTATAAACTTCATGCAGATGTTGTCCTTGGTCGGATTCGAATCTAGGACCCAAATACTGTAAGGCACCAGTGCTAATCACTGAGCCACCATGCTACCCTTCTTCTCTCTCCCCAAAATTTATAATAACATAATTTGTAAGGCTGAAAAAAGATATACATCCATCCAGTTCAGCCTGTTATCCTGCAAGTTAATCCAGAAGAATGCCAGATTTTCCCAATTTTCCCGACTCTTTTAGGCAATCAGAATAACTCCCTGGATCAATAACCCTTCTCCAGAATTCTAATAACTATAACCTGTAATATTATTACCCTAATTTTGATAATCTTTCTCAGTACTGTAGTCCACCTATTACAGTTATTACTTTAGTTGCCCTCCTCTGAACCCTCTCCAATCTAAGTATATACCGTTAATAACCACCCTCTGTTTTCTATCACTCAGCCAGTTACCAACATTTTCCCCTAGTCCAATCATTCTCATTTTATATACTAACCTTTTATTTGCCACTGTATTAAATGTCTTGGAGAAGTTAAGATATGACATCCAGTGACTCACCCTGGTCAAGTCTAGAACTTACCTCCTCAGAGAAACTGATTAGATTAGTTTGGTAGGACCAATCTCTAATAAACACATGCTGATTCAGAGTTTTAATTGAGGTGTTCCAGGATAGCATCTCTTAGAAAATCTTTAAACTGTTTACCCACAGCAGGTGTTAGACTTACTGGCCTTTATTTTCCAGGCTCAATTTTTGACCCCTTTTTGAATCTTGGCACCACAATTGCTAACTGTCTTAAATATTAGACATAAGGGTCTGCCTTAATTCTCTTACAATCCGGGGGTGTATGCCATCTGGAACAGGTGATTCGCCTGAATTGAATCACCAGAAATGCAGGTGCAGATGGAACTCAAATTTTTACAAAAATTGTGTAGAATTGATTTGCTCATCTCTAATATTTACTGGTATTGGGGTTAAATATGAACTTGTGACATAGAAATATGTGAGGAGGTTCTCTAGCTACATTCATTTGTCCAATCCAACCATAGGTTTAGCACAAAGCGTCCTTGTTGTAGGGATGAAAATAGCCTTGTCCCTCTTACAAGACAAGTCGTACTCTTCAAAATTAAACCTTTTGTTATGGGTTATTGTTTGACCCTGTTTTGGTGGACACTCCACCTAAAGCTAGCCATACACATTCAGAAACTGTTGGCCAAACGATTGGCTAAAAGCTATCTCTCCCGTCTCCTTTCCGGCTTCCCAACACTATTCTTATCCCCAGATCTTCTCAGTCCTTTTGAATAGAAAGAGGGATAGGGAGACACTGCAACTGCACAGTGCAAGGATAATTTTTCATTGTGCTGATCACGCACCAGGCTTTTCATCACTACACTAAGCCGAGCCCTCCGCCTAGCACTGAGCCCAGTGATGTCACTGGCATAGGTGAGCGTCCTCTAGCGCTGCTGGAGGCTGGTTTGGAGGCAGGCACTAAGCAAAGTTGCCAAGTGCACGCCTCCCATGTTCCATACAGATCAATAGCGCCTTTTTCAGCATCTGCCACATGTCTACAGCATTCTCACTATCTCCAGTTCAACGGGAAGTGACATAGAGGGAGAACGCAGCAATGTAAAAATAACGATAATGTAAATCAAAATGAATGTGAACCTAGAAAACCGTTTAAATTCAGTCAATGAAGTGTATAGTTCATGAAGATTTGGCCACTTTTAATAAGTGGAAATTACTTCTCAATAAGTGATAGTGAAGAACGGTGGATCCGATAACAGAAGGTGCTGACGTGAGTGGTGGAATCAACACATAATTGTCATAAACTAAGCAGAAGAAGCTCTGGTGAAATGAAAAATAAAGAACAAGCATTAAGCAACAATTTAAAAAAAAAAAGTTTCGAATTACAAAAATTATGAAATAATTTGGTCTTAAAATGGCAATAACAATAAACAATGTAATTAAAATGTTACACAATATGTGCATCAATCATTTAAACTGCTCTCCAGTTTCATTACGACCTCTTGGTTGTATAGTGTCCAACTAAAAGATCCAAAAAGCTTTCAGTCTTTGTTCTAAAATAATGGCTTAAACACTGTGATTTTTCCTTAAAGTCACAGTATTCTGTCTGTGCGTATTTAGATGTGACGCATCGTCTGTGTTGTTCGGCCCACATATTACAGATGACAAGAGTAGTGTAATAGGTGGATTTACATGTCAAGTGGCCCATAATCCTGAAAATCTCTTCTGTAGAATAGGAAGTGAAATTAATTACCCAATGTGTTTGTTTTCCCTGTACTGTGATATCACTGTGTTTATTATCCCTGTACTGTGACATCACTGCGTTTATTATCCCCCTATTGTGACATCACTGCGTTTATTATCCCTGTACTGTGACATCACTGTGTTTATTATCCCTGTACTGTGACATCACTGCGTTTATTATCCCCCTATTGTGACATCACTGCGTTTATTATCCCTGTACTGTGACATCACTGTGTTTATTATCCCTGTACTGTGACATCACTGTGTTTATTATCCCTGTACTGTGACATCACTGTGTTTATTATCCCTGTACTGTGACATCACTGTGTTTATTATCCCTGTACCGTGACATCACTGTGTTTATTATTCCTGTACCGTGACATCACTGTGTTTATTATCCCTGTACTGTGACATCATTGTGTTTATTTTTCCTGTACTGTGACATCATTGCTTTATAACCCCTGTGCTGTGACATCACTGTGTTTATTATCCCTGTACTGTGACATCACTGTGTTTATTATCACTGTACTGTGACATCACTGTGTTTATTATTATTGTACTGTGACATCACTGTGTTTATTATCCCTGTACTGTGACATCACTGTGTTTATTATCCCTGTACTGTGATATCACTGTTTATTATCCCTGTACTGTGACATCACTGTGTTTATTATCACTGTACTGTGACATCACTGTGTTTATTATTATTGTACTGTGACATCACTGTGTTTATTATAATTGTACTGTGACATCACTGTGCATTTTATATTTGTGCTGGAGCTTTAGTGAGTCCAAAATAAGCCTAAGCTTTTCATGTTCTGAACTTGTTGGTGAAAGTGGTCGTGTTGGAAAGTGGACCTACGGTATTTATCGTTTCTTGTTATTCACAATTGGTTGATATGAAAGATCTCATAAAAGATCTGTGTTAGAAAGTCATAGCTTGCTGTTGGTCATCTCTAATGAAGAGAAAGTATTGAGTTATACAGCTGGTAAAGACAGATACCACTTTATAGTCATTGACATCGTCATTTAAGGCTGTGTTCACATTTTTGTCATGGTTTATTCTGCTAGGCTTCAGCTAGCTGAGTGCTGTACCTGACTGTCTCTGGCAGTTCCATAAAGAATGAATGGAGCAGCAGTGCAGCTCTATTCACTTGCAAAACTCGGGACCCCCAGACACCAGTCTCATAATCACTGGAAGTCCCAGCAGTCAGGACACCACACATCAGATACTTGTCCCCTACCCTTTATCTATCCAGCCCATCAAACAGCAATATTAAAAAGTCACTAAGGCATAATCAGAAGTGTGTGTATATATACATACATATATAAATTAGTAACAAAAGAAAAAAGAGCAGCGCTCACCTGCATCCAGCAATCAAGAAGCATGGACACAGCCTGGACTCGGCTGCTACAGCTTGCAAGGAGAAAGAAGATAAACGGTCCAGCTTCTAAAATGTAAACTTTTATTCCAAATGGTAAAATTTCCATACACAGGAAGACGGTACACGATCTATGCGTTTCGGACCTAACAATTAGGGTCCTTAATTGTTAGGTCTGAAATGCGTAGACCTTGTACTGTCTTCCTGTGTATATATATACATATATATACCAAGGACAACATCTGCATGGAGTTTGTATGTTCTCCCCATGTTTGCGTGGGTTTCCTTCGGGTTCTCCGGTTACTTCCCACACTCTGATGGGGAACTTATACTGTGAGCCCCATTGGGGACAGCTTGATTCTAATGTCTGTAAAGCACTGCGGAATATAGTAGTGCTGTATAAAATAAATAAATAAACAAATTAAAAAAAAAATATATATATATACAATTCTGATTATGCCTTAGTGAACTCTTATTGCTGTATGATGCGCCGGATAGATAAAGGGAAGGCAATAAGTATCTGAGATATACATACAGTACATATCCCCCATGGTCTGTACTCTCTTTTATTTTTATTTCTTTCTAAAATACTGTAAGATGATATCTTCAGGCTAGGATACCTAGGTGCCACTGGTAGTTAAGTTGTGAATTAACTCTGTACCAATTGCCCCCTATCTTCATACCAAGTTGTCTTCTTCTTTACCTTCTTGGCCTATTACTTCAGAACCTCGTCAGATCATAGGATCTACTGTTGCTGGAGTGCCGCCAGTCACAAAATACCTAGTAACTAAAAATTACATTTCCATGCATCTTAACTTTAAGTTTCTTACCTTCTTGATAGGCCCCAATTCATAAATCTATTGTTCCAGAAAAAAGCATGGCAACCATGCTGTGTCAACATCTCACATGAGTAAAATACAGGACTGTACTTAATAGCTGAAATTCCAACTTATATTAAATTGTACAAGTATCCTGTTGTCAAGAGCAAGCCAGACAGAACCAATAACAGTCACAAGAAGGCTCTTACACTCCGAGAACCACTCAGCAAAATGGCTGCCTCTTGCCTGGGTGCACTTAGCAGAGAGGCATTCATCACTTACCTTTATGTGCCTCTGCGTGATTAAAGGCAACCACATAAATTATTGCATAATTGATATTTTCCTTTTAACCATAACATGTCGAAATGTCACCGTGGATTATGCACTATATGCTCGGCATAGTTAAAGGCTGGGGCATGTCATCATTACATGCTGCTTACAAATTATTGGCTTACAGTGCATTGTGATTTTCAAACCAGCTTGGGAAGGGGGGTGGGGGGCATTCTGAAAAAGGAAGGGGGCGAATAGCCCCCCCCCCCCTTTCCCATTCAATAAATCCGCCTGGGAGTATATTGAACAGCTCACTGATGGCTGTTTCGTGTTCTGCAGACTTGCTGACACTGGTATGATTCAGTAATTATTGTTTCTTTTAAGTTATTGCTGTAATTTTGCTTTCTAAGATCCCAATCAATTCCTGCCTCTCCAGGGCACGCTTGAAAAGCGATATTTTGGAAACACTGCTCTGATTGATTGGGCTGTTAGACACTGCCTGAGACAAATGACCCAATCTGCCACAAATTAGCCTGGCTTCCAGAGATAGTTTTATACGGGGATGTAAATTATATTGTCAGAGGGCCGTCACTTCTCCGCTTAAAGTACAGCTAACAAGAAGCCGCATACTGTTACAACAACCTCTGTAGCATTTATTGATGGAAGGCAGGCAGATCCATAAAGCTTGCATGCTCTTCCTCTAAAACAGACAATTTAAGTGTGTAGAGATTGCAAAGCAGCCCCCATTAACTTCTTCGCTGCTTGAAACGCGATGGAGGTTAATGTACAGTCCTGTATTTAATGCTCACCATCTCACACAGAGCAGAACTGCTTACTCCATCAGGCAGGTCCTTTTTTTCTTAACAAGATGCTGTACGTATTTTGACACGACCTATGATAGATGTTCTGGAGTGACCTCTTTTGGCCTTGAATTTTCGACTTCATTGAAGGCCTGCGGCGAATGAATGAGGACAGGAATTAATTATACAGAAAGATATTTCATCATTTGCTTAAAGCTCTAGAAGGTCCTGGGACCCAGTCCAAAATCTATGCCATGTAATGGCCAATGATGTCATACACGAATGTATATCATGATGTCCTGCCGTTTATGATCTATGTACTCTTAGGGGGGTGTTGCTATAGGAGGTGCAAAGGTAGCAGTTCCAAAGGCCTCTCTGCCGCATAACAAGAAATCAGTATTAAAAATGTCACAAGGTTTCTTAGGTAAGGAGTATGATATAGATTTTTTATTGGGGCTCTGAAGGGGCAAGTTACTCTTCTGATATACTACAATGAAGGATTCATTAATACCCTAAGATTGCAATTAAAGGATGTGCTATAGCCCGTCTGTGCCCATTACTTACGGTAAATCTTGGCTTATGTTATAAAGTAGACTGATGGCCACAATAAGTAGAAGATTTGGCGTTAAAATATAATCATGGCAACCCATATTGGTGATTCTCCACATTTCATGCTTCAAACTTGGAAATTACATATGTAGGACAGTAGCAGAGCATTTTGTACTAACTGGAAGGAGGATTTCTCAAAAACTGTTGTTGACTATTGGAACTGAAAGTTTAGCATGGATAAATATCTCTCCATGATGAAAAACAGAAGTTCATGTAATACTTTAAGACTCAAGAACCCAACGTGCCATTGTTACCATTCAGAAGATTATTGGACAGGTGGCAACCATTGGTATGTTCTTCGATAATTTGGCTCTGGTGAAAGCTATATCTGCTGTGTGGCACTGTTCCCTATGTTGACCAAGCATCTTGAGATGTTGATATACTTGAGTTTTTTGTTTTCTGATTGTTCCATAAAACCTTTGGTTGTCTGTAATTTTTGGTTAAATTGTCCAAAAAAAAACAAAAAAAAAGAGTTTGGCAAATCAATAAGGGAAATTAAAGATTATCTCCAGGCAGGGGCATAACCACGAGTCCCTGGTCCTTAAATAAAAATGTGTGAAACCCCTTCCCCCAACTTACTCTGCACTATTTTTTACACTGGTGTCTTGTTATGTGGCAAAGGAGACTTTGGGATGGAACTGCAACCCTTTCACTTCTAGTAGCCTTACCTATCTCCAAATGTTGAATCTTTTGTACGACCTTAAATCCTGAACATTTTTGAGGTTGGCTTGGTTTGCGTTCATATCCTGATTTTTGCACACACGCTCCTGATCCATGGAGTGCCTGTTGTCTCCTTGGCTTGCGCTTGGTTCACTTTAATACAGTTTAGAGGACAATATCATGCCTCGAGGGGAAACATAATGTGAAATATAACTCAAAAAACGCCAGAGTACTTTTATATTTGTGAATTTGTATTGACCTTGTGCGACACAGTCAGCAATTGTGCAAATTATGACCAGTTTTACATTTTTAACTGCTTCCAGGAATACAGAGGGACAATGGGCTCTGCCAGGCTGCAGTCAAGGGGTAAGGTGATGTTCAAACGGCGAACGCTCTGCTAGATCAGCATGGGCAGAACAATTTATACCGAATCTGCTCGGATTTGTAGAACAGCCATAAAGTAAGTATATTGTGTATGTCTACGGTATGGTTATGGATGAATATGCGCTCATCGGGTTCTAGAAGTCGCCTGATGTGTTTTTTCCCCTACATGGCCAGATTTACAGTGCAAGACTGTGCAAGTGGAATTGGATTAAGGATGAGATTCAGCACATCCCTTTGTCTTCCTAATTAAAAGCTCGGCGGTCTCTCCGTCACTTATATTTTCCCTGCTCTTTCTTCCCAGCTAATGTTACACTAACGAGCTGGGTTTAGTGGCATTTATGTAGATAAAGCTCCGGTGATTGATTTCAATGGCTTGTTAAAATTAGTTTCAGCCACCATATTGATTTAATCCCTTTGCTTGAAAGTGCTAATTAATAATGATAATAAAAGTGTCTCAACTCATTATTATCAGTGGGAGGGAGGGAGGAGGACAGGATGGACTGAGAAGAGGGGCCGCTGACAGTCTGGAGCAGAAAGCACTCGGCAAGCTAACACTATGCTCCTTCTTATTGTGAGCAAAGACATTTACTCAGACCTCATCTTCCTTCCCATTGATCTTGATGGGACAATGATACCGAGATACAGTATATAATGACTTAGTTGTAAACTAACAGTGACATTATGGTGACGTAGCCTTTATGGCCTTTAGGGTTGCCTATGGTTTTACATTGTACAATTGTGCTCAACCTTTGGACATTATTAAAGTACCACTATAGCTAGAACCTGACTCTTGAAACAACAACATTTATAACACCCATTGAGGGTTAAACCAGAAGCTAATGGGCTTACGGTAGTTGACGGGCAGGGTTTTCCCTTATAATATATCTCCAAAACGTCATTTTTAGCAGAATGCCAGGCACAGTGTGCAGCCTCCCTATAATATGGGCAGTTTTAGGGCATAGCGAACTGAGCAATTGCCCAGGACTCATATTTTATAGGAGACCCCAAGGAACAAACTGAAAATGGAACATATATCTTTTCACTGTGGACCACTAGGGACTTTGCCATTAACCCTGTTGGCTGCCTTAGACCACCAGGGACTATTCAAGAAAACCCATGACTTTGTATAATCAAGGCATTGTATAGTGGAGTTATTTGGGCACTGAGCTCAACTCGTTACAGGGGTTGGCCAGTTTATGTCAAATGTCCTTGAAAACATCTTAGCCATCATACAAATGTACTGTAATAAGCAGACAGAAAGGCTGCTCCTCACACATAAACAGAACCACTTATGAACATTTATGAGGAGACATTTTAAATAATAATCAGTGTGGTATTTTGATGCTAGTAGGGACAAAGTGGATTCACTGGTATCATTTTACCTACAACCACAAAAAAATTACTTCATAATAGATGGTTCCACTTTTGGACCATAAGCAGTAAGCAGTGATACCATGTGTTTTCAAACACCTTTTTATTATAGTACCCTGACTAGCTAACCTCCTTTCCTCAGGTGTTCATGGCCTTGCCACCATTTCACCAGCTGTCCTTTCTTAGACCACTTATGGTAAGTACTAACCATTACATACCAAGAGCAACCCAGAAAATCTACTGTTTTGCAGATGCCCTGACCCAGTCATCTAGTCCTCACCATTTGGCTCTTGGCAAAGTCGTTCAGATCCTTGCACTAAGGTCCCATTCTCACAACCGTATTTTTTTTTTGCAATCCCCAAAATATGTATTCAGTCCGTGTGCATCCCACACTTTTTGTGGGCCCCATTGTAACCACAAAACGGACAAGAATAGGACATGTTCTATCTTTTTTACAGGGCCGTGGAATAGATATATGTCTCCTGCTTCTGTTACATGGGCTTCAAATCACTTGCTGTCTAATAGTCTAATATCACCCACCACGTTATATAGATATATATATATATATATATATATATATCTATTACTCTGCAGAAGTTTTAGGCAGGTGAAACAAATACTGAAAATAAAGAATGATTCAAGAAATGGAAGTTTATTTTTACCAATTAACTAAATGAACAGTGAACAGTGAATGAACAAAAGAGAAATCTAAATAAAATTAATTTGGGGACCATGGCCAATTGCAGTGGTCAGTAGTACTTGCCTACAGTAAATGTGCTCGTGGAGACATATGATGGCTCTGGAGTCTAGGCCATGGGCATAACTATACCACTTGCTATGGGGCCCAGCGCTTGAGGGGCCCAATCATGTGCAAGAACATTCTATCCTTTTGATGGAAATAACAATTGCTATAATGTGGGTTTTCTGACATATTTTGTTATTATATAGATACCCATAATTTTTTGCTACGTATGCTGCTGTTTTAATTTTTTTTACACTAGGTGGTGGGGGCCCCATCTTATTTTGCTATGGGGCCTTTAAATTATAGTTCCACCACAGCTCTGGACCCTAATAGCTTTGCTCCCTTTACACTTGCCATCATTGTAATTCAGGCCCTGTCAGTTCAATCCATCCTCTTTCAAAGCGTAGCTATAAAAATAACGAAACTGCGCAGTGGATTGGCCAGCCTATCAAATGTGGGATATGAAAGTGTCAAGCAAGCCTATCACCCCACATTGGAGCTGTGAATATATGAAGCATTAAAAAAACAGAGACAGCATTTCATGGAGAATCTAATGAGGATGGATACAGTCCGGTATGAATCAACAAGACACACAGCGCAATACCATTAGTCTGCTGACTACATGTCATTATGAGCTCCAAAGAGGCAGGAGGATGAAGAATCGCTTTGCTCTGCCTAGATGCACGAGATGCATATGAGGTTGAATCCTCCAGGATATCACAGCTATCAATCCATTGAGAAGAGACATTACCTCTGGCTCGATCTATATGCATCAGTGAAACCTATGAGATATACACTCTTCTGCCCACCAAGACAACAGTGACATGTATATGACATGCTGTTCTTCAGAAAGCACACTTTTTATTCTCATCCCTGTTCTGCCTTTAATGACCTCTTATGACCATAACCTGGAACTGAGAGCATTATTTAGTTGGCTGCCCCTCCAACAACCTATTAACCCAGTATTGACCATTGAAGTATGCCAGAATTGGACAATAGCACTATACATGTGTGGGCGTAATAAATATTTCCCAGTGTTAACTTCCCATTCATCCAAATTATCATTTTTTATGCATGATTCTTCGTGATGGTCTTACAAGCCTGTCAGCAGCTACTTCTTTGGCCATTCACATTACAAAAATCAACTTAAGAAAGCATAAGCTGAAATGTAGACCAGTGCGAATCATTGAAGGGCCAGGCAATACTTTTAGTCGGAAACAGGCCGAGGTCAAGTCAGGCAAAGTTCATGTGTATTCGTGAAACTGGTCCGAGGTCAGGGCAGGCAGCAAAGGTTCAATACAGTAAACAGACTATAGTCAGGGCAGGCAGCAGATGATCAGAGTTGATGAATAGACAGAGGCACAGTACACAGGCAGACAAACAGATAAGCACACAAAGGAACTCTCCACCTGGGGAAGCTGCCTTAAATAGACACAAGTGACCAGCTATTGGCTGTAACTTACTGTAAGCAACTAAAGTGTGCGCTCGCTGGCCCTTATGACACTAAAGATAGGCATGGAGGCCTTCACAGAGAAGCTCAGGCTGTGGCCTGCAGAGATCACAAGGGTCACTGGTGGCTGCCTTTGGTGATTAGCATTGGGTGATTGCCTCTGGTGATTGGCCACCAGTTCAATAGAAGAGCAGTGAGTAACATGTCAAACAGCGGCTGGCGTGAGTTTGGCGTGGAAGAATGTGACTGACTCTCACAGAACTCTGACCTCAACCCCATCGAACACCTTTGGGGTGAACTGGAATGGAGATTGTGTGCCAGGCCCTCTCGTCCAACAGTAGGGAGGGACACAACTCTATGTTAATGACTATGGATTTAGAATGGGATGTCATAAAAGCTTCGGGAGGTGTAATGTGTAGGTGTCCCAATACTTTTGTCCATATTGTGTATCTTGGGTGCATTTGCTTTGCAGTTGAGAATGAGTGCACTCCGTAAGCAGCTGTTTCAAGCTTGGGTGAAGTTGACTGAACTGTTTAATGGAATTTTGACAGGAAGTCCAGAAACATGTCTGCCCCCATGATCACTACTTTGTTTTATGTTTCTCAAGTTCTGTCAACCACCCGTGATCATTTAGCATGGGTATACCTAAGTATGGAGCCTGTCATATCATGTCATAGGCTGCACTTTGTTTTGCACTGAAAGATTCGTGTCCCTTTAAGACATAGGCCTCCTGTCTTCTGTAGCGAAATGCCTATTCTCGAGCGTCACATAAACATGCTGTTTTTGTTAATGTCATCGGTAGTCCCAGTAGCAGGATTATAGGGTTAAGTGCGCGCTGGAGCTGTCTAGCATTCCTCTTCACTTAATCTGTAAATAAATGTAGGTAGGGGCACGTATTTATCATCCAGATTTTTTCTCCCTGAGTACAGCAGAAGAGACGATAAATCGCATCTTTTAAACTCCAAACCTAAATTGGCTCGGCCTATTTCTTTCTCTCTCAGAACATCACAGATTAAGATAAACTGATGCTGTGTCTGACATTGCTTAGTGCAGAATTCAGTATAGTGAAGGAGAGGGTACCATTCATCATCTCCGGCAGGAACCGTGACAGGGGGGGAGAGATATACCTCTGAATGGGGACTCAGCAATGGACTGGGGAATGTAACACTATTTTTACCAGCTGTCAAACGCTCTAATAAAGCAGGACAAAATATGAAGGAAGGAAAAATGAACTATCAACGTCTGATGTAATACAGGCCCATAAATCTCATTTAATTACTCTGCATGAAGACAAGCCCTCACGTACGCTCCAATATAGTGGATTTTCTTGGCAACTTAACGACTAAGTGTTTTAATAACATTGAGCTGTAATTTATTCGGCTGGAAACACAAAGGAGCCCTTTTCTGCTTTTGTGCTGGATTCATTTTGAAATGGTTTCTCATTTGTTGTTTTTTTTTTCCTGTAGGTTTTTTTTTTTTTGTTCTTTTGGTTCGGTGTCAAAAAATGACATATAAAGCTTAAAATCACGCTGTGAATAACTGGATAAAGCTGCTTGAGCATTGTGGGTGTAATATGTATGTTTGAATATGCATTTTTACATGTATATAAGTGTATATACTGTAATTGTACAATATAGTGTAATTTCTACTGAGATGTTTGCAATAGCATACATAAAGGATAGGAGACCCTATAGGAGAAGAAAAAAAACAAACAGATTAAGACCCCACCATTCCTCCACCCACTCCCATTCCCGAGGATGCTGGTACTGGTCAAGAGCTGTGGCCCCCATCCCAAAACTTGCTGAATAAAAGAGTAGCATCTCACATTAGCAGATTTCACCTCAATTTGTTAACTTTGCTGCTAAATGACACCCCTAAGCAGGTTATCTTGGGGCCCATGGCAGTTGGACTGACTCAATGCAATTATGTAAAGTATGGTAACTATGGGGGTCATTTATCATAATGTTTATGCTACTTTTGTGGTGTTAAAAAGTTATGTTGCATGCCATTTTTGCGGTATAACATGAGACTTTTCCTCCTTTTCGGCACTTTTCTGAAGAGGCAAGAAAAGGAGGCATGGCAAGGGCGGGAGGGGACCGGCACATTTATCTTCATTCAGTTTTGGTGTGAATTAAGATAGAAATCTACGGCTGCTAGGAGGATGCTATAGATTTTCGCCCGTCACATGGCCTGCAGGAGGATTGGCCAAATCTTTGCCAACCAGCATAACTTTGGTGCACCCTGTAGAGGCGCAGGGGGAATTAAGACCGGCAATGAAAACTCCAGGATTGATAAATGTTCCCCTATGTGTAGAAGGACTGTAGATGGCCTCTACGCCCTGATACAATGTATCGTGATCTTATTAGATTACTCTATGTATGTTATTTAGTCACTGTATGTTGTCAATATTAGACCACTGCATGGTGGTAATTTATTAGACAAGTATTGTTTCTTGTGGCAGTACTATACAGTGCTGTTATTTAGGCAACTGAATCAAATTTTTATTTGGCAACCTATGTTACTGTAATTTGGGCATTATATTTTATGGGACCTATATACAGGGCAGGACATAGGTAGATATATAGAACTGATGCATGGAATTTTTATTTTATTTTTCAGGATTATTTCTATTACTTAGATAATGTGAAACCATATTTCTCACCAACCAGACCTTCTTGATAAGGTCATCTGAAGCCTGTTTAAAGTTGCCAGGCTGCGTGAAATGCAAAATTGTGTGTACTGTGCAGATGAAAATCCTCATGTGAACTGTACTGAAACAAACTGTACCACCAGGTGTCGCTGCGTAGAGTGGACTGTCTAACGATGTTGCATCGATGGTACGGAGCTACATACCTTGAGAAAACAATTCCAAGGTGTTAGATCGGGTAAACTGCAAAGTTGAATGGCCACCACGTTCACCCGATTTTGAACTTGTGAACTTTTTTTGGGGGGTCTAATAAAGAAGAAAGTTTTAGACAGTGGACATATAGAAGGAGTTAATCTCCCAAGCATTTATCAACATTGGTGCTTACCAGAATTTTTGTGTTAACGTGTGTCACAGAGTCAGTATAAAACCTGTAGGTAGGGACAGACACGAACAGTGAGCCTAACCTAGAAACCAGCCTGCTTTCCCTACCTACTCCCTGGGCTATTGGAGCTCAGACAGGTAAATTTATGACATTACCCCCCTCTTAAGAGGGGCCACCGGACCCTCAACATGGGATGCAGGCTTCAATGGAAATTTGAGATTAAACTTTCTCTTTAAATGAGGAGCATGAACATCCCGAGGTTGAACCCATGTTATCTCCTCAGCACCATATCCCTTCCAATGGATTAAGCACTGCAGAGAGGACTGAACCCTCCAATTTTCTCCACCTCATACTCAACCTTACCTAGAATTACCACTGGATCAGGAGTTTTAGTTGGAGAAATCACAGGAGGAATGTATTTCTTAAGCAAAGATTTGTGGAAAACATGATGTATATTAAACAACTAAGGTAAAAGATGGCAAAAAGATACAGGGTTTATTACAGATGTGATCTTATATGGGCAAATAAGCTTAGAAAGTTTACCAGTTGGTACTCTGAGATGCAAGTTCTTTGTAGAAAGCCAGACAAATTCTCCCAACACAAGTCGGACCGAGAGAAAGCTCTTTATTAGCTTGTTTAAATTAGATGCTTTCAGCTTTTTCCAGGTTCTTGCAAGCCTGGGCCGAAACGGTGCACGCATCATTCACGATAGTATCCACCTCAGAATTCACAGAGTTTAACCAGAGACTGATGAAAAACGCGGATTAAAGCCATTATTACAATAAATAGGTGAAATGCCACTAGAGGAGTTGATGTGATCGCAAATTCCACTAGGGGCAAAAACATCTTCCATTTGTTCTAACAGTCATATACAAAGCATCTACTATGCAAAAAAAGTGCTATGTGGCTCTTATAGGGGACAACACAGTCAGTTAGCAGCAGTCCCACACAAGTCGGTGTGGATCCTAATCACCGTTTTTAGTCACACATAAAAGATAAAGCATCTCATGACCAAGTAGACCACCAATAGGCTCCGGAGACCAGATGTAGTCCCAGCAATACCTAGATGGCCTGCCAGTACATAGCAATGGGATTCCTCCAAAACATTAAGGTGAAGATTTGGAGCAACAAAAAATTTACTACAGGGAAATTTACTAGGAACCAACTCCTGACACAAACGTATTTCGGCAGCAAGATCAGAACTAATGGCAGCAATGACAACACCAGGTGGAATAATGTTACTCAGTTCAATATCGATAGAATCACGAGAACCAAAACTACGTGATAAGGCATCTACCTTCACATTACCAGACCCAGGATGATATGGAACAATAAAGGTAAACCGGATAAAGAGCAAGGCATTGTGCTTGCCTAGGATTCAAGCGTTTACCAGTAGCTAGATATATCAAGTTCTTGTGACCCGTAAGTATAGTGATTTAGTGCTGAGCCCCTTCCAAGAAGTGCCACCACTCCTCAAAGGCCCATTTATCGGCAAACTGTTCCTGATTGCCAATATTATAATTTCTCTAGGCGAAGGAAAATGTTCTGGAGAAAAATGCACATGGCTGCAAATTAGTAAGGGAAGACGACCCCTGAGACAATGAATGGTTGGGTAACATCTGGCTGAATGAGTACCAGTGCATGAAGATTTCTTAAAGTGTATCAAAGGTGGACAGAGCCTCAGGAGACTAATGGAGGAGATCCGCTCCCTTCATTGTTAAGTCAAAGGTTTCGCAATAACTGAATTTTTTTTTATGGATTTTCTACAATAATTTGCAAACCCAAGGAATCATTGAAAGACCTTGAGAGGTAAAACTGTCCCAATCAACTACAGTTCGCACTTTAGCAGGATTATTATTATTATTTATTATTAAAGCGCCATTTATTCCATGGCGCTGTACATAGGAAATCCATACAGAAGCTTTGAATTAACAGGATATAACCCAGGAAGGAAACTTATCTTAACCAAAATCACATTTACTTAACTTCGCAAACAATTTATGGTTCCTTCAATTTTTGGAGGACCTTTCTCACATGTGTAACTTGAGAAGACCAGTCCAGAGAAAAAAAAACGAAATATCGGCCAGATATACAATAAGAAACTGACCCAAGAACTCTAGGAAAATATATTTTACAAGGTTTTGGAACACAGCTGGGGCATTACACAGCCCAAAGGGCATCACAAGGTATTCAAAATTCGGGGGTATTCTGATCAAATTGTAGGCTCCTCTAAGGTCAATTTTAGTGAACCACTGAGCCCAAACAATTTGATTGAATAGATCAGGAATGAAAGGAAAGGGGTACTGGTTTTGGACCGTGATTTTATCAAGTTTCCTATAATTAATACAGGGGTGCAATCCACTGTCTTTTTACTCACGAAAAGGATCCAGGGAGATACAGATGGTGGAATATGACCTTTTTATAGACTATCCTGAATATAATTTTTCATAGCCTGACTTTCAGGCCCAGAAAAATTGAAAATTGGGCCCTTGGGAAGTTTCGCACCAGGGACAAGTTCAATGTCACAATCATAGTTGCGATGAGAGGTTAAAACTTCTGAGGCTTCTTTGGATAACACATCCTGAAAGTCCTTGATGAACTCAGGTAATGGTCCTTGCTCTAGTTCCAGACCGGAGAGCTGGATAAATAAGCAATGATTAGAACAATGAGGACCCCATTTTGTTAATTCCCCAGAACTTAAAAAACTGGACTATGAATATTTTTCGGAATGAATAGACCCAATCTTCATAACCAAATCAATGGTTGTATACTTCATAAACCCTCAGGCACTGGAATGGGTTTAGATAGTCTATAAATCACAAGGCAGACACAGAATTAAAATTAACAAAATTTGTTGCAGCCCCTGAATCTACAAAAGCTAAACCAGAAACAGACCTTTCTAGGGAAGATAAAATAACAGGCAAAAGAACCCTATCAGACATTTCGGGAACTACCTGTGCATCTGAGGGATCTCCCTGGTCATCAGACACTGAAGTTTTCCTGCCTATTAGGACAAGATTGCAGGTGATGTGCAGGACTGCTGCAGTAGAAGCACAAAAAATTCTTCAGGAGATGCTCCTTCCGTCTGTCAAGTCTAATACAGAGTTAACACACACACACCTGGTGAGTCAGGGCCGGCTCCAGGTTCATGTGGGCCCTTGGACGATAAATCCCAGTGGGCCCCCTTGTGGCATTATTTTTCATTTAGATGTCCCCCTGGCTCACACATGGTATAATGACCCCCAGTGGCCCCCTATACAGTATATTGACCACTAGTGGCCCTTCACACAGTATAATGACCCCCGCCAATACCACCACACACAGTATAATTACCCCCAGTGCCCCCCCCTCACACACAGTATAATGACCCCACAGTGGCCCTCCATTCCGAAAAATAACCCCCAGTTACCCCTCATTCGGAATAATCACCCCCAGTGGCCTCAACACTGGGGGTTATACTGTATGGAGGGGGGCACTGAGCGTCATTATACTGTATGATGGTCACTGGGGGTCATTATATTGAATAGGGGCTCTGAGGGTCATTATACTGAACGGAGGGTCATTAGGGATCATGATACTAAATGGGGGGCACTGGGAATCATAATACTGTGTAAGGGGCCCTCACAGTATAATGACCCCACAGTGGCCCTCCATTCAGAATAATGACCGTCAGTCGCCCCCCATTAAAAATAATGACCCTAGTGGCCCCCTCACTGGGGGTTATACTGTATGGAGGGGGCAATGGGGGTCATTATATTAAATGGGGGGCACTGGGGGTCATTATACTGTGTAAGGGGCCTTCACAGTGTAATGACCCCGCGGTGGCCCCCTCACATACCTATCATTGATGAAGCACAGGGAAGTCGGCATTCACTTACCGCAGCTCATCTCCCTGCGCTCCTTCTCTCCTCAGGCCTGCTGCAGCAGTGACACACATCATGATGTCACTGCTGGGCCGGGCCTGGAGGAGAGAAGGAGCTGTGCAGTGATGTAGCTAGGACTGACTGGGCCCCAAACGGATACCGTTTGTTTCCGGATCCGTCTGACAAATGCATTGAAATACCGGATCCGTCTCTCCTGTGTCATCCTGAAAAAGAGATCAGGTATTTTTTTTTTTTACATTTTTAAAGGTTTGCGCATGTGCAGACCGGAAAGCCTGATCCGTTTTAGCAGAACACTTGATACCGGATCCGGCATTAATACATTTCAATGGAAATTTATGCCGGATCCGGCATTCAGGCAAGGGTTCCGGAATTTTGGCCGGAGAAGATACCGCAGCATTGAAAATACCTTAAAAGTGACTGAACTGAAGACATCCTGATGCATACTGAATGGATTGCTTTCCATTCAGAATGCATTGGGACAAAACTGATATGACCGGATAACACCTCTGTACAGTGACTGGATAACACCGCCATGCAGTGACCGGATAAAAGCAGTGGCGTAACTAGAAATTACTAGAATTTGAATGGGGCCCCCTAGCCGAGTAATTTTTTCACAACCCCTTCCTTTCATGCCGCCCCCTTTCCTGTGGCTAGTAAAGATCGCTCTCTCAGACCAGGCCCGGCAGCTGATCCTTCCGTTTTCTACACTGTCTATACTGCCACTTTATATCATTTCATTGTGTAATACTGTTTAGGGGCCCTGACAAAATCTTTTAGTACTTCTCCTCCTCCTCTTGGATGCCCCTGGATAAAAGGGTATAAGAGGGCACAGTACAGGGAATGACTAGGGGCACTGTACAGAGTGTGGTAATAGGGCACAGTACGGGGAGAGGGGTACAGTACGGGGTGGGGGGCACAGTCACATCACCCTGTAACTTTAGAAGGTCCTTATGGTGAATGCGGTTCAGACGCCACCATAATAAGAGGCAGAGTAGTGAGACGGGGCCTGGGGCCCTGGATGGACAGGAGGAGTGAACACAGCAAGTGGGTGGAAGGGGCTCTGAGGGGGATTCATACAAAAAGTTGGGGCAGGAGGTCTGTGCAGGGCAACAATAAGAGATAGGAGGGTGGAACAGAAGCTCTGGATACATTAGGGAGGAAAGCAGGGCTCCATGAGGATGACATAGGACAGGATATGGGGGGGGCAGGTGTCATGGAGGCAAACTGCTTAATGAGGCAGTAAAAAAACGAAATATCATGAAGTTGGTGGTCTACAGCATCCAGCAGCAGCTTGAAGAGTTCCCTGACCCCCCACTCCTGTCCCACAGAGAAGAGACAGTCACAGTACAAACTCACTGACAACCTGTGTTCACACTTCTGCTCCAGCCCTGCTGGTCTCTCTCCTCAGGCAGCATGTCTTGTGTAGAGGGGGCGTGTCGTGTGACTCAGAGGGTCCACCAGAAGGGGTACTGCGTAAGTGAAATGACAGCAATGAGCGCTTCCATCTGTATTCATAGAATTGCTCATAGCAGCTCAGTGGGCCCCCCCAAGAGCAATGGGCCACGCCACTTGTTCGGCTTTGCCAGGTGCTAAAGCCGGCCCTGTGGTGAGTTGTCACATCTAGTTAACGCGTTGTGATTGTGACTATTAACTCTGTTGCATCTCTGCTTCTTAAGCAAGTCTATGCAAACACAAATGCAGCAGAGTTAACACACACACTTGGTGAGTTATCACAACTAGTTAACGTGTAATGACTGTGATTGTTAAATCTGCTACATCCGTAGTTAGGGACATAGCCTCATCTAGGGAACCTGAGGTAGGAAGAATAACTAGAAGGTCTTTCAGAGTATCAGAAAGACCTAGTCTAAACTGTGACCTAGGAGTCGGGTCATTCCAGCCAGAGGCAGTACACCACTTATGTAGTTCAGAGCAATAATCTTTCACAGGTCGTCTGCCCTGAGGGTCTCCCTGAAGCAGGGATATAATGATGCCCACTTTCTGAGGTTCCATACCCGATGAGTGTGGCCTAAGGTGAAAATAAAGTTTACAGCTCTCACGGAAGGTTATAACATTTTTACAGTCACCATAGAAGCTGTAACAGGGGGATTGGTCTAGCAGGACTCTTGCAGCTGGACTTTTACAGCTAGATCCTGAACCAATTGGGCAAAAACCTCCATTTGATTGTCCAATGCTGCCATTTTGGGGCCAGTTATAATGTAATGCCTATAGATAGGGACAGACATGGACAGTGAACCCTAACCTAGAACCCAGTCTACTTTCCCTACCTACTTGCATCGCAAGCCCTAGGTAGCAAGTCAGCAACTGGTCGACAATCTCTATGCTACTAAAGTGCAGAGACAGACAAACACCTAAAGACAAAATTACAGACTAGTATGTAAATGGGTCAGAACCTGGAGAACAAGACAGTACAAAAACAAGAGACAGAGAGTGGTCAAAAGACGAGCCGAGGTCCGAAAGAGACGGGATGCACAGTACAAATCACAAGAAACAGAAAGTGGTCAATGGACGAGCCAAGGTTAAAAAACCTGAGCAAATCGAAATCGAAATCAGCACAGGAACAAGAACCAGGAACCTAGCTAGTGAGCTCAAACAAGACTCACTGGCACTGGTATATGTCCAAGAAAGGGTTTAAATAGAGCACAAAGTCCCTGGGTCAGCACCTGATAGGCGCTCCATTAGTCAGAAACACTAGCACACAGGAATAGAGCAGATGACCAATCAACCCCCTGCTAATCTACCCCAGCTCACGTCCACTGCAGGGAGAAACAGAGCATTGCATCCTGTTGTTAAGGATGCTGTCACGTCACCAGGGGGCTTGGCTCAGCAGTGCATCTCTCCTGGCGCACCTGTGCCGAGGCTGAGGCTGGAGCTCGAACAGGTATGTTTATGAAATTCAGGAACAGTTTTCCAGGAATGTTGCAAGATTGATTGAGGACATTTCAATACCTAATAGACTAAATGTGAACCGATTAATACTTTATGACCACTTTTGGCCCTCCCAGTGGTTACATAGCATAGAATAACAATTTGTACATTGCATAACAGTACACCATATGGGAGAAGGTAGGTGCCATCTGCATGGAGTACATATATTATATCACCAAATGATCATGAATAAACGGCACACTCCCGATTATATATCAACCTTAGAAATGAGTGCAAAGTACACCAATAATCAACGATTAAAATATTTTATTAATGACAAATGTAAAAACATAGTATTTGCACTACAAAAAGTGCACTTAAAAAGTAGGGAAATAAGACAGTTGCACATCACCTCAATTACCAGTTTATAAAAAGCCGCATCAGAGTGTAGACCAATAGCAAGATTAGTAACTGAGCCAAGAGGTTCAATGTGATGGCCAGGTCTACATAAAGTGCATAATGTGCAGTAATAAATATTGATATAACCTATGCGTAAGCTAGACACTAAAGTTGCAAATCATGCTTACTAATTACAAACACTGCATAGGAACAGTAACATACCGCTAGAACAAGAAACTGTGGAGAGGGTGATGGCTCTCCTCCAGAGTATAGAGTACATATAGTCACTTTTTGGTGACTTGAGTTTCATGTTGTGTTCTGTGATTTCCTATTACACTAAAATTATACTTTGATTAAATTTATCTTGTGTGTGAAATTGTACGTCTTTGGTGTTTGTGTTGTGTATGGTAGTAAATTTAGATTATAAATTCCACTTGAGGCAAGAACCAATAGAAATAGTTGTTCTCTACCATGTAGAATATGTGACCGTTATATAAATTACGATTATAAACATGATATAACTTCGTCTGACGACATAAAGCACCTGCGGGTTACCTTTGGAGGGTTAAAGAGAACCTGTCATGTTGAACATGGTGTTTGAGTTGCTGACAACATGTTATAGAGCAGGAGGATCTGAACAGACTGATACATAGTTTTATGGGAAAAGATTCAGTATAAGTTTATTCATTTAACCACTTCAGCCCCCCTAGCTTAAACACCCTTAATGACCAGGCCACTTTTTACAATTCTGCACTACACTACTTTACCCGTTTATTGCTCCGTCATGCAACTTACCACCCAAATGAATTTTACCTCCTTTTCTTCTCACTAATAGAGCTTTCATTTGGTGGTATTTCATTGTTGCTGACGTTTTTACTTTTTTTGCTATTAATCAAAAATTACCGAAATTTTTGCAAAAAAATGTCATTTTTCACTTTCTGTTGTAATTTTTTTAAAAAACTACATTTCTATATAAATTTTTCGCAAAATTTATTGTTCTACATGTCTTTGATAAAAAAATACAATAAGTGTATATTTATTGGTTTGGGTAAAAGTTATAGCGTTTACAAACTATGGTGCAAAAAGTGAATTTCTGCATTTTGAAGCAGCTCTGACTTTCTGAGCGCCTGTCATGTTTCTTCAGGTGCTAGAATGTCAGGATAGTATAAATATCCCCCAAATTACACCATTTTAGAAAGAAGACACCCCAAAGTATTCATGGAGGGGCATGGTGAGTTCATGTATCATTTCATTTTTTTCACAAGTTAGCGGAAAATGACACTTTCTGAGGAAAAAATAAAAATAATAAAGTTTCCATTTCTGCTAACTTCTGGCAAAAAAATGAAATCTCCCACGACTCACTATGCCCCTCAGTGAATACCTTGGGGTGTCTACTTTCCGAAATGGGGTCACTTGTGGGGTGTGTTTACTGTTCTGGCATTTTGGGCGGGCTAAATTGTGAGCAGCCATGTAAAAGCTAAAGGTACTCGTTGAATTTGGGCCTTTGCGCACCCAGGCTACAAAAAGTGTCACTCATGTGGTATTGCCAGTACTCAGGAGAAGTAGGGCAATGTGTTTTAGGGTGTATTTTACATATACCCATAGTTGAGTGAGAGAAATATCTCTGTAAACTGACAACTTTGTTTAAAAAAATTTAAAAAGTTGTCGATTACAGCGATATTTCTCACACAAAGTATGGGTATATATAAAAATACACCCCAAAACACATTGCCCTACTTCTCCTGAGTACGGCGATACCACATGAGTGACACTTTTTGCAGCCTGGGTGCGCAAAGGCCCTAATTCCAATGAGTACCTTTAGGATTTCACAGGGCATTTTTACGCATTTGGATTCCAGACTTCTTCTCACGCTTTAGGGGCCCCTAAATGCCAGGGCAGTATAAATACCTCACATGTGACCCCATTTTAGAAAGAAGACACCCCAAGGTATTCTGTGAGGGGTATGGTGAGTTTATGTAAAATTTTATTTTTGTCACAAGTTAGTGAAATATGAGACTTTGTAAAAAAAAAAAAAAAAATCAATTTCCGCTAACTTGTGCCAAAAAAAAAAATTTCTGTGAACTTGCCATGCCCCTCACAGAATACCTTGGGGTGTCTTCTTTCCACAATGGGGTCACTTGTGGGGTATTTATACTGCCCTGGCATTTTAGGGGCCCTAAAGCGTGAGAATCCAAAATGAGTAAAAATGCCCTGTGAAATCCTAAAGGTACTCATTGGAATTTGGGCCTTTGCGCATCTTGGCTGCAAAAAGTGTCACTCATGTGGTATCGCCGTACTCAGGAGAAGTAGGGCAATGTGCTTTGGGGTGTATTTTTACATATACCCATACTGGGTGTGAGAAATATCTCTGTAAATGACAACTTTTTAAAAAATGTATACAAAGTTGTCAATTTACAGAGATATTTCTCTCACCCAGTATGGGTATATGTAAAAATACACCCCAAAACACATTGCCCTACTTCTCCTGAGTACGGCGATACCACATGTGTGGCACTTTTTGCAGCCAAGATGTGCAAAGGGGCCCTAAAACCAATGAGTACCTTTTAGGAGGGCATTTTTATGCATTTTTCTTCTCACGCTTTAGGTCCCCTAAATTGCCAGGGCAGTATAAATACCCCACATGTGACCCCATTTTGGAAAGAAGACACCCCAAGGTATTCCATGAGGGGCATGGCGAGTTCACAGAAGATTTTTTTTGGCACAAGTTAGCGGAAATTGATTTTTATTGTTTTTCTCAAAAGTCTCCCTTTCTGCTAACTTTTGACAAAAAGTTACATTTTCATGGACTCACTATGCCCTCAGCGAATACCTTGGGTGTCTTCTTTCAAAATGGGGTCACATGTGGGGTGTTTGTACTGTTCTGGCATTTTGGGCGGGGCTAAATTGTGAGCAGCCATGTAAAAGCTAAAGGTACTCATTGGAATTTGGGCCCCTTTGCGACTCAGGCTGCAAAAAGTGTCACTCATGTGGTATCGCCGTACTCAGGAGAAGTAGGGCAATGTGTTTAGGGTGTATTTTTACATATACCCATACTTTGTGTGAGAAATATCGCTGTAAATTGACAACTTTGTATAAAAAAATTTAAAAAGTTGTCATTTACAGAGATATTTCTCTCACCCAGCATGGGTATATGTAAAAATACACCCTAAAACACATTGCCCTACTTCTCCTGAGTACGGCGATACCACATGTGTGCCACTTTTGCAGCCAAGATGCGCAAAGGGCCCTAAACCAATGAGTACCTTTAGTATTTCACAGGGCATTTTTACGCATTTGGATTCTCACGCTTTAGGACCCCTAAAATGCCAGGGCAGTATAAATACCCCACAAGTGACCCCATTGTGGAAAGAAGACACCCCAAGGTATTCTGTGAGGGGCATGGCGAGTTCACAGAAAAAAAATTTTGGCACAAGTTAGCGGAAATTGATTTTTTTTTTTTTTTACAAAGTCTCATATTCCACTAACTTATTCCACTAACTCATATTCCACTAACTTGTGACAAAAATAAAATTTTACATGAACTCCCCATACCCCTCACGGAATACCTTGGGGTGTCTTCTTTCCAAAATGGGGTCACATGTGAGGTTTTTGTACTGCCCTGGCATTTGAGGGTCTCCGCAATCATTACACGTATGGCCAGCATTAGGAGTTTCTGCGATTCTCCGTATATTGAGCATACGGGTAATGAGATTTTTTCCGTTCAGCCTCTGGGCTGAAAAAAAAATAAATGAACGGCACAGATTTTTTCATTCGCATCGATCAATGTGGATGAAAAATCTCTGCCAAAATCAGTGACTGCGGTGCGGTGGGCTGGGCGCTAGCTACCTAACAAGTAGCTAACTAACTGGCGGTGATAAGGGACCCTTATGCCCCATTCACACGTCCGAAATTCTGTTTGCGGAACGGAATTGCGGACCCATTCATTTCTATGGGGACAGACTTTGTCCCGCTCGGATCCGGAATTGCGGATCCGCACTTACGAGTCTGCATTTCCGTTCCGCAAAAATATAGAACATGCCCTTTTCTTGTCCGCAATTGCGGACAAGAAAAGCATTTTCTATATAGTTCTGGCAATGTGCGGATCTGCAAAATGCGGAAAGCACATTGACAGTGTCCGTGTTTTGCGGATCCGCGCTGCGGATCCGTGGCACGGATCTGTGGATCCGCGGAACCGCAAAACACATATGGACATGTGAATAGAGCCTTACAGGGGGTGATCAGTGACAGGGGGTGATCAGGGAGTCTATATGGGGTGATCAGGGGTTAACAAGGGGTTAATAGTGGTTATAAAGTGAGGGGGTGGGGGTGGGGTTAGTGCAGTGTTTGGTGCAACTTTACATTGTTACCTGGTCCTCTGGTGGTCGATCCCAGTAAATGGGACCACCAGAGGACCAGGTATAAGTATATCAGACGCTGTTAGCAACACAGCGTCTGATATACCACTTTGATCTAATTTATTTTACATTTACAGCCTGCCAGCGATTGATCATCGCTGGCAGGCTGTAGTACTAACTGCAGAGCCGCGCTCTGCTGTGAGCAGCTGCATGCGCGTGCTGCGTTCACAGCAGATCTCGGCTCTCGCGAGATGACGCACGGATGCGTCCAGGAGGAACAAACTTGCCGCCGCCTGGACGCATCCGTGCGTTCGGCGGTCGGGAAGCGGTTAAATTACTGCTCATTCTGGGCTTTGAAGTCCAGGAGGCGGTCCTATTAGTCATTGACAGCCTTCCCTCTATGACTGTGAATACAGAGGTAGCTGTATGGAGGAGGAGGTCCTATCAGTGATGACAGCCTTCCCTCTATGACTGTGTATACAGAGATAGCTGTATGGAGGAGGAGGTCCTATCAGTGATGACAGCCTTCCCTCTATGACTGTGTATACAGAGGTAGCTGTATGGAGGAGGAGGTCCTATCAGTGACTGACAGCCTTCCCTCTATGTCTGTGTATACAGAGATAGCTGTATGGAGGAGGAGGTCCTATCAGTGATGACAGCCTTCCCTCTATGACTGTGTATACAGAGATAGCTGTATGGAGGAGGAGGTCCTATCAGTGACTGACAGCCTTCCCTCTATGACTCTGTATACAGAGATAGCTGTATGGAGGAGGAGGTCCTATCAGTGATGACAGCCTTCCCTCTATGACTGTGTATACAGAGGTAGCTGTATGGAGGAGGAGGTCCTATCAGTGACTGACAGCCTTCCCTCTATGACTGTGTATACAGAGAGAGCTGTATGGAGGAGGAGGTCCTATCAGTGATGACAGCCTTCCCTCTATGACTGTGTATACAGGGGAAGCTGTATGGAGGAGGAGGTCCTATCAGTGATGACAGCCTTCCCCCTATGACTGTGTATACAGAGGTAGCTGTATGGAGGAGGAGGTCCTATCAGTGACTGACAGCCTTCCCCCTATGACTGTGTATACAGAGGTAGCTGTATGGAGGAGGAGGTCCTATCAGTGACTGACAGCCTTCCCTCTATGACTCTGTATACAGAGATAGCTGTATGGAGGAGGAGGTCCTATCAGTGATGACAGCCTTCCCTCTATGACTGTGTATACAGAGGTAGCTGTATGGAGGAGGAGGTCCTATCAGTGATGACAGCCTTCCCCCTATGACTGTGTATACAGAGAGAGCTGTATGGAGGAGCCAGTCCTATTAGTCATTGACAGCCTTCCCTCTATGACTGTCCGTACAGAGGTAGCTAGCTGTCAATCACTGATAGGACCGCCTCCTGGACTTCAAAGCCCAGAAAGAGCAGGAATTGAAATGAATAAATTACACATTTTACTGAATCTTTTCCTATAAAACTATATATCAATCTGCTCAGCTCCTCCTGCTCTATAAGATGATGCATGTAGCTTACATTGTATTTTTTTGTTACAGGCTCCCTTTAAACTCTACCACAAAGATTGACCCTCTTGTGATTAACAGATCATAATTCTGTCCGAGGAACCACCTGGAATTGAGAAGCCTGAAATGGAACACAGAAACCTGTGATGTCCTCTGTCTGAGCCAGGGACGTAATGTTCTCTTTCCAAATCCTTTGAAGAATCTAGAAGAGCTAAGGCTACTTTCACATATTCATTTTGCATTCCAGTTTTGAGATCCGGCAGAGGATCTCAAAACCGTGGCAAAATGCTTCTGTTTTGTCACCATTCATTGTCAATAGGGACAAAACAGAAGAAGCCATATCAGGATGCATTCAATTACGGTTTCTTCAGTTTTTTGACTGGACATAAAACTGCTGCAAGCTGCGGTTTTGTGTCCGATCTGCAAAACTGATCAAACTGGATCCGGCACTAAAAACAATGTAAGTCAATGGTGCCTAATCCTTTTTTTTCAGATACCGGATTGTTCAGTTTTGATTTAATATAAACGCATCTGAACAGAACAGATGCATCTGGATGTATTAAATCAAGCTGAAGCGTTTTCTCCGGTTTTGAGATCTTAAAACTGGAATAAGATCTCAAAACTGGTATGCAAAACGCAGATGTGAAGGTAGCCTTAGATACTGGAAAAAGGTTGAACTTGCTGCACCTTGTAGCCCATCACAGAATGAACTTCTAAGTGTTCCTCCTCCCATGGAAGGTGCTTCGTATAACCTCGCCAGAATATACTGCCGTAAACATTATGCATTCTGTTCCATGGACTCTCACATAAATAATTTATCATAGCTGCATATATGCTTACAAATACCCAACTATAAGTAACCATCCCTTCATTATCAGGCAATGCTTCCGTATTTCTTCATAATCCCTTACATGTGTGTCACCGCTCGTATACTTTGACGCCAATCTTTGGTTTACATCCAATCTCAATGACATAGTAAAATGCAAGCTCTGCGTGTTATGAGGCACGTCTGCTATCACCATCATTAATTTCTGATCTGACAGGTAATTTCGGGCCTATTCTGTTGATACCATATTTCTTGGAGCATAGGTATCTTATGTACCTCCTATTAATCAGGCGTGTAGGATTACACACTCGCATCATCGTTCATCATTAATGATTGCAAATTTGCAATCATACAGATGTGTTGAATCTACTGTTATATTAGCAAATTAATATGGGCCAAATGAATATTCATGATAATACGGGCTATTCATTTAACTGAAAGGCATGATGACATCATTGAAGCTTGACTTTTCAAATGATTGAGCTGTATGAACTCTGGCCCTGATGTGGGAAAACCCTAGGGGGAATAATGCCTTGTTTTCATACTCGATGCAAAAAGAAAGCGCCCTCGACGCCAACCTGGTAATTTATAACTAGTCTTTGGACCATGCAGATCTATTAATATTAGACGGATACATATTTAATATGTAATCAATCATATTTTCTATGGTTTTCATTTTGCATAGTTGCGAACAGTCCTGGGAAACAGGAGGGAAGGGAGCAGGAGCCGATCATAAAGGAAGTGGCATCATAAAGTGTAGGGTGCGTACAAATTTTCAATGTATGGCTGAGATGTATTCAACTATATGGACATACAGTAGGATATATTTATTGTATACCTCTGCATAGGAAAATGTACTGCAGCGAGCCTCTGAGGAGTTGGTGCAGAGAATAGGAGAGGTAGTGGCTCTGATGAGATGTTGTGTCACGGTGTCCTCCCTCAGCCCGTTGCTCCCTGGGGATCGAATTAGTGGAAAGGTAGTTTGAAGTAAACGTATAACAGTGTCGCTTTACTTAGTGAAAAATATAACTTGGGGTACATCCAGCAGTATTAAGCGAAACGTGCAGTTTCTGGCACAAGATGAGGAGGTATGGTGGCACTTGTGGGTATAGTTGTGATACAGGCTTGATGTTAGTTTGGCCTGGAGTTGGTTTGGGTGATGGGTGTCTGAGCCACAGTCCCTTAACTTGCAACAGTATCTGAAAAGCTGTAATTTCACTGATCACTCTGCTGTCTTGGCACAATGATACTTTAGGGAAGCTGTCTTCAGGAGAATTGAATAAGGTTCCTAGAATTTGGAGCTCTGGCATGTGCTTCCTCTCTCTTCGCTTTCTACTCAGGAATTCCCCCTCCGGGCAGGAAGTAGGGCCAGTCCACTCCTTCCAAGAAGAGAGGAACAGGGTGGTTAGCTCTTTTCCTGCCAACCATTCCTCATCCGCTGAAAAAAATTGTATAAACATGAGAATACATGTGAATATATAACAATACATAATACAATACATATAAAACATTAAACAATTGCAGATACCTCCAGCTCTGGGGTGCAGTGCCATAGTTGATTATGTTTTCCTATAAAGCAAAATCAATTTATGTTGACTCATACTGGCTCAACATATGCAAAAAGGACACTCTTCTGGCACACCTTGGCTGGATGGGGGCCTATGGACACGTCGAGGTATACATAAGAGAATACTCCAGATTAATATCTACAACATGTAAAAAAATGAGATGTGAGCAGTAATCTCAGTCATCTATCTTTCTAAGAACAGAGATAACTAAGAATATTTGGTTGGCTAAATTTTTATTATATAATTTGAGATTTTCTATTTGCTAAGGATTAGTATTCCTAGAACTTCGACAGATGCCTTTATTTTATTTCATTATATTACTTTATATTACTAAGAGATGATGAAGTGTCCTGACACTAAATGTAGGAAGGGAGGGCATTTGTGGCAAGAAATATCTCAAATCCTTTTGCCACCTAAAGAATCTTTCTCATTTCTCAACAGGGCCACTGCTGGAGGACAAGTATCTGTGGCGGTAGATAGATGCACAAGAGCGGTAATATGCAGTGCTGTACTTGCGTTGTTCCATCAGCGGGACATTAACTGATAGCTTCCAAAGATTGCTGAGAACAGCAGTTTGTGTAAGAGCAGAAGCCGGGTATGAGGAAACATCAGTCAGCGGCTGTCACTTAGCCCGGAGGAGCTTTGGAATACATAAAGAGGGACATTGTAAAGAGGAGGGGGATATAGCTCTTCTGTGCCTCATGTCTAATTCCTTCACCACCACATTTTGATTATCAGGAATACACGGTTGTCGAGAAGATTAGTCAGACGACAAAGATGAGATGGAAATCTCCTGATGACGTGGAATTAAAAATGTCATTCATTAGGTCCCAGACATCATGGGATGGATATGTGTGCGAGCATGCATTGTGGAATATTCTACATCAGCTGAACATTGATCCGCTATCCAGGTAGAAGATGAACACTTTTTGTATTTGGTTCATCATATAATATACTATACATGTATAATGTAAGTGTTGTCATGGTGCAGATTCAA
Source organism: Bufotes viridis (assembly GCA_033119425.1). NCBI lineage: Eukaryota > Metazoa > Chordata > Amphibia > Anura > Bufonidae > Bufotes > Bufotes viridis. The sequence goes on along the minus strand of CM065590.1, from coordinate 75,032,782 downwards.
TTTGCATCTGAACCTTTTGGCAATTACATCAGTCTCCAGTAAATGAGTCTATTTGACTTTTAATTATAGTGACAGCCATCCACAGCCGATAAGACAGTGAGATGGCGGTACAGAGTATTTCAGAGGATGCTTTTTTTGGGCTTGTAAGAGGTAGTTATTCATCCACTTGATGTTTTTGATATTCAGTACAATCTGTCAGAAAATTAGGGATTGTAAGAATAATCAAGGTGAGGAAACTATATCTCCACTAGATCAGAAAATTATCTGCCATGTAAGAGAAACTTCCTTTAATGAATGTTCAGAATTATCAAGAGAATCATAAATACCATTATTTATAACAAATGTTTCATTCCCAGGTTTCCAATTTGTCTGGACAATGAGTTAGAGTAAATTTTAGGCCTATCTCAAATTGGGAAGGCTAGATAATGGGTCCGAGCTTCTCCAAATTGGTAAGAGTTGTTGGGTGTTTGAATGGTTAGTACCTAACAATAATGCATTTTGCGAAAGGCTAGCCCATCTGGTCCAATCAAGCAGGAGAGATACTTCAGCAAAAATTGCTGAAAATGTTAATACTGGCAATTTATAGAAAGATGTCAGAACAAACAGAGTATTGTAGCTTGCTGTGTATGGGATTGCATAACTATAGACTTGTCAGAGTTCCCACACTGACGCCTGTCTACCATCCAAGGTGCCTACAATAGGCACATGATCAATCATCACAACTAAACCATGGTGCAAAAGAAGGAGGTTTGCATTTTCTTTTACATCATTTGGGTGTGTCACTTACCTGGGGAACAGATGACTTCAATATGCACTTTGAGAAGAAGGCAAGCCAGTGGAGGCAGTATAATGTGTTGGCCAATGTTCTGTGGGAAACCTTGGGTCCTGGCATTAATGTGGATGTCACTTTGACATGTACCATCTATCTAAACATTGAACAGACCAAGTACACACTTAATAGCAGCAGTAGTTTCCAATGGTAGTGAACTCTTTCAACAGAATATTGCCCCTTCCACACTGCGAAAATTGTTCAGTAATGGTTTGAGGAATGTGACAAAATGTTCAAGGTGTTGCACTTTGCCTCATTCCCCAGATCTCGGGCTGATCAAACATATGTGCAACAACCCAGAGGAAGTGTGAGGGGAGAATATGAGTAGTTTTGATGTGGATGGTAGTGCTGGTCACGATACTTACCGTGGCTGTATCCTTCTCCTTCACTCCCAAAGCCATCACAACTGAAGAGGGAGCACACCTACATGTTGGGAGCAATAATTGTTTCCCCCAGAGCACACCCTGGTCAGAGTCTCCTGCTTTATATCAGGTGAGGTGCCCTTGGTGTTGAAAAACGTCTGGCTGAATCATGCACGTTTCTCACATAGCACTTCCTATATCTGCAATGCCTAACTGTGAGATGCAGAGTCCAAAAAACAAACAAACAAACAAAAAACCCCACAGCAATACAAGCTATAACATAGGTAGGGATGCCAGAGGTACCCTAACCAGGGCTGTGAGGTCCTTTTTTATTTTCCTACTGCGCCCCCCATTCCTCCGCTGTCAGCACTTAAAAGGGTTTTCCAAGTTTTTTTTTAACTGATGACCTATACTCTGGATAGGTCATCAGTATCTGACTGGTGGGGGTCCACTCCTGTGAGCGCCGCTGCCTTCTCAAAGCTTACCAAGCACATCGCCATACATTGTATAGCAGCTGTGCTTGGTATTGCAGCTCAGTCCCATTCACTTCAATGGGTCTGAGCTGCTCCTTGGCCATGTAATCAATGAAGGTGTCGTCACTGTCCTAGGAAAAGCAGCAAAACGGCCACGGGACTCACAGGAGTGCCATCTTAAACAGCTGATCAGCAGGGGTATCAGACCCCCACCAATCAGATACTGATGACCTTTCCAGCGGAGAGGTCATCAATAAAAAAAAGTCAGCAGTAAGTTTGTGTTGACGTCACCGATTATTTTGCCCTTCCTCTAAACTGTCAGAACAATAACCCACAAAAAACGGATCCTGTCTGTGGAGCATACGCCTTGACTCGGTCAGCATTTGCTCAATAATCCATCAGTATTGCTAAAGGCAAAAAAAAAACAAAAAACGGAGTGGATCTAAAACAGAGATGACACGTGAATGAAATATTTGCATGTCTTCTGTGCTTTCTACCCACTCCTGCTTTTGGCTACCAAATCATAAGCCAATTCTGATGGGAAGATACAGGACTTAAAGCTGCTACACAGACAGGATCCGTTGTGCGTCTCGTTTTTCCTTCCTTCAGACAGATCAGAAGACGTGTCAAAAAAATGATGATGATGTCAGCCAGGCCGAAAGGCAAAATAGTGGCCCAGTCATGATGTGGGGAGGGTGGGAACAGCATGAGAAGTCCACAGAGTGGACTTATGACATAGTGGTGAGGTGAAAGTAGAATGAGGAGATGACAGAATGGCCCAATTTCAGGGTCTGGAGGTGGCGGCAGTATGAGGAAGCCACCAACTGGCACAATGACAGTCTTTAGGTGGCAGCAGCATGAGGAGACCACAGAGCGGCACAATGGCAGAGTCTAGAGGTGGCAGAAGCACGAGTATGCCACAGAGTGGCACAATGACAGAGTGTGAAGGTGGCAGCAGCATGAGTAGGCCAGAGAATGGCACAATGACCGGGTCTGAAGGTGGCAGCAGCATGAGTAGGCCCCAGAGTGGCACAATGACAGAGTCTGGAGGTGGTAGAAGCATGAGTAGGCCACAGAGTGGCACAATGACCGAGTCTGGAGGTGGCAGTAGCATGAGGAGACCATGGAGTGGCAAGGTGACATAGTGTGGATATGGCAGCAGCATGAGTAGACCACAGAGTGACAAGGTGACATAATGTGGATATGGCAGCAGGAGGAGACAACAGAGTGGCAAGGGGACATAGTTTGGAGGTGGCGGTAGCATCAGGAGGCCACAGAGTGGCAAGGTGACATAGTGTGGATTTGGCAGCAGCAAGAGGAGACTACCGAGTGGCAAGGTGACATAATGTGGAGATGGCAGCAGCAGGATACCATGGACTGGCAAGGTGACATAGTGTGGAGATGGCAGTAGTAGCAGCATCAGGAGAATACCACAGAGTTCCTTGCCCCATGTCCTCACACGTGTAGCTGCCATGTTAGGAAAAATTACAATTCGTTACCACGAAGTGCGAGGAAATTTGCATTCGTTGCGAATCGAATTTTTCCTGAAATTCTAAACAAAATCCACTTCATCAGCTTTGATTCGCTCATCTCTAACCACTACCAGTGGCCTAGTGGGTCACTGCATATGTGTGATGTTCTCGAAAAAGAAGTCCAATTTATAGTAATCCTACTTGGCAACCTATAGAGTCCATTCCCCAATGGGTCAGTGCTGTTTTGGTGGCATGAGTGGTACCTACACAATATACTGGCGGGTAGTTTTTAGGTTATGGCTATTGGTTATTGTGTATACTGCATACTATGAAAACAAAGCATTCCTTTCTACGCTCAGATCAATGGGTTACATCGTTGTCCAATTAGGCTTATGATATCACTCTGGTTCTTGAATATTATCGGGAAGCCTATACTCCCAAGCAGAAGTAACAGCAACCTCTATAACTCCCTTCCTTGTGATACCATGAGACCTACCGCATCTACATTAACTTGGTTGTCTTTGTAACCTTGAGTTTTGCACATTTTTTCTGATATGTTAATTGCAAATGTAAGTTTCTACTTTTCTACTCTTCTGGCGCTTCCGAGCAGAGTTGAAATTTTCCCATTAACCTTTGTTGTTCTGGTGTACTGCACTGTAGTGTTTTGTTATTCACAAGTAATGCTTTTAATTGAAGCCACAGCTCTGACGCCCTGCTCTCTGTATCTGCAGCTCTTCAGAACAAATATTTTACTTCAATTAGCTTCAAAGAGCGATCTCTGTTCTGCTATGTGAACAAGTAAATACACCCTTAATGCAGTTTTGATTTAGCTAATTTAATGTTTTATAACCCTGTGGAGGGGCCTTGGGAAGAACAGGAATATGTTATAGGACCGTGTGTCAGGGAAAAGGGTAGGAGTGTAAATACACAGCATCGTGGTGTGCTCTTCTGATGGGATCCTACTAGAAGCATTGTATGGATGCAGACGGAAGCCTATCCTTAAAGGGAAACTTTCCTCATAAAGGAATATCTTTTAAAACTCAGTGGTGTAGATGGTGTAAAACTAGTGTAAAGGAAAACTGGCTTAGTTGCCAAGGCAAACAACCAGGTTCCACCTTTCACTTTTCAATCCCTATTTAGTTTACTGCTGCTGCTGTGTTATCTGCTAGTATAATAGTAGATGTACAATTTAGGATGACAGTATGATAGTTGTATTGTTCTCTCAATAGGCCTAGATAGGGATGACCACAGAAGAGCACTGCACTTATCAGTGTAATGTATAATGCTCTAACAGAGCCGCTCACTCTCTTCCTTCTCTGGTCTGACTGAGAAAGTCAATAAAGACTGTGCTAAAAGTCCAGACAAAGGAAGAAGTTAAGGAGCCAGGAACGGAAGTAGTATACCTGAAGTGACTTTTTTGTAATAAAAATAAAAATACGTACACTATTAACATAACATAGAAACATAGAAACATAGAAACATAGAATGTGTCGGCAGATAAGAACCATTTGGCCCATCTAGTCTGCCCAATATGCTGAATACTATGGATAGCCCCAGGCCCTATCTTATATGAAGGATGGCCTTATGCCTATCCCATGCATGCTTAAACTCCTTCACTGTATTTGCAGCTACCACTTCTGCAGGAAGGCTATTCCATGCGTCCACTACTCTCTCAGTAAAGTAATTCTTCCTGATATTACTTTTAAACCTTTGCCCCTCTAATTTAAAACTATGTCCTCTTGTAGCAGTTTGTCTTCTTTTAAATATTCTCTCCTCTTTTACCGTGATGATTCCCTTTATGTATTTAAAAGTTTCTATCATATCCCCTCTGTCTCTTCTTACTTCCAAGCTATACATGTTAAGGTCCTTTAACCTTTCCTGGTAAGTTTTGTCCTGCAATCCATGTACTAGTTTAGTAGCTCTTCTCTGAACTCTCTCCAAAGTTTCAATATCCTTCTGCAGATATGGTCTCCAGTACTGCACACAATACTCCAAATGAGGTCTCACTAGTGCTCTGTAGAGCGGCACGAGCACCTCCCTCTTCCTACTGTTAATGCCTCTCCCTATACACCCAAGCATTCTGCTGGCATTACCTGCTGCTCTATGACATTGTCTGCCCACCTTTAGGTCGTCTGATATAATGACCCCTAAATCCCTTTCCTCAGATACTGAGGTTAGTACTGTATCACTGATTTTATATTCTGCTCTTGGGTTTACGCCCCAGGTGCATTATCTTGCACTTATCGACATTAAATTTTAGTTGCCAGATTTTTGACCATTCCTCTAGTTTTCCTAAATCCTTTTCCATTTGGTGTATCCCTCCAGGAACATCAACCCTGTTACAAATCTTTGTGTCATCAGCAAAAAGACGCACCTTACCATTGAGGCCTTCTGCAATTTCGCTGATAAAGATATTAAACAATATGGGTCCCAGAACAGATCCCTGAGGTACCCCACTGGTAACAATACCATGGTCTGAATATACTCCATTGACTACAACCCTCTGTTTTCTGTCCTTCAGCCACTGCCTAATCCATTCAACAATATGTGAGCTCAAGCTCAAAGACTGCAGTTTATTGATAAGCCTTCTATGTGGGACAGTATCAAATGCCTTACTAAAGTCCAGATAAGCGATGTCTACTGCACCTCCGCCATCTATTATTTTAGTCACCCAATCAAAAAAGTCAATAATATTAGTTTGACATGATCTCCCTGAAGTAAACCCATGCTGTTTTTTATCAATCAACCCATGGGTTTTTAGATGTTCCACAATCCTCTCCTTGAGTATGGTTTCCATTAATTTCCCCACTATTGATGTCAGGCTTACTGGCCTATAGTTGCCTGATTCCTCTCTACTACCTTTCTTGTGAATTGGCACAACGTTTGCTAATTTCCAATCTTCTGTGACGACACCTGTTACCAGTGATTGGCTAAATAAATCTGTTAATGGATTTGCTAGTACACCTCTAAGCTCTTTTAATAGCTTTGGGTGTATCCCATCAGGCCCCTGTGATTTATTTGTATTAATTTTGGACAGCTGACTTAGAACCTCTTCCTCTGTAAAGACACATGCATCAAAGGATTCATTAGTCTTCCTCCCTAACTGAGGTCCTTCTCCTTCATTTTCCTTTGTAAAAACTGAACAGAAGTATTCATTGAGGCAGTCAGCTAGTTCTTTATCCTCTTCCATATACCTTCCTTCTTTTGTTTTTAATTTGGTAATTCCTTGTTTTAATTTCCTTTTTTCATTTATGTATCTGAAGAATGTCTTATCACCTTTTTCACTGACTGAGCTAATTTCTCTTCTGCCTGAGCTTTAGAAGCTCTTATAACTTGCTTGGCCTCTCTCTGCCTCATCTTATAGATTTCCGGTCATCCTCGTTTTGGGTGTTTTTATACTTGCTAAATGCCATCTTTTTGTTTTTAATGATTTTGGCCACTTCTGCTGAGTACCACAGTGGTCTCTTCCTTTTTGCCTTTACTGACAAGCCTAATGCACTTTTCTGTTGCCTTCAGTAGTGCCAATTTTAAGTAGTTCCATTTCTCTTGGACTCCATTGAAATTGTTCCAGTCTGATAGGGACTCGTATACCACTGATCTCATTTTAGAAAAGTCTGTTTTCCGAAAATCTAAAACTTTTGTTTTTGTGTGGAGTGACTCAGTCACTGTACTTATAGTAAACCTCACTGACTGGTGATCACTGGATCCTAAGCTTTCCCCTACAGTGATATCAGATACCAAATTGCCATTTGTGAACACCAAATCTAAAATGGCCTCCTTCCGGGTTGGCTCCTCAACTACTTGCTGTAGAGATAATCCCAGTAGGGAATTTAGAATGTCTGTACTCCTGGCAGAACTAGCTATTTTGGTTTTCCAGTTTATATCAGGAAGATTAAAGTCTCCCATAATGACAACTTCACCTTTCAATGTCATTTTAGCCATTTCCTCAACTAGTAGATCATCCAATTCTTTGACTTGGCTTGGTGGTCTGTATATGACACCTACACGAGTTACCTTATGATTACCAAGCTGCAACGTAACCCAAACTGACTCTAAATTGGTTTCGCTGGCTTCTATTAGATTTGATTTTATGCTATTTTTCACATATAGGGCCACTCCACCCCCTTTCTTGCCTTCTCTGTCTTTCCTATATAGGAAAGATTGTTAATATGTGAAAAAAAAAAATTATGGTAGTCTCCCTTTAATCGGCAACTACTTATGGTACGGTGACACCATGTTAGCTTCACAGACACTTAAGAGAATTTCCTCAAGGCCATGCTATTAACCTTTTAGATGACCTTGGCCATACAGGCTTTGAGATTTCGGAAAACTGAAAAAAGCAGGTATGGTCCTTCTCTGGTGATCACAACTGATGTTGTACACACTTATTTTTCTTGGATGCGATGCTTCCAGTTTCCGTACCTCCTCCTAATAATCCTGAGTTCAATCAGACATAGTATAGGCGCCCACAATTATCCTGACTGAAATGATCAGTAGTTCAGAGAAGTTATTTATTACCGCCGTGGAGATCACTGGTGGCAAACAACACTTGTTACCTACCATGGCCCATATAAATACGCTGCCCATCACAGACAAAAATGCTCATTTGTTGCCAACACTTCGCTCCATGTGAGTAACTGACGTGCTGCCAATAATGAACACAATTTATGGGGAGGAATGATCGCGTTAACGATTGTTTGTCCCCATATGATGTAGTGATTGCTGCATGTAAATGCAGGTAAGGTGTGCTTGTTACCAGGCAGAACATCTATTGTGGCTAGCTGCAGAACTGTGACGATGGGTAGAGGGCCACCTAGGGCTCCATTGTGGGAGGGGGCACAGTTTATGGATGAAAAAGTAAATAACACTGACAGAAAAGTGGTTTCAGATCTGTAAGGACTGAAGGTAGGTGGCACATTCTGAAACCCCTGTCTCTGACACCAAGAGAGCTTGTCTCACCCCATTTCATATGGTGCATGAGCTCTCAGCTCTCATTTCTCTATGATTTTATATGGTGGCATATAGAGGTTTCCATTTACAGAGGCCTAGTCCCCTAGAATAACCTTATTTACGTGGAGTTCAACCTATACTACAAGCAGTACGGCTCTATGAAGAAGGCTTTGCATCAATGTCCACGATCCCTTGCAAAGGATGAGTAGCTGTAGTTTACATATGCCTTTTCCTCTGCTCATCTCCTTGACTTTTTCTTATGGAATGGGAAGTTTGATACCAGCACACCAACACCACCAATACAAAGGTCTATAAATTAGGAGATTTCTCACTGAGGGATAGTAAACCAGTTTATATTCTGAGTGTGTTATCAGTTTGTAGACATCTTCTTGAATCTACAGGGTGCGCCATTCTTCGGTATTATTATAGTAACATTGGGGGTCATTTATTAAACTGGTGTAAAGTAGAACTGGCTTAGTTGCCCATAGCAACCAATGAGATTCCACCTTTCACTTTGGACAGCTCCTTTGGAAAATGAAAGGAGGAATCTGGTTGCCATGGGTAACTAAACCAGTTCTACTTTACACTAGTTTGATAAATGACCCCCATTATATCTGAGTGCAGTATGGCATACAGAGTTGTGTGATAGAATAGACCAGGCATTCTCAACCTGCGGCCCTCCAGCTGTTGCAAAACTACAACTCCCAGCATGCCCGAACAGCCTACAGCTATCAGCCTACAGCAGGGCATTGTGGGAGTTGTAGTTTTACAACAGCTGGAGGGCCGCAGGTTGAGCATGCCTAGAATAGACGATACGTTAGTTTTTCAGGTCACCACACCCATGGGCACGGTAGGGCTACAACCAAGTTACTATGTGTCTACTGCATATAAATATTATCCATTCTCTACAGAGCACCAACTTATTCAATATTACTACACAAAAATGTTTTTACAGAAATGTTCACTTTTAAGTTTTATGAATTTTAATTTGGGAGGGGCAAATAAGAAAAAATATTCTGCTTTATTTTTTCCCCTTTTGCAACCTAAAATAAGTTCATACAATTATAGTTCACGTTGGCGTTGTATTACTGCACATATGTTTTATTAAATCAAATTTTATACTAAAGGACTGGATTTGTATAATTTATATTTACTGCCACTGATCGCCCATCGTTTGCCGGATGATTGCATCTTTCACGTGACACCTATCGGCATGGTTTGAAAACTTTGTAAACAGGGATGCTCTTCTGGTGGTATGCAAAGTGAATGGTGGATGACCACCGTGATAATGATAGCTCTCCCCCTTTCACTTTGCATCGGGTAGTATAAGGCACATTAAGGCCTTATGCACGCGATCATAGATCCTATCCGCATTTTTGGCGAATTGTATGAACACCCGATCATTTCAAAGAGCCGGTACATAGTGTACTGTCTGCATCCGTACGTATGTCAGCAAAATAAATAGAACATGTCCGTGAAATGGGCAAGAATAGGACAACAATGGAGCCCCCGGAAATTTTGAGATGCACACAGCCTATTTGCAGACCGCAAAATACATACATTTGTGTGCACGAGGCCTCAAAGGGCACCTCTGCACTTATACATGGTTCGAATGACACTTATTTGTCCTTAATCAGCTCATTAAAGAGGATTCATAGACTTGGCGTTGATTTATTTAAATCCAATATACTAGCATAGTTATGTATGTCAGCATGTTGTGGAGGTTGTGGTGGTAGAGCGGCTCTGTACTACAGCTCTTCTACCATCACTGATCGTGTAAGTAGCGTGCCAGTGCCGGCATGATTATCTTGACGTAATTGTATGTCAGGGTACCTTGACTAAGCTCTATTAATATTAGATAAAATTTTGGTTTCTCAAGCCCTGGGAAGCGCTTACAAACTGCCCTGCACCATCAGGCTGCCTCCACCCACTGACGATACCGGGAACTGGAAGTGCGCGAAAAAAGCACGCTAAAAAATTGCCGCATGTGGCAAGAACGCCAGACACAGCCAACAGCCCTCTGATCAGAGGAAAAAGAGCGCAACATTCGTATCGGCGGTCCGCTCCGCAAACAGCAGCTTCTCACGATCATCGCATCCTCCTGCGATCGCGCTGCAAGCCGCACCAAGTACCCAGAGCACACAGAGGATCCTACGCAGAAAAGAACCTGCGATCTTCGAGGAAAGGTAACAGCGACCAGTGAGCCAATTTTCGGTGGGTACGCCACCAGGCACTGGTTCGCTGAAAATTATTTTTGCATAAATGAAAATCACTTTCACATAGCTGCATATACTTATACATAAGTATGTATGCTGAACTTTTTTCCACTGAACTCATCCCAGAGCATTGACTATACTTTTACAATATTTTATCATTATTATTTTTTCTCTGGACATATAGCCCAATACAGGGTGTTTTAATATCATTTTAACACCATCTTTTTTCACAACCCCCTCTTTTTTTATCTTTTTTCCTATCTCCATTTAATTCTTACCTTTTTATCCAATGTTTCACTACTATTCCCCTCTCCCTGTACATTGGGAGTGACCTATATTGAAATACTTTTTTTTTTTTATCATTGCTACTACAAAAATAAATATAGTTTTTTTTTAACATACCTATACTATCCCTGTCTTTTGTTGATATCTGCTGGTGACCTGATATAGAGTCCCTGTCTTCCTAGTTTCCTATACGCCTGCCTCTTCTGACTAGGGTGACTCAGTTCAGACACGTGCACCTTGCATATTGTCCATACAGGAGAGCCACTGTATTTCCTTCTAAACAATATTAGATAAAGATGTGGGATGAGGGGTTAATTAGTCTTGAGATATGAGTGATCCAGTACATGACTATCATGGTATATAAATATTCACGCACATCATGTTCCCGATAAAGTACGGTCTCTCTTGGAATAGAAAGCAACACAACTAACAGTGGCGTACATAGAGAAGTAAGGGCCCCATAGCAACAATCAAACCAGGCCAGATGAGTTTCTGCCTAAACCCTTGGGCCATTTTCCACGGCCTCATTTGCTAAAAGTTGTTCCTTTAGAGGGTCCTGACCAAGTTTTGACCTCCAGTAGAAGAGGAGATAATTCCAACTAAGACTGGGCCCCCTCTTGCCCTGGGCCGCATAGCATGGTCTGTCGCTATGGTAGTTATGCCCCGACAACTAACTAAATTATGGTCCTGGATTACATCTCTGCAAATAATGAGAGAACCTACAAGTCCAATGCATATGTTGACCACTTGTTGATCCCTTCTCCCCACTTTTGGTAGAGCGAATGAGCGAATCACTAGAAGCTCCATCATTTCTCGCCACGTTTCCATCAGTGTTCATCGGACAATTCTAATTTCCTTCCTTGGTGTGATATCTTGCGTTTTCCATGATATATGTTATAAATCATATAGTCAAATATATACAGCGTAAAGCCTGAGGGAATGACATTGACAGCCCTGGTTAATAAGACAGTCTCAAATCTATGATCTTCTGATTGAAAAGGACATTGCTAAGATAAGCCGGTTTGTAGTGATTTTCATATACTTGTTATCATGTCGTGATTTGGTTTTCAGGGTTTGAGTATCTAGAAATTTTTTTTTTATTTTTTTTTCAAAATGACCCACAGGAGAAGTCAGAGGCACATCTCATTAATGAGCAGTCAATGTGATCTGCAGAGTACATCCACGTCCTTTCACTACATTGGCTTTACTTCATACAATCTCTAAACGCCTGCGCCTCTGCTCTGACAGTGACATATTAGTACTGCTGCCTCTTGCTATCTGATATCTTAAAATTTGCCTCCGTACTAAAGAATTGATTAATGGCCTTCTGTAGAGGGGATGTAATTGGCTGAGACTCTTGCACAAAATAATCAGGGACCCCGTACCTCCTGGCATACTCCACGGGCATGCTAATGAGCAGGCAGGTTAATTAAACCCTTGGCGCCTGGAGACAGTAACGAATGGCCGTTGTAAGAAAGCGCTGGTCTATGGGAAAGAGCGAAGCGGCAGATTTTGCAGGTTTTCTGTAATTATGGTAGAAAATGGGACAGAGTGTTAACTCAGGAGGGAGGGGAGTTTTTCACTAGTGTGACTTTAATAATTTTAATGATGTCACATCAGCATTCAGACTATGAATCTATTATGGTTCTATATTTATAGCTGGTAGCGAAACAAAAACTTTCTTAATCATTTTTTCTTTAGAAACTATTTGCATTAGAAACACAATCACATTCTTAAAAGAAAAAAAGAATTCAATTAAGTCTACTTAACGAAACTAAACTTAATATTTTTTTCAAAAAGTACGAAAGAAAAAGAATAAATCAGGGATTTTTAGACTAAGGGCCCTTTTACAAAAGCCATTAGAGTTTGAAAGGATCGAGAATGAGGAATCTTGCCCACTGACATGCAGCAAGCATTGCTACTGTATGGGGATGAATGAACGCCACGACAGTTATTCACATGCATTGTTTGTTAGAAGTGCATCTCTGCTTACACAGGAGGATTTTTTTTAATGAAAAATTCGATTTTGCCTGAAAAACAAGTGCTGTCTGGTGATTGTACATTCCCGATGACTGGCCCCGGTAAAAGGGCATTTACTGTATGGTTGCTAAGCACAACATGGCCTGCTTAGGGTCTGTTCCCATTTCTTGGATTTAACCGAGAAATAAATGTCGGATTTAATTGCCCTTGTGTGAGGTTAATCTACATTAGAATTTAGCAAATTTCTGTAATTTTGATTTCACCGAATTAATTCAGACCTGAATCGATTCTATCGGATTCTCTCTTTCTCTTTATCCCTCTGTGACCTCCAAAAACATTGATTTACAGCAATGATACAGCCATGTTATGGAATTTGTAACACAGGGGCCTAAGACAGCTATGAGCCCATGGCGGTATTTGTCACATGAATCCATGAGAAAAAAGACAGGATTATGGTGCCTCGTGAAGGCAACACACGGTTCACACAGACTGCCTATAAAAAAAGAAATATGGAACCATAGGGACTATGTGTGCTGTTGTACAATAGCGTACTGTAATATGAGGAGTTCTGCGGTTATGGACTGATTCTGATTATCTGGTATAATAAGTTACTGACCATGCTAAAAAACACAGGCATAAATTCTTGGCACTGGAGGAAAACGAATTTCACAATATCCAGTCCCGGTCTGATTCGGCTGAATCGGCCTTCAGATTTGATTTGGTCCAAATCAATTTGACCCGAATCGAAAGTGCCCCAATTGCCCTGAAATCATGTATGAGGCTCTGAGGCCTCCTAGGGCTGCATCCAGCCCCCTTCAAGTTCTTTAAAGTCAAGACTGCATTAGCAATGTACAAGTCACAGATTCATATATAGATTTTAGTAAATGGAATCTGCCGCACAGTTGTTTGTTTTCTTTGTTAGTTTTTTTTTTTTTAATAAAAAAGGTCCAAAAATTAGCCCTTTTTGGAAGCAGATGTCTTTTTCTCTGGCATCAGAAGATGCCATCTTCTGATAAGTAAAAGAGTAGCTGCTATTGTGAGCAATTTGTGCGGGATGACTCACGAACGTTTCAGATTTTTAGAACGTTTTTCAGTTCAGTTAGAAACTTTTGATTTGTGACAAATTTGATTTGTGTAGAATCAATTTACTCTTCTCTACCTAGCACCCAATCCAAAATCTGTAACATGCCATTTATTATACTGGTGTCTTCTCATGTGGTGGTGGGTTC